>CM053577.1:89940979-89975262 GCA_028646485.1 Cryptoprocta ferox | reverse complement strand
CGCCATCTTGTCCTCCCTCCAATTACATATCTTTTGATGAAAGTTGTTTTTTTTAAACCATTCTTTCTTTTTAGATCTTTTATATATTGTTAGGGAAAAGTTATAGAGTACATTCTATTCTCTGTTTTATTTAATGTTACATAATCCCATGTTGGTTGTTTAAGATGATGTTTGGCTGAATATAGCAAAAAAACCTATTCTACAAACGTGGCATAAATAAGATGAAAATCTCTCACATTAAGAAAGCCTAGAGATAGGCAGTCCAAATATGTTATTTTGGCTTCATGTTGTTATATGGGAGTACAGTAAATTCTCTTAGTAGACAGTCTCTGTAGTAAAGAATTTAACCTTATTCAAGGGGAGATCTGGCCTTTGACTCCCAGGAGATAATTTGTAAGCCCTTAGAATAATTTGTCTGTTAAAAATTTCTGTGTACACCTCCGGGCCTTAGGTCAGTCATATGTAACAATGTGATTTGGGATGAGAACTTTGTGCCACAGCAAGATTGTGATCTAGGTTGTGACATTGGGGCAGACAAGGGAGTAACAAATTGATTTAGGATGGGAGCTTTGGGTCACATGATATCAGTGGATTTCTATAGGAAAGTCAGTGTTATGGGTGCCCTACAGAGTTTACATTATTGAGTCTCTATAAAGACTTTGGACACCAAGGCTCTGGTGAGCATCCTGGTTGAGAATACTCAGTACATATTGTCACATATCATTGCTGGGAAATTAATGTTGTCTACAACTCCATCAGGAGAGTACAAAAAACTGAAAGCTGGAAGTTAGATGCTCTGTGTTTATAGCTTTCCTAGGCTCTGTCCTATGTGCCTCTTCCCTTGACCAATTTTAATCTGTATCCTTTAACTGTAATATACCACAATCATGATCTTTCAGTGAGGTCTATGGGTCCTCCAGCAAATTATTAAAACTAAGGGTGGTCTTGGAGACTCCTAAATTTTCAGTTGGTATCAGAAGTGAGGGTATTCCTGTGGATTGTTCCAACTTATTAGGGATCCAACTTCTATTTTATCTTCTAGGTTAATTTATGGTCCACAATAGCTGTTGGAATCCCTGATATGATATCATCATTGAACACTGAAAGAAGTATAAACGGTATAATTACAAGTAACAATCCCTCCAAGCATGTGTGAAGAGGGGGAAGGTGAAGGGAGAAGGAAAGAGAGAGAGAATCTTAAGTAGGCTCCATGCCCAGCGCTGTGTCCAACACAGAGATTATGACCTGAGCTGAGATCAGGAGTTAGATACTTACTTAACTGACTGAGCCACCCAAGGACCCCTGGACACCTGGGTTTAAAAACCAATGACATGAAAATAAAAATTAAGAAAAATAAGAATGTTAAAAATGTCCACATAGATTGATAAGTAAATCATCACAGCATTATTCTTAAAAGCCAAAAACTTGAAACAAGCCAAAAATCTGTGTATTGAAGACTAGATGTTTTTAAAATATGGTAAGTCCACACAATGGAATACTTTTCATTGATGAAAAGGAACAAATCACGGATAGATACATACTATAACATGGATAGATCTCAAATCCTGATGCTTAATATAAGAGGCCAGAAAAAAAAGACCACATAGTGAATGATTGAAATGTCCAGAAAACATAAATATATAGAGACAGAAAGCAAACACCAGACTGCAAAGGGGCATAAGGAAACTTCTGAGGCTAAAGGACATATCTTAAAGTTGGATTGTGATAATGATTATACAATTTAATACATTTACTAAAAATCCTTGAATTGTATTCTTACACTGAATGCATTTTACTGTACATAAATTTTTACCTCAATAAAACTATTCAAAATAAATAAGAGACATGAGTTTTGAGGGAATAGATGTCAAGGAGCTTCCCTAGCAAAAGTGTAGCTCTGAGAAAATGAGTGTTTTGTAGCAGTCTGATGCAGTGATTCTTAAGTGTGTCCTGAGGACTCTACATTAGTATTATATAATGAAGCTTGTTACAGATGTTCTTGTACCCCACCCTGGCATCTTAGGTTGGAGCCAGATAATTTTCATTTTAACAAGTTCTTCAAGTGATTGTTTTTCACACTAACATCTGAGAGCCCCTGGTCAAAAAAGTGGGTAATTCAGGTTAAACGATATAGTGCATTAAGACTTTGGGTTAGGGGTAAATGGAAAGTTGGATGTTTTTAATCTCCTCTAAAATGTTATTTTTACAGCATGATGCCATGGTTTGTTCAAACATTTAAAGAAAATCATAAATTCTATTATTATTATAGCAATAAATTTCTTTTAAGTTTTAAACCCAAAATATTTTTGGAAGTAAAAACCTATAGCATAAGGTAAAAGGCTCACACAAAACTAGTTTTTTAATTGAGAAAGATTGAGGAAAAAAAGGAATTTGAGGTGAGATGGGCCAGGATTTAATTGTAACAAATCAAAAGAAAGTTTCCTAAATTGCTGATATAATTCTCTCTTTAAGTGTCAGAAATATTATTCAAGGTTTCTAAAGGTACAAAAACAAGAACAATACAAATTCATACTAATTTTGTCTGAACTCAAGGGAGAAATATGATATGGGGTAGATTCAGAATAAAAGTTAATTTAATCAAGGTTAAGAAGTCACAGTATAGATGTTGTCTTAGTATTAGGTACATCATCTCCTTCAAAAAGCAGAAAAAGTGCATCCATTTTTTGAGAGAAGCTTGCCAGTTCAAAGACAGAAAAGAGTACAGATTTAAAAATATAATAACCATAATCTAATCCTGAATGACTGCATGGATAATTATAATTTAGAAAGTGACAAAAAGTGGGGTAGAGACTTTAAGAGCTTTGGGGAGCAAAAATAATTATTTCTCAAAGAAAATCAGTGACAAATGGGATCCTATTTTTTTTCCATAGAAAGTTCCACATCATTCTGGAGAACAGAGAAAATGAAAAGCAATGCCTTAGACTAAAAACTTGTCACTTAAAAAGTTCTTTGCTTGAAAACGCAATTAGTGAAAGGTTAATTACTACCTCAAAATGATACAGAGAAACAAGTGTTCACTGAAGGAACCTAAGATTTTCTGGATTCCAATACTGGTAACAATAAAAGCTTGGAAAAGTAAGTTAATTTCTTCATTCTATAAAATGGGGCTGATAATACTACTTACTTCAAATGATTTTGTGAGGATAAAATTGAATGATAGATACAAAGGACTTGGTGCAGTGTCTGGCACATAAGTCTTTACAAAATCTTATATATTATATATATAATACATAATATGTGTTATAATTGTATATATAGTACATATGTATTATATGTACATATAATATATACATATTATTATAGCTAATATATATTTATCTACAATATCTAATTATATATTATATGATATGTCATTATCATTATGCCTAGTATGACTGTTATCCTGAAGGGTCAGAATTTTTTTTAAAGATGTGTAACACAAAAGAGAAAGCAACTATAGTTTTATTGACCAAATTCTAAGATATTAGAAATACTGGTCATTCCTTTCATGCCAGTTTGAGAATGGTTTATCTTTCAGCAACCCTGAACTGTCAGTAGCTTCCGGTTTTGCTGATTCATGCTTCTCTCTGCCTTTAATCATATATTTTCCTCTGCTTAAAACTTGCATTTTTTTTCCATCTTCCCTCTCTTCTAACTGCTTAACTTTGACTTAAGTTTTCTTACATTCTTCAATTTTTCCTGAAAGCCAACTCCACCCCTACTAGTACCAGTTAAGAACTTCTCTTCAGGGCTTCTGGGTCAAATTACCACTGGTTGTTTCATCATGCTCTTTTATAACAGTGTTTATGTTAGCCAACTTTCTTAAAACAGAGTCTGCTGTTATGCCTTTGAATAACATTGGTCAGAATAGAAGCTGGTTTACCACAGTCACTTTGGTAAATATTATTTTGGTTTGACTGGCTTGAGTCAGTATGTAGAATCTGTTAAAGCTGTGATACAAGTTGAAACTATTAATAGATTCAAGGAGTTTTTGAAAATACATAGATGAATGACACAAAGGCTTATAAAAATAAATAAAGTACATAGATACATTTAAATATTTTCATGAAGAACATTGCCCTCCACAAGGGAAACAAAAGAAAAAATGAACTATTGGGACCTCATCAAAATAAAAAGCTTCTGCACAGCAAAGGAAACAATCAGCAAAACTAAAAGGCAACCGGCAGAATGGGAGAAGATATTTGCAAATGACATATCAGATAAAGGGTTAGTATCCAAAATCTATAAAAAACTTATCCAATTCAAAACACAAAAAACAAATAATCCAGTGAAGAAATGGCCTAAGACATGAACAGACACTTCTCCAAAGAAGACATCCAGATGGCCAACAGACATGAAACGATGCTCAACATCATTCATCATCTGGGAAATACAAATCAAAACCACAATGAGATACCACCTCACACCTGTAAGAATGGCTAACATTAACAACTCAGGCAACAATAGATGTTGGCAAGGATATGGAGAAAGAGGATCTCTTTTGCACTGCTAGTGGGAATGCAAACTGATACAGCCACTCTGGAAAACAGTATAGAGGTTCCTCAAAAAATTAAAAATAGAACTATCTTACTACCCAGCAATTGCACTACTAGGAATTTATCCAAGGGATACAGGTATGCTATTTCAAAGGGACACATGCACCCCAATGTTTATAGCAGCACTATCAACAATAGCCCAAGTATGGAAATAGCCCAAATGTCTATCAATGGACAAAGGGATAAAGAAGATGTGGTGTATATATACAATGGAGTATTACTCAGCAATCAAAAAGAATGAAATCTTGCCATTTGCAACTACGTGGATAGAACTAGAAGGTATTATGTTAAGCGAAATTAGTCAGTCAGAGAAAGAAAAATATCATATGACTTCACTCATATGAGGACTTTAAGATACAAAACAGATGAATATAAGGAAAGGGAAGCAAAAATAATATAAAAACAGGGAAGAGGACAAAAACATGAGACTCCTAAATATGGAGAACAAACAGAATTACTGGAGGGGCTGTGGGAGGGGGGATGGGCAAAATGGGTAAGGGGGATTAAGGAATCTACTCCTGAAATCATTGTTGCATTATATGCTAACTTGGATGTAAATAAAAAAAAATTATAAAAAAAAGTAAAAGAACATTGCCCTCCAGGCAAATGTCCCTGCTATCAAATGTTTCTGGAACCAACATACATGGCTTAATTAGATAAGCCATGGGCCTTTCTCATTCTAGTCTTTCTTTTTTTTTTTAATGTTTATTTATTTTGAGAGTGCAAGAGACAGAGCATGAGCAGGGGAAGGGCAGAGAGAGAGGGAGACACAAAATCCAAAGCAGGTTCCAGGCTCTAAGCTGTCAGCACAGAGTTGAACTTGGGGCTCGAACTTACCAACCATGAGATCATGACCTGAACTGATGTCGGATGCTCAACTGACTGAGCCACCCAGGCACCCTTCATTCTAGTATTTCTTAAGTAGGTGTACACTTGTACTTTTATTTTCCCTCTATTAAATTCTCATTCATTAGCCAGAACCAATAATATTCAAACAAAAGATTCTAGGGATAAATAACCCCATTGACTCTTTATAAAATAAACATTTGCTTTGATAATACCTTATCATATCAGAAATTATTCTTACTCTTACAACTTACAACCTTCGATAATTTGAAATATAAATTGTGTCTGACAAAACATGAAACTTCAAAAGTGACTATGACTCAAAGGATTTTCATTTTAGTATGAATTTGCAAAGCAAACCTCAGGTCTCCTCTTTATTTATAAAAATTCTTTCTGAAGCATTTTCCATTTAACTGGTGTTGAAAACAATTAAATTTATATCACCTTCAATCAAAATCAGCATATGTGTATTGATTAAGGCATAAGCAACCACATTATGGTCTTGCCTTTTTAAATGCCAATCCAGAGGAAAAGACATTTATTTACTGACAATCTTTTTTATCCCTAAAAAAAGCATTAGAAGTAAAACATCCATTCATGATAAAACCCTCAAAAAAAAAAAACTCGACAAAGAAAAAAACTCAACAAAGTAGGATAAGAGGAAATATACCTCAATATAATACAGGCAATATATAAAAAAACCCACAGCTAATATCATCCACAGTGGGAAAAAACTGAAAGCTTTTCCTCTACAGTCAAGAACAAGAAAGGGATGTCCACTTTCATTACTGTTATTTAACATAGTACCAGACATCCTAGCCATAGCAATCAGACAATAAAAAGAAAAAAAAAAAAAACCAGCCATCAAAATTGGCAAGGAAGAAGTAAAACTTTCACTATTTACAGATGACATGATCGTCTCTATGTAGAGTTTTCTAAAGAAAACCTAAAAGATCCCACCAAAAAAAATGCTTGAATGGATAAATGAATTCAGTGAAGTTGCAGGATACAAAATCAATGTACAGAACTCTGTTGAATCTCTATACACCAATGATGAAGCAGCAGGAAGAGAAATTAAGGAATCAATCCCATTTACAATTGCCCCCAAAACCATAAGATACCTGGGAATAAATCTAACCAAAGAGATGAAAGACCATACTCTGAAAATCATAAAACGCTGATAAAAGAAATTGAAGATGACATTAAGAAATGGGAAGACATTCCATGCTCAAGGATTGAAAGAACAATTATTTTTAAAATATCTATGCTACCCAATGACGGGTGCCTGGGTGGCTCAACTCTTGGTTTCGGCTCAGGTCATAATCTCATGGTTTGTTGGTTTGAACCCTGTGTTGGGCTCTACACTGACAGGACAGAGACTGCTTGGGATTCTCTCTCTCCTTCTCCCTCCGCCGCTCCACCGCTTGCACGTGCACTCTCTCTCTCTTTCTCAAAAATAAATAAATTAACTTTAAAAAATGTCTATACTACCCAAAGTAATGTACACATTTAATGCAATCCCTATCAAAATACTGCCAGCATTTTTCACAGAACAAGAACAACCAATCCTAAAAGGTGTACAGAACCACAAAAGACTCCAAATAGCCAGAACAATCTTGAAAAAGAAAAGCAAAGTGGAGGCATCACAATTCTAAACTTCAAGTTATAATACAAAGTTGTAGTGATCAAAACAGTATGGTACTGGCACAAAAACAGACACATAGATTAATAGATCAGAATAGAACACCCATAAATGAACCCATAACTATATGGTCAAATAATTTTTGACAAAGCAAGAAAGAATATCCAATGGGAAAAAGGCAGTCTCTTTAACAAATGATGTTGGGAAAACTGGACAGCCACATGCAAAATAATGAAATTGGACTACTCTCTTACATTAAACACAAAAATAAATTCAAAATGAATTAAAGACTTAAATGTGAGACAGGAACCCATCAAAATCTTAGAAGAGAACACAGGCAGTAACCTCTTTAACATCATCTGTAGCAACTTCTTTCCAGATATGTCTCTGGAGGCAAGGGAAACAAAAGCAAAAATAAACTATTAGAACTTCATCAAAATAAAAACTTTTGCATAGAGTAGAAAACAATCAACAAAACTAAAATGAAACTGATGGAAAGGGAGAAGATTTGCAAATGACTTAATGGATAAAGGGTTAGTATCCAAAATCTATAAAGAACTTATCAAACTCAACACCCAAAAAACAAATAATACAGTTACAAAATGGGTAGATGACATGATTAGACATTTTTCCAAAGAAGACATATGATGGCCAGCAGACACATGAAAAGATGCTCAATATAACTCATGATCAGGGATATATAAATCACAACTACAATGAGGTATCACTTCACACTGATCAGAATGGCTAAAATCAACAACACAAGAAACAACAGGTGTTGGCGAGGATGTGGAGAAAGGGGAACACTCTTGCACTGTTGGTGGGAATGCAAACTGGTACAGCCACTCTGGAAAACAGTATGGAAGTTCCTCAGAAAGTTAAAAATAGAACTACCCTATGAGTCAGCAATTGCACTATTAGGTATTTACCTAAAGAATACAAAAATACTAATTCAAAGGGATACATGCATCCCAATGCTTATGGCAGCATTATCTGCAATAGCCAAATTATGGAAACAGCCCAAGCGTCCATTGACTGATGAATGGATGCAGAAGAAGTGGTATATCTATATCTATATCTATATATCTATATATCTATATATCTATATATCTATATCTATCTATCTATCTATCTATCTATCTATATATATATATATATATATATACATACACACACACACAATGAAGTATTATTCACCCATAAAAAAGAATGAAATCTTGATGGAGCCAGAGAGTATTATGCTAAGTGAAATAAGTCAGACAGAGAAAGACAAATACCATATGGTTTAACTCATTTGTGGAATTTAAGAAAAAACAACAAGCAAAGGGAAAAAAGAGAGAGACAGAAGCAAAAAAACACACTTTTCACTGTAGAGAACAAATGGATGGTTACCAGAGGGGAGATGGGCAGTGGTGTGGGTTAAATAGGTGATGAGGATTAAGGAGTGCACGTGTGATGAGCAACAGGTGTTGTATGGACATGTTGACTCACAATATTGTACACCTGAAACTAGTATTACACTCTATGTTAACTAACTGGAATTTAAATAAAATTTTTTTTAAAGGATTTGAAGTGTTTCTCAATAAAAGACACTGAAATAGTTTCAAGGTAAATGGGAGACAAGCAATTAAATGTGATGCAGAAGGAGAATGAAAAAATACCATAATATGATAGGTGGTGTTGGAACATAGAACAGGAAATATCTCCTTCAAGTTAGAAAAAGATGAGGGAAGATTTCTTGGAATAGGTGGGATTTGAATATGAATTTGATGAATAAGAAATGAATATAAATGGATAAAGTCATATCAGTTCAAGGGAAAAGTTAAAAAATCACAAAATTCTTGCAGAATGAGTATGTTGGTGATGTGGGTGTATAGTATACATAGGAGGGATGTTGGTAAAGGTAAGGTTAGAGAGACTGACTGGAATCACATACTGGAAAATCTTGAACTCCATGTTAAGCAATTTAGGGCAAGGGAAAAATAGGAACATTTTGAGAAGAGTATGACGGAAGAATTCTTGCAGCTTTAAAAGAGAAGGAACTGGATGAGAAAGGAACAATTACATAATTATTTTAACAATAAAGGTAAGAAAATATGGCAATCAGAACTAGGTCAGTGGCAATATTCTTTAAGAATAGAAGCTGTTTTTTCTTATACTTCATAGAACCTAACCAACTGCTTTGCATAAAATCAGTGCTTAAAGATTATTTGTTGTTAGGATATAATTTTAAAGAATGCCTTCCTGACCCAGGTCTTTTTTTTTTTTTTTTTTTTTTTGGCATATGACAGAACTCACTTCATGGTGCTATGAATTAACTTTTAAAAAATGTTTATTTATTTAATTTGAGAGAGAGAGAGAGAGAGAGAGAGAGAGAGAATGCAGGAGGATCAGAGAGCGATAGAGGAGACAGAATTCCAAGCAGGCTTTGCCTTGTTAGCATAGAGCGCAACGTGGGGCTCAATCTCACTAACTGTGAGATCATGATCTGAACCAAAATCAAGAATCAACTAAGCCAACTAAGCCACCCAGGAGTCCAAATGAATTAACTTTTAATCTCTTCATATTTTTAGGAGTAGGATTGATTCCTAGAAAATATGAATATATTAACTTGTATACATTACTGGAAGAATTGCCAGTATGAATTTGAATACAAAATGTAGATTGTTAACTTAAAAAGCTAACTGTATCATAGAGAAGTGATTTATTCTAGTTGATTGATTTTTTTAGAGAACAAATTATCCAAGGGACTAATGTCAATAATAGAAAATATTTCAATAAATGGAGATTATTGGCCTCATTTGTTGCTAGACATAAGAAATATAGGAATCACATTACTGAATAATTGATTATAAGAAACTTTTTATGAATATATCATATAATCCTATTGCCTTTTCTATTTTCATTGTATCTATTTTTCCCCTATTCTATTCATTATTAAACAAACAAACTTTGTAGTCCAGAATATCCACATATTTATTTTGGGCCCTATTCTCAAGAATGCGTTATCTTACCATTAGATGTTTGAGTTAAAAGATTATTCTCTGGAATTCCAAAAACTACCTTGGAGCAGCCATCCAGACCATACCTCACGGTTTGGATGATTTCCTTTTTCTGTCTCCTTACTGCCAGTATCTCCCATTTGTTCATTGTAGATAAGAGCAAGCGAGATTTTAGTTTGGATATTGGTGAATAGGAGCTGTCACAAAGAATTTGAACAGTTCAGCACTCTTGAAATGTAGTATTTCCCCCATTTTCCTAGTCCTCATTATCTGTACTTCCCACAGCCACACACTGGCGGATGTGGCCCAATTCTGAAGTAGGTTGTCTCTGTTTCCTACGAAGTATATAAACTGCAGGAATATCATCTACAATTCTTCCAATGCTCCTAGCATAATCTCTTCAACCAAGAACTCCTGAGAGCTTATTATTTAAGAAAAGTATGTTAACTTTATATTTATTTATTTTCACTCTTTTTATCATCTCTTTTAATTTCATTTTTCTTCCTGATTTTTGTCAAGGTTGTGGCTCTAAATTATTAAGCTTCTGCTACTAGGAGCTCTTTAAGATAAAGATCAAAGGCAATATGAAAAAGCCTAACATTGAACTGTCTCTTCAGTTGGGAACACAACATGCTGTAATATTAACATCATATACATGGAAATAATTAATTACATTTAAAATGAAAAGTGGGAAATCCCTTGTCAATGAAAACCTGAACTTGCATATTAAGTTCCTAGGAGGCTCTTGGAAATTATTAATCAAAGCAATGTGTTTTCACCACTTCTTAAAAAATAAACAGAACGCTTAAGCTGAAGTATTCTTCTAAAAAAATAAGGCTCAATTGCTTTGTTATCATTAGATGAAAGCCATCATTAATATCTAGGTTTATTTGGAATAAAAGATGAATGCTACATTTTTTTGAGAAATATTGCTTCTCAATCGAAAGGTCCTTGGGAACTCTAAAAGTTAAGGCTGACTCTAGAAGGTCTGCAAGAAAAGTACAGCCACAGAGGGGGTGGACATCCTATGACATTTTAAAATTCCTACATCATTGAAATTATAAAAGACCAAAAGTAGAGTCATTTTACATTCAAGAGATTGACATAAAGACACACTCAAGAATACATGTAGTATATTTTATTTTCAAAGATAAAATTATAAAAGGATAAAGAGTTCATATACTGAGTATGTCAATATTACCTATTTTCTCATGGTTTCTTTCAAGGGATTCATAAACTGTTAACAAGACCACACAGTCTCTCAAAATGGAGGCTTTATATTCATCTATAGAGAATTGAAAGCAATGGTAATTTTTTTATGTATTTATTTTATTTTGAGAGAGAGACAGAGAGCCGGGGAGGGACAGAGAGAGAGAAGGGGGCACAGAATCTGAAGCAGGCTCCAGGCTCTGAGCTGTCAGCAGAGAGACCAACGCAGGCCTCGAACCCACGGACTGTGAAATCATGACCTGAGCTGAAGTCGGCCGCCAACCCGCCCAACCGACTGAGCCACCCAGGAGCCCTAGCAATGGTAATTTTAATTCAGGAAATAGCTTAATGTTATGGCAAATTGTCAAATGCAAGGGATAATGCTACCAAGTTCCTCATCGTCTGGTTTTCTTCCTTATCTAATTAGATGCTAGTCAGGTTTTGGGAAAAATAATTCTTAAAATATAGTGACCCTTTGTCTTGTTACATTTACCTTTTGGATTGGATTTTCCTTTGTATTTAAGTACACATAAGATTGTTTAAATTATTACAGCACAGGGAGAGACTAATGTGTTTGTTCAGTTAGACTCTGAAAATTACTTTGAAATGTTCAAGAAATACAGCAATAAAATCAGTTTTCAATCTAATCAAAGTAAAATAAATATCACCTAATATAGATTATAGGAAAATTTAAATAATTTATGTCAAGATAAAAAAAAAGAAACATCTTTTTAAAATTGCTTTGCCATGATTACTTGAGAGCCACCATTAATGTTTAAGTTTACTCTGGATATAAGATAAATGCTACATAATTTTTGGAAAATGCATTTTCCAAAAGACCTTTATGGGACATATTTATCATGGATTTTTATTTGCTGATATATATATATACATGTTGCATGTGCATATATATGTATATTGGTAAATATGTGCATTTATATATGTATAAAATACACACACACATTAAGAAGAAATAAAGCCCACTGGTGCCCACAAAGAATACAAAAATGTTCTGACAGGTACACGTGAATATACTTACTAATAAAAGGAATTTTGTTAAAATCTATGATTTATCAGCCTATGACAGATACCTAACAGATAGCAACCTCAATGCTCTTATTCTTTATAATTTGGTGTTTTAGAAATTTCATTTCTGAGGAAGAATTTCATATGACATAAGTTTCAGTTAACTGGCACTGTCTTCTGTGTTACTGGAGCATCTGTATGTTGAAATTTTGCCCTTAATTTTGCCTAAATCTCCATTTGCAACCCTTCAAATGTTTTCTCCTAACTTTGTATTATCTTTTTTTTTTTATTTTTTAATGTTTATTTATTTTTAAGACAGAGAGAGAAAGAGTGCGAACAAGGGAGGGGCAGAGAGAGAGGCAGACACAGAATCTGAAACAGGCTTCAGGCTCCGAGCTGTCAGCATAGAACCTGATGCGGGGCTCAAATCCACAAACCGCGAGATCATGACCTGAGCCGAAGTGGGATGCTTTACCAACCGAGCCACCCAGGCGCCCCTGTATTATCTTTTTGATGAAAGTTATAGACATTACTAAGTAATATTGATATTTTGGGTTATTGTTAGAATATTTATTTGCATTCCTATTTGAAGAACTTAGATGTCATTCAGCTAATTTTCACATTAGTTGTTTTGGGGGTTCCCAAATGCCTAGCCTAACTCCATGGAATAGTACATATTTTAGTTGGCATTCTATCTTTAGCTTGCCCTTATTTTCCTCAAAATCACAGTGATACCATGGTTTTAATCCTTCCTAACTCTTGAAGGATGTTCCAGGTTGCAAACTTTCTCATTCACCCACTCCCTCTCATGGCTTGTCTTTTACCTTTAAAATTGCACAAATCTCAAATTCAGATTAAAAACATCTTTACTTGATTTAAAGAGTTTCCACTGCATTTCTCTTTTTTCTTTTCATCTCAAAATTCTAGAAAGAATAATCTACAAACTCAGACATCTTTTACTTATACCATCCCTTCCTTGATCTCTATTGCTAATTTTTTTCATATAAGTGAGTCCAATTGCTTTTTTTAAAAATCAGGTTTAGTGTTTTTCATTTGTGTAAGTTCTCTGACTTATACAACAATATTCTCTCATGTGTCTCTTCCAATTCTTGTGAGAGAAACTTCTACTTTATTTTTCTTACCCTCTCCAACATTAAATGTAAAATGATATTTGATATTCTCCAAAGGTTAATCTTGAGACCTATACTTTTTATAAATTTTCCCATCTAGATAATTCAATCATTATCATGGAATTAATACTTTTTGTTTACTCTCAAACTTTAAAAAACAAAATTTTAGGGTTTATTTATTTATTTTGAGAGAGAAAGAAAGTGAGAGAGAGCGCATGTGCCCCATGTGCATGGAGCAGGGGCAGAGACAGAGAGAGAATCCCAAGCAGGCTTCTCACTGTCAGCACAGAGCCTGACTTTTGGCTCGAACTCATAAACTGTGAGATCATGACTTGAGCCAAAAAACTCAAGAATCAGACATTTAACCAACTGTGCCAGTCAGGGGCCTCAAAACTTTTTTTCTATGTTGCCAAAATTACTTCTTTACTTGGGAAATCCAAGATTATTAAGTTTAAAAATCTATGTAAAATAACAAGATTTGGTGAGGTACATGCTAAAAAAAATGATGGGTCATTTACAGTAGTGACCATAGACTTTTAGGAAAGAAGTATCAAGCTAAGTGTCATCTTCACTACTGTATTAAAATAAATTCCAGATGGAGCAAGGATTGAATGTAAAAATGAACCTGAGATTTCTAAAAACAAAAGCTGGATAAATTTATTTGTGACTTTAGAAAACAAAATCAGCGGTGCCTAGGTGGCTCAGTCATTGGTCTCTTGATTTCGGCTCAGGTTATGATCTCACAAGTTTGTGAGTTGGAGCTCCTTGTTGGGCTCCGCGCTGACAGTGCAGTGCCTGCTTGGGATTCTGTCTCTCTCCCTCTTTGCTCCTTCCCAACTTGTTCTCTTGCTCTCTTTCAAATTAAATAAAAATTTTAAAAGGTAAACAAAAAATAAAACAAAATCAGAAACAAGGCATATAATAAAGTACCAACTGTCATTTAAACATTTTTTAATGTTCATTAATTTTTTGAGAGAGAGAGTCAGAACACGAGTGTGGGAGGGACAGAGAGAGAGGGAAACACAGAATCTGAAGCAGGTTCCAGGCTCTGAGCTGTCAGCACAGAACCCAACGCAGGGCTCAAACCCACAAACTGTGAGATCATGACCTAAGCCAAAATTGGGTGCTTAACCGACTGAGCCACACAGGTGCCCCTAAAGCACCAATTGTCCTATAAGGCATTTACAAGGAATATGAAAATCACTGTTTTACAAATCAATAAAATTAAAAGGAACAAAGTATATGTATAGGCAATATACTGAAAGAGAAATAGAAACACAAATGATAAATGAATACATATGAAAAAATGTTCAATTCATTTGCAAATAAATAAATGAGACACTAATTTTTATCAACCACAAGTAATACCTGGTTCTGACAAAGTCATGTTTGTGCTATGAGGAGAGCAATTTTGATGAGTAATTTAAGTATATGTACAAAAATTTTAAATGTGCATCCTTTGGATATAATAATTTCATTATTAGGTGTTTAACTATAAATATATATGTGTATAATATAAAGATACATCTATAAAGTTTGCAGTAGCAAGAAGATCCATAAATTTTTATCAAAAGAGCATCAGTCAAACTAAATCTATTTATATCTGCATAATATTTAATCTAAATAAAGCATATTTTCTAATACAGAAAGTACTTAAATATATTATTAGATTTAAAAAAGAAGATACAGAATCATATGGATTATTAGTTTGAGTCATAAAATTGTTGGCCAACAATTAGTAATTTTATACAGTTCAAATTAATACACTTCTATGTATAATGACACATAAAATAACATGAGAAATTTTTAGATGGCTATGGTTGGAAGAGAAAATATGTGCGAGTTTGGGATAAGGGTGAGTTTTCCTTTTTATTTGTTAAATTTTCTAACTTTACGGATATTTTATTTTAACAAATCAATTTGGATTGCTTATGAATAATTTTGTTGTTTTCATTTATAAGCTTGTATGTACGTTTACAGTGTTAAATACTATTTTAAAAATAAATTTTGCTATTAGAATACTCCATGGCCACTGGAATTCTAAACTAGATACTCTGTAGAATATTCACTTTGAATACAAAATGATTTGTTAGCAGTCTTTACTAGTGCATTTAAATATTATTTTATTGTCATTATATATTTAAAAGAAATGCGTGTGTATATGCAATACCTGTTAAAATATTTTCTAGTTTGCTTATTTTTAAACCCTTTATCTGTTTATTGGGAAATGAATCACCTTAAGAAGTAAATATTAAAATATCTATTAAAAATTATAAATGAATTTGAATTGGCATATTGATATAGAAAATTGTCCTCTTTACGATACTTTTTAAAGGGATACAGTTAAACACTATTCTCTAGTATGGGAAGAATGCATTATTCATATTAGGAAAGTATAACTCCATATCATGGACTTTTGTTATCTCACTGTTCAGCTAGAGACTCAATTATAAATATTTGATAGTTAACTACCATTATCCCTACTTAACACATAATTACTATTTAAATGCATATAACCTATTATTGCTTTTATCTGTTTACCATTTGGATAAGGACTGATACAAATTGATAATTTTGTTTGTTTTGATTAAAGATGAATTAGGCATGGTGACAGTCTGCCACAAGCAACAAGATATTTTTATAAATATATTTTAATTGGTAGTAAGCCTTTCTTTTATCCAAAGTTTTACTTAACAAGTCACATAGAAGAGAGCTGATTAATTTTGGAAATGTCTCATTTTTTTTGTCAGAAAGAGGTTCTAGATTAGTTGGATCCCATCTGTTGAGGACTGAATTGTGTCCTCCATAATTCATATGTAGAAACCCTAATTGCCAATATGACTATATTTGGAGATATGGCCTTTAGGGAGGTAATTAGGGTTAAATGAAGTCAGAAAAATGGGGCCCAAATGTGATAGGATTTATAAGAAGAGGAAGAAACGCCAGACATCTCTCTATCCCAGCGCACAGAGGAAAGGCTATGTGAAGACAGCATGAGAAGGCAGCAGTCTACAAGCCATGAAGAGAGATTTTACCAGAAACCAGTCTTGCTGGTATCTTGATTTTGAACTTCAAGATCCTCAAAAGTGTGAAAAAATAAATGTTGTTTATTCCAACTACTATGTGGTATTTTGTTATGGCAGCCTGAGCACAGACAATTCCACAATTTTTTTATTTTTTAATCTAATTTTTTTATTTCAGAGAGGGGAGAGAGAGAGAGAGAGAGAGAGAGAGAGAGAGAGAGAGAATCTTAAGTAGGCTCCACGCTCAGCACAGAGCCCGAGACAGGGCTCGATCCCATGACTCTGCGATCATGACCTGAGCCAAAATCAAGAATCAAATGCTCAACCAACTAAGCCACTCAGGAGCCCCAATTCCACAATTTTTCAAAAAGTTAATTAGTCATGGATATTGTTACTTAAAATATAAGCCAATTTTGATAACTTTATATTTTATTTTAGTATTTTTATGAAAGTTTCCAATGAAGAAGTTGGGCCTACAGAAGTCTATTATTATCCAAGAACTAGCAGATACTCACTTCGGAACTGATTAGGTCCAAAGTCACATAATCAATTGATCCTTAATACACAAACTAAAGTGCGGGTCATACCTAAACTACAGCCTGCAACATGGTCCTGTTCCCAGGTCGTCATTGTCCCAGATAATGTGGCAAGGAATACAGATGATCTGAGAGTTTGAATCTGCTCTGTGTTGATAACTGATATTTGTTTCCTAAAACTCCCAAGTTTGCACTGAATATTCATGGAGGATCTCAGAATAATCTTGTCTTCCATGTGTTCCTAAAAGTCCAGAACTTTGTCAATTGTCTATCCTTAAAGCACCTGCCCATCATTCTTCTTCACACTTAGGGCACTACCATCTCCTTTCTATATCCAATAGTATCTGCGTTTTCGCCACGTTTATTTTCTGTACTTTTATTATAATTGGCTATTTTGGAAAAAGAAGAGCCTAATATACAACCACCATATAGCTACTAAGTTAGTGTGCATATATATTTCACATATTATTGAATATTCTTCTTACCTAATAAGTAGAAAAATTGCCAGTTAAATTTCTTATACCATAATAATTATGGCATCAGTCTGCCTTAAAATAATGAAGGAGTTAATCCACATTTTCCCTACTCATGGCAAATAGATCGTACGTGTGTGGACTATTCATAGGGCCATAGTGTTTTCACACAAAACATTAACATTCTAAAGGATTATTTTCATTTCCTGAAGTGATGTAATTTTGAAATGTGTCTAATGTTATCTATAGCACAGATTATTTGAAGTAATCTCAAAGCAACAATAAAGGTTGCTGTAAGTGAGACACTTTGAAATTCCATGCATTTTGGCTTCTGTCTCTACTGGACTTCTTTGCTGAGTTTTGGTTACTGATTTCAAAGATCTTTTATTAATCTTCATTTTATATCTTTCAGAGTTTTATATCATTGCCTTTTCCCCCACTTCTTCCTTGAAACTCTCTTCTCTCTTGTCTTGCATGAGAATGCTTCTTTCTCATGCCTCTTAGACCTTTCTGTCAACTGTTTTTATTGTTTCCAGTTTTTCTTCTTTATCCCTAAATTTATTATAGGCATATCTCTGCTTGGCTTGTCTTTTGCTTTTTTTGTATTTATTTTTCCTATCTTTCATGCACATTCATAGCTTCAACTCTTATGCCTGTGAAATCTACTCTCTGGCCCCTATATTTCCTCCAGGTGCTAGATCATGCACCCCTTTCCAGAAATTGTTTTAGCTCTTCAAACTCAGTGAGGGTGAAATTGGTGCACTTCCATCCCTCCCAAATCTGTCATGCTCCTTTCTTCTCTGTATTGTGAAGAGCACCACCAAGTGAGAGGCACACTCAGACACAAAAGCAAACATTCCAAGTGATAGATACACTAAAGTATAATTTTTATCTTTGAAGAATTTTTGCTTATTTAAAAAATTTTTATTTTAGAGAGAGATAGCAAATGAGATAAAGTGCAATCAGTGGGAGGGGCGGGGGGGGGGGGACAGAGGATCCGAGGTGGGCACTGTGTTGACAGCAGAGAGCTCAGGAGGAGCTTGAACTCATGAACCAACCAAACCAACTATGCAATCATGACTTGAGCTGAAGTCAGAAGCTTAAATGACTGAGCTACCCAGGCACCCCTCCATTTTTAAGTTAATGAAGCAAATGGTCATTTTTAAGCTAAATAGACATTATGTCCTTACAGATTTAAATAACATTCTCTAACCCCTTTTATGACCAACTATAATTATACAAAATATAGACAATTCTAATAAGATTCTCATTAGTAATAACCCTAGTCTCCTTCATGTAATCCAGTATATTTTTTCCTGAGCTTTTCTGTAGTTGTGTAGGAGTATTAAGATATGTATGCATGCACTTCTGTGGAAACAAAAGACTGTTATATGCAAAGACAGAAAATTGGAGATACTCTAATTATCTTCCTATTTCTTTCCAGAAACACTGTATCTTATGGCTCATCACTTCTCAGAGACCCAAGGGTAAAAGCACCAGACAGTTTAAAAGAGCTGTGGTATATTCTCCAGGCACCAAAAGGATTTATTACATGCAAATTTCCATTAGTGCTAATGGAGTTATTATAGGTGATTCATACTTTAAAGATAATAAACAAAAAGTTGGTTTCATTTTGTTCACTTTGAATGAATCTCTTGTTTTGAAAAATTCATAGGAAAAGATGAGGAATAAACATCAACAATCGAAATATTTCAAAAATAACTATATGTGAAATGGTGCTCTTTATGATTGATCAATTTCAAATGCTAATTTTTGAATTCTCAACAATATGCCCCTGGCACTTCTTTCTCACTTATCCCAGTGTGTAGTTAAGCAAGGAAGGCCAATTTTAATATTAGGTTGATATGCTGCTATTATTAGCCATATAATACATGACAAAGCCATACAAAAAAGGAATTTTTTGTTATTACTTTAATTTTGAGTATAATTATAAGCAGATAATCATCTAACAATCATATTTTTGCAATTGTATTTATTAGAAACATTCAACGTATTATACTAGATTGGGATAAGAGCTTTCATCTCTTCTTTGAGAATCATGTGATTTGGTAGAAAAAAATGTAACTTGACATGAAAACAGCTATTTCCACCCTTTTCCCCCAATATTGCCTGACATCCTATGTATGACCTTCCTTCCTCCTTTGAGTCAGATAAAACCTCTAAGATTCATCTTATTGCTTATATTGTGTAGTTTTATAATGACATAACCCTGAAAAATAAAGTTGAAATGCTATAAAATCTATTGCTAGTAAAATCTACAAATTTACTTTTAAGGCCAGTTTCAAAATGTTTCTGTTTGTTTATTTTTGAGAGATAGAATGTGAGTGGGGGAGGAGCAGAGAGAGAGGGAGACACAGAATCTGAAGCAGGCTCCAGGCTCTGAGCTTTCAGCATAGAGCCCGACGTGGGGCCTGAACTCACAAACGGTGAGATCATGACCTGGGCCAAAGTTGGTTGCTTAACTGATGTGGACATGTCTTCTTAATTACAGTTACCAATTTTGAAGACTCATTCCCATTCCATTTTTTAAAAATTTTTCTCACATATACTAGGTTACATTCTCCATTATTTTATTATGTGAGCTAGCAAAATGAAATGTATTCCCATTTACATTGTTTCAGTGAATATTTCAATCTCAGGGATAAACAAATCTCTAGGATTTTTGCTTTTATAATGGCATAATGCCAGGTTTATAGTTTTGTCGAGGAGCTTACACATGGCCTTTGTCTATGTGTAAATGAGCAAAGAAGCTTTTCAAAACACCAATCATTCTCACAGACTGCAACTTCCACCATTTCCTAACAAATCTTAAGTAATAATTCAAAATGCTGATCTTGATGACATATGCAAAGATGAGTAAAATCAAATTTAGCACCACAGGTGTGGTTTGCAGTTTCAGATCAGTCACTGGTATAGCAAGCAGACGTGGCTTTTTGCAAATTTTCTGATCTGAGCATTTGTGATTTAACTGTGCAGTTTCAAGAGATGTTCATAAAATGTCAAAGAAAAAACTTTAGAGATAAACAAAAAAGAAATTATGTATGTTGGATCAAAAAAGTTACACTTGGTTTTCAGGTGGAAATATTAAAATGTCCAGTAAGGACTGAAATAATCTCTTGGTTTTGGCTTGAATATGCATGATGCACTTACATGTTTTATCAATATTTATATTTATATGTTGATGGTGAATGAGATGAAGTTCTTATTAGAAATAATATGATGCAATTCAACATCATTTCTGAGTACTTTGTATTTTCCAGATACCCTGTTAAGTATAGGAAGATGAATGACAGAATGCCTGGCTTCATGGTTAAGAATGGTTAAGAATGGTTAAGAATTAAGTGGATGATAGAAATAATTACATACACATATGCTGTGTGCATATATATGTATTAATTTATAAAATAAAGCACAGAAAGCATGATAATAAAAGGAAGTGGAAACCTTAAAAAAAGATAAGTGGGGAGTCAAATGAGATGAATGACTAAAACTTGGCTATTTTATAGAATACAATTGACAACTCTACCCTTCTTAAAAACCCTCTTTTCTTATTTTTCGCAGCAGCACGTCTCACTGGCTACTCCTTTCAGACTCCTTTCCCATCCGCGTTACTTCTGTACACAGTCTAAATGTTGGAGAACTTCATGAGGGAATCCTATGTGTTTTTCTTCTCCCATCACTGGTTTTAATTGCCATCCATATTTTGATGACTCCTAACTTTTTGTCTCCATGCTAGTCTCTCCTGTTAGATCCAGGTTGGGATATCCTACTGTCTACTTGACAGCTTCATACAGTTGTTAGAGAAGCATCCCAAGTATATTGAAAACATCAACTTGGAAATATTCCTTCTCCTTGCTGGCAAACATTGCCATGCCCCAAATTTCTCTATCTCAGAGAACAATGCTAGCATTCATCATGTCCTTAAACCCCAACTGTAAGAGTAATCTTTGATCTCTTCCTTCCTCCATCCTTCAAATCCAGCCTAGCATCAAAAGTCTTTCCAACTAGAATATAATATCCACTCACCTCTATTAACCTTGCCACTATAAGGGTGGGATCCAAATGATCAATTCACCAAAAAATTTTTTTAAAATAAAGAAATTAGTGTAAAATTAATTGTATAAAAACCAATTCAGAAAAATGAAAGTTCCCTCAAACACATTTATATTAAATATTTATATAGTTTTCAGCATATTGTGGAACATTCATGATTTCAAGAGGTTTTTCAGGATTTTAAAATTATCTTTAAGATGAGTTGATTCATAGTAGCTTTAATACTGCTAAATTTACTTATTTTAGTTGTTTTGCAGTGAATTTGTTGGTGAAATATACTTAAATGTCTATTTTAAGAGTGATTCACATTTTAGTCCTTAAATTCTCAAATATTAACTTGTTTGAGCTTATTGATAAATTTGTGACTCTATATTTATTGGAGATAGAAACTCACTGATTTTAAAGTCCCAATATTGAATATATGCCCAAGACTTGTCATTGAAAATGAAGAAGACAGTCTCATTTCCAACCAGAGAATAGTAACAATCAGGAATACACTAGGTTTTGGCTTGGTAGCATGACATTACTCATAATAAATTTAAAATAAACTGAATTAAAACTTAAATTGCTTGACTAAAACATTTCAGAAATTTTCAAAGTTTATTAAAACCATCCATTTTGGGTCGCCTGGGTGGTTCAGTTGGTTAAGCATCTGACTTCGACTCAGGTTATGATCTTGCAGTTTGTGGGTTCCAGCCCCTCATCTGGCTCTACACTGACAGCTCAAAGCCTGGAGCCTGCTTCAGATTCTGTGTCTCCCTCTTTCTCTCTGCCCCTCCCCCATTTGCTCCCTCTCTCTCTCTCTCTCTCTCTCAAAAATAAATAAACATTAAGAAAAAAATTTTAATAAAAAAGTAAAAAAAACCCATCCAATCAAAAACCATTTCAATCAAAATATCTCTAAACTTTATGAATAAATAACACCTTCCAGTAAATTGGTAAATTTGGCAAATTTAATATTTAACATATTGATCATTTAACATATTTATGAATTATTTTCAGAGAGTCAGTAACCTTGTAATTGATGTATGCTTTTCTTTTGGACAAATTGAACCAAAATAGTTCATTCATTATATTTTCATTGGAATATTAGAAATATTTCTAAGTAGTCTTCTTCCCTTTTGTTCCTGTGCATTCTATCTATCTTCTTTGTCCTCAGCAGCCAGAATAGTCACTTTGAAATGCTATGATGATCATATCACTACCCATTTAGAGTAGTGATATGACTCCCTTAGATAGTCATTGCTTAACCTTGTATCTATGAAGAAAACTGTCTCTGCTATGTTCTATCATAGCATTCTATTCTTTTCCTTTCTAATTCTACTTCCTTCTAGATTTCCTTTATTTATGTATTAGGTGATGCAATTATTTCCTATCTAACTCCCTATAATATAAATTTCATGAGGAAAAGGAATTTGTCTATCTAGTCCAACATTTTATCACCACTGGGCTAACACGTGGTAAGTGCTCCTTATATATTTGTTATTCTATAAAATGAAAACAATAATATGATATTTGGGGCAATAAGAATGAATTAAATGGATAGGATTCTTTAATAGAAAAAATCATGGAATCTGGAAGCTACCATATCATAACAGTATGTTCGATACAGAGATAAAACTTCCACAGCAGATCAAATTACTGATTTATTAAGGAATACAAAAATAATACTGATATCTGCCACCCTTGCTAAAAGGCATAATGTAAAAATTGAATTGACTTATTATATCCTGATTGGTTTTTTAGACTAATAGATAAAGTGACTGCTCTATAAATAGTATGTTTTTATTTTAGTTTACGTTTAGCAAAATGTTCATAGTATAATGGATAAGGGGGAAAAACAAACTCTAGTTTATGGTATAAGCATATGACTAATGGCTATTTGAGCAACTCTCAAAAAAATGAGTATTTATTAATTAAATGTCAACCTGGAGAAATTGCTCTAGGGGTGTGCTATAGGATTACATATCAGCTTTATTCTATCTAACACTTTTAAAAGTCAAGACATTGCTAAAGATATAATAAGGCATTCAGTCAATGTTACAAAGCAGGAAGGATTGTTAAAATATTTGACGACAGGATAAGAATAAAAGTATATGAAATTAGGCTAGAGTAATCAGCTAAAAAGGCAGATAAAGTTTATTAAGAGTAAATATAAAATTTTGTATTTAAATTTTAAATTTAAAAATATAGATATTAAACAGAAGTTCTTTGAGGGGTGGCAGGTAGAACCCTCTGTGGAACTGGAGCTTAACCAGAAGTCACTCTTGTGGTTTAAGGATGAAAGTGGAAATTGGAAAAGAAGTTCTATTAATAGAAACATATCCAGACACAAAGAGAGATTGGTTCCATTCTAATATTCACCAGTCCAACCAGTTAAGGTACAGTGTATTTAATTCCACGGTCCACAATTTGAATATGAAATTAAGAAACAAATGCTTACCTAGACAATAAAAATGCCTGGAAATTGTTATTTAAACAAAAGTAGTACAAAACTATAAACTAAAAGACTAAGCAGGCATGTAACAGCAGAAGAAAGACTGGAGGATTGATAATCTTAAAGGTTTTTTTTGGTAAATAGTTAATTTTTCAGAAATAATGTAAACAATAGTTCCACGGGGAATGGGAATTGTATGATAAAAGCTGTCATGTTTAAGCACTTAGGTGCCATGCCCTATAGTAGATAGTTTACATGTATTATCTTACATCATTCACATAGAGTATCTTGGAAACTGGTATTACTGTCCTTATACAATTAGCAAATCAAGGCACAAAATAATAAGTTCTCCAAAAGTTAAAATTAAGAAAGTAGAAGTATTAGAATTTGAGCCCAGATTTGTTGGACTCTCTAATCCATACTCTTTCCAATACAACACGTTGTTTTTATTGGCATATTTACTTTTTTTAAATTAAAAAAATGTTTTTATTTTTGAGAGAGACAGAGTGCAAGCAGGGGAGGTGCAAGGAGAGAGGGAGACACAGAATCTGAAGCAGGCGCCAGGCTCCGAGCTGTCAGCACAGAGCCCGATCCAGGGCTCGAACCCACAGACCACGAGATCACCACCTGAGCCAACGTTGGACACTCAACTGACTGAGCCACCCAGGCGCCCCTACGTTTTAAAATATTTTATGACCATTATCATGACTATGAATTACTCTGATAAAAAATGTGTTGAAGCTAAAACAATAAAAGTTCTGAATGTATTGAGTCATGTTGAGAGCATGTAAGTAAAAGCAGAAAATGGTTTTCAACCAAAGGAAAATTTTTGAGGAAAGAAAGCATTTTTCTCATAAAACATTTATAATCACTCACCTCAATTTCATACATTGACTAGTTACTAGAATATTTTTTGTATCTAAAGTAAAATAAATATGGTTCTGTGTACTTACAGAAAACAGTTTGAACTTTAGAACACACGCCATCCTCAGAAATCCATAAAATAGGCCCCTACAGCTGCTAACTTAACAATTAATACTTGTGTTATTTTACAGTTTAAGATTGTTATCAAAATGGTCTCCCATTTGAAAAAGAGAGAGAGACAGAGACAAGCCAAGAAACAGATGCTTGACGATAGAGAACATACTGGTGGTTACCAGAGGGGAGGTGGGTAAGGAGGGGGGTTGGGTGAAACAGGTGTTGGAGGTTAAGGAGTGCACTTGTTGTGATGAGCATTGGGTGATTAAAATAAAAGCTTAAACAAATTTTTTTCCTACCATTTGATTCCCACAAAATGCCCCTTCATTTTACAGATAAAAGAGAATTAGAAAATTGAAGTGACATATTTGAGGTCACAGAGAAAGCAAATGGTAAAATGAGACCACAATCTAGTGGGCCCAAATAGCAGGGGAAGGGAAGCACATATAAAATAATATAAAATGCTGTACATAATAAAAGTAGCATTATTGACAGGAATTCATTCATCAACAGTAACAGTATGAATGCCAAGATTTCGAGTGCAGGAGAGGATAGTCCTCTGTTAGTACTTTTGTCTTCTCAAAATCCTATGTGATCATGAACTCAGAAGCTGTATAATTTTCAGCACCACCTTTATTTTACTTAACTTTTTATTTTGCCATTAATTATCATCTAGGAGAAGAAATATAACTTTACCATGTTCCTACCAGGAAGAAATTCTGTACTGTCTTTATACAAATTGGTTTTGTTACAGCTAAATTGAGCTAATTTGTCACCAAGGTCATGGTGAAGATGTACTCTTTACAGAAACATGGTATAAAGCTTTAAGTGAGTGAATATGATTTTACATACCAAATATCCTAGTAAATGCTATTCCTTATAACTAACAACTCTAGAGGTTAAGATCTAGAGGTTACAAATCAATAATCCTTGATAATATACATACCAATTTTTTTCATTCCAGGAAAACGCCCTGCCCTAATTAACAAATGGGCTTAGATGGAAACTCGAATTTATAATACTATGCTACAAAATACATCGAAAATTAATTTAAATTTTAAGGTAGTATGTAAATATTTGCTAACTTCCTTTTTAATCATTCTTTAACAGAATAAACTATCTAGCTTATGGGTTGTCCTCTCACGTCACCTACATCAAAAGTCTATCATTCTTTTAGGGTTTTTATTAACCAGGAAAACTACCTAGTCATTTGGCTATCTAATCATAGGCAAATTAAACACAGAGATTGTAATTTTGTCTTTCCACATCTAAAACTATTCTTGGGCAGTGGCTGAGTATGAATTGGAGATAGATGTGTTTGATAATACATAAATGTCTTAACAGATCATTTATAAAGGTTTAATATGAATGTATATGTGCAATGTGAGTGTATAACTTCATATGATATTTAATTATTCTATCCAGACCTATTATACCATTGTTTAGCCTGAATTTATTTCCCTTGTGTCTTCCCTATTTTCTCTCTTTATTCTCTACCAATTCTCTAAAAATATCATGTAAAATTTAATTTTGAGTAGAAAAAAATATTCCAAAAATTGATGATTCAAAAAATCAAAATAAAATTCTCCCCTTTCCTTTTGATTCTGTACTTCCTTTTAAAAGGATCTTACTTTAATGAATGTTTAATAATTGCTATTCAATGATGTTAATAACTATAATGAATCTGAACTCCATCTAAGTGGGAGATGGCATCATAGCATAAGAACATAAAACCTTTACTGGAGATGGAAAAACAAAAATTGATTATTGAGTTTTCCATTTTGGCAAAATATTAAACAGTATGATATTCAGGAAATAGAGAACAAAATAAAGAAAGCCAGCATGTTCCCAGAAAGCCTAGCTAACAAAATATGACACCAATGCAGCAAAATGCTCCTAGCCAAGCTAATAGACCATAGAATAGTGGTAGTATACAATTTTTAATTTGACTGTGAGGCCTACATTTTCACAGATGCTGCTAAATGTCAATACTTCCACCATGTCACAATGAACAAAAGGGTAAGCCCTTAGATGAATCCAACAGCTGTGTCACCATCGAGACTCATCATAGGCAAATAGTATGTCAGATTCATGAGGGCATTAAAGCACATTCAGGGACCATGCCATTTGTTCAACTCCATGAGCAGTAGGAATATTACAAGTCTGGGGTCTGCCATTAACAAGAAAAGCCCCCATAAATCCTGAGCCAACAAAATCGTTGAGATATTCAATTCTGTTGCAGTCAAATAAACTCAGTGTAAAAATGGATTACAAAAAATGGATTACTGCTCTATGCAAAACTGAGAACAACCAAAATCATAGTAGAAAGATGAAATTCTATGAGGACATGCCTAAACATAATTTCAAGCAACAGGGCATAGCCAATGACTGCTGGGAAACCATAGCAACAGGCAGACCAAGCTGGCATGTTAGTAATATGAGATGGGATGGTTCTTGTAAAAGGAGGAAGCTAAGCTGTAAGCAGAATCAAGCTTGAAAACACAAAACAAGTGTACTTCTTTTCTTACAGAAAGAAATGTGTCCTGATATTATTAGTTACAGTATTCTAATAGATGTCAGCAGCAAAAGTACTGCCATTAAATAAGAATCACGCTGGAACATCGTATACATTTAGAATTTATGTATTAATAATAATGAAATAATTGTGGTAATTTGGTAATTTATCCCTCCTGGATACCATTTAAGAATAATTAATTAATTATATTTAGAGGAAGAGTGTCAGTAGGGGAGTGGGGCAGAGAGAGAGAGAGAGAGAGAGAGAGAGAGAGAAAGAGAGAATCTTAAGCAGGCTCCATGCTCAGTGCAGAGCCCAGCATGGGACTCGATCCCAAGACCCTGGGATCATGACCTGAGCTGAAATCAAGAGTCGGATGCTCAACTGACTGAGAAAAATATATTTAAATCCAACCAATAATAAAGCATACTAGAACAAGGCCCTAATATATACCATCTAAATTTAATGACAAAGAATTTCATTTGGTAATCTACATTTAGAAATTGAGGTTGTGCAAAAAATGCTATAGGTGATAGTTTTTTCAGATGGAATATGGAGAGTCAAAATATTTAAATAGTCCTGTGTGTCAAAAATGGAACGTATCATTTTCTTAATATAAATCCTGAGATCATGAGAAACATATAAATATGGGGAAATAGAAGCACTAGGGATTCATTTTACATTTCTGCAAAGGAAAACACTTTCTTTTTTTCCATTTCTACTATTTGGTATTTAATCTATATAGCATAATGTAAAATGAACTACTGACCACTAATAAGATGTAAGGTAATCTCTATATTTCTTCTCATTATTATTGTCCTGAATATTTATAAAGCTGGACTACACATTTTTCTGCATGAATTAGCTGCAATCTCGTCATATTTTAGTCAAGTAAATACATCTTCAAGGAAAGACCTTGAAAGAAGAAAAAAATGGGATTTTGAAGCCAAATTTTAAGTACAACTCCCTGGATAGTATTTTATTCAAGACACTTTGTTGTGCTATCAGTATGATAGAAAATCACACTGAATATGAGCATTTTTACAAATTGAGATTGAAAGCAGATGGATCAGCTGTCTCCAATAGGGTAAAAGAAATTTTGTAAAAGCCTAAGTATAATATATATGGTTTTAATCACATTAGTTTAAGAAAATCAGTACTATAAAAATGATTCTTAATAACTGGTACTAGTAATTACAAATGCAGGTCTAAACTTATGACAACATGAGGATATTTGGACTTTCTTACTTCTACTGACTCTTATCAAAGAAAATAAAATGAACTAAATATAGACAAAGAAACCTTTCATTAATGAAGCAGAAAAGATATCACAACTTCAACACGTATATTCTATAAAAAAAATTGTCAAGTACTCTGAAATTTGAACGAAATATAGAAGGACACAAAGAGCTTACATGTACCTTCTTAGATACAAGGGGGTGAGAGTGGGTTAAGATATCCCTATATGAATCAGTTTCCTAAAAGATACATCCAGCAATTCTCTAAAATATAGAGATGAGTGGTCATAGGAGAAATACAGGTGTTGCCTCAGTTCAGCACATTATAAGTGCAGGGGAAGTTAGAACTGAAGGAGAGGCTATAATAACTGTAAGTTTCTTTCAGTTTGAGGTTTTTACCAAAGGAGATTGCCAAGATTAATTGCAACAAAGGAGAGAGAAAAAAACAGTTATCATAAGACAGGCACCATGAATCAAGGAGTTTAATTATGTATTATATCAACCAGCTGAATGTAAACAACTTGGCAAAGCCATGTCTTGAAAGATAATGGACATAAGAGACCTTTAGTGCTCCAGGCAACAATCCTGAACCAGAGTTGTGGCTGTCCCCAAATGCCTTTCCTACACACCAACTCACATTATCATTCAGCAAATGGCTGGCTTGAACACAGATGGATAATAATATGGAAGGAACCACCCATGGTATGTATGTAAGGTTACGAACAAAATTCAAGAAAGGAGAATGGGAAATCAATACAATTAAGGTGAAGAATATAGTAAATCTTAAGAGAAAGAGGACAACTTTAGATAACCTAATTCTCATTAATTTTTTACAAGTTTATTTATTTATTTATTTAGAGAGAGAGCACACACATGTCGGGGAGGGGCAGAAAGAGGAAGAGACAGAACTCTAAGCCGGCTCTGTGCTATCAGCACAGAACCCAACGTGGGGCTTGAATTCCCAAACCTTGAGATAATGACCTCAGCCGAGATCAAAAGTGGAACACTTAACTGACTGGGCCACCCAGGTACCCCTCTCATTAATTTTTATGTAGCAACACACAACATGTTTTCCATAAAGAATGGATACTACAACTGCAACAAACATAACTACAAATAAATTTGACAACAGCAACAAAATAGAGAAGAGCTGCTTGAGATAAAAGGCAAGGAACAGTAGTTAAGAAATGCAGGAGCTGATGGTGGCTTAGACTAATATAGCAAAGGTGGATAGAGGGAGAAGTATTCAGAGTAATGATAGATATTGGAGAAGGGGGTGGGGGGACAGAATTTTAATGAATCCAAACCACAAGGGAAAAGAATAAGGTGAGTCCTTTTGATAGTTCATAGCTTCTGTTTTACAGTTCTCCTAGTGTTAATATGCTGCTTTGATTTATATATTTATCTCTTCCCCAACTAGCTCATCTAACTCCCTGGAAGCTGGCTCTATTTTCACTTTTAGGACTGACACTAGTCATAATTAATCATGTTAATATTTTCCTCCTTGCAGGATTCCAATGTTAAGCAAATCAGTACTTAACATTTTCCCGATTAATGGTATGGGTCCACAGGTGGATACATGACAAAATTTGGTCTAATAATCCTAAAACAAATGAACAAGCAACTTTTGTCTAGATTAACAAAGAAATTTATTTTCATAGGATGTGAATGTCCTGTATATGTTGTTTAGGCAGTTGAATAAGTCTTTTTTAATATCAAAGTTGATTATATTACATTGGGAATCAATTGCTTATACACAACTGGTATGTTGAATAAGAAGAGCTTATAGAATTGATTTGTAAAAGAAACTTTCTTTATTTCTCAATATCTCTTTGCTTGAATATTATGACTTTCCTCATCAATGGTAGGCAGTAGAAAAGCCTACAGTTATTTAAGACCCAATACAGTCTCAAAGCAATTATTGAAAATATACAGTCTCAATGATAATCAAAACTCTGATTTAGATTTAATGATAAATTTACTGCCTTCCCTTCTTACTCCTCTGCTGGCTGGCCTCTTGATATGGGATTGAGGAATGTCATCCGACCTCTCTATAAGCCTGCTAACTGTGGTTTCATCACGTCCAATCAGGAAGAGGGAGCTGAATTAGGTGAGAAAGAATGTTCTTACACAGATTGACCACTTTCTTAAATGGATTTGTGTTGTCTGTGTCTGGTGTATATTTAAAAACTTTTTTTCCTTCATTGTTATTTTCGAAGGTTCTTCAGGGACCCCTACTGGTGATATTTGACTACACCTAATGGATCATGGGACATGCATTTTCCTTGGATCCTCCTTTTTAATAATTTCACTCCACTCTTTTCTTAGCTTCCCATTCCTCTTCTGGAAACTTTCTTAGAGGATTTAAACTGGGCTCAGATTATCTTTCCTTCCTGCTTCGCTCATCTCTGATCGATGATGCTCATGAATTTTATCTGAACATTTTCCAAACATCAGGCCAATTCCAATGTAGAAATAACTCTTCTTTACTCACTTATTCAAGTAGTCAACCAAATCATCTTATTCTTACAATCAATCCCTGGATAGGAATCAAGCACTAGTACATTTGTCCCTACTAACTTCACCAAACAGATGAAACTACTAAATAGAAATAATGAAAAGTAATTCTCAGATTCAGGAAACCTGGCAACTATCAATCATTAAAGATAAAAAGAAATACATGTCTATATAACTCACAATGAAACTGTTATCATTTTCATATATTTGTCCCTTTGTCACAATATCCTATCTTCTACATAATTTCTTCAGATATAACTTTGAAATAACTAATTCTCTTTCAATGGTGTTTAATTAAAGTAGAATAAATTAAGAATGAGGGGTATTTCTCTGAGGCCAGAATGGTGGAGTTAAATACTAAATCTTCACTTTACTAATCATACAGTCTTGGGAGGCAAATACTCAGTTTTTCTGGTTTTAACCTTTCCTGCTGTTTCTTGTCAGAAATGTTTTCCTTCTTTTTTTGCTGGCTCAGCTTTGCATAAATAGGTAGGATAGAGAGATAGAGAGATAGAGAGATAGATTGACAGTTAGAATTGGAAATTGATATTTAACTTTAGGCAGTGGGAAGACCTAAAAAAGTGTGAGGAAATTAATAATGTGATTAGAATCATATAGAAGAAAGATTAATCTGCAAGGAGTGTGTTGGCTGCATTAGTAGGTTGGACAGTATAGCCGATTACCTCAATTAGGATTTAGCCTATGGTTAAGAATATTTTAAAATCCACACAAGATGTATTAGAAACTTATTGTTGATTAGAAAGGATCCAATGGAAATGGGATGAGTCATTTACAGAATGTTGCAAAAACAATGGCATACAAGGAGTGAGGTACCAAATATTAATATTTGGAACAAAAGAACCTAAGAAAGAAATGTGCTTAGTTTGGTCACACCATGTTTGATGTCTCAAGATGATATCCAGGATGAGGTAGCCAGCATGGTATTATTTATGCATTTTTGTAGCTCAGACTCAGATAAAACACACATAGAAATAACAGCTAACTTTGCTAAGAAAGAGAGTGTCAAAAGAGAAAAATAGTAGACAAATAGCACTCACATATGACAAGAATTCAATGATGTTACACAGAAGCTAGACATGAGCAGTGGGAGTAATGCATGGAGGAACCTTCATCTCTTGGCTGAAAGATTTCAGAGTGCCATGTCCTTGAGGGGAGAATGACAGAGTAGGGAGTTTGTTAGACTTGGGCTGATGGAGAGGATGATTGTTAGTAGGTTACACATTAGAAGCTTGAGAGTACAACATCCTGACCTTGTTGCACCCAAGACCCTGGGGCTAACGTGTCCATGAGCCTCATGCCCATGCTCTCCTCTCCCACCTCTGTCCCAAGATAGCCCCTAGAGTCATTATAATACATTTGTATTGATGTTATAGCCACCACCACCATCCCACCCACTGGAGAAAGGCTGTCATGACATTTCAGGTATAAACCTTGTAGGGTCAGAAACTCCTCCTCCCAGCCTGTGGGAGGAGTCCCCCAAATGATTGGAAGCAGCCTCCATTAGAGACGACCCTGTTTATGATGCAAGACCACCTCACATAAGAGGAAACGACAACCCTTCCCCCTATACCTCGCCATAGCCTCAGGGCAGTTGCCACCTCTGAGCCTGCCTGGTCTCCCATGTTGAGAGCTTACTATCTTTAATAAAACTGTTGTCTGCTTTCACTCTGGGCACAGATGTTTAATTCTTTATTGCATTGGTGCTGACAGCTTAGATACAAGGCTTTTCATGTTGACAATGATACTTATTAATGATACTGGGCCCATCACTTGCATGCACCCCTTCCAAGGCTATGGGAGGGTCCCTAGGAATAGCTTCATGTGGTCATGTGGTTTTTTAAAATTTGTAAAACTAACATTTTTTTCTTTAAAAAGAGACCCCCTCCCCAATTCCATAGTGCTAGGACTCACAAAACATTTATCTGCTACTTAGTTTGCATACTCATGAAAGCAGAACTTGAGACAAGACTAAGGCAGGTCATTTATTTGGAAGATGACCCCAGGAAGCAGGAGAGAGGGAGCAGGAAAAGTTGGACACGAGAAAAGAAAAGCCTAAATATAATGATGCATTATCAAGATCGCTGCTGTAAATAATTGGGCTCAGTGCCACCAGGACTTGCAAAAAGCATGAAAATTATCTCCTAGAACTGTCCACTTAAAAGCAAGGGGCCAGGGCATTTAGCCACCAGTTCCCATCACCTATCGGTAGATGACGGCTCCCAGAGGTTAATTCTTGCTGAATTTCTGGACTGCTCCCTGAGTTACATAGCCAGTTCAGAGAATTTGCTGGGGCAGAATGCTGAAAGACATTATGCCCTTGAACTGGGACACTGATAGCCAAGATGAGTCTGAGCTTGCTCTGAACTATCAGAATGCATGCTTGAGTCAGAATTGCACTGAGGGCACTGGATGCTCTTATGAGAGACACCTGCTTTAATCCAATGGGTCAAAGCACAAACTTTAGAATGCTCTTATTCAGGGTTTAAGAGAAGGAGAGTAATAAGAAAATGAGAAGGCTTAAATAGTATGAAGATAAGAAAAGAACTAAATCAAAGCAATATCAGAGAAGCAAAGAAAGGAAAGAATGTCAGAAGGAAGTCTGGCCAAATATTACATTTTATGGGATGCTCAAGAATGATATGCTTAAAAACTTCTATTGAATTGGGTTAATGAGAGAAGATAATTGACTTTACAGAAGAATTTTATTGAAAAAGTGGGTCAGAAAATCACATTAAAATCCATAATTACTTTCTTTTCTTGCATTTATAATAGCTCATACTTTTCCTGAAAATCTTCCCACCCAAATACCTTTATGTTTCTGTGAGGATTAAATGAGTTAATATATGTAAAGTGCTTAGGACCATGTCTGGCACATTGTGGGCACTATGGAACCATTTTCTATTATTATTTTTATTATTTAGAGGATTGTAAAGACATTGTGAATAATGTAATAAGAAGTCAAGTAAAGATCATTGTAAAGATTATTAAAGAAAACAGCAGGTCCTCATCCAGATGGCCAACAAACACAAGAAACGATGCTCAGCATCACTCATCATCAGG
>CM053577.1:89898466-89940479 GCA_028646485.1 Cryptoprocta ferox | reverse complement strand
AAAAAAAAAAAAAGAGGTGGAGCTATGGAGATCATTTTCAGAGAAGAATTGTAGAAATGGAGATATCAGAAGTAGAACAATTCTAATATCCATAGGCACAGGTATAGCTACACCTGATGATATCCAAGTACAGTGAACATTTCAGATTTAATATAATAATAATATAAAATTGTACTTTATAGCTTAAAGAATCTCATTCTTCTCAAAATAATGCATGCAAGCACACACAGACACATGTATGCACTATATACATGTATATAAAAATGTACCATTTATACACGAGTATATTTATTATCCTACACTAATAGGAAGCTAAAAATTTGGAAAAATAATTAATAAGACAGATTTTTATATTATTATTCCACTAGCAAGTTCACTAATGATTGATCCTTCAATCCTTTATTCTAATTAATAAAATTTGGCAATGATTTACTGATATCATTTTCCTATTAAAAGTATTTTACTAAAATATTTTTCATATCCTCTTATAATCAAAAAATACAAAGAATCTCAATGTCCATGACTAATAGGTTCTAACCAACATTTATTTTTATATTTCTTGTTAATTTTCTGCTTATGCCATTCATGTGTATTGATGACTTCATTTTTATAGTTTTACATTTTGAAAGAAACCTCTCTTAGTTTTCTCTTTCACACACACACATTCGCTTTGTACTTTCAAGTAATAATTTCTTATCTGTCACAACCTATCCCTTTTTGATCTTTATAGCAGTCATTTCCATACATTCCATGTCTGCTTAAGAAATATATGCTACCTTTTTGTCTCCCAACAGTAGGCAAATATCAGAATATTTAAGGTGTCTCTAATTTTGCTACACAAAATATTTTTGAGACTATAAGCATCGGTCACTTTTTTCATTAGCACAGAACATTACACTCAAAGATACATTCACCTCAATGCCTTCTAGTTTTCTCAAAAGATTATTTCAAAGTATAATTGTTTTATACGAAAGAGTGAACACTCATACGTTACCATGGTATTGATTGTTGCAAATCAATATGGATATACTCTTACTATCCAAGCAGGAATATAGAGAAAAAACACATTATGCTCCCATGTGGGTGACAATGCCAGGATGAATCTTTACTGTAAAGATTAATATCACCTGAGAAGCAGCCTTCTTTGAATTAGTATATGAATCAACTAGTTACTATCTTCTACTAATGCAGAATAGTTTATGGAAATATCTGTTCCATGAACTTTGAGCATAAGTTACCAAAACGAAAGGTAGAAAGACATATATCTTATTTCACTAGCAAAAGAAGAAAATGAATCTTTCTTATCATTTAGAAAAAATTTTAACAAAATGTTGTAAAACCCTTTTTGGAAAGTTATTGAATTTAGTCTATTTATTTTATCAAATTAATAGCAAAATAAGAAACTGTACTGGTAAGAAAATACCTTTCAACTTAAAGATGCAATGAGATGATCATTGCTTAGTGGCTTTGTAAGAAGGGAACTCAGTATTCACTTTTTAATAAGGTCGTAATTTGAACTCAGGGAAATTACTATTGGTAAAGGTCCTAATCTAATTAAACACAAACAAATGTATCTTAATTCATGTCCCCAAAAGAAGTGATCCCTTTATTTTACAGCCAAGTTCAATGCTTCCAAGAGATTTAAGTAACTGAGAAAGGTGCTTAGTCAAAACTAGCTACTTATTTCAATTAACTTTCTGTTAAACATGAATGATGCTTCATTTCCAATGTTCTGTGCTATAAATGGTGACAATTTATTCATTAGTTTGTGGTCAGTCAATAAATATTGAATAGTCACTACATCCATAGAACTATTGAAAACTTTAGAAGTTAAAAACTTTCCAGTAATCAAATAACATAAAATCTAATAAGAAATAGTCATATATGTATATATATATATATAAGAAACTAAAGAAAATGTGATAAACTTTAAATTGATGATTCTACTCCAAAATAAAAAAAATATTATAATGTTATGCCTTTATTTTCTCCACCAATGGAACTTTAATGGAACTTTAATTTTGGAAATTTTATTTGATCTGTTCTTGACAATATCTACTTCTAATAATGGTGATGGTGGTAGTGATGATGGTGATGATATTAGTTAATGGTTAACGGACATTATGTGCCAGTCACTGCCCTAAGTAACTAATATGCATTGTCTCAATAAATCCTCACAACATCTCTATCAGTTGCTGTTATTATAGTCACCATTCGTAGAGAGGAATCCTGAAAGACATAGAAGTTAAGTCTTCTTTCCAAATGCACACAGCTAGTATGGGCAGATCTAGGAAGCAAAATTAAAATACCTGGTTCTAGACATTAGGTTGTTAACCATCACACAAAACTACATGTTAAATCATCATTACATATACTATAAAATATCACAAAATATGCTCTATAGTAGAGAATCATACTCTATACAAAATTATAAAAAATATTCACTCATGTCTTCAATTAGTTCCATGTAATTATTCCTAGTCACCTCTAAATTCTTGATTAATTGCCTCTGCTCTACTTGATGTGTGACCTTAGAAAAATTAAGATTTAAAGAATAAAGGGGCTTTTCCAATCTGGTAAATGGAGCTAATAATGTAATTGTCCTACCTAAGCTCATATTTTCATAAGACTCCCAGATTTCTAGAACTTCCTTTATCAGACCAACAGTCTCCTTTACATTTTGCTCCTCTCTAGGACTGGACAGTTTGAGGGGGCTTGCCAGCCTGGTGGTGCAAAGCAGAAGTGCTCTGATCCAGTCTCAGTCTGAAGCAGATGCTGTGTCCATACATCTTCATGGTGGGACTTTTGAAATAATATTGTCCTTCCTCCAGGTGAAGAAAATTACTAATGGTCCAGGCTCAGGACTATTTCCTGTCCCTTTCTCAAGGATAGATGGATTTTTCATATTTCCCTTCTGTCACAGTAGGTCTTTACTTGTGTCTTAGGGTCAATATAGTTTGCTCTTTTTTCCCCCAAAAAGATGAAGGCTTTTGTTCTGTAGAAAATACGGATCCAAGTGGGGTTTTCTGATTTTCCCAAGATGGTGAACACTCTCCTCCTCTAAACCTGCAAAATTGAGGTGGTTTATTGGGTCAACAACACTACTTTCACTTTGTTCATGAGTATTCAAATGAAGGTCTCTGTAGAAGTGCCAATGAATTAATGCAAACATCCTTTGTGTCTGCAGCTCTCAAGGCTTCTAAACTCTCACAGTAGCCCACACAGAACTTTTAGCATTCATTAAAAGTTTTAGTTGAATTATTTTTCCCACTTGTATGGAAACTTCATTTTCCTCCTGCGGTCTGCCCTACATAAGTCAGTACTCACACTCCACTTCTACTTGAAAGTGCCTCACTGTCCTTGGATTACAGACTGGTTAGTTTCTCTGTGACCTGATCTCTCTGATGGTTTGAAAGAAAGTTTTCTATATGCTAAGCAGAAACCAGAAGTCTTGCATTTTGATATACATTGTTATTTAATCTTTACTAAAGCATTGAATCCTATATATTACTATCATTTCCATTTTGTGTATAAGGAAACTGAATTATAGAGAATTTAAATCATTGCCCAATAACATTTAATTACTAAATGACAAAAGCCGGTTCTCTTGATTTCAAGATCAGTTTGCTGTACACAGTTGGCTATGCCATAGGTCAGAAAAGTTACAAAAATGAAAAGAAAATTCAATAATATTCTACCATAATCCAGGTGTCACCTAGGTAGTTTGTAACTTGATGGAATTTCAAAAAGTGCATATGTCAGTTTTCCTCCCACATTGTGCTGGTGATAATGAGAAATTATGGTGAGCAAAATAAGCCAGGCACAAATGAATATATACTATATAATTGCATTTATATCAAGTTCTGGAATAGGGAAAATAAGGTCTGGTGATATACAGGAATGTTAGTAGCTTCTGAAAGGGGGAGGTGGGTAGAGATTGTCCAAAAATTGGCACAAGGTAACTATAATAATTTCATTTATATTGATTTTGATGGTGGTTACATCATATAATTTTTAACTTATAATACTGTATATTTAAAATCTGTTTATTTTATTATATCTGAACTATAACTCAATAAATTTCAGCTATAACCTGATAAAAAAGATGAAGTTAAATTCATTAATTTAGAAATTTTGTGAGTTCAATGGGAAGTTAAGTATAATTTTAAAATATTTTAATGTGCATTATTTTATTTAAACTTTCCTATACTGGGAAGTATGTATTATCATTAGGTCCATTTAATACATGGGTCTGACTACAAATTTGAATGTTGAAAGAGTTGGAATTTGAAATGTTACAAGTAAAATAAATGCAATTATATCTTACTGTACAGCATCATACGAGTTATCTTGAAACTCTACATTATAGGAAAAGAGAATATATTCACCTTGTTTTCCATATTACAAAGGTGACAATGAAGTTCCCACCTTCACCATGGAAAACTTCACACCATAAATAAAAGTGGAAATGCTATTCTTGAGTAAATGTCTGCAATCAAAATACATTATTATCATTTCACTTTTCAAGTTAACCGACAAGAACGTTTTTGGCCAAACTGATTGACTATTTTCAGAACATGTCCAGACAATGAGACCATCTGGTTACTAGGTTAACTAAAAATAGTTAATTGATTGTTACTATCTTCATTTGCATACCACATGTTACCAGCATATTTTGGCATACTTTGATAGGACTATTTTCACACAAATTATAAAGGGAAAAATGAAACATATAATTATCCAAATAAAACATAACATCAATAAAATAGGACCATTTTTTATAAAGCCATATTTTATACAATAAATATGGCTATCACACAGGCCAGGCAATGCTTCACAAAAATTGAATAAATTTCATATATACTATAATAACAGTATATAATATGGCTTAGTCCTGACTCTCCATAATGACAGGTTGTTATTGCTTATTATGTTCCATTTGATTCAATGTTCTCATGAAGTCTAGCCCTTAGTAATGACCTTATGTTCAAATATTGTAATGGTAGTCCATTTGTAATTTCAAAGGTACAATAGCTGCTAACCAAATGGAACACACATTTAATAATCCAACAACAGTCACTATCACTACATATTTTACAAGCCTTACATTGTTCCCTGTCTACTCAGTGGTATAACTCTGTACAGAGATGCTACCTAAGGATGGAAATGACTAACATAGCTTACCTTCAAAGGTTGACTTATAATATGCCTCAAGAATGGCCAGATAATTTAGATCAAATTGAGTTTTCTCATCTCCAGTTGCTATACAGACTAGTCCTGGTGCCCTACTGTTGTTACTTCCTAGTTATCATTTGCTCAAAATGTACTTTCTTTTGCCATTTGCTCTTGTCTCTGCCTGCCGGGCTTGTGACTGGCTCGAGTAAGGCAGGGCCAAGTAGATGTGAGCATTTGTTTAGTGTCAGAGTATTGACTACCTCCCAGGACATCATTATTTCAGGATTTCCCTAGCATTTGGTGCTGATTATAGTGTCTGGAGCCACTAGTGAATTATTTTTAGAAGGACCGTATAGCTTTATTGTCAAAGTAATGTTTTATACTATAATTGGAAAGTACCCTTAAAACATTGCAGGGCTGAAAGAAAATGGCTAAGTAGTTGCCAATTTTCCCTCTGACAACAATTTTTGTATTTTATTGACTGGAAAAAAAACTGTCTTCTACTCTGATCATGCAGTATAATAAGAGAGAGGAAATTAAGGGGCAGTTGTGGAGGCCTGGGTGGCTCAGTTGGCTAAGTGTCCGACTTCGGCTCAGGTCATGATCTCACGGTTCGTGGGTTCGAGCCGCGTCGGGCTCTGTGCTGACAGCTAGCTCAGAGCCTGGAGCCTGTCTTCAGATTCTGTGTCTCCCTCTCTCTCTGACCCTCCCCTGCTCACGCTGTCTCTCTCTCTCTCTCTCTCTCAAAAATAAATAAAAACATTAAAAAATTCAAAAAAATTAAGGGGCGGTTGTGACTCTTGAGATCATAAAGTTGGTGTTCACTCTCCTTGGTCAGACAGCAAATAGCCAGTGCTCACTGAAACCTCAAAGCCACTCTCTTCTGGTTTAGTATTTGGTAATAGCTTTCCATACCAGAATCATCTTCCTCTGTCTTGAGTTTCTTGATTCCTGTTTTTGCCTCTTCATTAGTCAGTGCAGTGTTGCGAGTGCCAATGAGTCAGTAAATCAAACGATAATTTCCCTTTCTGATTTGCCAGCTTAGATTGTCACTTCTAAGAGACTGGTGTTTGGAGTTCTATATTTAACTTGAATTACTTATTAAATTAAAGAAAAAAAATTCTTAAGTCTCTGCAGGCAGAATGTATTTTCTCTTGATTTTTTTTTTTTTTGGAGACATTATAATCAGATACCACAAGCCATAAGTCGCAATGACAAAACAGAAATAGATTGTCCTACAAGAGATAACCACCCACGCATCTGAAACTTGACTTTAGATTGTGTTTTAGTCTCAGTTCATGCTCTGTGCAATGAATAATGAGTATGTGTCTAGTACCCACCTTTCTGCCCTTGTTTTTGTTGATGAGTAGTTCATATAGTGCCTCCATGAGAACAATACGTAATTTTTCAATATTTTGAAAACATTTGTTCAAAATCCAATATATTATATGTTTTCCAAATCCAAGTCCTGTATTTTCATTTTACTGAAACCTTGAGAGGTATACCACTTCACCCCTTGCCCCTTCCATGCTATAAAGACAATTATGGCACATAAGAAAACATACTGACTTTGAAGTGGACTTAATTTCAAGTTCCATGCTAAAGAGTCACTAGCTATGTGATCTGAAATAAGGTGAATAACATTTGTGTGTCTCCATTTCTTCTTTATAAAATGGGAAAACCATTCGCCTCACAAAGGCTATTTGGGAATTGGCATGGCGTGAAACAATGCACTCTGTAATTAGTTATATATCAAAGATAAAGCCCTCTATAACAGAAGTCAACTTACAATAAAATGCCTTCATTGCAATGGAGTTTTAGCTACCTATTCTTTGTAACTGTAGGGATGTGATTGATAATAATATAGCATATATTATGATTATAGATTTTCCTTTCTAAGAAACATAAATCTTCTTTAATACACTATATGTCTCTATGTTTGTATTGCTTGTTTTTTTTTTTTTCATGCATAGTGATAGAGTATTGAAAATTCCGAGAATTTCGAGTGTTGACAAAGATCCCATGCAGTCATCATGAGAGAATTTCATCTCCAGCTTTGCCTCTCTCAGCAGTAAGCCATCAGTTCAGGGAATAGAGCTGACAGTAATTTAAGATGGTGTCACATCTCTGGTGCCACTTTTTGGAAAATTACAGGATGTTGTGTTCCATTTGTGTCAAATTTGGTGTTAAGAGATAGCAGAAATGCTAGTGTTGCTACCAGAAAACCACTTTTCTGCTCTGTGACAATGAGAAAACCAGCCATGTTCCTTAGATGCATAGGTGTGGTGATGACAATCTGTCAATCTGAGAAGTTCAGAAAGCACTGCAAAACTGAAAATGGTATGTTTTCCTTCAGTTTGATTTAAACTTCTGAATACTTTTCCTTTGCTTAACTGTTGGTTTGATTTATTCAAGAGTTACAGTAGATGAAATAAACTTTTTAATTTACTATACCTAAGTATTTCTAATTAGATAGTTACAACTACTAAAATATTCACATGGAGAGCAATCATTTTAAGAGCCATCACAGGAAGCAATTGTAAGATGCCTATATTTTGTGTAATTATATAGCTCATTCTTTGTCTTTCTCCAGAGAATTTTGTATGAGATAATAACTTCAGAAAATGATATTAATATATCTGATACCAGAGCTATTACCAATCCTAATTTGCACCTTTCATGCTACTTTGAATATTTTATTTATGCCAAAATGTCAACTATGCAACTGAAAATGGCCTAAAAGGAACATTAGCCATCCATCTCTTTGGGTAGAATGTACCCATATCATCCCTGACAATATAAAATGCTCTTAAGACACAGGTTTGCATACATTTTATGTTTATGGATGATTACAGAGGATCAAAAAACCCATAGATAACTTACCCTATTTTCATAAATCTCCATCACAGAGATATACCTCTAAAAGTGGTTGCAAGGTACTGATTAAGATCTCTATTTTAGGTGGGTGCAGGACGGTGCTAACCCAAATAATGCAGTCATTAAAGTGGAGTTACAGAAAAGATGCTAAATGTTCCAGAGTCAGAATACCTGGATCTTCATATAAAATCCTTATGCTTCCTGGTACTAGAGGAAGTCAAACTCTTTTAGTGAACTAGTCAAGACATATAATAAGTAGACCAGGAGAGAGAAAGTATGGTCTTTATAAGAATGAAGTTCTGCAGCAACAACCAGTCCATCTCTTTGCTTTCCAACTTCTTCACTAGAAAGTGCCTGAAACATGATTTTCCTAAGCTCTAATAATTGATGCACTCTTACTGGAAAATTGCTAAGTCACTAAAACAGCTCATTTTCTTCTGCTACTAGGGCACAAAAAGGGCAGAAGAGATGAGGCAGAGCTGAAAGTAGAGCCTAGATTTCCTTCACTTAACATAACAATGTAAAGTAAGTGCCTTCCCATGGGTCCAATAGATACTTTGGATGGTCATAGCATCTTAGGTATTCTTGCCAATGCCTCCAAGAAGGCCACCTTTAGGGAGAGGATTCCAACTACACAAGGCTGTGAGGTAAATGGTCTTTGACATGACTTGGAAGGGGGAGAAAAGGAGGAGGTTGCACTTCACGTGGCTCTCCCATGCCAGGAGATCATGTGTGGGTAGGATCTAGTCCTTTGATGAACCAGCAAATGCATCACTGGGACATGGCTTTCGAGCACACAAAATACAGAAAACACAAAGAGCCAGTTGCTATTAGGCAGAGAAACTATGATGACTAGTAGCACCACACCACTGTACCCATCCTTGATAGGAAGCTTGGGATTACTCACATTGTCCTGTCCAATGAAGACAAACCTAAAGAAAAGCCTTTACCCTCTGTCCTCCTTGTCCCAAGATGAGAGGAGGAGTACTTGGAAGACCACGGTACAAAAGGGCAGACCACATTTTTCTCTAACCTCCAGAGATGGAACTCTCAGCCTAACATTGCTGGGAATGGGGACAAGTAATATTTTGACTCCTTTTTAAATTTTTTTCAATGCAATGCAATTTACTCACTGTTTTAGAACTTAGAATTCCAAAGACTTTACAATATTGCATTTTCTAACTTGTTTGTTGGTATTATAGCTTTATTAGTTCAAATCAAGCTCACATGTACTAACCCATCATGACAATGCAGGATATTCAGCTCTTTGGCGGTGGAACTCAGCAATTTGCTTCCTCTATATCTGCTGGGTATTTTCTAAATATTACACCATTTGCCTCAAATCTCTGTTATTTACTTGTTAATTTGTAAGATACCTTGATTTTTTGATCCGATCTCACAGGTACACTGTAATGATCTGTGAGAGGCTCTCCTGGACTTCAATCCCTCCTGTTTGGCCATATATATTCCCTTTGGAGGTTGCTGTAGCCCCTCCATTCCAAGCTGTTCTGTCCCTTCATCTAGTAAACCATAGGGATCTTCTCATACTCACCATGCTTTAACTTGTACTTATTTCTGGTGGGCTTTGAATCAAATGTGAAATTGTCCATTTAACTGAACAAGATCAAGTTTTAATTACTGAAATGAAACTCTCAATAACTAAAATAACTAAAATTTTATGGGCTGAGACTAATATATCATGAAGGGACATGCCCACACAAGAAAGGGAAGTTATAGAGAGCTTAGGAGCAGTTCACAGAAAAATAAAATATATTTTTTTCATCAAGTCAGGATTCTTAATGTAAACTGGTAATAGATTTTTAATATTTCCATTTGGAATTTTCAAAGATTTTACAAAAGCAAAATAATTAGTATGTCTTTGTGCATAAACCTAAAAAATTTTTTTGGCAAATTTCTTTTTTTTTTCAACATTTGTTAATAAGACATTTTCAAAGAGACCAGTTTATGTAAAATTTTATATTAATACATTGTGAGATATAATAAAATTGCTATTTTTAAAAGTTTATTTAGGGGCACCTGGGTGGCTCAGTTGGTTAAACGTCCGACTTCAGTTAGGTCATGACCTCACAATTTGTGGGTTTGAACCCCGTGTCGGACTCTGTGCTGACGGCTCAGAGCCTGGAGCCTGCTTCAGATTCTGTGTCTCCTTCTCTCTCTGCCCCTCCCTTGTTCATGCTCTGTCTCTCTCTGTTTCTCAATAATAAATAAATGTTTAAAAAAAGTTTATTTATTTATTTTGAGTGAGAGGGAGGATGTGGGGGAGGGGTAGAGAGGGAGAGAGAGAAAGAATCCCAAGCAGGCTCCGTACTGCCAGCACAGAGCCAGATGCAGGGCTCGAGCTCAAAAATCGCGAAACTGTTACCTGAGCTGAAGTCAGATGCTTAATAACTGAGCCAGTTCAAATTCATGAACCACTAGATCATGACCTGAGCAGAAGTTGGACAGTTAGCGGACTGAACCACCCAGGTTCCCCAATAAAATTGGTATTTTAAGACATGAGGTTTACAGGTAATATGCAATGCAGCAATATTTTGTAATAATATTTTTGTTTGTTTTATTTTCTAATTGATACAAGCCCTTTCCTGTCAAGTAGTTAGTGTAACAGCTGGTCTTCCTCAGTTCAAATTGATTTGTAATTGGAGTGAGTTCACCTATATTCAAGCCCAACTTCCACCATCTTGGAAGTACAGTAAAACCTTGGTTTGCTATCAAATTCGTTCCAAAAACATGCCTATAATCCAAAGCACTTGCATATTAAAGCAAATTTCCCATAATAAATAATGGAAACTCAAATGATTCATTCCACAACCCAAACTATTCGTATAAAAATAATTACAATACTGTAATATAATACAAAATAATACAGAAAATACATAATAGAAAGAAAAATAAACAAATTAACCTGCATTTACCTTTGAAAACCTTCATGGCTGCCGCAAGGGAGACAAGAGAGGAGGATTATTGTGTACGACGACTTTCTGGGAATCACTGGCTCAATAAAATCTTTTTCTGCACGGGGACCATTGTATATACTCACACAGATGTTGACTACAGTACAGTATCAATAAACTCTTGTCATATACTGAATTTAATGTAACTGGCAATAAGGCAGTAGAGGAAAGTGTCTATATCTGCAGGCAGCCTGATCTAGAATGAACCAAACCATTCCTAAGCTTACTCTTGTGTGGAAAAGCAAAGGACTGTCTATAGGTCACTTTGAAGTGCTAAAAAACACACTAGTGCCAGTTGTGGGCACCTTCCAATGTTCAGAAAAATCACTGATTTCTTTCAAACACCATGGCCTGAGACCAAGCATCTGAGCATGGGAGATGATCACCCTAAATCCCACAGAGATAGAGAGAGAGAGAGAGAGAGAGAGAGAGAGGGAGAGGGAGGGAGAGAGACAGAGACCATTGGCTCAGTTGTGATCATGTGACGTTCAGTGTCACGAAACTCGTATTGCCAGACATGGGCTTGTTTATCAAGTTAAAAATTATTAGAAATGTTCTCTCACCTTGTGGAACACTCACAGAACAATTTACTGGCAATCCAAGGTTTTACTGTATATGGTATTGGTCTTAATAGTAGTTCAGCTGGATTGCACTGGAGCAGGAGTTTAAGATATTTTTTGTTTATCTTACATTTCAATTATGTCAGAGCCCTGGAATCTAGCACCATGAGAATGTGAGGAAATATGCAATTACTCTTTGTTATCTAACCCTTCTTCCATGGCACTTTCTTGGTTGAATCAGAGTGTGTATATAAGGGAAAATTTGTTTGGTCATATGATTTGCTTCTGTATTTGGGGTTTCCTGATTTTATTCCACTCTATCTACCCTTACCTCATCTAAGGCTCAGCTGATGTCTGTTTGTCCCTGCAAATATTCTCTATATTAGGGCCACTCCTCAATTTACCTGTCCCAGCCCAAATGCCTGCTCTAGGTATGGAAGTTGCCAGATTACTTATGTAAGAAAGCCTTGTTTTTCTCTGGAATTTAGTTTTTCAAGGTTTTATTGTGTCTACTGCTCTTTGCTAGCCACACAAAGTAATATAGTTACTATTTGCTCATATTTTTCTTGTTATCATAAAACAAAGCTCTTTCATATCCTATATCCTAATTGAAAGAAGTCCAAGCATTCATAGTTAGGGGTATTATTAGCTATTTCATGTTATAATTTCTCTTACTAAAATAATCACTTTTGCATTATAACTTCTAATGGAATAATAATTTTGTAACTTCTTTAATTCTAAAAGTTAAGTCACTTAATTCAATTTTATGTCCATTGAATTGGATAGAACTTCCGAAATGGAACAAAACACCTATGAATAAAATACAGTGCTGGCAGTGTTAACACCAGCAGAGTTTCAGCACAAAATATGACATTGGCTATTAGTTTATGACAGAAAACTTCCATCATATTAAATAAAGATCTTGCCATCACTAATTTTTAAGAGTCCTTTACCAGGAATGTTTGTTAAATTTATACCATCCTTCGAGAGACTTACATGTTTTTCTTTTTGTATCTATTGATGTGATAAATTATATTAATAGATTTCCCAAGATAATATCATTCTTTGACTGCTGGGGTGAACACATCTTAATCACAGTAGCTGACTTTTTCTACTATAATGTTGAAATCTATTCTAATGATGTTATAAGGGAATTTATATCTACATTATTTAAAAATAGTTTTTATAGCAAGAATGGGAAATGCTTGTCATCTGTAAAACCACATGTGTTCATGGCAGATATCATAATTGGTGAAAGCAAATGAGGCTAATGATTCATTATTTACATAATACTTGTCAGCAGCTACTACTAATGAGTCAGAGTTGGAATGAGACCTGAAACTGCTGTCATTAATCTATGCTTTTCATTTTTTATGTTCTCATTGTCAGTTTTAGTATTAAGTTGCATAACATTCTCTCCTTTTATGTTTTACCACAGGTATCATAACATGTACCTTTCCTATTTCTAGAAAGTTTAAAATAATTCAAGCATTAAAATGTCTGGTCCAGAGCCATTTTAGAAGGTGATTCTTTAATAACTTTTTCAATGCCTTCTATGGCTGTTGATTTATCCAGACTTTTACAAATTCCTAGTAGGTTTATTTTTAGTAAGCTTTACATTCTCAGAATATAGTTTGAGTTATACTTTTCCACTCTTGATAGAGAGACAATCAATAAGAGGTATTAATTTTTTAATGTCATAAAAATGGGATTATAGTACTATACATGCTTACAGTATATGCTTATACTTTTCAACTCTGGCTAAATAATACTTTTAAGCTTATTTCAAATAATCATAATCTGTATTTACTTTCAAAACTACTTTTCTTGGGGTGCCGGGGTAGCTTAATTGGTTAAGCATCTGATTCTGACTCAGCATAGGTCTTGGTCAGTTTATGAGTTCAAGGCCCATTTTGGGCTCTGCACGGACAGTGTGGAGTCTGCTTGGGATTCTCTCCTTCTCCCTCTTTCTTTGCCCTTCCCTGACTTGCATGCTCTTTTTCTCTCTCAAAATAAATAAAAACACTTAAAAAATGTTTAAAATTACTTTTCTTAGTTTTTGGTATGATCTTAAAAATATATTGTCAACTTCTTCAGTGGAATTTTACATATGTCTATTAGATGAAGCTTGTATGGTAATGTATAATTTTTCTAAATTCTTACTAAATGTTGTCAACTTAATTGTCACTTACCAAGAAAGTGTATTATTATCATTGTCTTACTCAGTCAATGTTTATTTGATCTGGCAATAAACTTATCAGTCTTTTTGCACACTCTTCTTATGTATATCATGTACTTCCACTGGGATTATTTTCTTTCTAGCCAAAGTACTCATTTAAAATTTCTTTTAATTTGTTACATACTCTCTCAGTTTTTGTTTTTGTGAAAATATCTTTAACTTTATTGAAAAATAATTTTGGTGTTTAGTTAATTATAGATGGACAACTCTTTCCTGATATCCTATTGAGTATTTTGTTATGGTCATAAAAATGGTCACCCAGGGATGATGCCTTCTAGCATTTATATTCTCATGCAGACTGCCCTCTTTACACTAGGACTAGCAACATGACTAAATTTTTACTCAAAAAATGAACTGATGCTATGTGACTCTCACAGTTATGTCAAAAAAAAAAAAAGTCTTGCAGCTTTCCTGTGGTCTTAGACTACTTGTTCAGAGGGGTGTCAGACTGTTGTAAGAAGTCTGATACCTTGAGTCTACCATGCTGTCGACAAAACCTAAACTAATTTCATGAGGATAGAGAGATTCTGAGCTAAGATCAATCTATCTACAAAACCGACAGTAAGATGTTTTAAGTCACAAAATTTCAATCTGGTTTATTATGCAGCAATAGATAACTAGTATAAAATTAGATCACTCCTTTTGTGTTTATTTTGTTTTTTAAAAGGTTTTTTTTTTTTTGTTTTTGTTTTTTTTACCAATTGAATTGATATTTCTTAACAGGTAAAACAGAATTAAGGGGTGTGAGAGTTAGCCAGCTATGAGGATACAGACCACAGAAGACCATCCTCAACTGCAGGTTTGGGAGGGTTCTTAAAACCACCTTCAATTTTGTTAATTTGTTAGAAGCACTCACAGAACTCACTGAAAGATGTTATCTTCCTGGTCAGAGTGCATGGGAAAGGATATAGATTAAAATCACCTGAAGGAAAAAAGACATAGGGCAGTCCAGGAGGGTTCCTAACATGGAGCTTCCAGATGTCCTTTCTCCGTGGAGTCACAGACAGTTGTAATGCCTCTTGGAGTGTATGAGTGACAACACATAGGGAGTACTTCCAACCAGGGAAGTCTTGAGGTCTGGCGTTTTTATTAGGGTTCTATCACATATGCCTTGTTGACTGTCCAAGTGGGTTACCTCAGTCTCTAGTCCTTTAGGAGGTTGAGCTGACACCCCATGCAGAACCCAAAGCCAAGACCCTACATTACCTTGTTGAAGTGGCTTGAAGCCTCTACTCTAAATCACATTATTACTATCTGGCTGGTACAAAGCCCCCAGGCAAACAAAGACCCTCTTACCAGGCACGACATTCCAAAGACTTAGAGATTACCTCCTAGCAGCCAAAAGCAAAAGACAGACCAAGGTTAAACTCTTTACTAATGTAGCTTTAGCATTTTCACAGTTTTCTAGCACATTCCATTAAACTCTTGCCTCAAAAAAAAAACAAACCCAAAACTATATCTACATAAGCCTAACCCTAACCATCTATTCACTTCTTTCCTCTCCTGCCTAATAATAAGACTCAATAATTTCTAAATATTCTGAAGGCCATGGGACAGCTTCTCATATACTGAAACTTAGGCATCAATAAGAGTACTGTGGTGTCTGATGCTCATACTTTTAAGAGGGTGACATTCTAAAAAAAGTAAATTATTTAAGACATATCTGTTATAATTCATTTTTTTAAGACAAAAGAAGACAGAGCATGAGCAAGAGAGGAGCAGAGAGAGAGGGAGACACAGAATCCAAAGCAGGCTCCAGTCTCTGAGCTGTCTGCACAGAGCCTGATGCGGGACTTGAACTCACAAACTGTGAGATTATGACCTGAGCTGAAATCGATGCTTAACTGACTGAGCCACCAGGCACCCCTGTTATAATCCATTCCAAAAGAACTCCTATGACCAATGTTGCCAGTTTGGCAACTAAAAATACAAGATTCCCATTTAAGTTTGATGTTTATTTATTTTTGAGAGAGAGACAGAGAGACCAATTGTGAGTGGAGCGAGGGCAGAGAGAGAGGAAGACACAGAGTCCAAAGCTGGCTCCATCTAGGGTCTGAGCTATCAGCACAGAGCCTGATGAGGAGCTCGAACTCAAGAACTGTGAGATCATGACATGAGCTGAAGTCATCCCATTTAAATTTGAATGCTAAATGACAAATAACTATTTATAATCATGTCCCAAATATTACATACATACTTATCCTAAAAACTTACCCATTGTTCATCTGAAAATCAAATTTAAATGAATTTCTTGGATTTTATATGGAAATCCTACTTTCAGAAACCCTTTCAACCAGTGACCATGAACTAAGAAAATACATGATACTTGGCTTTAGCTTGTAAAAAAAAAATTCTTGAAGATATATAAAACTGCTAAATTAAATATATCCTTTAATAAAGTGTTATCATTTATTATAGCAAATGTGAAAAGAGTAAACTACAGAGTTGGTTATTCCTTCGAAGATTTAAATCGACTACTCAATACAGCTAATTTCAACACTGATTCATGGTTTTCTACTGTGATTTCTTAACACCTAAATAAGTAAGAAAATTTTGAGAAGGGATAAGTCCAGAAGCTGTCCATATTTTGAATACCTCACAACCGTTCTTAATTTTTATTATACTGCCCTAAAGTACCCACACAAAGCTTTAGAAATTTACCTGATGTTTTAGTCCTTAAATATCTAAGCTATTTATGATTCTGTCTGTGAGCTAAACTCTAACCACTTATAAGCTTGATTTAAAATAATGCGTAATTAACCTTAGTTTACTCAATAACATTATGCAGTGTTTTGACAACCAAATAATGAAATTCACTGTGTTCAACCTCTATTTTATTGAAATCAACAGACAGAAACCAAAAATAATTGTTACAAGCCTTCTGATAGTAACAATTAGTTAACATCATAAAGAAATAGCTGTAAACAAGAACAGTGTTCCAGCCTGAGTTATGAATTATAAATTTACAAATTGATTTTCTTACACTTCTCCATTGACTTGAACCTTAAAAACATGTCATTGATTAAACAGGTCCTATATTATGTATGATGATGAGAAATAAACCTGAAAAGACTGAAACAACAAAAACACTGCGATGCATTTATCTTAACAAGAACTATTGGTTGGGGAATCTACTTATTCACCATTTTTATAACCAATTCAATTATTGGAACTCTTCCTCTAGACTAAGCCATAATATATGGCGTGTTCCAAGAGATTTTGTGAAGGCAGGAAAAATCTTAAGAGGTAAGAGTGAACCATAAATTAGTCTATTTTTGTCTCTGCAAAACTTATAGACACATGAGATGCTGAAAAATTCTCTTCCTAAATACTTCCTGTGAGAAATGTGTCTTTCCATTGTTTTTTCCTTTTATATTCATGTCATCTACTCATTTATTCTTTTACTCATTATTTCAAATATGGATTGAATTCTAAGTACAATACCACACAAAATGCTATGTGCTGACTATTCCAAGATGAATAAGTAACAATAGCTCCTTTCAATGAACTTATAAACTAGTGGAGAGAAATAGATGAGAAAATCAATTATCTTAACAAAATGTAAAAAGTGCTAAAAGCAGAGAAATGCACAGTAAGAATAGAGAAAGATGATTTTTCTCAGATTCTGTGTTGGTGAAAAGAAAGTATGTTAGAAAGTGTTTCCACAAGGACACCCATAAACTAAAAAATTATCCTACATTCTTACTAAAAGCGATTATCTTACATGTCTACCATGGAAGAGAATATTGGTATGTAGAGTTCAGGAATGGGATGGGATAAAGGTGAGGGAAAGGAAAATAAATATGCATGGATGTTAGAAATTCCACCCTAGGTTTCAACACAATTTATGGGACATAGGGGCCTAAAAGTAGGCTAAAATGTAGGTCATGAGTGAAATAAGCAAACCTATAGTTAGCACATGAGTTCTCAATCTTAGTCCAGAGATAAAAATATTTACAATTCATACTTAAGTTCTTCTCTCATTGGATTACATTCAGTAATATTTTCTCATTTATTCATTTAAAAGTTGAAATCAAAGCAAATAAAAGTTTTTGTCCCTAAAGCTTTCCATTTCTTTTCTGTTAATTCTGATTCTTAGCAACTTTTCCCCTTTAAATTAACCCTAAAATATGATCTTGACTGATAGATTCAACATATAGGCAATTTCATTTCAAAGATCCATTGAGTGTTTTCCCTGTGTAATTTTAGAGTTTTGCTTAGTCAGTCACCTTTATCTTATGACATTAATAAATTACAAGTCCAGGCTTTCTAATCCAATATTCTGCATGAGGAATAGGTACATTAATTAAACATGTTTATCCCTTTCTTAATCTCTGCCTCAGTCTTTTTTATTATTTGAAAAGGAACAAAGATTGTGGGCAGATGATTGGCCTCTTTTCAAGCTTTAGGATATGGACAAGTATGGTTGTGGGTCAAGATGTAGAAATTAATATGGATTCAGTCTGAATGACCTTATGTAAACTACATTTAAACAGCAATGTGGAGTTAGAACATCAAGGGTAAGAGATTAGATAACAATGTTCTTTCTTCTTTTGAAATAATGCCTGATTTTTTAAATTCAGTTTTTTAAATTCTAAGAAGAACCTTAGTATCATAAAGAGCAGCCTCAATTTTTCTTTCAGGTGTCTATTTCTATACAAAATACATTATGTCACATTTTATGTCCAATATTCCAAAATATGTGTGTTTTTACTAAACACCTTGCAAAACTAAACAGATAATTATGGCTGACAACTACATACAAAAATTCACCTTTTGGGGTGACTGGGTGGCTCAGTCGGTTAAGCATATGACTCGATTTCAGCTCAGGTCATGATCTCACAGCTCATGAGGTCGAGCCCTGCGTCCGGCTCTGTGCTGAGAGCACGCTCATGTTTGTATGTGCGCTCTCTCTCTTGAAATAAATTTAAAAAACTTAAAAAATTCACCTTTTTTTATTTAGGGGCCATTGCGACTACTCATTATGGTAGGTTTGAAGGGTTCTAAAATAAAAAAAAAAATCTATCCAAACAAGATTGGACTTTTTCAGTGGCTATAGTAGTTAGTAATCTCATTCAATGGATGCTGGTAATATCTTCTTGGAAAGTCTGTAAGGTTAAAATAATTTCAGGTATAATATTTACTGATAACTTCTCCATGAATTAGAGTAGATGTAAAGTTGTTTCCTGTTTATTTTGGCTAAAATAATACTTTTTAAATACGTAAAATTTATCATCTGATTAGAGCACCAAGGATTCCTATTTATCCCTTCTATGTTCTGTAATAATCATCATCATCATCATCATCATAATCCTAAGAGTCTTTGAGCACTTAACTTGTACCAGGTGCTCTGCTAAGCATTGTACAAGCTATCCATTTATTATCACAAAAGAAGTGAGTACTGCTATTTTCTCTATATCATATCTAATGAAACTGAGGTTTGGAATGAGTACATAGCTTATTCAAGGTCACGTGGTTAACACATGGTGGAAATAAAATTACTATCTGGTAGTCTGACTTCAGAGCCCATGTTCTAAACCACTATGCAATAGGTCCTTCCCTTTCAGGTGCCCGTTTCCAAGACCTAGCAAAAGAAGGGAAAAACCCTTTGCAGAGATAGACATTTTGAGAAAGATTAATAAAAGATTACTAAAAGCTTCTTTAAATTTTTTTTACATTTATTTATTTTTGAGAGACAGAGACAGACAGAGCATAAGTGGGGGAAGGTCAGAGAGAGAGGGAGACACAGAATCTGAAGCTGTCAGCACAGAGCCCACGCAGGGCTCAAACTTCACAAATTGTGAGTTCATGACCTGAGCCGAAGTCAGATACTTAACCTACTGAGCCACCCAGGCTCCCCTAAAAGCTTCTTTTACTTGTTTCTGCCTCTCTGTGCTTCTCTTTGTTTCTGCTTTTTGTTGCTCTATTTCATTGCATTTATATCTTTTCATGTGTGTATCTTTTCCTTCCTCCCTTCCTTCTTTCCTCCCTTCTTTCCTTCCTTCCATTCCCATTCCCCTTCTCTTACCCTTCCCCCCTTTCCTACCCCTTCTATCCCCTTTTTTCTCTTATTCCTCCTCCTCCCTCTCCTTCTCCTCTTTTTCTTCTCCTTTAAAGTTTTATTTAAGTAATCTCTACACCCAACGTGGGGTTCAAACTTATGACCCTGAGATCAAGAGGTGCATGCTTTCTGACTTAGCGAGTCACGTGCCCCTAGTTCTTCTTTTTCTTCTAACACACACACACACACACACACACACACACCCATGATGTTTGGATCATACAGGTGGGTATATAACAAGATCACATAAAGGAAACAAAAAGAAGGAAAAATGTGTCATTCAATCCTCTAGCTTTTTTAATTCAACAGGTCCTGGAATATGGATGATGGCAAAGAGTATCTGTTTAATCATTACGTCTTTCTTTCCTTGTTAAAGTAATTTTAAATATCACCATAAGCAAAAGTCAACTTAAAATGCAAAAGAATAGTAAAATTTTAAGATCAGATTAATTCATTTCCAATAAAGCTTCAAAAAATATAATTTCTATTTATATAAATCTATTACTTATTTGGAATCTGCACATCTCTGATAACTACAAGTCTGATTAAAATGAGATATCAAATAATCTATATATAAAAAGAGTTTTACAAAGCCATAGCACTTTAGAAGAAAATAAATCTCAAACACTATTAAAATATAGCAAGATATAATTCATTTTCAGAATAAGTACATATATTCATAAATATTTATATATCTTATTCATAAGAAATATATGGCAAATCATTCACTGGTTGTTTCATGTGAATTAAAAGGTCTTAAATTTATGTTCTAGGAAAATTTAAAAAAATAATGGTCAGACTATTGTGGAGGTGAACAGTTCTGGTATCAGAAAAAACACTGCTTTAAGTGATGGCTAGTAAGAAGCGCCTTACCAGTAGGAGCACATGTCCATTTTCTTCTCTTGTTTACATGGAAAGTTGGATATTCTAGAAAGGGTAAGGTGATTACTTTGAACAGAACCATAATGTATCTGCTTCAATAAGGATTTTAGATAAATCAATGTTCTGCTTAATTCTCATTATAAAATATTCAGATCCCCCTTATAATCAGAAGATGTCAGAATGTATAATTTTGATTTGCTACCACATAGCATTGTATCTCACATGAGCAGATTAAAAGGCATTTGGAATAAGGAATTACTTAATACAGAAAAATATTTATTAAAGCAAAAATGTAGACTCCTCCCCAAAAGGATGAAAAACATAGACTGCTTAAATAAATCAAAGTGTTTTCAGTACTCATTTATTTCTTATCTTTTTTAAAAATAAGACAACAAGCCCAAAATGGAGCCAGTTATGGTAAGCACCTGTCACCTAACTGAGACTTAATTACAGATTTGGGTCTCCAAACAATGGAGCCCTAAACCACTCAATCAGGAACTCCCTGATAAGCACTAGTTAGGTAATCTGCCTGATAGACTCCTTTCATCCTCTAAAGGAAAGTGACTTTGTCATACCAATCTACTTTTCTGTCTAGTATAACCTCTTTGTTCCCACCCTCTTCTGTCTATAAAAGTTATTTGTACAGTTCATCAGAGCTCCTTTCTATATGCTATATTGGATGCTACTCAATTCATGAATCATTGAATAAAGGCAATAAGATCTTTAAAATTTACTCAGCCGAATTTGTTTTTTAACATGTTGTTAAACTACTTATAAAATATTTTATGAAAATATTTTCAAATTTAAAAAGTTCAGTTTCAAAAATTTATATGAAGCAAAACACAGGATAATTATGAGCAATGTATATTTTAGGAGGTTTAAAACTAATCCCCTGGAAGTAGAATTAGGACAATTATGTGTATTCTCCCCAAAGCTATTCTATTCTACTGAATATTCATTCTTTTTGGTAGCAAAAATATGACCCTGGAAGGAGAAATAAAATTGCAGTAATTTATGCACAATTGTTTTTATTTTCTCATTAAAGAAGCAGTTGTGGATATAGTGATATGGAGAGATTTGAGCTTATTTTCCCTGTCTGAACATAAAATTTGTAATTATTTACATGTTTTTATAACTGGCAAAAAAGTTTAGAATGAAACAAAATTTAAGTTAAATTAATAAAGGAAATCAATAAAAAGAAACTCCAAATATTCGCTATCATGATTAACAACAGAATTTGTGCCATATATGTATGTAGGGTTACTGGGGAAAGTGCAGTAAACAGGGTAAAGTTATTACACAAATTTAAGTCTCCATGCATAGAGCTTCTAGAGATTTAATCATCCTCTTCCTCGTACAGAGAGACACTCTTACCAATGGAGATTTTCCTTATAAATGTAAATGTAAATGTCTCTTACAAAGGGTAACTTTTATTCTGTTTTCAGAGCTTCTTTGCCTTCTGTTTCTTAAAAATAATTATCTAAAAATATTCCTTATCCCAAATTTTGGAGTGATGTATTCTGCTTCTCTTCATATACATCCTAAAAATTTTTTTGTAAACATTTATTTATTGTCCAATTATTAATTCATTTTAAAGGCTTGTTATTAGTAAAACCACAAAAGAAGAAAAGGTGGAAAATCTTTTAACATTGGAGATACTGACTTATCTTTTAAAAATTTCATGTATCTATAATTAAACTGAAACACTGGTAACAAATTTTGTAGGGACGTTCTTCATGTGTAAAGTTCTTAATCTATGAGTACAACAGCAGAGAGCCCAATAATTCGAAGACCATGAACATGGTACTTCCACTTGGAACCCATCTGCATCTGCCTCTAATTAGTGCTGTAGGTCACAGAGGAGGTATCCACCCTGCTCTGCCTCTTCCCCAGTTCATCCCAGGGACTTATAATATCATTTCTCTTGCCCTCAGTGCAGCTTCACCCTACTCTTTTCTCCTACTTTCCTTACCATCTCTGCTATTGATACTCCAAACATGTGGGGATATGTTCCTTGAGTAATTATACATGCTTCTAATGTGCATAGGTGGAGGCCTGGCACTTCCAGATTTTATAACCTTTTCCTTGGGGCCAGATCCAAGTTCACTACTCCTGTTACACTGAGATTTATTCTTTCATGCTCATGACAAACTACTATCCCAAATTTAACCTTTATGTTTTTTCGTTCTTTCTCACTTGAGGTAACTTCCCTACCAGCATGAAATCTCTATGTTCCAGAAGTTGGGACAGGTTTCATCAAACTTCTTTTTCATAAATGCTTATGCTCATAACTGGGAACCTAAGAAACAGTCCAAAAGACATCTTTTCCAACACATAGGATGTGTACTGTTGCCCTGCCTCAAGAACTCAACTTTCTTGTGTAGGAGAAGCATTTGTCTCTACACAATGACATCCCCCTTCCCCAATTATATAGGGTCTTCTTCTTCATATACTTTATAGCACCTTCCTCCCACCTTCTTGTCATAACCTGCATCCTATTAAATGTCACCTTACTACTAGAAGCAAATTACATCCCTTTCATTGTTATGATAGGAGGATACAGGTGGGTGTTGAAAGTCCTAGACTATGGTCTAGATCCTGCTACTAATTACTTGTGTGAGTTTACAGGTTGGTTATAATTTCTGGTCCTTAGTGAAGAATACAAATGTTAAAGATTTTGCTCTGAAATTTTATCAAATGTATGTATTAAACATCACTCTTTGTTCAGCTTTATTCTCATCATATCGTGACAGGTCCAGCTTAGAAAGTGACTGAAATAACCTATCTTTAGTTTACTAGAAGAGAGAAGTCAGGAACTCCAGAGGGTAGACACACAGAGATAGTCTGAGAGAGCTGAAGGAATCAAGGCTTATAATCTTAGTTCATCTTTCCATTTGGTTCTATTACATTGAAACCAGACCCTAAATTCCACTCTGCCAAGCAATTACTTGATGAATCTAGTATTTTGAGATGAGAGTTCTCTGATTTGAGTCAATAAGGCTCTTAAGGCTACTTTTCAAGCCTTCAAACTTATCAGTTTTTATGACACTCTTATTGTAACTTTGAAATAAACTTCCTATAAAATACATCAAATACATCATAGGAAAAATGCCTTTATTCCTCTATTCCTATCACTTGTAGGCTTACTTACTGTGGAATCTGTAAGTATCTCGTAGACTCCCTTTAAGATGAAGAAATATCTTTCTTGCTTTGCATGGCTCAGTCTGCCTTTCTTCTTTCCTCAGTTCCTCCCTCTTTTCTTCCTTCCTTCCTCCCTTGCTTCCTCCCTACCTTCTTTTCCTACCACCTTCCCTTTTTTCCCTTAATCCACTTAATCAATAAACATTGAATGGCTCAACTTTTCAGATATAGTAATTGGGCACATAACACTCTAACCTCCTAAATATTTCAGTGTTTGATAAATGCATTACACACTTTAAATTTGCTTTCTTTTACATGCACTGTTCCTTTTGTTTTTTGGTAATCCCCTTTTCCTACCCTGAAAATGACTGCCATTTTTAAACCTAAATCCAGTAGCTCCTGTTTTATGAAACTACTTATGGTTCCTCTCTGAAAAGCTAGGCAGTCTTTTTTAGTAGACATCTGTCTATACCTTATTCAAAAGACCAATCATGTAGTGCTTTATATGATTTTTATTGTTTAGACTAATTCATTGAGACTGTTTTCAAAATGTGGCAACTACAGACATCAGCCTAAAAAATGAAAATGGTATTCTTTGTGTTACTCTCTTTAAAACCATTTATAGTTTTTAACTATTTAAATTTTTTTCAATTATAAGAAAATCTTCCCCAATAATGCTTTTTTAAATAAGGGAAGTGCATAAAACCTCAAAGACTATAACAACAAAATATTTGTGAAATTAAGAGCGTATGTAATATGACTTCACATCTGAAAATACTGGTATTTTTATAAAGCTGAAACTCGCAAAGTGATGAGTAGCATTATGAATTTTTGTCTCCTTAAGCAGTAAAGGCCGAGGAATAAGAGAAATGGGAAGTATAGTCATATCACTGGTTCATATCCATATATATCCAAGACAATCTAATATTAATGACACATTTCTAAGATAAAACCTAACTTAGATCAACTATAGCCGATGATCTAGAACAGATTTCTATTTGATGGTCTGAAATAGATGAAGGTAGGAATTTTCTGAAAGCTTGGGGTTTAAGATTAATGATGACATAAGAGAACAATAGCTAAGAGTAAAATGAACCACATGGAACATAAATTGTTGAAATCTTAGTGCAAAGAGCAAAAGAAGCACATTAGAAACAGCATATTTTAAAAAATGGGTAGAAGTCTTATGAATAAAAATGTAAATTTTGGTTTAATATTTAAGAGAGGTTTCTTAAATATGAACAGATGATTTTCATAAGAAACACGTCAAAATAGGGGCACCTGGGTGGCTCAGTTCGTTAGGCATCCAACTTCAGCTCAGGTCATGATCTCACAGTCCATGAGTTGAGCCTTATAACGGGCTCTGTGCTGACAGCTCAGAGCCTGGGGGTCTGCTTCAGATTCTGTGTCTGTCTCTCTCTCTACCCCTCCCCTGCTCATGCTCTGTCTCTCTGTGTCTCTCAAAAATAAATAAATGTTAAAAAAAAGAAACATATCAAAAGAATAGCAGTATTACTTACTAATAAGAACAATAACCATTATTTTTTGAGTGTTTACTGATAGGCACTTTATGAACATTTTCTAACATTCACAGTTACACTATAAAGTATATTTTTATTTTATAAAAAGCAGTCTCATTAAAGTTAAATATGTATCCCAAGATTCTAAAACCCAATAGTCACTAAAATAAAATCAAAGTACAAGTAAAAATTTCGTTATTGTCAATGTACCTACAAATGATAACAAACCTCTTCCATATCGCACCCCCCCCAGAAAAAAAGCAGCCACAGTACATTGAGTAGCTTCTATGTGTCAGATTCTTTGAAGCTGTTATCTCTTGGATTCAAAACACAATCTAAAGCCACTCTGCCTTCATTTTACAAATGAGCAAACTATACTTCAGAAAGTTTAAATGACTTTATCACAATTAGAAAGTTAAGAAGATGGAGCTGGCATTCGTAGTTTTGCTTAAAATGACCATCTATTTCAAAAGCAGGTACTTCCCTTACTACCATATCTTTCCTGTTATGTAAAATTATTCACTTAGATCTTGAAAGTGTAGAAAACTCATATTTATAAAGAACAATGACCCGAGAAAACCACCCTCCAACACATATACACTCACATTTGCATGTGCACCTTAGAAATTTATCTTAAATTTGCTAATTTCAAATCTTTTTTCTATGCTTAGGTTTTGCTATTTTATATATTTTTGACATTGTAATCACTGAAAAAACAAAACCAATTTGATGATTTTCACCTTTCTTTATGCAGAATGTCATAGTTATATTGTGTATTAATTAATTTCTTAATTCATTTAAATATTTTTTGATGTATTTAAATCATATTTTCAATGTTTCTTCAAATAAATTTCAAAATATTCTTTCATAAGAATTCTGTATGATTAATAGGTTAAGAGTTCTTAGTGGAAAGGTGGATTACACAAATAACCATATGGGGAACCATAAAAAGTTAAATGGACATACTAGGTAATTATTTCTGATATGTTTTACATTTCTAGTTATTTTGGAAACTACTGAGATAAAAAGAAAACAGAACAGAACAGAACACAAGTTGATAGACAGTATTAAATCATCTAATATATATGAAGCTCAGACAAAGAAGGTGAGAAATGATAGAAGAAATATTTGAAGAGTTAACAGCCAAAAATCCCCAAAATTATTGAAAGAAAGGAAACCAAATTTCCAAGAAACTTAGGGATCCTTAAACAGGATTTTAAAAAATTACAACAAGAAGATCATCATATCTGATGAAAAGAAAAAAAACAGAAAAATCTTAAAGTTAGCCAGAGGCTAAAAAGCAATGAATATAACAGTAGACTTCACTGGAAACCATGAAGCTCTAACAAAGAATTTTTCCAGGCAAACAAAGACTATTTAAGAAAGTTTTTGTTATAAGATCTGTACTATTAAAGGAAAAATAAAAGGAATTTCTTCAGCCATAAGAAATGTTACCCATTGAAAATTTTTGTCTACAAAAGAAATCATTATAAAAATGTGTGAAATACCTATACTCCCAATTTTTTTGTATTCTTAAACACTTTACAAGATAATTGAATGTCTAAATGAAAATAATAATTTATTATAAGGAATATAACATATGTAGACATAAAATGTTTGATAACATAAACAAAAGAGTGGAAAAAAAGAAAAAGTAGGTATCCTGTTCTAGGACTCTTACACTATCCATAAAGTGGTAAAATTTTTCTTGAAATCAGATTATAATAAATTATAAATATATGTTGTGAACCCTAGATCAACCACTAAAAATTCCAAAAAAGTATTACCAAAAAACCAATATTTGAGAAAAATGTAATCATAAAAATTAGTCAATTGAGAAGAACAGAAAAAAGAAAAAAAATGTTTGGACAAATAAAAAGGAGAAGAGTAGGAAACTATTTTGATAATTACATTAAATATGAATACTCTAAATTGAATGAAATGCAGTGGTTCCCAGATTTAATAAACAAGATTCAACTAGTTGCTGTCTACATGAATCCCACTTTAAATATACAAGCATAGATATGTTAAAAGTAAGCAGCAGGGACAATGAAACATACCATCAACTTCCATTCAATGTCTAGTATGCTTTATTTGCATTCACACTGAAGAATAAACAATAAGAAATCTAGTTTTGTCTAGTAAACGAACTTTAAATATTTATCTTTTCAATCCCTATAGGAAATTAGTTATCTTGCAAGACAAATCAGAGGAGCTCTCTCCTTGGGGCATAAAGTATGGAAAAGCATAAAGATAAAATACAGGACTGAAATATAACAGATCGAGAAAAAAATATGTATACACTAACTATGAGACACATGAAGCCCTTCTCTTGCCTTTCTTCTATAATGCAAGCATCTAGACAAATATCACTATTCCACCCAGGCTCACCCACCCAATCATCAATCAATCAATCAATCAATCCATCAATCAAAGCTTCCTGTTGGGGAGAGAAGAATATGTTCCAGAAGCAAAAATATTTTCCCCAAGGAAAGTCTGTAATTACTATTTAACTTAGGTACACTAACAAATATTTATCAGCCAAAAAATACACCTTGTATTTACACATACCTTATAAATAGAAACACCACTCAAATTTTTAGTGCCTCCCTCTGAAATAAAAGTAGAGAGTCAATGATCAACCAGAAGATTTAGGAAAAACTTCCAACACAGAACAAATCAAAACAAACTATAAGGAAACATTATATTAGAGAATATAAATCTAATGCAGAAGGCTAAGAAAATTTCAAACACATTGTTTTTGAATATTTTCAGAAAAATATTACTTCCACAAAACAGAAAGAAAGCATACTATAAAATGAGAACTATAAGAGGGAAAGGTTTAAATTGTGAGTTAATCTTGTGATTTTAAAAAATAAATATTTAATAGAACAGTTTGAAGATAAATTCCAAGTCTCCCCCAAGTAACATCCAAAAGAAAAATAGACTGTAAAGTTAAAAGACACAAAACTAGGGATCAATAAAAAGAAGTTCAATAACAAAATAGCTGTTACAGAAAAGACAAATAAAAAATGGTGAGGAGGAAATTATCAAAATATAAGAAATCATACAAGAACATTTTTCAGGAGCATCTTGGTGGCTCAGTCAATTAAGAGTCCAACTTTTGGTTTTGGCTCAGGTCATATCTCATGGTTCATGAGATCGAGCTCCCCCATCAGAGTCTGTCCTGTCAGCATGGAGCCTGCTTGGGATTCTGTTTCTCCTGTCCCACTGCCCCCTACCAAATAAATAAATAAACTTAAAAAAAAGAACATTTTTCAGAATTGAAAATGTCCATGAAATGCACAAATAATGAAAAACAATCCCCATTAATGGCATAGCATGAAATCTTATGCAACCAGCAATAAAGAAAACCTAAAAGTTTTTAACAGGAAAAAGAAAAAAGTCTGGGTCATATGAAAAGCAATGGGAATAAAAATGTCATCTACATTGCCAACAGATACTCTGAGTGAAAAATTGGGCAATAACACCTTTAAATTTATGAAGGAAAATATTTTTCTATCTAGAAACCTACAGCCTGTCAGAGCATCATTCAAATATACCTATAGAATTAAGATATGTTTCAGATTTAAGGACTCAAAAGTATCCCTTCTATCTAGCATTTATTAGAAAACTGTGTAAATAATAAATAAAGGAAAACAAAAAAATAATAAAAAGGAAAAGAAACACAGTTTTGTTATACTATGCAGCTCAACAGTGAAACAAGTTCACATAGTAAAAATAAAATAAATACTGACTATTAAACAAAAATATAATATACCTATATTGGGAGCACTGGGAAATTGGGTACAGAGTACAGACTCCCTAAATTTTGTCATTATTGAATAAGTAAATCAATAGATTTTAGCTAAAATTAAAAAATAAGTAACTGATATCCAAATCATTTGGACACAAATTTGTTAGTAATTTAGTTTTGAAAATATTTGGACAATTCTGATAAACATGAAAAAATAATTAAAAACAAAAGAGTAAGAAAATTAGTACCTTTGCACATCAGTATTGAGCTTGTCAACTAAGAATTTACTTAAGGTGAGTTGTCAGTGAGTCATTTTTACCATTGGAAGAAATCTAAATGATCTATAGGGAACACTAGGTTGATAAAACCCTTGCTGGAGCTAGAATGGAGTGAGTAGGGCACTTAGCTCTGGCACAGAATATGGAGTGGTGAAAAAAAAAACCTTAGTAATCAAAAAATTTTAATGCAATATTTAAAAAAAACAAAATTATGCAAAAATGCATGGTGAAAAATGTCAATACTTAATTTTTAAATGTTTATTTATTTTTGAGAGCGACATAGAGACAGAGCACGAGCAGGGGAAGGGCAGAGAGAGAAGGAGATGCAGAATCTGAAGCAGGCTGCAGGCTCTGAACTGTCAGCACAAAGCCTGACGTGGGGCTCAAACCCTTGAACCGTGAGATTATGACCTGAATCAATGTTGGACGCTTAACCAACTGAGCCACCCAGGTGCCCCAAAATGACAATATTTTAAATAAAGACAGAATCCAAACCTCTGCTTGCCTTCCTTGACCATACTCACTCTCACTCAACTCACTCTAATTCCTGCCTTGGATAAATCTAAATGTAACTGTTCTATTACTTCACTAAGAGGGGGTTTAATTTCCAAAAAGAACAGCACTTCATTTTGCTCCTCTGTTAGCAGACTGCAAATCAGATTGTTGAGGAAGAGGATGTTACGGGGTGGAGTGAGGGGGAACAAATTTTCTATTTAAGAATTACTGGGGTGCCTGGGTGACTCAGTTGGTTAGGCATCTGACTTTGGCTCAAGCCATGATCTCATAGTTTGTGAGTTCAAGTTCCATGTTGGGCTCTGCATTGACATCGTGGAGCCTGCCTAAGATTCTCTCTCCCTCTCTCTCTGCCCCTTCCCCACTCTCTCAAAATAAAAAAATAAATTTTAAGAAAAAAAGAATTACAAAATAATAATTTTTCAGCCCAATTTCTCATTATTATTTTTAGTTATTATTTTGTCATGGTCTGGAGCCTGCCTGGGATTTTGTCAGGTAAAATGGTATACTGGTTAGGTTAAAGCTAAGCTGTTTTAACAAAGACACTCCAAAATACAATCCTTTAGATAAAGAGAAGTTAATTTCTTTGTAACATAAAAGACCAGAAGTCTGTGGGTAATTCATGGCAGATGGATGACTCCACTCCATGACATTATCCATAGACTCCCAGCCTAGGAGATTGGTTGTTGCCATTTTCCTGCCAATGTAAAAGGGAAACAGGGGAGAAAAATCACAATCATCTTTCTCTTTAAGATTTTTACCCAAAAGTTTTACACATCAAATTCTGCTCACATCTCATTGGTGTACATTTACCCACAGGGTTGTGTTTAGTTACAAGAGAAGCTAGGATATAAAATATTTAGCTGGGACATATTCCTTGTTAAGAATGGGAACTATATGTCCACATGCTTTAATTACTAAAAAGGAAGAAAGGCAAAATAGATGTTGGAGAACATTAGTAACTTTTGCCATAAATTGTCCCTTCTTTAAAAATGAATCACTTTCACATCTTCTACGTAAGATTTCTTTCCTTCTGCTTCACCAGTCAACATCTTCCATCAGCTTTTCTTTTTCCAGAAATTTGATATAAATTTCATCCAATAATAACTCTCTCATTCACTTTTTGTTAGTTTATACTTTTTAAAATAATATTTTTCTGTCATTATATTGAATTTTAATTATAGAGAAGAAACATATGTTCTCAATACTTAAGCCTATATTGTTAACTCTATCATTTCTAACAGCATCTTGAATTCTTCCGTAATATTCATTTTATGAGAAAAGCTATTCAATTGATGTGGTTCTAATATAGAAACAATAGAACTAAAAGAATTGTTTAATTAGTGATACTTTTGTAAGTACATTATAGTAAAATGAAACATTGTATGTATCTTTATATATGTGCTCAGTGTATATAAATGGGAAGAGTTGGGGAGGATCAAAGGGGTTAGAAAGTTCAGGAAGGGGATTTTGACCAAATGATATGGTATCGGTGAAAATATTCCATGTCTTGAAATTATTGCTTACACTGAATCTAGAATTATGGAATAGAGGGAGTGGAAAATTGAAATTGTGTACATTAAAGATACTGTTAGATGATTGTTATAAATGACAATCTATTTTCTCTGTTGAACTAAGATGAGCCATTAGGGAGTTTTGTTTATAGGATTTTTTTTTAGAGAGTTGTAAATTTCTACTAGTTCTTTCATACACCCTTTCATCACAATCAGAAGTATTAATCACAGTACTTAACATTAATATGCTTCATTATGCTAATGAAGTGTTTTGTGTAGATCAATTCATTATTCTTACCCAGTAAATTACAAGATAGTTTAATGCTATTATTGCTTAATTTTTTTTTTGAGGTGATAGGAAATGGGCACAGAGATGTGAAATACTTTACGTATAGTTGATTACATAGGTCAGCATAAGGAATTACAACAAGGTTTTCCCATAGGGAGTGTTGTGTCAAGCAGAGAAATGGTAAATTCATTTCTTAGAAAGATTAGAATCTTATATTCATCCATCCATCCATCCATCCATCCATCCATTCATCCATATCTCACTGACTTTGGGCCATGTGTGCAACTGCTTGTTTTATGGAAATCACACTATAAATTTTTCATTTAAATTATTGGAGTTTCAACTCTATAATTTCTAGTTTGTTTTTAATATAGTTCCATTTCTTTATGGCTATTTCTTATTAGCATATTGTTTAATTCTTTGAACACATTTTAATAGTTACTTTGATGCTTTTGTGAGCTAAAATCAACATTGGATCTCAATCAGAGTCAACTTCTATTGAATGTTCTCATTTTCCTGCATTTTGACTATACTTTATTTCTTTGTATACTTACTAATTTTTAGTTGAAAACTACATGGTGCAAATGACATCTATCAGTGTCTCTAAATTCCATGCTATTATTTTTTCTAGGGATTTTATTTTTATTGACTTGCCTGGACTTAACTTTAGAACTATCTCCTTTACAGTCTATATGTATATTACAGAGACCAATATATATATATACAGAGACTAAATGTGAAACAGGTAAAAATGACCCATCAGCTTTTGAATCTTGAATCATGGGATCTATTCCAATAAAAAATCTGTGCAGATGTTTTTTGCTACTCTCTTATAGACCCTCTGATCTCTGTACTTGTCAGATTCTGTTAGTATACACTCTTCTAACCTTCCTCCTTTCCTGTCATCCTCATATATAACCAATCAATACAAAAAATTCAAGAAAACAAAACTCCCAAGAAAACACTGAAGGTGCATAAGGCAGGCATTACGTGGTGACTATACATTGTTTTCTTGGAGGAATAACATCTTTATAAGCAAAGAAAGGCTGAGTAAAAAATAAATAAATGTGCAAATATTTTTATGATGGACTTCAAACGTATGGAAAATTAGAGAGAATAGTATAGTGAACATCAGTGTACTATTAGCCAACTCTGACAATTCATGCAGGCCAATTTTATTTTAACTATACACACTCTCTCTCTTCCCTCACCCCAGAATACTTTGCAAGAAATTTGAGATATCACATCATTTTATCTGAAAATATGCCAGAATCTTCTCTAAACAGATTTGCAACATTATGACCACACCTAAAATAGTAAAACACTTTCTGTATATTACCCATGTTCACATTTCTCCACTTGTCACATAATTTTTTAGTTTGTCAAGCAAGTATCCCACAAAGGTTTCTAAAATGTGATTGTTGATAGAAGTTAATATGCTTCTTGTCTTTTTAATCTATAACTTTATCTATAATTATAAAATCTATGCTCTCTAATTGCTTCCTTTTGTTTAATTGCACTGGCTATATCTTCAATTGAATACTAAATAGTAGAATGAAGAATTGATATCTTTATCTTTTTCTTAACTTTAACAGGAAAGTCTCTGTTACTTTGCCACTGAGTAACATGCTAACAACTGTACTGAATATGCATATTTTATTATGTTAAGGGGGTATCTATAAATTTCTATTTTATGCATGATTTAACATAAATCAGTGTCGAATTTTGTCAAATGCCTCTTCTTGTATTTATAAAAATAATCATATGATTCGGTCCCCCTAAATTGTTGTGTAAACTTCAAAACAATCCCAATCAAAGCTTCAAGAAGATTACTGTGTAACTTGACAAATAATAGAAATATATCTTAAAAAAATTAACTTATGGGATGCCTGCTTGCCTCAGTTAGTTGAGTGTCAGTCTCTTGATCTCAGGTTAGGTCTTGATCTCAGGGTTGAGTTCAAATCCCATGTTGGCTCCTCATTGGGGATGAAGCTTACTTAAAAACAAAACAAAAGAAAACAAAACACAAAAAACCAAAAAACTTATGAAAAAGGTCATTTAGATGCTGGAAAAGAGTAATAATTGAGTGGATAATTAAGCTGTAGAAGATGTGGAAATACATTTAAAAATAGAACAATTCAAGAGATTTCTTATGAATAGGTCTAGATAGCTCAATGGAACTGAATGGGAAAGTGGAAAAACAAATTTAAGTTAATTTTAGAATTTAACATATGATAAAGTTAGCATTTTACTAGCTGACAAAAGATGATTTTTAAAAAATTGGTGTTGGAGCAACTGATTAGATCATTTGAAAAGAGTACAATTACCATGTTGTGTATATTTAATAATCTTTTTCACACTGATTGTTATTAATGATATTTTGTACAAATCAATATTTTAAATACTAATTAGTTTAAAATAATGTGATATTTTAGTAAATTCTATGAATGATTGGGGAAAATTTAGCAACATAAAGAATTGGTACTAAAAAAATGCTTTAATATCTTTAGAACGTGAGAGAGTGATGTGAGTCAAGTTAAAATAAAAAGTCTGACATGATATTTAAGTTAACATGAAACTGGACCCCTTAAGAATGTCCAAGTGATTCCTGGTCCTCATGAGATTAACAATATAAGAGGAAAGTAATGGGTTGAGAATCACTTGGAGGAAGAAATGGGGGGGCAGAATTGGGGTGTTTTGGTAAAAAAAATTGCTCAGTGAACTGACTATAAATTAGGTAATAAAAAAATGCAGTCGAGATCTAAACAAAACACCTGCAATGAGCACAAAAACTTTAGGACTTGTTGGTTAAGGCAGATCTATTTTATTCCTATGTGATTTAGCTGGAGTCAGTGTAAGTAAGCTAGGCATTTGTGCATCCATTTTGCCTCTCGCACTCTGCTTGGGAGTGAGTATAGATAGAACAAGGGTGATCTGTGTCTGTCACAGTTATGTCTTTGCTATTTAACAAACCAATCCAGAAACTTTGTTGCTTAAAACAACTATTTATTTAGCTTATGATTCTGTAGGTTGGCAATTTGGAATAGGTTCACCTGGACAGTTAGTTCCTCTGCTGATTTTAGCTGGGGTCATTTACATTTGTGTATCCAGTAACAGTCTGTTTATGTTCATAGTCTCAAGACATTTTTGAGAGAATATGAAGACAAATGTTTACTCATCTGTCAGGCCATTATCAGTGTCTCCTTCTCTTCCTCATTCTACTTCAATTTTATTTCTATAGAGGCTTCTGTTTTGTTGGTTATGGTTGGTTAATTTTTATTCTCATTCATTCATTCACTCATTCATTCATTTGGAAAGCAAATGTGCTTGTTCAGTGTATTATACTTAAGATAAATTTGAGAAAATAAAATTTGAATGGGGTTCTGTAATATTACAGACATTTCTTTGATAATACTATTTAATCAGTGCAACATGGAATAAATATTGTTTTAAAAAGACATTTAGCTTCTGATAAAGGACTTTAGTTATTTTTTAAATATTAAAATAAATGACATTCTATCATTGCAAATGTTGAGACTATTTAGTGAGAACAGGATAGGACTTTAAAGATTATATTAAATAGATTAAAGAGTCAGACAATGGTAAGTGAGTATAAAAATAAGATGGATATTAGGGTACCATTTTTCTTTATTCTAAACAACAATGCCTCAAAAAATTAAGTAACTTTATACATTATGAGTGGCACCACTTTCACAAAGTTTGGCCTATCATGTGTAGCAAATTCTAATGGTAGCACCTTTGTATTTTCAGAAATGTTAGGGAATTCTTAATATAGCATCATTACCCAATCAAATATTACAGATTTATTCTGATTACTCATGTTCTATTTTAATATATGTATGTATTTTAACATAATTTCTCCCAAAAGTCATATGATGGCATGGAAATGTTAATAAATGATATGTGATCATGTGATAAAAGAGAAAATAGTATTAGTTGGTGGGTTGTATCACAGGACAGGCAGGGGTGGAACACCAAAGAGATCTTTGAAAGTTAGGAGTTTGCATCAAGTTTAACAGAGACATTGCAAAAAAGCAGAAGTGTATATACGTTCACAAAAGGAGCTGACCATGTATCATAGACACTTTGTCTGCTTTAAAAGTACACTCTGGGTCTTTAAGCTTACCAGTATTTGGTGGTATGGTTGATAATTATCATGTGCACTAGCTTTGGAATAATTACCATTCATTGATGCTTATTGTAATGCAATTGCAAATGTCAGTTAAGGTGAATATGAAGGTAAACTTCTTCATCAATACACACACACAAAATGAAACAGTGGTAGACACCCCCCCCACTGTGCAAACCCAGACACATGCATTTGTTAACTTGGCAAAAGTTAAACCGTTCATCACTAAGAGTTGAGACTCAATTAGCAATGCAATTGCTAAGAGAGGGGGAAGATTACCCACTCAATTCTGTGACTTAAGTGTTTTCTTTCATTTTATATATTTAGCTGCTTAGAGTTTGCTAGACTGCTGAGTGAAGAAATTATTGGGAGATAGGTCTGTGGTGGAAAAGAAAAGAAGTAGCTAAAATGAGTGTCTTTATTTAACCTCATGTTGTTTTTAAAAGGAAAAGTTTGGTTTATTTTTATTGTATGACTCCTGTTAAGTACCGATCGAAATTTCTTCATTTGACTCTGGCCTCAAAAAAATGAACAAAATCAAAATTAGATATTCTAGACAGATGGCGTATTTTGGGTTTTAAGAAGCACAACAAAATCTTTGTAACTTCTTTTATTAAAATAATCAAATGTAACTTAAATTAGACATGGTCTCACCCAAAATTCATCACATGCTTGTGAAATATTAGGGAAGAACATGAATACATTAGCCCTCAGTATACTTTTTATTTTTAATTTTTTAAAAATTAAAATCAATAAGATTCAGTATTTTAAATATTAACTCCTACCTGTATCAGATAATCAAAATGATTCAATCTGTAGTAGGTTTACATACCATTCCTGCCCAATAGTTCCCAGCATAAAATTAAAATTCCTCCATAATTCTTCCAATTCTTGTTATACTGCATTGATTTTGTTACATATGTGTGTTTGTGTTTTAATATATGGTTACATCTGAATCCCTTACTGGTGAAATCTACACATCACTACTGTATATGGAACTTAAAAACTCCACTCCTGTAAAATGTGGGATTGCATTTTTGAAAGATGAGAGAAATGACTAGAAAAGTCTGCTCTTGAAAAAAGATTGCAAGCATTATTAAATTCAATTTTGCTTTATCAGTGTTTTTTGTTTGTTTGTTTGTTTATGAAGAGACTCACCAAACATTTTCTATAAAGGGCCAGATAGTAAATATTTTTGGCTTTAAGGGCCACATGTTATAACTGCTCAGCTTTGTGTGGTAACATGAAAACAGCCATAGACAATTTCCAAACAAATAGAAGCAGCTATTCACCAATAAAACTTTATTTATGGGCACTGAAATTTTAATTTCATGTAAGTTTTATGTAGCATAAAATATTCTTCTTTTGATTACTTTGTAACCTTTGAAAAATGTGAAAACAATTGCAAAAACAGGCTGGATTTGGCTCTCAGAGAATATTTTGCCTAGCCCTGCTTAATACTCATTTCCTTATCTCTCACAGCTTTGGGGTAAAGTCACCACAAATGTATATCTAATTTATAAGATAAGTATAAATAGTAGTAAATATCTATTTATAATATATCCTTACCTACATCTATTTATTTACTCATTCAAGATATATTGATTCATTTTCTTTCAGGTGCAAAGCATGTGCTGAATTCAACAAATGATACAAAGAGAGTGTGACACAGCTTCTAATTTCACAAGACTTTAAAGTCAATTAGAATTTTTGAGTGATTTACTCTACACACACACTACTTGGGATAAATGCCCAAGTTCAGAGGTACATAAGTACTTTAGAAGTTCCCAATAGGAGATGATTGCTGACATCTTAGCACATATTTTCATGGTAGAGTGCCTTTGTGCCAAGACTCAATGGATGATATAGCATATTTACAAACAGATGGTAAAGACATAAAAAGATGAGATAAATTGTAAATGAGGAAAGACAGAATTATCAGTCAATATCTTACAGATAGGTAACTTTACAGATAGCTCTTTGTTTTCTTTTTTGAGAACAGAGAGAGTGAGATTAGGCAATTTATAGAGGGAAAATTCTCTAGTTCCAAAAGAAATACTATTCTCTTTAAGGTGAAATTAATCAAATAAGAATTTTATACCTACTATGTGCCTCTCACTGGATTCAGTTCTGGGGTTACAAAAACAAGTAACACGTGGTTTCTGTCTCTGAGTGCTTTGCAATCTATTGGAGGGCTGTAAACTGTAAACCACAAGTTGTATCACAGCACAGGGAGTAGTAGAATATAATGTCTATAAAATGATGAGGGAACACTGCAGGTAGTGATATCTCATTAATTCTAATGAGGGAGTGGAGAGGTGAAGGAAGAGCTTTCTTTTTTTTAATTAATGACACTAGGAATTTTCAAAGAGAAAGGGTAAAAGGAGAATAAATAGGGTACCAAAGAACAAATGCAAACTTACAGAGATATAAAGAAACAAGTTACATTTTCCAGGACATGGAGGTACAAAAGAAGAGAAGAGAATGTTAGCAGGAAATGAAATTAGAAATTCACCCTAAAACTTATAATTAATTAGGCAATATTAATTTTTCAGGGCATATGATGAAAGTAAATGTATTAAAAGGCAAAATTATTTTGTTCATTTTATCATTTTCTAGTAAAGCTATCCCAGTATTCTGAAGCATATTAAGGGTGTTGTTAACTGCTAGTTCTGAAGATTGTATCAGAAAAGCAAATGAAGATACTGCTTCAGTTCATATTTAGCATGATCAATATTTTCTATTCACATATGTAGGAAGATAGGTGAGAGCTCAAGTAAGTGCAGGACGTAAGATATTATCAGAAGATTCTTCTACCTCAAAGACAACAATAAACCAATTCTGGCTAGATGGATACAAATTTTATTGCTTTCCAGATTTTGAGAAAACTATTTTCCCTAATGATCCTGATCTTTACTACCCATTAAAAATGGAAGAGAATGATTATGACTGTTTTTTTATCTCAAAATATTTTTAATCACAGTTATAAACAAAAAATATATAATCATTTTCAACTGGCAGTTTACATCATTTGCATTAATCTTTTTCAGTTGTCTTAAGAATGAAAATAGAGTGAGGTTCAGAATTTAATGCAGATCAAGTTGAAAAGGGGAAAAAAATGGAGTCCGGATGAATGAGTCCAGTTCTTTCAAGAACTTTGTTCTTCAGAGCAAAGAAAGTCTCTGTTGGAGCTGACTTTCAGTCAAGAAAGGTGCTAGGTTCTCTAAGGCATTTTAACTAGTTAAAATAATTCAAGAAAAATTTTCCAACTTTTGAGTATTAATGTGCTTCAGAAGGTTTATTTTAGAAGAGACGTTTATTCAATTAATTACCCTAAATATACATTTTCCCTATGAGAATTTACCTTTCTAACTTTTTCTCTTTTAATCAATGATCTTAATATAAGGTTTTCAGCTGGAAAGTGAAAACATTGATCACAGAGATAATGCCTCAGGCTATGCAATCTGCTCAAGGTCATTAAACTAATAAGGAAATGAAATTTAATTCAAACCCAAATTTTTCTCACCTCCAAATCACTATATTGCATTACCATTGAGTATTATTCTGTGTGTAAAACACTGTATACTAAATGCAATCTGAGATACAAGAAACCAAGAGAAGATTAGGCATGGTGGTCAGATCATTTTCTGTTCTCTAAACATGTCTCCTTTAAAGCCCCACTGCTAGCCTCTTGTTCTTCACCTTGCCAAGACAAGTTCACTTCTGCCCCTAGGCTTTGCACTTGCTGTTTCCTCTCTTTGAATCACTCCTTCCTTAGAGTGGCATGGCTTGGCCCTCTCCTTTGGGCACTCAGATATCTGGTCATTTCTGTCATCTACACAGAGGCCAGCTACATAGCTCATTGTCACACTTTATTCTTTTAACCTGCTTTATATTTTCCATACCATGTATCCCTTACAATTTTATACACATTTATATGCCTACATTTATTTATTACTATCTGCCTAAACTACCTTCTGGTAAACTCCAAGAAGGTAGGGATTTGGTCTTGTTCACTATTTTATTTTCAGGGTCTAGAGCAATTCTGAGCTTATAGTAAGTACTCATTCATTCATTTTGTGCAATGAATGAATTAATAAATAACTAAATAATTAATTATCTGAGAGAAATACATTAAGAAAAATAGGGATTAATTTATAAAACAGAGAGAAAAACATACCATGATATTATATGTAAACAAACCCTATGGGAATCCAAATAAGGAAGCAATTATTTCCAATTGAAGATTTATTGAAGGCATAACCAGTGAGCTGATACTTGAACCGTGTCAGCAAAAGGGTATTTCAGAATAAGAGGGCATGATGAATACAGAGGCTGGCAGAAACAAATTCTGGGGGTACCTGTTATGGAAGACTATGGAAAATAAAGCTGGAAACACAGGTCTGCCTCAAGTTTCATAGAAAATTCTTTGGAGACGTGCAAGCAGTGGGAAGCCAAGGGGTTTTACTGAGGAGTGAATGCCTTTCTCATCAACTGGTTCTACCTGGCAGCAATGGGCAACCTGTTATTCTCAGACACAAATGAACAGAAGTGGGATCTTAATGACTGATTTCTTGTTTATTCATTTGACTTTGGTGAAAATTCCAGTTTCTGGTCTTACGTGAAATATGTTTAATTAATTTGAAGCTAACTGATTCTATTTAGTTGTTGTGCAGTGTATACTTGTAATGTACATATTGTTGAGGTATGAACTGATTGAACAGAGATTTTGACAAGTTCAAGACTCTATCACAAGGAAAAAGGTGATAAAAATAATTCTTCTCTGAGTCAGGAAATCAGAATTTTAGTAAAACATCTATTAATAATTTAATATTAGAAATAAATTCTGTACCTTGATTTCATTTTTTATTTAAAATGAAAATCTTACTACCCTATACTTCTAATCCTAACAAAAGGAATAAGGTATCTTTTTGGTGTTCTTGGATTATTAATTCAACCGTGAAGGCATTTTCCCCACCCTACTCCACAACACCAAGCAATTCTCAAACAGCAGTAGGTATTCAAGAACTTAAATCAATTCTGACATGGTCTAATAGGAAATAACATCAAATTCCACAGGTTAAGGGTTCAGTCCTACAAGATTGGCTTCACTTCCCAACTTCAGATGCCAGTTGGAATTGCAGCTGGTTACCCATACTTCTGACTGATTAGCTGTAAATCAGAGGTTCCCATGCTCCTCTCTTTGTGTTCAATTAATTTGCCAGAGTGACTCATGAACTTAAGAGACTTGCTGATTACTGGTTTATTATGAAAGAATATCACTCAGGAACATATGTACAGGGCATGGCAAGAAGAAAGGGCTCTGAGCTTCCATAACTTTTTCAGGTGCACCAACTCTCCCAATATCTCCACATGTTTACCCACCCAGAAGCTCTCTGAACCCAGTCCTTTTGAGAATTTATGCAGGATTCATTACAGAGTCAAGATTAATTAAATCGCTGACCATTGGTGATTGATTCAATTTTCAGGCCCTCTTTTTGGAGGTCAAGGAGATGGAACTGAAAGTTTCAACCCTTTAATCACATGGTTGGCTCTCCTGATGATCAGCCCCATCCTTAGTGACCTAGAAGCATTCGAAAACTCACTCATCAACATAACAAAAGACACCTTTATCACTTTCCTCACTTAAGAAACTCAGGGATTTTAGGAGCTCTATGTCAGAAATGGGGATGAAGGAAATATATTTATTTCTAATTAATCACAATATCCCAAAGTATCTTACATAAAGTATTATTCAAGTGTATCAGTCAAGAATACAGATGATGAAATACATAAATGCCAGGTCAAGTGTTTTTCTCAATGTTTACTAAGAAATACATTTTATTTTCCAGTTTTTAAATGATCAATATTCATATTTGTTTTTAAAGACATGAAGCAGACATTATAACTATGAAGATGAATAAAATAGTACCTGGTCGAAGGAGGACAAGATGGCGGAAGAGCAGGGAGCTCTGTAATCTGCGCACGCCCGTATGGATTGAACTGAGAAGGACTGAAGGGATAAAACTTGGATTTGCAAGTGGGGGAAAGAAGAAACAGACGCCAGAAAGAAGACAACCTCAAA
>CM053577.1:89776870-89897966 GCA_028646485.1 Cryptoprocta ferox | reverse complement strand
CACTGGTTCTGGGTCTGTTCATATTTTCTATCTCTTCCTGCTAGAATTTTGGGAGTGCATGTGTGTTTAGGAATTTGTCCATTTCTTCTAGATTGTCCAGTTTGTTTGCATATAATTTTTCATAGTAATCTCTGATGATTGTTTTTATTTCTGAGGGGTTGGTTGTGATAGATCCATTTTCTTTCATGATTTTGTCTATTTGGGTGTTTTCTCTTTTTTTTCTGAGGAGCCTGGCTAGAGGTTTATCAATGTTGTTTATTTTTTTCAAAAAACCAACTCTTGGTTTTATTGATCTGCTCAACTGTTTTTTTTTGGATTCGATATTATTTATTTCTGCCCTGATCTTTATGATTTCTCTTCTTCTGCTGGGTTTGGGGTTCTCTTGCTGCTCCCCTTCTAGTTCCTTTAGGTGCTCTGTTAGATTATCAATTTGCGCTTTTTCTAGTTTGTTGAAATAGGCCTGGATTGCAATATACTTTCCTCCTAGGACTGCCTTTGCTGCATCCCAGAGAGTTTGGATTGTTGTCCTTTCATTTTCATTTGTTTCCATATATTTTTTAATTTCTTCTCTAATTGCCTGATTGGCCCAATCATTCTTTAGTAGGGTGGTTTTTAACCTCCACATTTTTGGAGGTTTTCCAGACTTTTTCCTGGATTAATATATTATGTTATATGAACAGACAAAAATAGAAGCTACCATAACATATATTTCAAATAAGTTTAATTTGTTGGTCATAACATGTGACACATTTCATCACAATTTAAAATGAATGCAAAATTCTAACAATTATGCTAGAGCCTTATCCCTCTGGTTATTAAGAAAGTGATTTTTCTCTGGAGTCAAGCAATTTATAAGAAAGACTGCACATTGTACATGATGCCATTTTATATTAATAAACATTTGTTTCTAATAATGCCATGGTGAAGTCCCAAAACATTGCTTTAATTAAATGTTTTATTAATTAATGTAAACCTCATGTAGTGAGGATGAAATTAACTGCTTTCTTCCATCTCACTGAGCTACAAAAGCTTAAAGAGAAAAGGTAGCTACAATAGGGAAATATATATCGAAAGATGAAAAACCACAGTGGGGTTCTTATGTTATGAAGTTGTCTTCCAGGCAGCATTAGCCTCAAAATCATTTAACTTTAGCCCAAAATGACAAAAGCCCATGAAACATCCCCTAGCCTCATTGAAGGCATTCCTGAGCCGAGGGAACTCACAGACACTTGGCAGCTATTACACTAGGGAGTGGCACCTCTCATCATTTCTGCTACATACATATTATTATAGTAGACAGTAGGGGAAACTGGCAATAACAAGACAAAAGAAATGTTGTTGCTGACCTCTGAGTACAAAACTGAGGATATTCTAGCACATTCTCTAATGTACTTGCATAATGTAGCCCAACCTCTTTGCCTAGACCTACATAAGTGATTATGGCTAGAAACACAAACCCATCTTGATTCTAAACTCATGTTAAAACATAATCAGTCTTCAGGGTGAACACTGCTCAGAAATCCCTTCTTATTCCCACAGCCAGTTTACTCTTTTTCTTCCAGATTCCATATTTACTTGTATCTCCTGAAAATTCCATCTCGTTTTCCACTTCCACTTCCTAACTCTTTGATGACCTTACTTCCCATGTACTGAGAAAATAGAACACAGTTGACACTTGAACAACACGGGCTTGGACTACATGGGTCCACTTATGTGAGGATTTCTTTCAGTAAATACAGTACTTTTGGTACTATAAATGTATTTTCTCTTCTTTGATTTTCTTAATAACATTTTCTTTTCTCTAGTTTACTTTATTGTAAGAATACAGTATATAATACATATAACATACAAAATATGTGTTAATCAACTGTTTATGTTATGAGTAAGGCTTCCAATCAACAGTAGGCTACTAGTAGTTAAGTTTTAGGGGAATTAAATGTTGTACATGGATTTTCTACTACATGGCAGTTTGGCACCCCTAACTCTCATGTTGTTGAAGGGTCAAGTACAAGCAACTACCAATTATACCAATCCATTTGCCTCTGTGCTTCCACTCTTTCCCTTCACTCCTGGTCCATTCTCTTGTCAAGGCCAGCACCTCCTCTTTAGATTCCATTCCCTGATACCATATCCTGACTTCCTGAAGAAATTTACTTTGTAATTCTTCCTCCCCTCTAATATCATCAATATTCCACCTCACCAAGATTCTTCTTATGAGAATACAAAATAAATTCTTATTTTAATAATTTAATTAATAATTGCTTCCTTAAATCTATCTCCCTCTTTCTAACTGTATTTCATTTTAACTGTATAGTAAAATTACTCAAAAGTAGATTTATGCTCATTGTTTTCGATTTCTCACCTCTCATTTTCTTTTTGAACATTCTAATCATGCCTTTGTAACCATCCGAAATACTCCTTCAAATTGACTGCCTTGTAAAATTCCATGATGAAAGCTTAATTCTTACCTTAAAAAAATTATCAGCAGCATGGCACAACTATTTTCTGTTTCTTTTTTTCAAATTCTTAGTTTATTTCTTCCTTTCATTCTTTCCTCCCTTTGTCTCCCTCCCTTTTTTCCTTTCTTTCTTTTCTTTCTTTGTTTTTCCATTTCTCTCTTTTTCTTTCATTTCTTTATTGCCTCTCCATAGAAATAAATCCAAAGGTGAATAAAGACTTATAGGTCTCCCTCATTTTCTCTTGAGATAAGCAATATTAAAAACTTATAGTCTACTCTTTCTCATTTACCATAAATCTTACACAATCATATGTATACACATATAGTGTCTGGTTTAGTTTTAGAAAATAGAATCATACTATGTAAGTCTCTTCATAATTTATACATGCCTTCTGATTTCTCTTGTAGTAGCACCTTCAATATATTGGCAATGGTGAGGGAAATTTTGTGTTAAGAAAGATTCTGAGGGTGCATCTGGGCATAGTGAATATCTTCCTTAAATAATATTCTCATCAGGAAAAAGGTAATCTGTCTTTGGAAATAATTATAATTCCTTAGTTATGATTTTAAAAACTATGAGTAATGGGCAATTGACTTTTATTTTATGAGTGTAAATATTTATATATGTCTAAGTTCATTATTGTGATATATTTTGTGAAAAGTATATTGTGAAATATTGTGATATATCACGATAATAAGTTTAGAGTTACTCAAAGTAAGTTTCCCTAGAGTAATTTTACTAAACTCTAGTCCTGAATTAAGAATTGATACAGTTTAATGAATAAGCAAATCATATATAAAATGTTTAGCAAAACTACCAAATTTGGAATTCGGTGTGGCTTTGTATACATATTAGACTAAGTACTTTGAAAAGATCTATTCAATTATATTCACCTAAACATATTAACAGAGTTTATAGGGATGAAACATTTTATGCTGGTTAAGAATACAAAATCTGAAATACAAGCACTGCTATTTAAACCTCCACTTACTGGCTGTGGAACCTTGGACACATTACCATTCTGTCTCAGTTTCATCACCTGCACAGCAGGGATTATAATAATATCTATATCATAGAGTTGTAGGAAAACTAAAGCGAGTTAATATTTATTATGTGCCTAAAACAGTGCCTGACATAGTAAGTATTGTATAAATGTTTGTGAATAAGATATGAGGCACAAAGATGAATCCTTACCCTCACAAAGATAACCATCTTGACTCACACTTCATTACATGAACCCTTTTCTGTATCAAAAAATCATAGTCAACTATTAGAGAGAAAGGGAAAGCTATTGACAAATTAAACAACTTGAGAAAAGCATTGTTTTGTTATTGATTGCACCCAAAGAAATATGATACAGATTCAATTGTTCAATACCTTAAAGTTATTTGATGAAATATTTATAATAATATGGTTTGTCAATGAGTGTTACTGAAGTCCTGGAGACTTTTCATAATACGTTTTAGCCTATGCATATTGTATCTGTTAAAATTTTAATCTTGTCATGGAATTAGCCCTGTATGTCAACAAATGCCTTTGAATAAATTAGATTTTAAAATAATATTATTTTTCCATATATTTAGGAGTCACACATATTCCCTATGGAGTAACATTTTTTGATACATTTTTTAAGACTTTAGATATACACATGATTTTATCTGAAATTTAATATTCCTGGATTTTATTCTTGTTCAGTTATAAAGTATGAAATTTGTTAGTTTATTCTCTATCACAATGATCAAAATATAAGAAGTAATTTAGAAAATTTATCCCTACTGTTTTTTGAGATAAAGGAAATTAATTAGGAAAAAAGAATATACATAGAAATAATATAGAGATGTTGACTTTAAGTGGTTTTTGCAAAAAAAGGATCTCTTAATTGTTTTTAATTTTATTATAGGTCATGAAACATATGTGTTATCAGTGTTTTAAAATGAACCATGTGAGCACTAGGTGTTACATGTAAGTGATGAATCACTAACTTGTACTCTTGAAACCAATACTACATTGTATGTTAACTAACTTGAATTTAAATAAATAAATTTAAAAGTAAATAAATAAATAATAACATTTAAAAAGAATGAGCTATGTGAACGCTTAGGATTATTACACCCCTTTCCCATGACTAGACCTAGAAAATTTATTCAAAATTATTGTGTGTGACCATCCTCATTTCCCAGTTAACTTACTGAACCTAGATTCCTTCGTCCATTCTAGCCTTTACAGCTTTCACTTACTTTTCTTTTCTTTTTATCCAATTGACAGCCAGAATCTCACCTTTCCTATTGGGTTTCTCCTGTTTAATTAAGTGCTTTAATAGTCTATGCTGAAAAGCTTCTGCCTCACTCTGTTTTCATTAAAGAAACATTTCCTGATTGTCAATTGTACTAAGGAATATGAGGAAGGCATTTAAAAAAGAAAAAGCCCCACAGTGATATCCAGAAGAGATATACACATCAGTTAAAACACTAGAGACCAATTAAAAGGCAACAAATCAGTAAGCCCATGATTATGTGGTGTAATCAATATGCATGAGTACCAGGAGAATGAAAAATTAGGGAAAATAAGTCTGGGATGTAATTAGGTCTAATTACATTCTCTGATAATAAGCCTGATTGTCCAGTGGCGATTTTACGTTTATTGTTTGAGGTCGTGAGAATATGGTTTACCCATTATTCATTCCAGGCAGTGAAGACATTGCAGCAAAGGATTACCTGTTCACCTAGAGAGTGTTCTTGGTATTATTTCTCTCCCTGTGGCTAGTAATTGATACAATTTTGAGTTTTGTTTTTGTATGTCCATGTTATAAATTTTTTAATATCAAATACAGATCCTATAAACATGAGCTCATTATGGACATTTTAGATAAAAAAGTTAGCCCATTTACAAATATTTATTTACTTATTTTTGAGAGAGAGAAAGAAAGTGCAAGTGGGGAGGAGAAAGAGAATCCCATCCACTCAGCACTGATAGCATCAAGCCAGATTGGGGCTTGTTCCCACCAACCAGGAGATCATGACCTGAGCTGAAATCAAGAGTCTGACGCTGAACTGACTGAACCACCCAGGCGCCCCTAAAATCTCATTACCTTTATCATTTTCTTATTTGGGGCAAATAATAATATATTTAGGTTATAATAAGGAATAAAAATTTTAAAGCAACCCAAAATTTCCAAAATTTCCAAAATTGCCTTCCCCCTTAAAAAATAGAATTCCTTGTGAATCCAACTCTCCAGAGTAGGCCATTATTAACATAGTGACCATCCACATATGAAAACAAGTACAAATCATAAATGTACTTTCATATTGCATGTATTACATGTACACATTTGTAACCTTAAAAAAATTGCATGTGAATATATACAAGATAATCTGATTTTAAAACCTCTGTCCTATTTTAACAAAACTATCGTATTAACTGAACAAATTTGCTACTTATGAGCACTGATTATTCCTACATCTTTTTTACTATGGCAAAGAGTTATGTGGTAACATTTTTAAAAAAATTTTTTTATAGTATATTTATTTTTGAGACAGAGAGAGACAGAGCATGAGTGGGAGAGGGGCAGAGAGAGAGGGAGACACAGGATCTGAAACAGGCTCCAGGCTCCGAGCTGTCAGAACAGAACCTGTTGTGGGCCTCGAACCCACGAACTATGAGATCATGACCTGAGCCAAAGTCGGACGCTTAACTGACTGAGCCACCCAGGTGCCCCTTGGTAACATTTTTATGCTATAGCCTTCCATATTTGTTTAGACATATTTATTCACAGAATATATCCAAATATATCTGTATCTCTATCTGCCCTGAACTAAACTTGCTTGGTTAATGAGAAAGCAAAGTTTGTATTTTCCCAAATATTTCTCCAAAAATAAGTACCTTTATGTGCTTCTATTAATAATGTCTATTGGCTTCTTTTGTTATTTTGTATTTTTAAGTATATTTAAGTATATTGTAAGATTTTACTTAGGTGAATAGTAATACCTCATTGTTATTTTATTTTGCATTATTTAAGTATAATGAGATTCAACACCTTTCAAATTCATTGTCTATTTGTATTTTGCTTTTTCTTTACCCATTTATATATTGAGTTTTCAGTCCTAATAAGGACTGATTTATAAGCACTCATTGCATGTTAACAAATTTAGCCATTTAACTTTCATATTTTTCTCAGGTTCTTGTTTGTCTTTTCCTTTTTTGTTAATTATTTTATTTAGAAAATTTTAATTTATATAATCAAATTTGGAAGCAATTCATTTTTAGAAGTGGCATGCTTTCCCTTATAAGCTATACTATAACTTAACTCTAAGTTTAAACTGCATCATAAACATCCCCTCTACTAATTCATGGCAAATGTAAGAAAAGACTACTCAATAGACAAACAATTGTTTATATTTATATTTTATATATTGAAAACAGACAAAACTTGTAGGCTTGTTAGTATTTTATAGTTACAAAAGTCTAGGGGAAAGTTACACACATTACAGAAAACTACTGCCAATTACTGAGTTATATGGATTAGCGAATAAGCCAACAAACATTGATTAAAAATAGAGACCATATCACAAAATGTACTTTGCCGCTTTATCTTGCCAAATGTATTTCAGTACCAATTCATTGATAATGCTTCAGGGTAGACTAGTAAATTTCTTCTAACACATTTTGTGAAAATAGTTTAGTGTGAGTGATAATGAGGTCTCACTCCAGTTCTTAGCTAATGATTTGTTGCTGAGAAATAGAAGAAGATGGCTAGATCTGCGATGAGAATGATGGGCCTTACAAGCTATGGAAATGACACTTAACAAGTTTCCTTTAATGGGGGAACTATTTTATCTTTTTGGAGTAGTATGCCATTTCATGGCTGTCTGTAATTTTAAAAGCCTGTGGTGAAACTGGAATGTCACTGTAACTGAAAATGAAATATTAATGAATGAAACACACTTAGTTGCAATAACTAAATAAATCTATGGCTGCAGAGAAAAAAGTAACATAACAAAGTATCTGTATATACAAGGGCTATCTCATAACTTTACATTCAACATCTTTTTTTGGTTTTTCTATAAAATGAAACTTTATCTCTTTATTTCCACTTATGTGATATAAAAGTGCCTGCATGAGCTTTGATACAATATATTGGAAGTGCATAAAGAAAATAACTAAACAAATTAAATTTTGATCCAAATTAGACTTTTAGGAAAAGCAGTTTACAAGGTGCTCTAAGGTGTGCATCACCACATGATTATGCATGTGATTTTACAAAACCGTAGTTCGGTCATAAAGAATTTTTGATGAGGCCAGGATTAGGATGGAGGCTAACAAAAAATAAATTGACTAAGTACACTGTACCAGCAAATTATGTGATATAGGAACTGTGATTTTCATGAATCAAAGATGGACATGAGCTCATCATTTAGAGTAAGGATTTACATTCATGTGTGCCAGGACAAGGACGGTACTAGTTTATTCCTGTTCCCCAATGTAATTATAATACAACTTCCTTTGACTCTCATAAGTTTCTCAATGGGAAAGATAAATTATATGTTCATTCTGGATGTTGGAAATATTGGGGTCTGAGATTTGCTTTACTTGAAATAATTTCTACCAGTGCTTTTACTTCTCTCCCTTCCATTACTTCAACCTCAAGAAATTTTTCCACAATTTGGTTCAAGCAAAAGAACTCAGAGATATTAAAATTTCAGCAATAAATGAGAAATTTCCAATTTAATAAGAATTGATTTAAGAATTTAAGAATTCGGGGGCACTTGGGTGGCTCAGTCAGTTAAGCAACTGATACTTTATTTCGGTTCATGTCATGACCTCATGGTTTGTAAGATCAAATCCTGCATGGAGCTCCACATTCTCAGCTTGGAGCCTGCTGGGGATTCCCTCTCTCTCTTCTTCTCTCCCTCCCCTTCCCCTGCTCATATGCATGCACACCAGCTCTGTCTCTCTCAAAATAAATAAATAAACTTAAAAAAAGAATTTAAAAATCCATCAATCCTTAAATATAAAAGTATTTGCTCCATTAGAAATGTTGAGATTTATTCATACTTAATACAGAAAAAAAACAATGAACTTTATAAATAAAAACATTTATTTCATGGTTAGAGTTTTAATGGTTGTTTTCTGATTCCCTTTAATGTATTAATTGCCTATGGAAGCATAACATTTTTTTGTTTATTTTATATATCGTTTTTGGGTTTTTTCACAAGTTGAAGGAAACCAGGTGAGAGAAAACTGGAAGGGGACATTGAACGAATTTTCACTAGTTTTGTTGTCTAACAAGTTCAGACTGATAAATACAAAAAGTAAAGACAAATAGAGAGTTTTTAGAGGATATTCTACTAGGATAAACAAGGATTAATTCCTTTTCTTTGAGCAATATTGGATATTTGATTTGAAAAAAAAATACTTTGGATACATTTCTGATTGGTTATTTAAACTACCACTTCAAAAATATATATAGTTGGCCTTTGAACAATAGTGGTTTAAACTGTGCAGGTCCAGTTCTATGTGGATTTTTTTTCAATACAATACTTTAAATGTAATTTCTCCTCTTTATAATTTTCTTAATAACATTTTCTCTTCTTTAGCTTTCTTGATTGCAAGAATATGGCATATAATACACATAACATACAAAATGTGTGTTAATCAACTGTTGATGTCATTGGTAAGGCTTCCAGTCAACAGTAGGCTATTAGTAGTTAATTTTAGAGGGAGTCAAAAGTTATACACATTTTCAATTGTGCAGGTCAGTGTTCTTAACTTTCATGTTGTTCGAGGGTCATCTGTATACTTCAAAGAAGTTATGATGAATAAAATATCAACTGATGTTAGGTAGTGTCAAGGGCACAATACTCATTTTCAAAAGTATAACCGTTTGCTAATTATCCATAAACACTGAAGAGAGAGTTTACCTTACTGATGCAGAATTAATCAGACTGCTTCTTATTTAACATGAAATGCTATCTCCACACACCTGTCTATTATACACAAAATCAAGTATTATTTACATTCCCCTTAGGAGAACAATTTCATTTACCATAGTGTTGTGGTTTCCTGGATTTATGTTTCATTACTTTTCATTTGTCTGATTTTGTTGGTTAGATATTGCCATTTATAATTTTCAAAGTAGGATGCACAAGGACAATAAAATCTCAATCTAGGTTTCTTATTTTTAGAGAAGCAAGAAATGCATATTAATCTCTAAACCAAAAATGTTATAGGGTTAGAATAAACACATCCAGACCACTATTGATTTACACAATGGATTAGAGAGGAGAATCATAAAACTTAACTGAGCTGGCAGGAAGCAAAAGTGGAGTCAAAGACACAAATGGCTTTTCTCAGACGTAGGGGACATTTATTTCCTAGAAAAACTGAAAAGGAAAGAACAGGGCAAGAAGAGTTGTTCAACTTACATTCCAAGGAATAAAGAAGGCACATAAACATGACCTTTGTTTTTTTCCTAAGGAATAGTCAAAGACAATAAATTTAGTTTCACAGTGTCTATTATGATTCTATCAAATCTTGTTAGTTTCATAACATCAATGTAATTATAGATTTTATGAGTCTATAATTTTATATAAAGATGAAAGATTATATTTCCTAATTTTAGTAAATCAAATATATTTTATTGGATACATTATACATATTGGAATCTACCATACATGCATAGTTAGGTTCTGATGGAGAATTGCTGAGTGACTTATGGATAATGACCTTTAGGAATTCACTGTTCATTGCTTAGCAAACTATTTGTCATTCCAGCTCCTTCAGCTTGGACAAAAAGTCAAACTATATATATATATTTCAACATTTGGAAACTATTATCATAGACAGGTTATTGATGCTATAATGGAAGATCAGGAAATTTCTTCAGATGAATTTTGGGAAAACATGACTTAAAGCATGCAGTGGAAAATATTCAACCATGATGGCAGGAAGTAACAGAATAAAACGCATGCGGTACAGCAGAAACTTTTACTACACTGTGAAAATAATTTTGCAGATTTCAAATCAAACATAAATGGGGTTGCAGAAGAAATAGCTGAACATGGGAATGTCTACACTGCAGCTGCTTGAAAGATGCTAGGTATGCATTCAGAGGAACTTAGTGAAGGTACACTTACTGACATAAATGATGACATAAAATGGTTATGATGAAAAAGATGAAGATATCTCAGAAGTGATGTGGGCAAAAACTTAACATTAAAACAATTCTCAGAGGCATTTCATGACTTTGAAAGAACAAAGGATAAAATGTTGGAAGTGGATCCAGACTTAGAAAGGAGTATGACATCCCACAAGGCATAGAAAAGATCCTTACTCTTTACTGTAAGTTATACTGACAAGGAGCAAAACACTTTTCAAACTATCACGGACATGTATTTTTTACCAAGATATAAAACATCTCAATTCTCAAAGTTTTTAATGTTTGAAATTATGATATATACAATAAAATGTGATTTTACTATTTTTTAAATTTCCATATACATTTATAACTGACATCTTAATTTTTTTCCAAACTCATTGAAGGTAATGGGAGAATCGTAAATTTCCCATTTGTTATTAAGATCACTTTGCACTCTTTCAGCTTGTACAGTCATTTATAATGTGATAACAGTACTGGGCAAGGCAAAGACTGCCCATGTTTACATTATTTAAAGAATAAAAGAAAAGTAGTTGTAAATCCATACAAAATTTTCAGTTTATACTTATATTTATTTTTAAAGATCTGTTTTCCTTATTTTTCAAGATTCTCTTTTTGACATAAGAGGCTACAAATGTGTTAATTACATAAAGCATATAATAATATAAATTGCGATTGAGTTTTTAAAATTCTAATCTTAAATAGTTTTTGAGAAATTAAAAGCCAGTGATCTGATGTGTTTTTTGAGATTACAGAGAAATAAAAGAAATAAGCATGGACATTAGCAGCTATTGTTCTAACATTTTATTACAGTGGAATCTGGAAGAAGATTTTCACATGTTGGTAAAAATTAGCCACCTCAAAGGAAGGGGAAATTGACATATGATTAAAATGGGTCAAAATGAACCTACCTAGGAATATAATTCAAATATTTAACATACATTTTAAAGAAGGTAATGGACATGTTAAATTGTTGCTTTTTACTTGTTAGAGATAATATTTCACTGGATTTGTTTATGTATTTGATTCACACACTTAAATCAAAAGTTTATGTTATATATATGTATATGTATGTATATAAAATAAACTTTTGATTGATGTTATATATATATATAACATAAACTTTTGATTTCCAAGATATTCAGACCAAGTACATCTAGTTTTACCCATGATTACATATTGTTCCAAAATCTGCACAGTGTAAAAAGGAAATTGGGTTTAAGGGAGAATATTTGATAACCATAAGGGTGACACATCCTAATTGTCTAAGTAGTGTAAACTCCAGTGCTTACAATTCCTATAATTACAGATTCCAAATAAATATTTAGGCATATCTGATGATAATGGATGCTTATACATTTCTTCGACCATTCCCATAGGTATAATTTATGAAAATTATGAAATTATGAAATTTCATTCATAAATGAAATTTATTCATTTATGAATGAATGTTGTTCATTCATTGATTTACTGCATTAGGTCTCAGTGATTGTTATTTACTGTATTTTTCTGCACATAGTCTTTTCCATTTATTCCCTCTTATTATCTGACGTCCTCTGACTTTATTCCTTCTTTTTTCTTGTCTCCTATTCCTCAAATTTTCCTGGTTTACTCTTTGGTTCCCCTTATTAGTACATCATTAAGTAAAATAGTAACATTAGGTGCCTCCAATGTCAGAGTTTGGATTGTGTTCGTTAAAATAGCAGATCCTCTTAAAAGTAATACAAAACACTGAGGATACAATGATTTTATAGTATTTTTCAACTTCTCATGTGATAATTATCACATGACATAAAGTGTTACTGTAGGTGAGATCCTGAGAGGCATTCAAAGAAACCCAAAATGGCCAGAAGTTAGCACAATATAGGAAAGCTTACTCTACAAATGATAAATGGGTTATATCTTCTTACCCTTGTTCCACACCTCTGTTTTCCTTGGTCTCCCTCTTCCCATAAACATACAAAACACATCGTAAATATTGTTTTTTGATTGTTGATTCTCAAAATTATTTACATGATCTATAATCTCTGGGGGCAGGGGTTAAATTCTGCTATGGCTTTGGCACTTAAAATCGTAAAGCCTGGTTTTGAAAAAGCTAACAGAACCCTTAGTGTTCACAGAAGATTGTTAATTGATTTTATTATTCTATCAAGTGCTTACACCCATGGTTGTTTATAAAGCCCTGTGTAGACATTTTGAAATATGAAATTTTGGTTGATATACTTCTATATTTCAGTTTTATTTTTGTGCAAATGTTCTAATCCCTTGGAATCCTAAACAATGAGTCACAAATAGCTTTCTTTGAGCTATTTTCTGGTAGCTCAAAGAAAATTTATTTCCTCTGGGTGAAAATATCTAAGAATACCCCCTCCTCTCAAAAAAGATAGATTGAATGGCAGTTAGAGGCTGCATTCCAGATGTTTTTCTTTTGTGTTGGTTACTGGGAAAGCATAAAGAAGCATATGCAGTCAAGTTACACCAGAGACTCATTGCAAAGGAAATGCCACAGCTGATGGAAATACTAAGGAATAGGTAACTCCCTAAGGAAAGAATGGAACTTGTACTTAAATGCAATTTGACAAAGATCTGCAGGCTAAACTTCGACTGATCATGATCAAGTAGAATCCTAACTTTAATTATGAAATAGAAAAAAACAATGGTGGATTTAAACTATCTGAATATAATCTAGTGAGTGAAGCATAATAAATACAATCACCAAATATGGATCCATCAGCTTATGCTAGATATAGATGGGTGAAAAATCTCTATGACAATTCTAAGTACAGGAAAATGAAATAGATCAGACATACATGTGTATTTCCCTTAGAGAAATCATAAGCTGGAAAACTTTTGTGGCCTATTTAAATCTATTTCCATTACACATGTTTTGTGGTACTTAGCACACAAATTTAGGTATAGAAAACTGAAAACACAAGGGATTAGGTGGAGTATGTGTTCATTCATTCATTCAAAAACAAACATTGAATTTTTATTATGTTTTATCTGATTTTCTTGCATTCATTGTAATAGTAAAAAACAAAACAAAACAGAACAAAAATGACAAAAAGCAAAAACAAGAGCATGGATTCTCTGTGGAGAAAAGGGAGATATGAACAGAATAGAGGAGGTATCAGACTCTTGATCAATCTCTTAGATGTCTGCATTTTAACCATACCAGGATGAAGCAGCTTTTCCAGTCTACCACCTAGCAAAGGAGAGTCATCATGTCTAACCTGAACAGAGGGTGTGACCTCAATAGCACTTTTAGTGATATCACAAATCCTTTTTCTCTACTGCTTTTTCATCACACCTGGCTAACCCAACTATCTAATTTCCTTGTACCCTCACCTCAGCAGTCAAGCATTGCTGGAAAAATAAATAAATTCAATAATAAATTTAATATCAAGTAATATCAAGTAGAATCAAACTGGCAATTCTACTCCATGTTTTCCTTTACCTCATTTTCATAACTGGAACATATATGCATGCACACTCACACATACACCCCCCCACACACACACACACACAAACTCTGCAGTCTTCTTAAATCTCAAGTTTTTCTCCCATCAAATCCTCAAGTCTTAATAGAAGATATGCAATAAATAGCACAGGAGTTTTTCAGTGCAACCATACAAAATTATCTATATCTGTGAATATCCTGTCCTCCTTTCTTCCTATTATAAGAGAGGGAAGGCCCTTACTATTGAATGTACTATGAATCCAATGCATTCTTTTTTATTCAAAAGTCTTAGATAATAATCTTTTTCTCTTTTATATTCAAACTCTACCTGGATTCTTCCCATTGGATTTTAGACATATTTATATCTTTAACATTGGCAAAAAACACACCTCACCATGGTTATTCTTTTCTTCATTCTTTTCCAGCTACTTTGGTAGCTTTCTCTTCTTTTTGGTTAAGAAACAAGTATTCTATATAAGCTTCTCTATTTTTGTACCTTGCTCACATTCATAATTTCTGTGAGCTAGTATGGAGAAGCCCAGCTGCTACAACAATATCCAAAATTAATAAAAGACTAAACAAAAGGGAATTATCTTTTTCTAATAAAAGTTAGAGCCATTGTAGCAATACCCTTCTGATAAGTTTTCAAATCCCATGTCCTTTCTCTCTTGCTGTTTTGATATCCATAAAGTGCTGCATTTATCATGGTCAAAGACTGCTTACCATCCTATTGACATTCCAGTAACTGGGTGAAAGAAAAGGAGAAAGAAAGAGCATTACTAGGAAGTTGTGCTATGTTATCTATAAATTAAAAATATGACTACATTTACTTGTGATGGTAGTTGAGAAATGTTGGCTTGATTTTGGAGATCAGGTGTACAGATAAAAATTGGAGGTTCTGTTACTCTGCAGGAGAAGAGAAGAATGGATATTGGGGAACACACGGCAGAATCTACCAAATACTCCAATTTTATATTTCCTCCTCCAAAATAACTTCCACTAAGACTGATGATCATGTTCATGAATTTAAATCCAATAGGCCTGAGAAGCTAATATGGAAGATTAGTAGGAGGATGCTAGGCTTGCCTTCTTCCTTGAACACAGCTAGATAAATATCAAATCATTCGGAATGCCCCAAAAAATTGATCTGAGGACTGACAGAACAAACTTCACCACTAGAGGGAGAGAAGAGGCCATATCATGGAAAGAGGTGTTGGAGACATGGTTTGGGGGAGAAGTGGATCTTGGGTGCTGTGGAAGGGAGGAAGCTGGTCACAGAAAGAGGAGAAAGAGAGAGAAATGCACAGGGGATCACAAAAGGAAAATAATGCTCCAAAGTCATTGCCTGGGAAAATTGGCTGATTTTCATGAGTTTTTGCAACCAGCAGGGCACAAAGACTGGAGTTTTAGAAGTCCACAGTGTGGCCAGTGTGGACCCCTGGGGATGCTGCAGTGGTCCAGTGGATAAGGAGGGCAGAGAGCCAGGGAGCAGAGAGCAGGATCAGATATGTCCCCTGGGACATATTGGAGACACTGTTTCCCCTTTTTGGAGTGCATCTGGGAGAGGTGGCATTGCCTCTCCAGGGAGAAAGGAGGCAGGCACCATTACCCTTCCCCATTTCTCAGCATAGGTGCAGAAACACCTGCTGAAGGCAACTAACTGGGACACAGGCTCTTTGCTGCATTTTACTCCAAATTCCATGCATCTGCAATTTGGTGCAGCTGCCCTACTGGGACAAACCTGCATCTGTCCCATTGCAGCAACACCTTCCCCCAGATGACCAGTGTGAGTCTGCGCCATCCCAGGTCCCTAAATATTGGAGTTCTAATAATCAGCTGGACAGCCTGGATAGATCCCAAGGTGCACTGCACTGCTGGGCAGGCAGAGGCCCCAATACAGACAGGGTGCAGACAGAAATATGAGGGACACCTGGGGTCACATGAGGGGAGATTGCTCACTCTTTTAGGTTGGCTTCCTGAACAGCAGCAGGTGCAGACTCCCCTCTGTGAAATGAGGAAGGGGGCTGGCAACATTTCTCTCCACTGTCCCCCAGCATAAACTAACTTCAGTAAGCAGCACAGCTCCAACAGTGGCGGCTCAAACTGCTTACACCATGCCCTACTTCCCCGTACTCTGTAGGTGCTCTTTTTCTCTACTAAGTGTGCCTGAGAAAATGCACAGTGGGCCCCTCCCCCAGAAGACCAGCACAGATCCTGTGCACACACCATGTCTACTGGCTATACAGTTTTGCAAAACTTCAGCTCTAGTGGAAATAGGATCAGGTTTCTTTTTACAAGCAGACAAGAACATACCTAGTTAAAACTCACCACATTCTGATCCAGATCCAAACACTCCCAACTGCAGGCAAGGAAAACCTCTTCAAAGGACTGACCTGAGAAAAAGAGCAGCCAAAACACAGCAACAGAGTGTGCCAGCATACACCAAAACACTTCCTGATGCACCAGACCCTGGACAGTATATATATGACCTTTTTTCATAAAGCCATTACTCTAAGGAGCAAAATATAGCAGGCTTTCCTAATACACAGAAGACAGAGACTGAGACAAAAATGCCAAGATGTAGGAATTCATCCCAAAAGAAAGAACAAGAAAAGGTCATGGTCATGGATCTTATTAAAACAAGTATAAGTAATATGTCTGATCCATAATTTAAAGAAACAATCATAAGGATACTAACTGAGCTTAAGACAAGCATAGAAGACACCAGGAGTCCCTTACTACAGAGATAAAAAACCTACAAACTAGTCAGAGTGAAATAAAAAATGCAATTGCCGAGATTTGAAACTGACTGGGTATAATGACCACTAGGATGAAAGAATCAGGAACTAATCAGTGACACAGAAGACAAAATTATGGAAAATAATTAAGCTAGGAAAAAAGTGAAAGAAAAATATTAGATCATAAATATAAACTTAGGGAACTCAATGACTCCATAAAGTGTAATAACATTTGTATCTCAGGGGTCTCAGAAGAAGAAGATAGGGAAAAGGGAGCAGAAGGTTTATTTGAGGAAATTATAGCTGAAAACTTCCCTAATCTGAGGAAGGTAACAGACATCCAAACCCAGGAGGCACAGAGAACTCCCATCAAAATCAACAAAAGCAGGCCAAAATTAAGATATATCATAGTAACTTTTGCAAAATACAGAGAAAAGGAAAGAATCCTGAAAGCAACAAGAGAAAATAATTCCCTAACAAACAAGGGAAAACAGATCAGGTTCACAGTAGATCTCTTCACAGAAACTGGGCAGGGCAGAAGGGAGTGGCATGATATATTCAATGTGTTGAATGGGAAAAATATGCAGTCAAGACTGCTGTACCCAACAAGGCTGTCATTCAGAATAGAAGGAGAGATAAAGAGTTTCCCAGATAAACAAAACCTAAAGAGTTAGTGACCACTAAACCAGTCCTGCAAGAAATATTAAAGGGGACTTTTTGAGTGGGAAAGAAAGGCCAAAAGTGACAAAGGCTAGAAAGGAACAGAGAAAATCTCCAAAATCTATGACAAAACAAGTAATAATGTTGCACTAAATTCATATGTATCAGTAATTACTCTGGATGTAAAGGGACTAAATGCTCCAATCAAAATGCATACAGTGTCAGAATGGATAAAAAGCAAGACTCGTCTATATGCTGCTACAAGAGACACATTTTAGACCTAAGATACCTGTAGATTGAAAGTGAGGGGATAGAGACTGATCTATCATGCTAATGTAAGTCAATTGAAAGCCAAAGTACCAATACTTATATCAAACAATATTTTAAACCAAAGACTGTAGTAATAGATGAAGAAGAGCACTATATCATAATAAAGGAGTATATCTAACAAGAAGATCTAACTATTGTAAATATTTATGTCCCCAACTTGAAAGCATGAAAATATATAAAACAATTAATAACAAACATATAGGAACTCGTTGGTAATAATACAATAATAGTAGGGGAATTTAACACCTCACTTACATCAATGGATAGATCATCTAAGCAGAAAATCAGCAAGGAAACAATGGCTTTGAATGACACACTATACCAGAAGAATTTAACAAATATATTCAGAACATTTCCTCCTAAAGCAGCAGAATACACATTCTTTTCAAGTGCACATGGGGCATTCTCCATAAGAGACCACATACTGGGTCATAAATCAAACCTTCACTAGTACAAAAAGATTGATATCATATCATGAATATTTTCTAACAATAAGTTTCCACTATGATACTTGAAGTCAACCACAAATAATTTTTTGTAAAGATTCCAAACACATGGAAGTTAAAGAACACCCTGCTAAAGAATGAATGTGTTAAATCAGAAAGTTAAAGAAGAAATTAAAAAATACATGGAAACAAATGAAAATGAAAACATGACAGTCCAAAACCTTTGGGATGCAGCAAAGCAGTCACAAGAGTTAAGTATACAGCAATATAGGCCTATGGCAAGAAGTAAGAAAAATCTCAAATATGCAACCTAACATCATACCTAAAGGAGCTAGAACAACAACAAATAAAGCCTAAAGCCAGCAGAAGAAGGGAAATAATAACAACTAGAGCAGAAATAAATGGTAGAGAAACAAAGCAAAACAGTAGAATAGATCAATTAAATCAGGGGCTGGTTCTTTGAAAAAATTAATAAAATTGATAAACCTCTAGACAGACTTATCAAAAAGAAAAAAAGATGCAAATAAATAAAATCATGAATCAGAGAGGAGAGCAAAGCCAACACCACAGAAATACAAACAATTATAAGAGATTATTATGAAAAATTATATGCCAAATAATTGGGCAATCTGGAAGAAATGAATAAATTCCTAGAAACATACAAACTACTAAAAGTGAAACAGGAAGAAATAATAAAACTTGAACACACCCACAACCAGCAAAGAAATGAAATCAGTAATCAAAACTCTCCCCAAAAAACAAAAGTCCAGGGCTGGATGGCATCCCAGAAGAATTCTACTGAACATTTAAAAAAGAGTTAATACCTATTCTTCTCAAACTATTCCAAAAAATAGAAATGGAAGGAAAATTTCAAAACTCTTTCCACAAAGCCAGCATTACCTTGATTCCAAAACCAATGACCCCAATAAAAAAGAGAATCACAAGCCAATATCCCTGATGAATATGGATACAAAAATTCTCCACAAGACACTAGCAAATCGAATCCACCAGTACATTAAAGAATCATTCACCACAATCAAGTGGAATTTATCCTTGGGTTGATGTTCAATATTTCCAAGTCAGTGATCATGATACGCCCATTAGCAAAAGAAAGGATAAGAACCATATGATCCTGTCAATAGATGTAGAAAAAGCATTTGACAAAATACAGCATCCATTCTTAATAAAAATAAACAAACAAAGTAGGTATAGAGGGAATATACTACAATATCATAAAGACAATGTATGAATGATCCACAGCTAGTATCATCCTCAATGGGCAAAAACGAGACCTTTTCCTCTATAGTCAGGAACAAGACAGAGATGTCCACTCTCACCACTGTTGTTTAACGTAGTACTGGAAGTCCTAGCCTCAGCAATCAGACAACCAAACAAAATAAAAGGCATCCAAATTGGCAAGGAAGAAGTCAAACTTTTACTATTTGCAGAAGACATGACACTCTATGTAGAAAACCTAAAAGACTCCACCAAAAAATCACTAGAACTGATACACAAATTCAGTAAAGTCACAGGATATAAAATCAATGTACAGAAACTGCATTTCTAAAAAAAATTTTTATATTTATTTATTTTTGAGAGACAGATGGAGTCTGTGGGGGAGGGGGAGAGAGAATGAGACACAGAATCAGAAGCAGGCTCCAGGCTCTGAGTTGTCAGCACAGAGCAGAGCCTGATGCAGGATTCAAACTCACAAACCATGAGGTCATGACCTGAGCTGAAGTCGGAAGTTTAACTGACTGAGCCACCCAAGCACCCCCTGTTATTTCTATATACCAATAATGAAGCAGCAGAAAGAGAAATCAAGGAATTGATCCCTTTTACAATTGCCCCCAAAACCATAAAATACCTAGGAATAAACCTAACTAAAGAGGTACAATATCTATACTATGAGAACTATAGAACACTTACAAAAGAAACTGAAGATGACACAAAGAAATGGAAAAACATTCCATGCTCATGGATTGGAAGAACAAATATTGTTAAAATGTCTATGCTATCCACAACAATGTACACATTTAATGCTATCCTTATCAAAATACCACTAGCATTTTTCACACACCTAGAACAGTCCAAAAATTTGTATGGAATGGCAAAAGACCCTGAATAGCCAAAGCAATCTTGGAAAAACAAAGCAAAGCTGGAGGTATCGCAATTCCAGACTTCAAGGTATATTACAAAGCTGTAGTGATCAAGACAGTATGGTATTGCCACAAAAGCAGACACATAGATCAATGGAACAGAACAGAAAGCCCAGAAGTGGACCCACGACTCTATGGTCAACTCATCTTCGACAAAACAGGAAAAAATATCCACAGGAAAAAGGACAGTCTCTTCAACAAATGGTGTTGAGAAAACTCTACAGCAACGTGCAAAGGAATGAAACTGGACCACTTTCTTACACCACACACACACACACACACAATTCAAAATGGATGAAAGACCTAAATATGAGATAGAAAACCATAAAAATCCTAGAGGAGAGCACAAGCAGTAATCTCTTTGATCTCTCTGCTGTAACAGCTTCTTACTAGACATGTCTCAGGAGGCAAGGAAAACAAAAGCAAACATGAACTATTGGAACCTCATCAAGATAAAAAGCTTTTGCACAGTGAAGGAAACAATCAACAAAATAAAACCCAATCTTTGGAATGGGAGAAGATAGTTACAAATGAAACATCAGATAAAGAATTAGTTTATAAAATCTATTAAAAGCTTATCAAACTCAGCATCCAAAAACACAAATAACTCAGTTAAAAAATGGGCAGAAGACGTGAACATTTTTCCAAAGAAGATATACAGATGAGTAACAGACAAATGAAAAGATGCTCAACATCATTGATCTTAAGGGAAATATAAATCAAAACTACAATGAGATATCAACTCACTCCTGTCAGAATGGCTAAAATTAACAACACAGGAAACAACGGATGTTGGCGAGGATGTGGAGAAAGGGGAACTGTCTTACACCGTTGGTGGGAATGCAAACTAGTACAGCCACTCTGGAAAACAGTACAGAGGTTTCTCAAATAGTTAAAATACAACTACCCACAACTCAGCAATTCCATACTAGGTATTTACCCAAAGGATACAAAAATACTGATTCAATAGGATACACTTATCTCAATGTTTATAGTAGCATTATCAACAATAGCCAGATTATGGAAAGAGCTCAAATGTTCATCAACTGATGAATGAATCAAGAAGAGGTGGTATATGTATATATATACATATATAATGAAATAATACTCAGTTATCAAAAAGAATCTTGTCATTTGAAATGATGTTGATTATGTGTAGAGTGTATTATGCTAAGTGAAATAAGTCAGTAAGAGACAGACAAATACCATATGATTTCACTCATGTGGAATTTAAGAAACAAAAAGATGAACATGGTGGGGAGGGGGGAATAAAGATAGAGAAAGTGTAAAACATACCCAATTGCAGAGAATGAACTGAGGGTTGATGAAGGGAGGAGGGTGAGGAGATGGGTTAAATGGGTGATGGAGGAGGAGGTGATGGGCATTAAGGAGGGCACTTGTGATGAGCACTGGGTGTGATATGTGAGTGATGAGTCACTAAATTCTACAATTGAAAATAATATTACACTGTATATTAACTAACTAGAATCTTAATAAATACTTGAAACAATAACAACAACAACAACAACAACAACAATGCAATAAGCCTTTCTTCCACATTAGTCTGGTGCCACCTCTTAGCATCAATTGGCACAGTTTACTTATTCCCTTCTTGAAATATTCTCTTAGCTTGATTTCTATGACACAATGGTCTCCTGTTCCCTCTGATTTTTCTGCCATCTACTTTGTGGATTCACTTTTTCCTATCAATGAAATTCTTGGATTCATTATAAGTAACACTATACCATTCTCTCTTTCTCTCTCTCACTCTCTTTCTCTCCCCTCCCCCTCTTCTCTATTCTTCCTCCTGTAATGTCTTACATAAGCATATTTCTCCTCTGTGCTTCCCTGATTTATGCCACTACCAATCTCATACCTTCTGATGTTCCCCATTCCAGTTAATGGCACCAATATGGTCCCAGGTGGAACAATTCCAGTGTATAACATACTATCTATTTTAGAGTAGGCACTTGACACATATTTTTGACAGAATAAATAAATGAACCCATAGACCAATGAAATGATAGTACATCTATTCAGGAGAATAATTTTTTAAAGAATATGCTACACTTTGTACTTATTAAAGATGATAAAATTGAGGCCTAGAAACATGAATTTATTTTACAGAATCATATAACAGTGAACAGAAGTGGATTTAAAACAAGGTTTATCTGTCTGCAAACCTACAGTCTTCCTACAACATTATGTTGCTTATTCTTGAAAGAATATGAAAGAAAGCAGATTACAGGAGGAACAAAGAGAAAAAAGGAGAATAAGAAAATTAATTTGCCATGTATTGTATGTAGGAAACAAAGGAGAAGAATGCGGAATTTTGATTTTGAGTCATCAGGAAAAGATTGGTGCCATGAAAAGAAAGGAGAGATAACGAATTGACTTTTTTGACAGAATAAGCCTAAACTGCTGGGAATCTGTGCAAACTTTCCAAAGGTTATTTGGAAGAGTGATTCTAGATGTACATCCTAAAACTGAGTATTGGAACCTAAATATAGGATAAAAATGTCAGCAAAGGGAATATTAAGCTGGAAAAAATTATGTTTGTAAGAATTATTCTTTGTAATGCTTCTGGCTTCTTTCAGTATGCTGGCTAAAAGGCACACTGCCCAGTTTGTCATGAAGTCTAGTACCAGCCATTTTATGGAAAACTTTTATCACTTCTGACCTCAATAGCCTCACAAATCTCCTTTGACTGTGGCTTCCAGGATATTCATTATCCCAGTCCCTCATTATTTCTATGGGGGAAAAATGTCTTCTCTGTGGCATCAGATCATTCTGTCTCTACATATTCAGCTATGACTGTTATGTACAGATATGTTCATTTTATAGGATTCTTCAGAGGTTTTGAAGCAAATGTTCAGTCTAACAAAGATAGATTATTGAAATGCATGTTATCCTCACTTGACATATACACTGGTCATTCTCACACTTCATTCCATTGTGATCCATATTCAGATACAGAAACTGTCCTTGAATGCCATTAAGTTTTGACAGTCTTTCTATTGTAAAACTATAGAAAATACCAGACTGTTAGAATAGAGGGTAGATGATGTCTGGATTCATTCATGAGCATTGACGTTGGAAGATTAAGAAAATCATATGATCATGCTGAATTCACAGGAAGACCCTCTAGATTTGAAATTCCTTGAGAACTGGGAATGGGTCATGTTCATTTGTGTTTCTTCAATAATTAGGCCATTTTCTGGCACAGAGAAGGCACTGAACATTTTTGGTGATCTGAAATGAACAGAGATAGTCAACCATTTTATAGATTACTAAGAAATAAACATAATTCAAAGTTCAATTTCTACCGAAATAAGAAACTAGTTACCCATTGCTTTAACTGATGCATGATTTAAAACTCAAAATGTTTTGGCTAAAAATTTTAAAGGCCACGGAAAAAAATGTTTGTTATCAGCATTCGCAAAGTTAAATCGCGGTATCAGTATTTTCTTGGGATAACACAATTAAAAAACTAAGAAACGCAAACAAAAAACCAGCATGGATAACCTGCTTCAGCCAATTGCAAAACTGGTGGGGGGGGATCTCTTGCTGTTGAACAGAGCCCCGCACAATTTCTCACAATTGTGGCAGTAATTGTGTCTGCCCGTAGGAACAATCCAAAGCAGAACTGAGTATTGTGCCACCTCAGCGTGATCTCTGCAGGCAAATATAGCACCATGTGGCAGAGGGCCATGCTGAAACAAACTGCCCTGCGCAAGTCTGAAAATGATAGCTTTTAACCCCTGTATGATGTATGGCGGTACAGCACTGAAACTGCTTTCCATTCCCTGGTTTTGAAAGCAATTATACTGTAGGCTGCAGGGCACATTGTTAGATGCATTTTTCTGTCTCCAAAACTCTTCTTTCCCTATTGAATATTTTTCCAACATGAACATTTCCTAAATTGCTATGGAAACGGAGTATGAAGCACAGAAGTTGTAAAAGCAGCTAGGAGGTCCAGGTTTTGAACCAAAGCAAGAAATAATGGTTTAATCTGGGATTCATATGTGAAGAAATCACTCTTATTCACACATGTGTTCCCCTAGTGATATTTACTTGCATGTTATTTTAATGTATCTTGAAAAACTTGAATTTTGAAATTGTTCAGTTAATCATTGACGTTTAAAAAGGAAATGTATCATTTAAGAATTCTCAAATACCTTAATACCGCTATAGTACTTAGTTTTCCTCACAAAGTAAACTATAATTGAAAAGTATTTGTGGATTCCCATTACATTTTTAATTATTCTAGTAGAAAAAAAGTCACTTATAAACATATTTAAATGATTTCACTTGAGTCATCTTTCTAAAGTTATTTCCCTTGTGCTTATCTTTATAAAATGAACAAAAACAGTGTGAAAGTTAAAGTGTTCACACCAATGAGTAGAGAAAAACCAACCTTCACTGTAATGTAGAAAGCAGTTTCCTGGTCTATGGTGAAAGTTAAAAGAAAATCTTGTTTCTTCTTTTCAACGCCTCCAAATTTGTAACTCGACAGAAGTGAAAGTTAAGTACATGCCATGGACCTTTCTGTCTATTATAATAAGTTGACATGTAAGAAATCCTACTACAGAGGAAAGCTTGTATTAAATGAGGTCATCAATTTGAAAGTAGGAAAGTAGGTGAATATGTTAATCCTTGATCTCTACTGGTAGGTCCATTTGTAAACTCATCAGTGTCTCCTTCAGTCTCCTTCAATTTCTAAGGCTCTGTAACTCTTCATAGGTACTCTTTTACTCTCTCATTTAATCATTCACTCAAAGCAAATTGTTGAGAATGTCTAAATGTTCTGTACTGGGTGAACAAAGGGTGGAATAAAGAGGCATTCAATACCTAAGTCCAAAAACTACATCTTGAAAATTGTGATATGTTCTCTGAATGATAACCCAGGGTAAGAGGAGAAAGAATAATAAAAAGGGAAATATTTAGATTGGGTGGTTTAGAAAAGTTTCCGACTATCTGACAGAAGTGTAGAAATGTTCTTGCTAATAGCTTATAAGTAGCTATTTTCATCAGAATACAAACATGTTGTCTCTAAATGCCAAGTCAGGACATTTTACTTTCAAAGACTATCCAACTTGTTACTCTAGCTGTCATGCTAGCTATTTCCTTTTTTTTTTTTTTTTTTTTTTTTTTTTTAAGTTCATAGGCTACACCAGGGCCAAGTTCTTAAACCACACCAGGGCCAATCCTAAATTTGGGGGATTATCAATTAATTTTCTGATTGCTACTGTGTCCAACAGAACAAAGCATGAACTATAATATGCATGCTAAAACCACACATTCCTCCCCTCCTCCCTTAATAGCTGCCTAAAATCCAAGATCGGCATTATTAGCTTGTTGCCCCTAAGATTTCAGAGAGAAGATTTATCTTAGCTATTACCAGCCCAAGTCAGTAGTTTTCAAACCATGAAGGATAGTCAGACAGGACTGTGGGTTCCTGTCACTTTCAAAAAGGACTTCACATCTGATTAATACCTGACTAGTAATCTCTGTAAGATTTTGTTAAAAAAAAAAGTTCTGGCTTCTTTAAAAGTATAAAATCACTAATTTACTTCACTAGTATCAGTACTTTTTAAAATTCATTTAAGGAGCTTAAATGTATAATCTGAGGCCTATAGCATGAGTGATTGCTCTCTCCACTACTTCCCCACTTATTTCGTGTAGTCAGTACATTAAAAAAATGACCCATACAAAAATGATAGAAATAGGCAATGAAAATGTTGTGTTTAAGATTGGATTCCTTTTCTTCTGAAGTTAACATTTTTAAATTTTGTGTTGCCTCTCAGAACTATCCCTGAATAAAATGCTTCCAATAAGGTACAATCTTATTGGGTTGCTAAGGAAAAAAAAATCTATAGAAAAGCAGTATGAATTACCAGCCCAAAGCCAGCACTAGGGAGAGCAAAAAAGACAGTGGAGCTCAATGCAGCCATCAACTTACTTCTCTGTGCTTTTACTCTTCCCAAGGACTCAAGCTAATTAAGAGTGTTCAGCACGTGTCAGAGACTTAAAAAAAGAGTAAAAGGTCTAGTTAGAATGTTGGAGCCTAGAAATCTTAGGCGAGTGCCTCAGACTGACACCAGAAATACTGCTGGGCAATTCAAGAGAAGGCAGCCTATTGACCAAAGTCGATAAAATCACCAAGCTTGTGACAGTTTAGCAAAGGTAACGAATTTACCTTTGATAACCTCTAACAGCTATTTGTTCTGTTGCAATCAGGAAATGATAATAGATGGAGACATGGTCACTGCTATTTAGACCTAAAAGCATAGGAGACTTTGAATCTGTTTCTGGGTTTATCACAGGATGGGGGAAGTCAAATATCAAGAAATGAGATGGATTTTTAATAAGCTTATCAGAATTTTTTACATTGAATTGAATATAGTATTCAAACCAGTTTGAATGCATATTTTTTCTAATAATGCTTTTAATTTCAAAAAAATTCCAATGCATTTTATATTTATTTTCATAAATATGTTCATATTTCATGCTTATATATTATAAAAATTGATAACTGCTATCTTAAATTCAAAGAAAAATTTCTTTTATTCCTCATACTTGCTACACTTTCTAGCTATAGTCCCACTGCTTTTCTCAGTGCCACTCTTTTTTTTTTTTAATTTTTTTTTACATTTATTTATTATTGAGAGACAGAGCATGAACAGAGTAGGGGCAGAGAAAGAAGGAGAAACAGAATCCGAGGCAAGCTCCAGGCTCTGAGCAAGCTGTCAGCATAGAGCCTGACTGGGGCCTGAACCCGAGAACTGCGAGATCATGATGTGAGCCAAAGTCGGTCGCTCAACCGACAGCCATCCAGGCTCCCCAGTGCCATTCTTAAGCTACACGAAATTCATTTTGCAGACTCCTAACTCTTCCTCAACATGTCTTCATTGCAGTGTACTTTCCTCCCTTACATAAATATTTAAAATCTCATAGACTTGGGGTTCCTAGGTGACTCAGGTTATGATCTCATGGTTCATGACTTCAAAGCCCCACATCGGATTCTCTGCTGTCAGCAAGGAGCCTACTACAGATCCTCTTCCCGCTCCCTTCCCATCTCTGCCCCTTTCCCACTCATGTTTTCTCTCTCAAACATAAATAAAACTTTTTTTATTTTTTAATTTTTTACATGTTTATTTTTGAGAAAGGATGTGCACGCATGCACGTGCACATGTGCACACACAAATTAGAGAGGGGCAGAAAGAGAGAGGGAGCCACAGAATCTGAAGTTCCAGGCTCTGAGCTGACAGCAGTGAGCCTGATGTGGGACTTGAACTCATGGACCATGAGATCATGACTTGAACTGAAGTCTGACGCTCAACAGAGACACCCAGGCACCCCAATAAATAAAACATTAAAAATAAATGAATAAATGAAATCTTGTAGTCTTGTCTTCAGCTTTATTCTTCAACTATTATGCAGCATTTTATCACTTTTTTCTGTCCTGAAGTTATTTGCCCTGTGCCTTCTATTCCTTGGCTCTAGAGTGTTCTTTTTACCTCTCTAGTATATTTCACTAGTTCCTTAGCACCTTCCAGTCCTCATATATAAAGGTACCCCAATATAATCAATTCTTCTCACTGCTGAAATTTGAAAATCTCAGATAAAGTCCATCACCCAGGATATCCATCATCTTTTTGAGCCCCCTTTTTTTTAAACATGGAATAAATATAATAATAATAGTTAGCTATAGTCAAAGAATTGTTGGAATCAAATGAGATAATGTGTGTAAAATTAAATAATAAATTTTAATAATAATATAAAGATATGTTTTGCCTAACGAATCACATTGACAAAGGTGTGCCTATGACACAAATTGGCTGGTCAGAGACTGTGGTGGGGCATTTTTCCTGACTTGTCAAGGAAGACGCTCTTTTTTCTGTAATGGATAAACTAGAAGATATGGGCTAATTAAGTGCACTATACAAAGAAAAGCTGTTTGAGAAATACAGAGACAGAGCCCAATGATACTGCTTGAGTTCCTAAATACAATCATACCCTTGGAGGAGCCAATCAATTATTTTTTCCTTATATCTGTTTAACTTGTATTTTAAGCTATCAAATGACAACTGATTAATTCCATATTTTTCCTCTTGTTCAATTCACAGTGGATATGAGAATTCACTCTTAACAGGATGGAAGACAATCTATTTGCATAAGTATATTTATATTACTCATTAAAAAGCGTCAGAAGGCTACAGAGAACCATACATACAATCATAAAGCCTTCTCTAATTAAACTGAACTTGAGAGCTCAAACATCCCCAAGTCCCTACCTTCTTGTTTGCTTACTTATATATCCATCTTGAATGTCATCCCTCTAATTTTGTTGAAATATTACTAAACATATAATGCACACAGCAAATGTCATTCACTTTAAAAAATCCAGTATTGCCACTGTAAAACTACACATCTTCTCTTCCTTTCCAATATTTCATTTCTACCTCTTTTGTGATAGTTCTCTGCTTTCATTATCTATATGCCATTTAAATATCTCTTATTAAAGTATAAGTTCTTTGAAGGCAGGAACTACCTTTGTAGTTCCTGCAATTTCCGTAAGATATAGATAGATGATACTGTTATTATTGGTTTGATTGAGTTAAATCATGTTCTTAAGGAAATGAAAAGAAAATTTTGATCTTTGAAACATTTAAAAATCCCTACAGTTATTCACATGAAAACAATGAAGACAATCACAGGATTGGTGTGTCAGTTAGAAGGTGAGTAGCAGAGCCCTTTCTGCCTTCCAAATTGTTAATTGAATATACAAAAAAAATTGAGAGAATATCTTGGGAAAAAACTGTCCACTCTCCCAAAATGATTTGTTTGCTTTTTTAGGTATTCTCTCTTTAGTATGATTATCTAAACCTAATATACCTTCTGCAGTAACTTTTAATTTTTCCCAAATCTGGTATTGGCATTAGGAGGACATTAGTATTTCAATCTTTTTCAATGACATTCCTGAAATTATTAGATGGATATGAGTTCTCCTTATAGTTAAAGCATTAAGTAAATCCTTTAATATTTCATTCATAGCTTGGCATAATTTAATAAGAAAACTCCAGTTAGGCCAGACTAGAAGGACTTAACTTTCTATCCAATACATGGGCTTTCTAGAGAGCTCCTCCTCTACCCAAAATAACTTCATGCTACAAGAGAGTAAAGCCTAGCATGATGCTTTACATTTCTCTCACATCATGTATTTTTTACTCCCTATTGGTCCCAGGATTGCAATGCACAAACATTATTTATGGGTTTTTTCTTATATATTTTAAACTACCATCACTATTTATTCTATTACTATTGTATTACAGTCATTAAGAGAACTAACTTTATGATTCATACAAACAGAATCAAATGGAGACTAGAACCCACTAGTTTTCTGATATACATACTGCCCATTAATTTACTTCCCCACTCATAGTTTGATCTCTTACCTGTAAATGGGTTAATATGATGATACTTAGCACAAAGTACATACTTATTACATACCAGTTTAAAATTACATTGTCAATAGCAAGATAAATAAATCTGGCTATAAATTTGCCATGAAGCTATGCATAAATATTCAATTTTAAAATGATGGAGCAGGGGCACCTGGCTGGCTCAGTTGGTAGAGCATGAGACTAAATCTCATGGTTGTGAGTTCAAGCCCCATGTTGGATGTGGAGCCTACAAAAAAAAAAAAAAAATAAAATAAAATGTTGGAGCAAATTTAAAAACCATAAACAACTCTGTTGAAAGGTGCTGCTTTGTCCTGTATAACAGAAGAAAAAGGACCCTAGTAAGAAAATATCTCTGTGTTTGGATTTATGTGCTGTTCAAAATTTTTTTTTACCATTACTGAGCTATAATTGACAAATAAAATTATACTTGAAGTGTCAAAGTGATGTTTGATGTACATATATATTGTAAAAGGATTCCCACAATTGAGTTAATTAATACATTCATCATTTCACATTTATTTTTTCTTTTTTTCTTAGGTGAGATCACTTAACTTCTTTTCTGTTAGCATATTTCAACTATATAATATAGTCTTTTCCATGGTGGTTGTACGAGTTTACATTCCCACCAAGAGTGAAAAAGTGATTCCATTTTCCTCACATTCTCATCAGCATTTATTATCTTTTATCTTTTTGATAAACAGGTGTGAGGTGATATCTCACTGTGGTTTTGATTTGTATTTCCCTGATCATTAGTGATGAAGAGCACCTTTCATATACCTGTCAATCATTCATATGATTTCCTTGGAAGAATGTTTATTCAGGTCCTTGGCTCATTTTTAAACTGAGCTTTTGTTTTGTCTTGTCTTGTCTTGTTATTGAGTCATATGAGTTTTACACCAGTTTCTTCTAGGAAGATACTGGTGATTTGCAGCAGGCTCTTTTGAGAAGCCCAGGTATGTTCTGCTGGTTTCCAAGTCTCTGGGGAAGACTGTAGTCAGCTCCTGGATGTGTGCTAAATTAGAAGCCTGACCCTAGGCAACAGCTTTTAAAGTACGCAAATATGTCTCCTTCAGAACAAGACAGGAAAATGGGCAGGAAAATGGGCTTTTTTTTTTTTTTTTTTTTTTTTTTTTTTGTCTGCTCTCTCTCCATTGAGCCCTGGAAGAATAGCCATGGTAACTCCTTTTAAGTTCATTAAGAATTCTTTCCTTGTTGGCTATATTCTGTAGTCTCATGGACACAAGCCCCATTGGCTTTCAGAGCTAGGTGTTTTGGGCAGCTTTCCCTGAGGTTGCAGTCTTAAAATGGGGTGCTAGATGTGGGGGTTCCAACTCTCCACTCCTCAGGAAGAAGCTGGGAGTTGAGAATCGCCTCAAGATTGCATGGCACTATGCCAATGGTGAGGTTTATGGTGAGAAGGTGTCTCAGCGTTTCCTACCCATTTCAATATGGGTGATGTATTTTCTCATTTGCCTGAGGCATAGGAGTTGCATAGCTAGTTTCTGAATTTCTTGAAGATGGAATTGCTCTGTGTGTCAAAGTAGTTGTGTTGTGTCCATGGAAGGAAGTGAGTTCAGAAAGCTCTTATGTTCCAGACTTGGGTTAGACTTGTAGGTAGTTTTATATGGGATCAATTCTCCCCAAGAAAGTAAGAGTGACATCTGAAGATAAAAAGTATTCAATAACTGGGACCATAAATGTACATGCCAGAGAATCTTGGTGGGATTAGGACTATCTCTTTTTCTTCAGAAGCTTAAATTATTATCATTAGTTATAGGCCATTTCAAGAAAAAATTCTAAATTTGTATTAAAGAATGCCACAGAGCCATCCTGAGACAGAGTACCAACAATTTTGTTCTTAGTCACAGAAAAAAGATGAATAGTGACTGGGCTGAACCCAACATTAAAGAGAAGCAACAAAAACTCCAAGATTGAGAGCACTGAAATTATACTTGACACTGAGGTCACACTCACACATTTGGGAAAGAGCAAGTTGAGATGGCTCCAAAAGCTTAACTGAAAGATAAGGATACAAATAAAATTGCTTATCAGATTCATGGGATAAAGGGCAGGAGTCTCTGGGTGGGGATTAGCTGGACTTGCTATAATAATAAGCAGAATCTCTAGAAATGTGTCGAGGGCTTATATAAGCATTATTAATAATAAAAAGAAGTTGGTAAGAACGAGTGATGTTTGGTTTATAGCAAATTAGATTTATAAGAAAGACAGTTTACTATTTTCAGAAGATAATGAAATATACAACAAGAATAAAGTATCATTACCTATAGCTAATGTCTTGGGGTCTTTACCCTACAATATACAGAATAAGGGGAGATAAAATCTTAGAAGCCCAACAATTTATCATGTGATAATTGTTTGCATTAATGTACATATATTATTAACACAAAAAATTACGTGCTGATATATCAGGATTTATGCATAGTTTTTGGTTGCTTGAATACAGAAAGACAAAATGTGGTTCTAGCATGTTAGATTGGGAGGCCTGACTGAATTAGGCCACTGGGAATGAAAATGGAAGGAAAGAAAAAGGGGGGAAAGAGAGGATGCTAGCAGTCCTATAGCTACTTACAGTAGGATTCGCTACTATTCATTACTAATCCATTAGTATCACAGACCAGGGCCTATAAAAACTATTGAACTCCTAATGAATGTGGAAAGCTCCCCTCATATATCTTATGTATAGATAAAATTTTTGAATAGTTAATTTATGTTGACATCTTTTAACTCAGGCTTTTTTGCAAATTATTTCATGGGATATTAAATAGGAAAGCCATAATTAATGCTTGAGCAAACTGAATAGTAAATAACTCCCAGCTGCAAAGCTTCCACAGAGGAACAGCTCAAATCCATTGTTTCCATGGGGTTTGTCAGTAGTTCAATGTTTAAATCAAACAAGGTATGCATTTTTCTTCAAACTTTAATTGGTGTCAGTTATTAAGGTTGAATGGACTAGATTTGAGAATGCATTCTATATACCCTGAGAAGCACAAATTCTTACACTGATGATTGATTATACTATGCAGATTAAGTTGACTGCTCATATTTGACTCATATTTAAGAAGGGGAAATTATTCTTAAACTGACTTGTTTTGAAACATTTTGTGATGTCAGCAGACATCAAAAGTTCAATTAAAAGCAGTGAAACTCAGATAAGAAATCTCAAATTTCTTCTAATATAATTCTACATGTGTGAAGAATCTGAGTTCCTGAGATTAGATTAGCCATTATTAGCCCACCTAACTTTACTCTGTCTAAATTTATATTATCCAAGTGTCTGATCTAGGTCTGATCAGTGTAGCTTTATATTAAAATATATATGAATGTGGCAAGATCCCTCGCCTGTTTGTTTAGCCCTATCATAGATGCAGAGGTCTTTCCTGCATGGTTTCACATATATTCTCTATCCTTTTCTCTCTGTGTGTGTGTGTGATTGTAAAATTAGATACTTGTGCCTAGTTGTGAACTTATTCTCTTTTCTTTCTTTTTAAATCCTTATACATACCTTTTCTAACTTGATCAATTACTTTTTCTTTCATCTTTGATTGCATTCCTGTCCAGTTCTCTCACACATGTAATTTAGACACCTTTTTAATTACATATAATTTTTAAAAAAATTTTAGGTCCATTTTAAATTCATGGCAAAATAGAGAGGAACGTATAAAAATTTCCCAAATACTCCCTGCCCTCGTACATTCCCACCCTTCCCCCATTATCAGTATCCCCCATCAAAATGATACATTTGCTACAACTGATGAACTTACTCTGAAGTCTTATTATCACAGGAAGTCAATAGTTTACATTTGGTTCACACTTAGTGTTGGACATTTTGTGAGTTTGGACAAATATATAATGACATGTATCTATTGTTAAGGTGTCATCCAGAGAGTATTTTCACTACCTTGAAAATCCTTTTCATCATTCTCCCTGCTCCCTCATCTCCTGGCAACCACTGATCGTTCTACTGTCTCCACATTTTTGCCTTCTCCAGGATGTCATGTAGTTTGAATCTATAGTATATACCCTTTTCAGATTGGCTTCTTCTACTTAGTAATATGCACTTAAGGTTCCTTCATGTCTTTTCATGGCTCAATAGCTCATTTATGTTTAGTGATGAATAATATTAAATTTTCTGAATGTACTATGGTTTACTTGTCTATTCATTTACTGAAAGACACCTGGGCTACTTCCAAGTTTGGGCTATTATGAATAAAACTGCTCTAAATTTCATGTGCAGGGTTTTATGCAGATGTAAGTTTTCAACTCTTTGGGTAAATACCAAGGAGTGCAATTTCTGGATTGAATGGTAAAGCATATTTATTTTCAAGAAGCTGCCAAACTGTCATCCTAAGTGGCTGCACCATTTTGTAATCCTATCAGTAGTGAACTTGTTGCTGCATATATTTTTCAGCATTTGGTGTTGACAGTGTTCCAGATTTTGGCCATTCTAATAAGTGTATAGTAGTAATTTGCCACCTGTACATCTTCTTTGGTAAGGTGTCTATTAATATCTTTACCCCATTTTTAATTATTTATTTATCGAAGTTTATTTATTTTGAGAGGTGGGGGGAGGGCAGAGAGAAAATCCCAAGCAGGTTCCCAATCCGAGTCCTACCTGGGGCTTGATCTGCATGAACATGAGATCAGACCTGCGCTGAAATCAAGAGTTGGACACTTAACCAACTGAGCCACCCAGGCACCCCTTTACCCCATTTTTTAAATGTTTATTTATTTTTGGGAGAAAGAGAGAGAAAGACAGTGAAGTGGGGGAGGGGTTGAGAAAGAGGGAGACACAGAAATCAAAGCAAGCTCCAGGCTCTGAGCTGTCAGCACAGAGCCCTATGTGGGACTCGAACCCACAAACCATGAGATCATGACCTGAGCTGAAGTCCAGCGCTTAACCTACTGAACTACCCAAAGCCCTTCTTTTACCCCATTTTTAAATTAGGCTGTTTGTGCTCTTACTTAGAGTCACCATACCCAAGATCATCTAGGTTTCCACCTATGTTATCTTTTAGGAGTTTTATAGTTTTGCAACTTACATATAGTTCTGTGATCCATTCTGAGTTATATTTTGTGAATAAGATAGGTCTGTGTCCAGATTCATTTTTTTTGAGTGTAGATGTCCAATTTTTCCAACACAACTTTTTGAAAAGACTATCTTTTCTCCATTGCATTGCCTTAGCTCCCTTGTCAAAAATCAGTTGGCTATATTTATGGCAATCTATTTCTGTGCTCGTTATTCTGTTCCACTGATTTTTTTTCCTGTTATTTATTTCATCAACACCATATTGTTTTGATTACTGTACCTTTATAATAAGGCTTAAGTAGTGTCAATCCTCCAATTTTGTTCTTCTCTTTCAATATTATTTTGGCTACTCTGAATCTTCTGCCTCTCCATATAAAATTTAGAATCAGTTTGCCAAACTCTGCAAAATAACTTACTGGGATTATACTGGGATTGCATTGAATCTACAAATCAAGTTGAAAAGAATGGACTTCTTGACAATATTGAGTCTTCCTATTACTATCCATGAACATGGAATATCTCTCCATTTATTAAGTTCTTCTTTGATTTCTTTTATTACCATTTATAATTTTCTACACATAGATCTTGTGCCTATTTTGTTAGATTTATAGCTAACTATTTCAATTGGGGTGCTAATATAAATGGTATTATGTTCTTTTAAGTTTTTATTTTATTTATTTGAGAGAGACAGAGACAGTGTGAGTGGATGAGGGGCAGAGAAAGGAAGAGAGAGAATCCCAAGCAGTCTCTGCACCGCCAGAGCAGAGCCTGATGTGGGGTTCAAACTCATGAACCTGAGTCGAAACCAAGAGTTGGACACTTAACTGACCAAGTCACCTAGGTATCCCAATATTGTGTTTTTAGCTCCAAATTCCACTTGTTCATTAACGATGCATAGGAAAGCAATTGATTTTACTATATTAAACTTGTATACCACAACCTAGCTAAAATCCCTTATTTGTTCTTGTTTTTTTATATTATTCCATTTATATTTAAACATAATTATAAGAAGGTATATATAATATTTACAATATTTATTAAGAGAGATTAGTTTTACCTCTTCTTGGAAATCATCCAAATGTAATAATTTAATATGTAATTTTAGGGGCTTTTCTTAGCAAAATGCTCGTGAGGTGAATCATGTTGTTTCATGTTTTCATAATTAATCTATTTTTACTGCTGAGTAGTATTCAGTTGTATGAATGTATCAAAATGTATTTATTTATTCACTTATTAATGGATATATGGGTTGTCACCAGTTTTGAGTTATTAAGGAGGCAACTATGAATATCCCTTTACACATCTTTTTGTGGACATAAGTTTTCATTTATTTTGAGTAAATATCTACAAGCAAAATTGCTGTGTCATCATTTTAAAGCAAAGCCAAAGTGGGCACCTGGGTGGCTCATTTGGTTAAGCGTCCAACTCTTGGTTTCTGCTCAGGTCATGATCTTAATGGTTTGTGAGTTCAAGCCCTGCATCAGGCTCTTTGCTGACAGGGAGGATCCTGCTTGGGATTTTGTCTCTTCCTCTTTCTCTCTGCCCCTCCCCTGCTTACTTGCTCTCTCTCTTTCTCTCTCTTTCTCTCTCTCTCAAAATAAATAAATTAAATAAATAAATAAATAAATAAAATTTTTTAAAAAAATTTAAAAAGCTAAAGAAATGCCTCCGCCCTTATTCTTCTCCTTCCAGTAATGTATGAGAATTTCAGTGGCTCCATATCCTTCCCAGTATTTGATAATTTTTTTATTTTATACCTCCCAGAGGGTATCTGACCCTTTCTCTGGCTTTTCCTTGTCATTTTCTACAATCACCCTCTTAGTAGTTGTAGAAAATGACATTCTAGTAGTAGATTTCCATTCATTATACTTCTAAAATATATCTTTAATATTGTATAGTTATTCCAAGTGAGTCTTTGCTAACTTTGAACTTTTTTAAGACCATAACATTATTATTTTTGTGTAGTGTCATTCTTTAACGTCCACACAAAAGCTAACACAATGCTAGACATCATCAAAGATTAAATGTACATTAAATTCTTGAATCACAGAATATACGAGATAAAGAGGGCATTATCTTGGCAAATGCTTTGCTTTACAGATACTGTAAAGTATTCAGATTGTACCTGTGTAATGCAGTGCTCAAATTACACACTGGCTGAGTTCAGATGAGAAAGCAGATCTTTAGCTTTTGATCCAGAACAATGTACACAAAACCAGGCTGCTTCTCTTGATAGATTGACAAGTAGGTTGTTTTTAACTCTGATGCTTTTAAGAGTTAAAAAGGAAAGGGCATGCAGATTAGAGAGTCCCTAAATAATAACACATTCTCAGAAATGCTTCCCACCTTGTGGTATCCATTTTGTGTTTCTAACTTGTTGCTCATGACAACTTCCACCCTGGAAAACAATCTCAAAGTTGGATTTTTTGTTTCTTCTGGTGAATAACCTGAGTTTTATTTGGAATGACATAGGAAAATAAGGGATTGCTTTTCAGAAGCTATAATATTTCAGTTAATACATAAGAATTCTTAATGTTTAAGAATTTTTAAAGAGTTTTTTTTACTATATTTATTATTTTATCTTTTATAGTAATAGGACCGGGAAAAAAAGCAAATACAACTCACTCCTTGGAAACTGTGGCAACCACTAGAGAAGCTTGTGATGTGAAGCACATCTTATACAAGAAAGGTCTTTACAAGTTTTACAAATACTCAAAAAATCTAGACAAATCAGGTGTGGACCAACCCTATGTGGATTTCAGATTCTTAAATGACCAGATCAACATATGTTGCTATTCACATCATTTCTAACTGCTATTCACATCTTTTCACATAAATTATGCACAAAAGAAAATTTAAAATATCTACACTTAATTTTTTTTTAAATATTTTTGAGAGAGAGAGCGCCCGTGCGCACAAGCGCAGAAAGGGCAGAAAGAGAGGGAGAGAGAATCTTAAGCAGGCTCCAGGCTCTGAGCTGTCAGCGCAGCATCTGATGCAGGGCTCGAACGAAAGAACTGTGAGATCATGACCTGAGTGAAGTCAGCCACTTAACCAACTGAGATGCCCAGGTGCCCCTCAAATATCTACATTTTAAAATTGGAAATTAAAGTATTTTATTATATTTCTATGAATTCTCTTCCTTTAAATATAATTACTATGGAGAATTCAGAGCCTTCCAGAAATTATGGCAATTATTATCATAAGCCTGGACTATGGGTAAAAACTTGTTGCCATGCTTTGTTCTTTGAAAATCTATTACTATTGCCTTGGTTTATCTCCCATAAATCTTAGAGATAATATTTTGTAAATCTATTTTTTATAATTAGTGTATAAAGACATGTCTAAAAATTTGTCAGAATATCTCATGGCACCTAAACTCAGACACATAGCTCTCTTTTTCCTAAATGACAGAGTAGGATCTGGCTCTTCCTAAACACTGATGGTAGTTTCATTGCCTTGCCTCTTGATGCCTCTGATCCAGGAAACATAGAATCTTGTAGTATTCTCATTGATTCTTACAAGTGTTGATCCCCTCCCAACAAAGCAAAGGTGTTACAGACTACTGTGTTGATGACATATTTCTACACTTGGAGCTTTTGAAATTTTATTGAAATATTTTCTTGGAGATTCTGGGAGGCTGAAATATAGCATCATATTATGTTTAAGGTTCCATGGCAAAGATAGCATTTTTACCCACTATATAAAATCTTTCCCCATTCTGTCAAATGAGACCTATACAAAAGCATATGGCAAGATATTGCTTGGTTTCCACTTAATCACCTGATGTGGCATTGGACTCCTTGGGACTTACAATACTGTCTTGGAGTCATAAAGGCAAGATATGCTTTGTGGTTGGGGACCAAAGGCCAAATGCTTATAATATCCTTTATGTACAATTGTAGAATAATAGCAAACCCTCAAGGTGAATTTTTTTGCTGATGTTGAAGATCAGAATTTTTGGAAAACAAAATAAACACTGAGAAAGAAACCAGTAAATTCATTTCATTGCCAATGGCTTGACAGTTAAGGTTACAACAGGATGTTGGTGTGTTCACAGTACTGTAATTGCCTATCTTGGATTCTCTTTTGGTTCTTAACTGTATTTTTCACAATATCTGAAAACAAAAACATTGCAGGATTTAATGTTCAGTTTTTATGCATGCCATGGTATCCCAGAGGGATCATGGGTAATCTTGCCACTGTATCCACTAGTCTATGCTACTTCTCTATATTAGTGAAAAAGATAGATATTATGAACAATAATTTATTATTTTAAATCCAAAAAACAATTATTATGTTATTCAATATAATATTATATTATTAAAAATGACTATATGCTCAGTTCATTGCAAAATAGTCTGAAGTATACTTTTATATTGGGATTTCAGAGGACTAGGATAGACAGGGGTGATTTCTTTCTGGTATTTTGCAACTAATTATTATGTGAATTTTAACCAAACTATAAATGGAAAATAATTACATTTGTAACTTGTGAGAAGTATTTCCCAAGATACCTGAAAACAAGCAAACAAACAAAAAACAACCACCTTTGGTTAAATTTTCAATGTAATATAATATGTACGCTGAAAAGCTATTTTAAAAATAAAAGCCACTGAGAGATTTCGTAGGTGCATTTTTAAATGTTTTATTTTTAACGTTTATTTATTTTTGAGAGAGAGACAGAATGAGAGTGGAGAAGGGACAGAGAGAGAGGGAGATACATAATCGGAGGCAAGCTCTAAGCTCTGAGCTGTCAGCACAAAACCCAACTCAGGGCTCAAACTCACAAACCATGAGATCATGATCTGAGCTGAAGTCAGATGCTTAACCGACTGAGCCACCCAGGTGCCCCCATTTTTTAAATGTTTTACTGAGGTTTAGCCTACCTAAAGTGTACAAACATAAGGTGTACAACTCAGTGAAGTTTTATGCTTATATACCTATATGACATCTAAGGTCCACCTAATGCTAAAATTTTAATCCCTTGCTATATAACAACAACAACAACAACAACAACAACAAATATGGCTCTTTTCTTTGGTAAGTAAGAGCTTACCAAATGGATTAGCTAAGCAAATTTATCATCATTATCATCATTATTTATTTATTTATTTATTTATTTATATTATTGTTTTTAAGGGTAGCTAGAGGCCAGGCATGATGGTCAGTTTTATATGTCACCTTGGCTAGGACATAGTACCCATTTATTTCCTCAAACACTAATCTATATGTTGCCATGAAGGTATTTTGTACATATGGTTAACACCTACAGTCAGCTGACTTTAAATGAGGGAGATCACTCCTAATAATCTGGATGGGCCTCTTCCAATCAGTTGTTAGGCCTGGAGAGAAGATCTGAGATTTCCCTCAGGAAAAACTTCAGTCTGTGGACTGCAGCACCAGGGAATGAAATAAAAGATTTTTCAGGCGATACATGTATATTAAATTATAAAAGGTGATGCCTCAGCTGCACAGTAATGTTAGTTTCCGATGTCTCTGATACCACAGTGGGGTCTTCTTTGACCCTAAGTTCTCCTGATTTCCTTCACTTTTCTGGCTACTGTCTCTCGGTGCAGTTTCCATGGCATGCCCGTTCTCCTCTATTTGCACTTAAGTGGTGGATTTTACCGGAGTAAATCTTAAACCCCCCTCTCCTCTCACTCTGTGCTCTCCTCTTAGACAACTTATACATGATTGTGTATACAACTGTAACCATATGCTAATGATTTCCAAATTGACCTTATCAACCCAAATCCCTTTTCTGAAATGTAGATACATATACTTAAATCTCCATCTGACATCTTGGTTTTAATGTCTTCAAGTTGCCTGACAGTTAACGTACTCAAAACCCAACTCTCAATCTTTTTCCCTAATGCTCCCTCAAAGCACGGCTGCACGTCCTGCATTATCCAGGAATCTTTGGAAGTCACAGCAAATGCATCATGTGCCAAAGAAAGAGAAGTACAGAATAAAATTTACAGGAGAGTTAGCAATTACCACCTTTATTACTCCTTCAGCACATCAGAGTTGTGAGACTAACACTTTTACTCTAAATACCAGCTTCATCAGCTTTGTCTTGAGCATTGCAATACTTTTATCTCTGAGTTCTTGAATATGGCCTCAAAAGCGCAACCAATTTAAATTTGTGTATAGTTATACAGAGATATGGTATATCTCTGTGTATAGTTGGTAACAGAGATCTGAATGATGAATGCTTTCAAACATGATTTTACTTAATTTTCATAATAGTTCTTGAAATAGGTAATGTTACCCCTATTTTGTAGATAACATAATGCAGGCACAGGGAGATAAAGTATTTTCTCCAAGATCATACAGGCTAGCAGTAAAGTTAAGATTTAGATATAAATGTATCTGACTCAAAAGTCCATGAACTTTCAACTTCATGAATCTAGGAATTGACATTTCCTTTACTAATCTATAGCTTAAGACTTAAAGTCAAGAATGCCTTAGCTAATAGCAATTTAAAAAAAAATGAATCTAGTGTTCACTTTATATATTCCTAGAGAGTATAACTATATATTCTCATGTAACTTAAAATGGCATTGAGATGTAGATTTATTTTAGCAAAAATATTGTATTCTAGTATAACAACTTTCTAGTAAAAGGCTGTCTTTTCAACTCAGAGTGATGTGTGTGTCCACACACTTGAGTGTGTGTGTTTAATATGTCACAATTTCTTCCTGTTTGCCTATATTTTGTTACTCTGTGTACTTAAAATTCCACAACTGATTTCTACTTTTACTCATACTATTTTAAATAAGGTTCTAAATTAGCTCATGTGAAAATGTTATTAACTGACTATTAACTTGTTCTTCCAGATCATGACTCCATAAAATATCCTGTGGAAAAGAAATGAGAATAATACTTTTTATTTTTTCTTGCATAACAATTGAAACTTATTCAATAAGATTTTCTAATAAAAAGGAGACATTTCCTCTCGCAGTTTCAAAATTACAAACACCTCAATTCTTGTTTTAAAATAAAAACTGTCATTACGTCTCTCAGTATACTGCCATTTGCAACGAGCAAGGTTTGAATGCTTTTGATTTTGAAAATGAGGGTTTGTTTCCCCTCAGTCCATATGGTGTAAGTATTTCCTGACATCTATTTACATCTTCTTTATAAAATTAGATTGTTTATTACCAACCACATTATAGACTCTACTTTCAGTTGCCAATTGTCCTCGCCTCTTCTTTCAACCCTGGAAACCTCTAAGTAGCAGACCCAGACAAACATGTTCCCTACCCCAACTCCCATCACCTAGTACCTGCTCTCAATTCCATTTTTTTTTTTAGTGTTCTACTCTCACGTTATCTCTGATTCTTCCAAAAGTGTTTTTAATAATAAGAAAAAAAAACACAGGTAAATGGACCAGTATAGACCAGAAAAACCAAACAGATCCTAGGCATATGTATGAAAGAATGAAAACATAATTTGTGGTCAAAATGTTTATGTCTCTTTTATGAAATAATTTAAAATCTTATTAGCTTCTTAATATGTTACAGTGGCTTATAGGAGAAATAATTTTTCTTTTTTCATTTTTTTACCTGCTGCTAAAAATTAAAAAGAACTAATAAAATGTAGTAGAATTATACTCATTTTGATGAGTGAATTAGATTATGACCAAAACAGGACATGAAAAAATGTTTTAACATGTTTTTAATGTTTATTCATTTTTGAGAGAGAGAGAGAGAGAGAGAGAGAGAGGAGGAGGAGGACGGAGAGAGAGGGAGACAGAGCATGAATGGGGAAGGGGCAGAGAGAGAGAGGGAGACACAAAGTCTGAAGCAGGTTCCAGGCTCTGAGCTGTCAGCAAAGGGCTCAACGTGGGGCTCAAACTCATGAACCGTGAGATCATGACCTGAGCCAAAGTGGGACACTTAACTGACTGAGTCACCCAGGCTCCCTGACATGAAAAAATAGTTTAATATTGGTGTTTTAATTACATAGTAAGAATTGTCGGTATTAGGAAGATTATACACGATTTTCTCAACTAAAATTAAGCTATACATAGTTATGCTTTCTTTGTACTTCTCTCTCTCTCTCTTTATTCTTTCTTACAGCTTTTATTTTTTTCTTTATTAAAGCCTTTACTTTTGTGTACTTCTCTTATTCTATTAATTCTGCTACTGAAATTATATTTTTATCTAATATATTTAAAATTTTCTGACTAAAAGCAGCAAAATTTCTACATAAATTATATTAGCTATTGAAAGATTCTTTAGATTCTTACCTAATTTAGTGTCTTTCTCATTTGTAAATATATACAGTCACTCAGAGTCATAATACTTTTATATAGCACTGACTCTTCAAACATTGTTAAAATACCCTTCTAGAAAATGTCATACTTAGAATATTCTATATGTAGTAGGTCTTCTAGTCTTCTCACTTAACTTCAGAAAGAATTGATTTAGCTTGAATTATTCAGATTCTACATCTGTTTGGTGGGGATAATTTGAAAAGTTTTACCATTTTAATAATTGAATGTCTGTCAATTCAATTAGCCATGTGGGACTGTGGATCAACCATTTAGACCACACTCCAATTGAGCATGCTACAATCCTTTAGTATGTGTCCAATTCTTAAAGCTCTCTGATTCCCATCTCTGTGCTGTGCTTTATAGCCTGAATAATAGCAACATTGCTTACTTCCTTCAGGGAAGGTGTTTTAATGGCTGTAAAATGCTGCCTTGTTTTTAAATGCATAATTATAGGTTTTGGATTTGCCTGAAGATTTTAATAATTTAGAAGATGTTTTTCTAGTAATCAAAATGAAATAATTTTTCCTGATAATTACCTCAGTCACTTTTAAAGAGTCCATGATGAACATATTCATGCTGTGAGATATAAAAGGTGATTAAATAGACTTTAGCATTGAATATATTTTTCTCTCTGCCATCTTTTGAAATCACTGTTTAAATTTAGTACTTGTGAGAAATTGGTATTTTCTTAATGGAACATAATTAATAGCATCTTATTCATTTCAGGAAAAATAAATTTTATTCAAATTTTTTATTTCCATCATTGATGACTGTAATTAATGTGAGGGAGCACCAAACAGGCATTTACAGAGGTATTCCCTGAGTCTGGAGAATGGATTCACCTTAAAGGCCACCTTCAGGGCATCTTCATAGACTGGATACCATCTCTAAAGAGACAGAATTATCTCATGCTACATTTGAGGATAGTTCAAGATAAGGAAAATTTTAAATTATGAGCAGAGCATAGTACTAGGGACTCCCCACTATACTTAATACACAGAAATTCATTAAATAGAAACAGATTTTAGTCTTAGCCTTCAACCTTGGATTAAGGCACAAGGCTAGTTTTCATTCCCTTAAAGAAGATAAAAACATGGCTTGGGGTGAGTTCTTTTTTTAAATGTTTCTTTATTTTGAGAGAGAATGAGAGAGAGAGAGAACATGCATGAGCAGGGGAGAGCAGAGAGAGAGAATCCCAAGAAGACTCCATGCTCTCAGCACAGAGCCTGACATGGGGCTCAACTCCACAAACCACAAGATCATGACCAGAGCCAAAATCAATAGTCAGAGGCTTAATTGACTGAGCCATCCAGGCACCCCAGGTTCTTTGGTTCTTTAAACTTAGTTTATGAGAAGGAGTGTATTTAAAAACAGGACTGGGTAAAAGGTTGTGTGGATAAATATGACTATGAAATGACACAAAGTCTAAGGTGTGTTCTGTGAGCAATTGGGTCTGGGGTCTTGGTAGTAAAACTACACAGGATATCACTTCACTTAGTGGTCATGACTAAACAGATCTCAAACATTTAATTCTAGACTGTTTAATTCTGAGCTTTATTTGGAAACAGAGAAGGCACTGGACATTGTTATAAGAATATGGAGAAGAAAACAGTAGATCAAGGTAAGGGATGAGAATCTTCTCCACAGTGTTGTAGCAATTTCTAATGATTCCTAGGTCTACTCTATATCTCAAACTTAACATTAGTGTTTCAAGATTTTCTTTTTCATATAATGGGGCTTCTCAAATATATCCTTTTTTTCTGGGAATAATTGTGCTCACATACAGAACTGCTTAATTCTGCTTTATAAAATAGAATGGTAATGAATGCTGATTCCCTCCTCTAATGGGCAAGTTTCTAGAATCTAAGACTTCAACTTCAAAATAACTAGCTGGCAATAATTAGGAAGAATTGAGTAGAGAAATCAAGAAGAATTACTGTAACTTTGGAAAAAATAATCTAAGTGTACATTCCTTTCATGGAGGACAATGGCAATGTCTTATAACTCAAGGAATTTGGAAATGGAGACATTTTTTTAAAACAGTCTTACAGTCTCATAGATGAGGCAATTTAGGTTAAAATAAGATTTCTTTATATTCTCATACAATCAATATTCACTTTAAAATATATATGTAAAGCTAATTATGTGTCAGCACTTTAATAGAAGGTAATGTACAATGATAATAAAAAATAGTCATACACAGTATTTGAGCTTAAAATATGGCACCATTGCTAATTTCCTACTTTGACACTGCATTATAGTTATTTGAGATGTTATTATTGAGGAAAGTGGCATCAAGGGTACAGGGGAACTATGTACCATTTTTGTAACCGCTTGTGAGATAAACTATTTCAAAATTAAGAAGTAATTTAAACAAACAAAAACAGACAAGGTAGCTGTACTCACAGATGTCATGGCATACAAAATGAGAAAGGAATTAAACAAACAATCTCAACAATCTCACCTGTAATGAGTGCTATGAAGCAAGACACTAAGACATAGCCTCAGAGATTTACACCAGTTATATAAACTTGTTTCTGGAAGTCTAGATGCTGATTGAGAATTAACTAAGTGAAAGAGGTGGCGGGGGGGCTTAGCAGGTAGGTGGGACAATATATGCCAAGACTCTGATATGAGAGATCTTGGCAAATATTTGGGGCTTAAATAAGTCCTGTTCATCCTGAGTACACAGCAAAGTGGGGAAGGATGTTAGAGGTGAGTAGGGTACCAGATATTCAGTGCCTGTAGGGTATGATACAGAGTATTAAATTTGTCATGATAGCAATGAGAATCTTATGAAAGCCTCTAAGATGGACTACATATTATATGACGATTAGCCTTAGGAAAATACATATATTCTTTTTTCTTAAAAAAGTGGACATGTCTGCATGGCATAACAATCTTTTGCCAATTCAGATATGGAATGACTTATTATAGCATACAAATATAGGTCACAATTTCAATGCTAACCTTTATCTGAATGTTGATTTTTAAAAAACTTTTTAACCAAACATACCACAAATACACACACACACACACACACACACACACACACACACACATCATAAAAGAATAGCCCCAATTTTCAGAGTGACCACTTCCATGTAGCCACCACCCAGGTGAGTAATTAGAGCATCAAGAACACCCCAGAAGCCCCTCTCATGCCATACAGTACCTTCTTTTCTCCCAAAAGACAGCTGCTATGCTGACTTCCATTCTGAAGTCTAACTTTTGCTTCTTTGCATTTATATAAGTGGAATTATTATGTATTCTTTTGTATCTGCCTTCTTTCACCCAGTATTATGTTTGTGATTCATACATGTTATTGCATGTAGCAGTAGTTTGTTCATTTTCATTATTATTACTCCATTCTGGGAATATTTACTGATTTATCAACTCCATTCTTGATAGAAATTTGTGTTGTTTATATCCACTTACTTTTAAGCATAGAGTACAATGGTTTGGGTCATTATTTTAGTGTAGCAGATTCATCTGTGAATTTTTTATATGCATAATGTAAGCCATAATACATAAATACAATGAATTATTAATAACATAATTTAACAACAGAGTCAAATGTTCTAAGAATACTGGAGAAAATAGAAAATTAAGGAACTTTTTATTGATGAAAGAGTTTAAAATGAGTGGAAACAAAAAATTTATAGGCTGGAAGACTGGCATTGAATTAACAATGTTCAAATCAAACATTTAATTTTATATTTTGGTGATTCATATATAGTTATGCTAGAAATTATATTTCTTGCATAAAATGGGAAAATAAAACCTGTAATTTTATGGCTTGCCACTAACATTAAGTTTCAAAATTTTTTTTAAAGCTTCTCTAATTTTTTTCCAGAAACTCTGCTGTGTTTACCTGTTTTCTTTATTATCTATTCACACACTTCTCCATCTTTGATATGTATTATAGCAAAAAAATAAAAATAAAATAAAATAAAAGTCTTCAAGAACAGCTCCCTTGTGTTTTTTCGTGGGTTTCTCTTCCAGAGGACAGCCTTAGAAGAGAGAAGTTACTGGGATGAGCTACCACTATAACCACTGGAATTAGTCTCAGAGCACATATGGTATTCATCTTCTCCCTCCTCTACTATCTATCCAAAATTCTCATCAAACTCAGCTACCACCTAGGCAGATTTTGATAGCTTACCTGGTGATGTGACCCAGACTGTCATTCCTACAGAGTCTGAGACTTCAGTAATAATAAACTTTGCAGGCTGGGGTTTCTTCCTGTATTGATCCACAGTTACCATGTTGCAAAGGATTACCAGAAGGCTTTACAGTGGATCACCAGCAATCCACAATTGGACCTCGTTGTAACAGCAGCCCTAGTGTTTCTGCTGATCAGGGCCACCTATCTCTTGCAAGATGGTGATCCCTAACACAAGAAATCCAAATTACTCTGGAGGCATCCATAAATTATACTTTGATGGAATATTTGCTGGTCTTTAGAGTGAAGTCCTTCAGATATCAGGACTTTTAATCATGTAGAGTCCAGGGTTAAGAGATGGAGTACAATATTGTTTTTGAGTTCTCTCTTGGCCAAGGAGATTAGGGTAGTTTCAGAAGTTTCCACTTGACCTTCTCTACCATGATAAATATTAATCCACAGGCTAATGACAGAATGTGGAGGTTATTCTAACTACCAAATATGGCAATCCCAATTATAAGTGACAACTGGTGGGTCCACAAATGTGATTTGGATTTGGAAGTGGGCTCAGCTCTGGGAAATGGAAGAAAGTTATCATAACTGTTTACTAAGGAGACATTCCTGGGCCTTCTGCTCCTCCTACTTCTGGCTGTAAATATTAAACTGCAACATTTTATGCAGCCTGTCCACTTTACCTCTAGGTATACCATGCTCTCTTAACCCTCTAAACAAGTCCATGCTGGTTGAGCCTCTTGGCTATCCCTCCAATATTGCCAGTTACTGCAATACTTCTAAGCCCCTTGTGTCCAGTGGTGAAGTTAGTCATCATCATTTGCCCTCTATCACTAGGAGTTGGGGGGAGGGGAGTGAGCATCATTTTCCTGGATATTATGAGCCTAAACCATGTGATCATCTCTCCTGTTATCGTCCCTTGCTTGACCCACCCCAGAACTACTTAATGATAACCATGCTGTTCTAACTAGTACAGTCCTGATGGCCGTAGTGAAAAGTATGCACTCTGGGTCCTCCAATGGAGCATAATCCATTGTGGCCTTACATAATATGTTCATTCAGGCATGCTCATTTCCCTTGGCTCCTTCATTCCTTCCTCTGCTGTCTACCAGAGCAACTCAGGAATTTTTATTACAACATTGGATCTTGATTTCTCCAGGCTTCTAACAGCCAATTTGACCCCATCCCCTGGAGTATTTTCCAGGGTATTAAGTCCTATGTCCTGAGGATGTGTCCTCAAGTTAATGAATTCTTGCTTATCCAGTCTAGTGTTCAGCTCCCTTGATCAGGCACCCTTAGTACTCCTCTGAGTCCTGTCAATACATGCTAGGTAGTTCTTATATCTCCTTTGTTATATATATCTTTTCATCCTTATTAAGTACAGCAAATCTTCAGCAAGTTTATGTAGGGATTTTACTGTAGTTATAGGTCTGTCAGCAAGGAGAAGGAATAAGGGCCATTCTGAAATGGAGATGCCTGTTACCTTGCAGTAGAGAGGCCTCTGCAGTATTCCAGCATGGGGGAAGTGCTAGCTTTGGTAGGGAATGGTGAGCCAACTGTGCAAGCTAAGGGCATCAAGGAGATCTGCAGAGTCAACATGCTCAGAGAAACATCAATGTCTTCATCCTACACTTTACAGTTCCAGGTAGGTATTCTCAACCAGGACCCTGACTATAGTACAAGACTTGAATGAGCTTTTAAATGTCACTGGAGCTCTGTGACTAATTACCAGAACCTCAGTTCTACTTAGTTGCATCAGCTATTCCACTGTAGGAGATAAAGACTTTTAATAAGCTACCAAAGACATATGAAAGAGATTTACTGGGGGAAGTCTATGAAGGGGAAAAAAAAAAAGGACAAAAGAGAAAGTGGAGAGTGCCTTCAGATGTTAATGCATGTCTGACCCCTTTTAAGCAGAGGAATGTAAAACCATAGTCCAGTACTATGAAAGTTTGCCTAACTCTAAGGGGAGATCCTTGAGCTGCAACCATGTTTTTTTTTAAAGTCCCACATCTTGCAGGAATGAGCCTATGTTAGTACCTCTGCTCTGTTAAATGGCTAGGGACAGCCCTCCAGAAATATGGTGCAAATAAAAGAATAGATCCAAAAGAGAGAAGAAGCTGAGGACCTCAGTCCTATTTTCCTTCCATAGTAGACCTAGTCACACATCTGCAAGGCCACCACAAACACATTTTTAAGGCTCTCTTTTCAGCTGGCTACCTATTAAGATGATGGAAAGCACTGATGGGATATTGATAAAAGGGAGATGCTAGGGAACTACTCTCCCTCTCTTTTACTTTTGTCTGATGATCTAACAGCAACTGCACCTCTATTGTGGTTTCCTCTCAGAGGTGTTACAATTACATCCCCTCTGTGGTCCCAGCAATTTCTGAGCCGTCCCTGCTGTGGTTCCAGGCTGTACTTGGGACTCTGGCTTCTGTGCTCTCAATGGGCCCTTCTCATTGTCTCTTTAGCCCTTGGAGAGGTTGTAGTTTCCTGCTGTATTAATCCGTGGATTCCATCACTCCTCTCTCTTTGGCCTCACAATGTTTCCCTCATCTGAATAATCATTTTTTTAAATTCAGTCTCTTATGATTTGAAGAGTTAGAGTGGTTTTTATTTACCTGCCTGGACCTTACCTGATAGAATTAAGATAAATAATGTAAAAACTCATGTCATTTTTATAAAATATCTTTTTTCTTTACATCTAACTTTCAGAAAATACGAATATTACAATTTTCTTAGAATACCTTCATAAATTAGTATATTACAATTATTATCAATTTTAAGGATATTACTTTCCTATAACTTACATTTCTAATTAACGTGTTCTTAAAATCACAGCAAAAGTGAGTTAGAAAGAACAAGAAACTACTTTCCATAAAACATGCTTAATTGTTAAAGATATACAGTATTTATACTTAGAGACATAAAATTCTAATTCTATACTGCTGAACTTGACATTTTAAAAAATTATTAATTAGTTTAAAACTAAATCAATACATATACACTGCAAAATAGAAATGTGTATTAATTTGGATATTTTTCTTCCCTACTTATTGAGTTTTCAAGCCAAATAGGTAAGGGTAATAAAATGCTCAACGATGCATTTAAAATTGTTAATGCCTTTTTTAATGGACTGTCCAAATACAGATTTATCTACACGATAGATTCATGTTCACCATTTAGACTGAACTATAATGAACACATTTATCTGTATCTTGATCTCTACTGATACGTTTGACTAGACAAGTAACCTTTCTCAGTGTTTCTGATCAGTCTGCATTTCAAGCATTATCTGTTAGCAAGACTTGCACAGTCTAACATCATCTATGATAAAGAGTTCTTCCTTCAACACACCCACAAAAAGGAAGAAGGAGAAGGAAAAAAGAGTCTAGGTCAGTGGAAATGGAGGTTTTCTCTGCAGTGTTACTTTATAAACTTACTTATTTGATACATAAGGAAAAATTCTGTGAATTGTTGACTTCGAGAATTATATTAACACTGGTCTTGTCTTCTGGACATTGTTGGTTCACCTTAGGGACTACCTCACCAGTCATTTTTGGCCATGCTCGAGCCCATACCAACCTGATCATTCAAGTTCCCCATGGATTTTAGAGAGTATATGGTTAAATGGCAATGTAATAGGGATGTTTTTCCACTCCTCATGAATAAATTCTCTACTATAATTGATTCAACATAAAAATTCTCTATTCACTAAATGAACTGACTGCCTTTGCCTGATGCTGGAGTAAAAGAATAAACAAGAAAATTAAGAAGCCTTTGTAGATCTCAGAGCATTTCTATCTCTAAGATAAAATCTTCCTGATATATGATGTATTTGAAACATCTTGGATTTTTTTTTCAGTCAAAAAAATCTAAAAGGAATACCAACTCCTTTTTATTTACTTGAACCATATGAAATTGCTGATATTTGACCATTTGGGGTCTAAAAAAATAGCAATTTCAAGAAGTTCAACATAATAGTGTCCTAGGGACACTTGGGTGGCTCAGTTGGTTAAACATCCGACTCTTGATTTCAGCTCAGATCATGATCTCATACTTCATGAGTTCAAGCATCTACTAGGGCTCCACACTGACAGCGCAGGGCCTGCTTGAGATTCTCTCTCCCTCTCTCCCTGCCCTGATCCCCCTCCAAAATAAATAAATAAACTTTTAAAAAAAGGACAATTAAAAAAAATAGGCTCCCACAAGCTGAAACAAGATCACCTAAGAACGTCTGTTAAGCACATGAGACTTTACATACATGTAAAATAACCTAATGCCATTTGTAAAATGAAGACATTCAGCATAATCTGTGTGATTTCACCCAGACTCTGCAAAATGCGAAAACTAGATTGTCAAAGCATCAGCCTTTTCTCTCTGCTGACCTGGTGATCTTGCAAGGTTTCAAGGTCAATGTGCCTGTAAAAGAATTAGTATAGCAAATCCATAAAGGTTCAGTCTTTCATCCTGACCATTGTACCTATAGCAAAATGCCATTACTCAGAGAGAAATCTGGGTGCTTTTTTCAGCTCTGTCACCAACCAGTCCTGTAAATTTTCACCAGTCACTGTCAGAACTATTCTTTTTACTTGGAAAGAGAGAGTATTAACATGATGATTTCTGAGGTAATTTTAATTTTAAAAAATGATCCATTATGTCATTCTGTTCTTGAAAAATGGCTTTGTTGGTAAATTACAACCTGTTTTGCTTCTTGTAGCATTTTTCTGAATTAAATCCTCAACTTAATTAGAGCACAATAGTGTTTAATTTTTATCTCATCACCACCATTATAAGACCTGCTAATCTGACTTTAGGAAGGTTTCTTTTGTGAATTTATAACCCTCAATGCTTGTTAAAATCTTTTTGCAGGTTTTTGTGTTTGAATCATACATAAAAACTAGCAAAACAATTTTAACAAACATGAAAGGGTTATACACAAATTTAAATTTTTTTTATGTTTTTTTTTAATTTATTTTTGAGAGACAGAGAGAGACAGCACGAGCAGGGGAGGGTCAGAGAGAGAAGGAGACACAGAATCTGAATACAGGCTCCAGGCTCTGAGCTAGCTGTCAGCACAGAGCCCGACGAGGGGCTCGAACCCACTAACTGTGAGATCATGACCTGAGCTGAAGCCGGACGCTTAACTGACTGAGCCACCCAGGCGCCCCTATACACTTAAGTTGAAGCTAGCTGTCCGTGGTATGTTTTTCTGTCCCTCTTATTTTCACAGTTCTCTGATGGACGTGTTCCCACCTGCCACCTAAATAAAAGCCATTAATGGGCTCACACACTCATGGCAGAAGCCTAAAGATCTGTTATCAGCCACAATTAGCATTGCCTCAGCCACAACCAGAGCCCATGAATACGGTACTCCCGAGGTCACTCTAGCACTCCTGTCATGGGTGTGAAAAGGACTTCACTGCGTGAGTATGACCAAGAAATCCAGATTTACCCATTGGTGCCGCAGCCACCACTTCTGCTGCAGCTGCTGGTGGCGGCACTCTAGAAGCAGAAAAAAATCACTTTTCTTTCCTAACTTTCATACTCAGAAAAGGACTTCCCATTAGCACAAAGTAGCTAGAAGTCTGTTGCCAAGGAAATCTGGCATGTGTAGTTTTCTGGCTTCCAACCTCCATGTTTCAGCAAAAAGCATGGAAGGATGGGAATGAATCTGAGAGTCAACAAGTGCCTAATGGGTTACCTCTACGGTTCTTGATCATCTATTCTTACCTTTGTACCCCAATTAATATTCCACACACCATATATGAAACCACTTTATACATTCCCCTAAAGAGGCCAAGTATTCTTTGTACAAATTAAATTTCTCTCAGAAAAAGGGAAAATACAAGGACATGGAAGTCTCCATATCTGTCTCTGTGTGGCGTCAATTTCTTTCCTAGTTCATTCAATATCCAGCCTCTGTATTCAGCAAACTAAAGACTAAACCATACTGTCAAAAACACCACCAGTACTCCTTAACACAAAAGTAAAAGGGAGAAAATGAAATGAGAAATAAACCAATGAATATACGTAAATGCTTACATATAATATACATTAAAATTACAAATACATAAATAATATGCAAACAAGAAAATGTGCTTAGATGTTGCTATCTTCTTTCCTACAAATGGTTACCTAGCCATCCTTGATGTTAATAACTATACAGGTAGGTAGGTGCAAAGAGAGAGAGACAGACAGAAATGGAGATGAACACAAAATGAAGACCATAAAGTATAAATATTTAACCATTAAGAAACATTTACTAATCAGTGGTTTGAGCAGCAGTGAATCCAATCTCCTCCCACAAACCAATCTGAGACTCTGTAAGAATATACACCCAAACCTAAATAAATAAATAAATAAATAAACAAACAAACTGTACATGAGCAGATAGATAGAGTATTTCTCACACTGTTTCAGAAGGTTCACTGAACCTCTGAAGTCCATCAACCCACTATACATTTTCAACATTGAGCATTTATTATTTTTTATTTTTTTTAATGTTTGTTTATTTTCGAGAGAGAGAGACAGAGCGAGTGGGGGAAGTGCAGAAAGAGAGGAAGACATAGAATCCAAAGCAGGCTTCAGGCTCTGGGCTGTCAGCACAGAGCCCAATGTGGGGCTCAAACACACGAACCATTGAGATCATGGATGCTTAATCGACTGAGCTATCCAGGCTCCCCTATTATTTTTTCTAACAAGAGAATACTAAGTAATATGCTGTTAAGAAGAAAGGAAAAGGAGCCTACCTGGTAATAGGGACATTTTCTATACTTCTAGGAAATGAAAACAACACAAATCTTCCTAAGGTTAAAATGACCACATAATATCAAACCCAGACTGTTAGTAAATGAGTAGGTAGTCCTTTGTAACATCGTAAATTTTACTTTTTAAGTAATATAAGACTAAACTCAAATTATTCACTCAAAATTGCTCATAATAACTCAAAAATCTTCCATAAAATTGTATTTTATTTAGTTTATTTTCAAACTGGCTCATTTGGGAAAACATTTTGCATTAAAAACTAGCAAATACATAAATTCTCTGTGTAGGAGGAATAAAAATCATTTTCTTGTGTATAATAACACTTTTAGTGATTAACATCAGATAGATGGAGAGGTTTAGTTTTGATTTTCTTGAAAGTACAGATCAAGCATTTTTTCCAAAGTTTTTTATCCAGTATTTTCCCTTTTTTCAGATCCTGCTGAAAACTTTACAGCTACGTATTTTCCCAGTGTTTCTTTAACTATGCTCTTTTAGTCATAAAATAAGGATGGAATTTGTTCAAACTCATAAATACTGCATGTAATTCAATTGATTGGTGATGATAGTAATGCTACTTAAGGCTAGTTTATGTTACTAAATTAACAGAAGGAAGCAACCACCTGAAAGCAAATACCCAATAAAAAAATAATCACACATTATTTATCTGATTTAATATATAACCTTGAATAAGTTAATTGCATTTGTTTTTCTCAAAACTCTTTTCAAGTTATTTCAGAAGGCAGGGTAAAGAAAGATGGAGTAACTTGAGTCAAACATCTTAAATGTAGATAATAAAAATATCTAAATTCAGATAATGAAATTAATTTCTTACAAACCCAGTTTGATGATTTTGTCATTATGAATGTTAATCCTTCTTCCACCCTAGGTCTTACCTCACATTTTGTAGCCTATTATACGCTTTTCAGGTATCTGTTTTTAACCAGGGACTAATGTTTTCTCAGGTGTCAGGACAGGAGTTGTTTGTGTTGGTAATGACCTTAGCACTCCTCTGGATATTTCTCAGGCACAATACGTAACTCATAGGACAGGGCTTCACTCAAACAAACACTGCAACAGTATTTCAGCCTACCCCCTACATGTCCAATTTTATTTCCTACTTTTATCCTTGAGAATTCTAGGAAGTTATCTCTTCTAAGCTGAGAACCATTGTTTCTAAATTTTGGCATGAGTTATGGAATCAAAAAGGACACCTTCCCTGGTGGCTGCCCAACACATATTTACCAATGTAAAAATTTGAGAAATCTCCAGTCAGATCAGTCACCTCAGTTTGACCTCTCCATGCAAGGATACTTTCATTGTTCACCTGCACACATCCTATTACCATCTCTCCTTTCTGTGAATTATCTTAGTTATTATATTGGAGCTCTGAATCTATCATAGGTTAGATTGCGCACCATTGTTAGTATTTTATATAAATTTCTTTTGGTTTGTTAGCTTTTTCCTCCAATACAATTAAAAGTAGAAATGTTAGTTGTGTTCTTCAGCAACCTCCTATGGCACCTAAAACATATTTTCTTATTGAATGAAACATCAGGGGGTGAATTAAGCCAAAGGCATAAGCAATTGTAGATATTTATTCAACCCACATTTATTGAGCGTCTACTCAATGTGAGACACTATGCTTTTGATGTTGGGGATTCAAAGCAGAATAAAACAAAAACATTGATCTCATGGAGCACACTCTATTGATATAGAAAGGAAATCACACGAAAAGTTAAAATCCAAGGCAATTAGTACTAGTAAAGGAAAATACAAGATACAATAGAAAAAAAGGGGGGAGATTGTGTGTAGGGCAGAGTCAGGAAGAACTTGACAGAAGGTAGGGGTTACAGTCTGAACTTCAGTTCCATAGAGATTTAATATGATTACTTTTATTTATGTATAATAATCCCTGGTTTTCTGGTAATAAATCTCATTTAGGTACATTGTTTTACCAATGTGAAAGAACAATTTATTCATTGTTAAAGCTCTATCTATACTCACTGCAATAACACAGTTGAGGACAATTAGAGAGCTTTTAGGTATTAGCTTTCTCGTGAAAAGAAAAACTAATAACGTAGCGGCAATAGGGGTCCGTTTTTATTTCAAGAGCAGATTTATTTATCAATTTATTTTTAATCCTACCCACAAAGCAGTACAATCTGTGGGCTCATACTTTCAGCTGTAGATGTGATTCACTCAAGCTATATCAACCCTCAGTGCAACTTTATCTCCTGTGTTCATTTACGCCAAGTGCTCAACTTAAAAGGTAATCCAATATTACCTAATTAAAGATCACATGTTTCATCTTCTCAAAAGTTAGCTAAATTGTGCCTTTTAGTTTCAATACTGACTTGACATAACAATTTCTTTATACAAAACCATTAAAAAAGTTTTTTAAGCTTATAATAAACATATATAATTTCCCTAATATTTGGAAACAACTTTTAAAACACTTCTGAGCTTTCATTTTATGGCCCTGTTATGGCCAGAGCTTTAGCATCCTAGCATAAATTCTATTACAGTTTTATTTGGTAGGTGTTGAAGTTTAGGTTCAAAGTTTCCTTTTTGGATTTTTTTCTTAGGTATGGAAACTGTACTTTAACCCATACATGTCTGACCTGGTCAATCTTTGACCACAAAATCAAATTGTATCTCCTTCCTAGAAACATTAGAGCAGGAGCCTTACACTAACTTAATTGAAGAAAAGCATCCCAGATACTTTCTCCTACTCTGTGTGAGAACTATTTCCTCACTCCTTCCGCTCTCCACAATTTGCATCTTACCACGTGCTGCCAGTTCTACAACTCCTCAGTCCAGTCAGGAGCACAGACTTTGTGGGAAGAATGCTGGTAGCCACAGGGCAGCCTTGGGGAGAGGAGGACAGTGCCCTTCCTCCGTACAAAGTACCACTCTGACTCCTCTTAATGCTCAGGGCACCCCGTGGTGGATGAGGTGAAGTGGCAATCATCAGCCATTTCAACCTCCTTCTAATTGCCTTCCTTAACTGCAAGAGGCTGGAGAGCTAAAAATTACTTTGCACAAGCTCCCTTATAGCCAGAGTTATGGATGCAGATTAGTGTCTGCCAATAAAATGCACTCTCCAGATGAGCTGGGCAGACGTGAACCTGGGCTGAGCTGCTGTTGCTGTGAGCAATGGGGGCATCCAGATGTGGAGCATGTCTGCAGTGGTGCTGTGTTGACTAGCTTTGGGGTTGCCAAGATGTAGGAATGCTGGACTGCTGCTACGTAAGTGGGACCTAAGCCCCAAAGTGTAAGGGATGGCCTCTAGATGCCCCTCCATCCTCACCGTGACAGAGGTAGTGGCTTTTCTGGCAGTCCAGTTAAGTAATGTGTTTTAGGGGTTCATTCCTGAACACTCAGCCTACCATTCTTATGACAATTTCCTGTTTTAAATTCATTTCTCCTTAAAATAACTAGAATGGCTGCTATTTTCTGCAACTGAACTATGACAGATATTCATTTTGAGTCTCGCTTATGGCTGCCCAAACTTGCTTCAGAGACTTTTTCTGCCTAATTTCACCATATTTGCAGCTGTTGCCATGGTTGATAGATGGTACACTCATTTTAGTAATCTTATTCCCCAACTACTTTCACATGGTGAGGGATAGTTGGATATCATTCCTGAAATAGTTCTGGGACATGTAATGTCTTCCAACCTATTAGCTCCAAATTACAAAGAAAGAGGGAAGAACTCTACTTCACCATACCCTTGATCCAAAAATCTACTTCATCAATTGTCCTAGAAATAACGTCCCTTGCATAGTTGTCAATGGCAGCCTCAACACCCTTCAGTTGAAACCCAATTCCCCACTCACAAGTTTTTATAATCATGATAGCAACTGACACGTAAACACTCCCTAAAGAAAAAACTATCCTATTTTGTCTCTGTTTGCTTTATAATATGTACAATTATCATATCAGAGCAAGCTGCAATTATAATCTTATACCTGCTGGCAAAATCATAAGTAAGAAAAAAATGTAGTTCTTACTAATACAACAAAAGTGGGCATTTTGGGGGGTGCCTGGGTGGCTCAGTTGGTTAATCGTCTCTTTTTTAAAATTTTTTTATGTTTATTTATTTTTGAGAGAGAGAATAGGGGAGGGGCAGACACACACACACACACACACACACACACACACACACAGAATCCGAAGCAGACTCCAGGCTTTGAGCTGTCAGCACAGAGCCCGATGCAGGGCTCAAACTCACAAACAGTGAGATCATGACCTGAACTGAAGTCAGACACTCAACCGACTGAGCCACTCAGGCCCCAAGAGTCTCACTCTTCGTCTCAACTCAGGTCTTGATCTCAGGGTTGTGGGTTCAAGCCTCACATTGGGCTCTGCACTGGGTGTGGAGCCTACTTAAAAAATAAATAAAGTGGGCATTTTTTTATATACACACTTATCCTCACGTTTTTCATCATTGAAAAAGCTACCCATTTTCTTAAAGACTTGAAGACATTAGCCAATGTTAAAATCAATTTTTATGAATATTTTCATTTCAGTCTTTTATTGAACTTGTTTTAGATAAAATAATGCACTCTCCTTGTACATTGAATGGGATTATGATTCACTTATATACACATCCACTTTCAGATTTTGACTCCCCAAAACCCATAGATCATTTGATTTGCTTAAATTAATATGGTACCAGGTACACTTGAGTGTATAACATTTTAACTTTATAATGGAATTGTTTGGGGATTTTATTTTTAATTATTGATATATTCACTACTCAGATCTTGACACTTTAGAGTATGCTCAGCATATCCACTTATTTATTGTACTATATTAAAGATGCCACTCTTCTCATTGACAGATGGGACTCTTTTCCTTGAAACCAGGCTTGCTTTATGACTTACATGTCTAATAAAATGCAGAGGAAGTAATGTCCTGGGAATCTGGGGCAGGATCATAACCAGCTCTGTAGGTTCTAGCAAGACTTTTTGGAACATTTGGCTTAGTGCACATCCTCATGGAAGCCAGCTGCCTTGAAGTGCGACACTGAAGCTACCGTGACGTGAGAAGCACAAGCCACATGGGAAATTCTCTAGAGGATGAGACACTATGTGGAAGGAGGAGACATGGAGATGGAGGTGGCGATAGAGACACACATACACATACAGATATACAGAGAGGCCAAGAAACTCTGGGGCCCAGAATTGCAAAAAAGCATCCACCTTAGAAAAGGATCCTAGAGCAGCTCATTGTCCCACCTGGTTCCTTAAGGATCAATGATACAAACACTGCAACCAATCCCTTCACAAACTTCTGACCTCTGAAATTGCAAACAAAATAAAATGGTTGTTTGAAGCCACTAAATGTTGGGATAGTTTGTTATGACACAATGAGGAAAGCACAATCATTTATTCAATAAATATCTTCCCAAAAACTAACTGCACAGAGTAATACAATAATGACCACATTGAAAAAGAAAGAGCCTCACTTTTAAATGAAAACACATCCTAGTACTGACAATAAAAACTGGTGAGAAAATAGTTGCACAAAGATTTGCTAAGAGAAATATTAGAGAAATGTACAGAATGTTGAGGAGAAGAAAGGAAAACATATCTCACTCCAAGTGGGAACTAGGGATGAGGTGAAGAATCACAGAGAGTTATCTAAATTGAGTCCTTGTATGTTAATGGGAATCCATTATACAGACAAGGAGGTCAGACATTTAAGGTGCATGGAACAACTTACAAAGGGAAAATGACATATGTTCAATCATAGTATCAGTGATACGGCTTTGGTACAGATACATAGCACAATGTGCACAAGGAGGAAGTTGAAAGCAGAATTTGAATGAAGAGAAAATCTTATAATTATGAAGTGACTTGTGGGTCATTCACAGTATCCTACAGGTAACAGAATTTTTTTTAAAGGATTCTGAAAGTGGTCAAACCACTATAACAAATAGATCCCCAAATATTTGACACTGAAACACAAGTATATTTCTGGTTCAATTGAAAAGCCCCAAAGCTCCAAAGCAGGTCTATATTAATTTTGGATGGAAAGACAGCAGTGGGACAGTGATCTGCTCCACAGAATCATTCACAGACCCAGAGTGAAGTAAGATCCATGTTTTCAACACGTGATGTCCAAGGTTACCCTGAAAGTGCAAACCCAGCAGGCAGAGGGGTAAGAGTATGGTGAATCAAATCCGCAATTCTTTATGAGCCAATTCCTGGAAGTGGCACATAACACTTCCACCCATATTTCCCTGGTTAGAGATCAGTCTTAGGACCACACCTAACTATCATGTCATCTAACCAGATGCCCAGAAAGAAGAAGAATCAGTTTTCCTGAGCAGCCAGCAGTCGCTGTTACAAGGGTAAAATTAATAGATCTTGACAACTAATTAGTGTGACAGAGAAGGTGTTTAGGCTGACAGATTTCTCACTTGTGTAATTTAGTGGGTACTCATCTTTTAACTAGACTAAGAAATACAGAAAGAAAATGTCACCCACAGGTTTTATTATGATTAAATGATGTTAACAACAGGTCAACAGTTTCCATCACATCTCAATTTTTTTGGATGAGGAGGCAGAAGCTGTGACAGGTTAAGTAAGTTCCCTGAAGTCACACAAGTCTCATATGAGAGGTCAGGGATAGAAGATCTATTTGATTTCACAGCTCACATTTTTAACTATGACCTCTAAGAACATTTGGAAAACAGCTGTAAATTGTATTATAATGCTCAAGAAATTGTAGATATAAATTTGCATGTCACAAGAGCACAAGAATATTTGAAACTGGGCCTATTTCTGGGCTTGCCAAAGGAGAGTGTATAGACAAATGAGGACCAAAGAAATTCTGCTAAAATGAGTCTCTTAGTCCTGGAATTAGACCACAGCTCCCCTGTGCGATGGCTGAAGAAACTGACGAGACAAGTAAGAGCCAACTGTCTTTGAAAACTGAGAAAGGAGTCATAGGGGCACTCTAAATTTGAGAAACCCAGTCCTATAATTTCTAAACCAAGGGACCATATGATGTGGGAGGCTAATAGTCTTCATAAATGTAGCTCTCAAATTCTCAGTTCAGAGTATAAGTTGATGACTTACTGGGCAATACTAAAAATAAAGATCAGGTCCTAGCAAAGTTGTCCTTGAGCACTAAAACATGCCATAAAATTTATGTCTTATTGCTTCCTCTTATATCAGGTTAACTACCAAATGCTATCACGTTTGCCTTGTAGACTTCCACTATGATTCCATATAGTGTAGACAGAAACTACTATCTTTTCAAAAAGCCTGTGTCCTCTTCCTCCTGACACTACAACTAGCCCTTATTTCTCAGACCTCTTCCAATTGAGTTTGCCTATGTAACTGAGTGCTTCTGGTCAGTGCCATAAAATCAGACATTCTTGATGCAAAACACAGGCCTGACCTTATATGTGGTATCTCCCTTCATGCTTTTTCTCCATCCACTAACTGGAAATAAGTGATTCCACTCCTAGAGGATGTGAGATTCCCAATAGGAACAGAGGTGTATGCACACGTAGACTTCAACCTGAACAAGAAATACAACTCTTACGCAGTTAAGCTAAGGTAATGTTCAGGATTGTTTGTTACAGATAATGTTACTTTAATTAATGCATAGAAGGATAATGAAAAATTCCTGTACCACAGACGTGAAGGTAGATTTTTTTACAAGGACAAACATGTCACACTGCAAGATTTGGGGGTTTTAGCCATTTATTGTATTCTCAAATTTAGGCATTTCCCCTTATGATCTGCCATTCTAGCCCAACAGAATTCTGTAGAAAACATTTAAGTGGAGATCATGGGAAGTCAAAGTCATGAAGAAGAGAAAGGAGTATGAGAGGTAAGAAGAAAACTAGGGAGAGAATGGCACAAAAGCCAAGGAGAGTAGAAATTAATGAATTTAGAAGTGATCCACAGAGTTAAATGCCACAGCATCACAGATTAGTTGAAAAAAAAGAAAGAAAAGAAAAAAGGAAGGAAGGTACAAAGGAAAAGGAAAAGAAAGGAAAGGAAAGGAAAGGAAAGGCAAGGAAAGAGAAAAGAAAAGAAAAGAAAAGAAAAGAAAAGAAAAGAAAAGAAAAGAAAAAAGAAAAGGAAACCCCAAAAACAAAAACTTGAATTTACCAGCTGAGGTCATGAATGCTGAACATTCAGTAAATATTTATTTAGTGGAAGGAAGGGAGATATTAGGTGAGGTCAGAGATGACAGACACAGGGACTAGACCACATAGAGTTCTATAAATAAGGATAAATATTTGGGGCATGTCTAAGTGTAATAAAAAACGTCAGAATTTGCTCTTGCTTTAGAAATTCTAGCCTTAGAAATTATTTTCTTTAAATATTTGTCTTTTTTGAGTTACACACATTGGGGAAATATAGGCATACCTCAAAGATATTGCAGGTTCAGTTTGCAAAGTGAGTATCACAATAAAGTGAGTCCAGTGAATTTTTTGGTTTCCCAGTGCATATAAAAGTTATGTTTACACTATACTGTAGTCTATCAAGTGTGCAAAAGCATTATACCTTTAAAATGTACATACCTTAATTTAAAAACACTAAATGCTACAAATTGCTAACCATCATATGCCCTTTCAGTGAGCGGGTTATCTTTTTGCTGGTGGAGGGTCTTGCCTCAATGCTGGTGGCTGGTGACTGATCAGAGTGGTGGCTGCAATGCTTGGGGCGGCTGTGGCAATTTTTTAAAATACGACAATGAAGTTTGCCACACTGACTGACTGTTCCTTTCACAAACAATTTCTCTGTAACATATGATGCTATTTGATAACATTGTACCCACTGAATTTCTTTTAAAATTGGAGTCAATCCTCTCAAAGCCTGCCTCTGCTTTATCAACTAATTTATGTTTTATTCATTTTTTTTCCTTTTCACATTAGAGAGAGAGAGAGCACACAAGTGGGGGAAAGGGGCAGAGGGAGAGAGAGAGAATCTTAAGCAGGCTCCACACTCAGCACAGAGCCCAATGCAGGGCTCAATCCCATGACTCCAGGATCATGACCTGAGCTCAAATCAAGAGCTACATGCTCAGGGCGCCTGGGTGCCTCAGTAGGTAAGGCATCCAACTTTGGTTCAGGTCATGATCTTGCAATTTGTGAGTTCAAGCTGTGCTGATACCTCAGAGCCTGGAGCCTGCTTTGGTTTCTGTGTCTCCTTCTCTCTCTGTTTCTTTCTTTCTCTCTCTCTCTCTCTGTTTCTCTCTCTCTCTCTCTGTCTCCCTCCCTCTTAAAAATAAATAAAGATTTTTAAAAATTAAATTTAAAAAAAGAGTCAGATACTCCAACTGAGCCAGTCAGGCGCCACATTTATGTTTTATTCTAAATCCTCTGTTATTTCAACACTCTTCACATCATCTTCTCTGTAGATTCCATCTCAAGAAACGACTTTCTTTGTTCATCCATAAGAAGCAGTTCCTTGGCTATAGACTTTTGAAATGTGTTTCTGACATAAAAAGATTTGAAAGTTGAAGCGACTTCTGAATCCATGGGATGCAGAATGGATGCCATGTTAGCAGGCATGAAATCAACATTAATCTTGTACTACATCTCCATCGGAGGTCTTGGGTGACCAGATGCATTTTCAATGAGCAGTCGTATTTTAAAATACAGGGATATTTTTTTCTGAGTGGTAGTTCTCAACAGTGGGCTTAACATAATTGATATTACAACATGTTGTAAAGAGATGTGCTGTCATCTAGGCTTTGTTGTTCCATTTATAGAGCACAGGCAGGGTAGATTTGGCATAATTCCTAAGGGCCCTAGGAATTTTCAGAGTAGTAATGAGCATTGGTTCCAGCTTAAAGTAAGCAGCTGTATTAGTCCCTAATGAGAGAGTCAGACTGTCATTTGAACCTTTGAAGCCAAACACTGACTTTTCTTCTCTAGTTATGAAAGTCCTAGTTGGCATCTTGTTCCAACCGAAGGCTGTTTAGCCACATCAATAATCTGTGGTTCATGAATTATCTTGGCTAGGTCTTCTGGGTAACCTATTGCATCTTATATCAGCACCTGCTGCTTCATCTTGTACTTTGATGTTATGGAGACGGATCGTTTCTTTTCTCGAACGTCATGAAGCAATTTCCTCACCTTTCTCAGCCTTCATAGAATTGAAGAAAGTTAGGGCCTTCCTCTAGATTAGCTTTGGTTTAAGGGAATATTGTGGCTGGTGTAATCTTCTATCCAGACCACGAAGACTTTCTTTTATCAGCAGTCAGTCTGTTTTGCTTTCTTATCATTTGTGTGTTTATTAAAGTAGCACTTTTAATTTCCTTCAAGAACTTTTTCTTTGCATTCACAATTTGGTTAACCGTTTGTTACAAAAGAGCTAGCTTTCTGCCTATATTGCCTTTCAACATGCCTTCCTCCTGAAGCTTAATCATTTCTAGCTCTTGATTTAAAATGAGAGACTCGGGACCCTTCCTTTCACTTGAACACTTAGAAGCCATTGTATGGTTATTAATTGGCCTAATTTCAATGTTGCTGTGTCTCAGGTACAAATAATTCAGAGGCGAGGGAGAGAGGCCAGGAATTGGCTGCTTAGTGGAACAGTCAGAACATGGTAAAACAACATTTGTGGATTATTTGCTCTTTTACATGGGTGTGGTTCATAGTGCCCCAAAACAATTAAAGCAATAACACTGAATATCACTGACCACGGATCACCATAACAAATAATAATAATGAAAAAGTTTAGAATATTACCAAAATATGACACAGAGACATGAAGTGTGCAAATGCTGTTGGGAAAATGGCACTGATAGATTTCCTCACTTAGAGGGTTGACACAAACTTTCAATTTGTAAAAAAAAAAAAACACAATTTTTGCAAAACACAATAAAATGAACCACAATTTTTGGTACTGACTTGTTGAACTTTATTTAAAAGCTTGCTGGTATTTTTATTAGAATTACATTGACTTACCTTAGGGAGAATTGACATGGTTATGATGTTGAGTCGTCCTATGGAAGAACAGATGGCATCTCGTTTTTAAAAGTCTACTTCAGTACCTTTCAGGAGTGTTTTAAAGTTTTCCTTATAGGAAGGGAAGCAAAAATAATATAAAAACAGAGGGAGACAAACCATAAAAGACTCTTAAATACAGAGAACAAACTAAGGGTTGCTGGAAGGGTTGTGGGTGGGGACATGGGCTAAATGGTCAAGGGGCATTAAGGAGGATACTGGTTGGGATGAGCATTGGGTGTCTTATGTAAGTGATGAATCACTAAATTCTATTCCTGAAAAAAATATATATATATTGGTTAAAATAATTAAATAAATAAAGTCTTCCTTATATATGTTTTACATAATTCTTGTTATTTTTAAAAGTATTTAATCTTTGTTGCTATTGCAAATAAGTTTTCTCAAATATTATGTCCTCTAGCTGGTTATTGTCTACATGAGATGAAGGCTAATGATTTCTATATGATAATTTTTTTAGTCTACTAACTTATTGAATTATTTTATTGTTCTATTAGTTTTATTTAGTAGTTAATTGTTAATTTTAGCAATGATTCTTTGGGGTTTCCAAAGATCACTATTATGCCATCTAAAAATAAATACACTCTTCTTATTTAAAAAATATTTCCCTCTAATTGATTTGTCAAAGAAATTAGATACATTTAGACAAAAGAAATTTGTCTAATTTCTTTGACAAATATATATAGTATAATGTTGAATAGTAGTGGAGATACTGGGCCTTGTTCTGGCCTTGTTCCTTGTCTTATTAAGAAGCCTTTAGTGTTTTCTCATTCTCCAAATCTACGATTGTCTATTCTCTTGAGTTGTTTGGTTTTTTTTGTTAATAATCAGGAAAAAGTATTGAATTTTGTTAGAGTTTTCAGCATCTATGGAAATAAATTATTTTTTTCTTTGCCACATTATCATAGTTTATCATATTAAATGATTTCTTAATATTCAACAATATTTTCACTACTAGAATAAATTCCACTTAATAACTTGTATTATTTTCTTAGTATGGATTTAGATTTCTAACATTTTATCTAGTATTTTTGCATGAACAGTCACAATATTTCTGTATGAGGTTTATTTATACAGAATTCATAAAATAATTTGGAATTATAATTCATTACAATTCCCTGAAACCATTTATAGAGCATTAAGTCCATCTGGTCTCTTGAAGGTTTAACAGACGTTTCCTGTAAAGATATCTGGGCCAGTTGCTCTTAGGAGGAAGGGGATACCACCTCTATTACTTCCATGAAAATTGGTCTGCTTAGATTTTCTTTATATAATGGGATCAACTTTGATAATCTATATTTCCATAGAAAATTATCAGCTTCAATTAAGTTTTCAAATGTATTCATATAGAAGTAAATATAAGCAGTAAATTTTTAAAATTTCCAGTTTCAGTGATTCTTTAGTATTTTTCATTCTCTTAGTTGATTCTCTACCTTTCTCAAGGATCCTTATTAAATTATCATTTGAGTTAAGCCTCTCATGTGCACTTTATAATTTAATTTTTTGGACATAATTTTTGTTTCTTTTACAACTATTTCCTGACTTCTAACAATTCTTTTCATTCCTTATTTCTTGTCTATTTCTGTTTCTAGGTTTGTTATCTAGTTTTGTATCTACTTTTGTTTCTCATTCAAAATTTTTTTTCCTATCAACCAATGCTTATTGAAACCTATTTATTCAGTTTGGAATGTTGTCTTTCAGTTTCTTCTGCTTGACAGTTCTGTTTCAGAAAAGCTTTTCAAAAGTTGGATCTCATTTCCTGATTTTTTTGGTGATAACTCAGAATAATGTTTGTGTGTATGTATTTTTTTATTGCCTCTTTGATTTCATTGACTCATTAGTTGTTTACTAGCATGTTGTTTAGCCTCCACATATTTGTATTTTTCCAGTTTTTTTTTCTTATAATTGATTTCTAGTTTCATACCATTTGGCCAGGAAAGATGCTTGACATGACTTCAATTTTATTAAATGTATCAAGACTTGTTTTGTGGCCTAACATATGATCTATCTTGGAGAATGTTCCATGTGCTCTTAAAAAGAACGTGTGTTCTGCTGTTTTTGGATGGAATATTCTGTTCATATATATATGATATATATATATATTCAGAATATATATCTGTTCAATCCATCTGTTCTAAAGTGTACTTCAAAGCCACTGTCTCCTTATTGATTGTCTAGATAAGATTTGATGATGAATTGGCTGTGAGGGATGATGGAAAGAAAGAATAAGAGAGCATATTTGTGGCTTGAGTAAATATGTGGTTGTGGTGACTTTTAGCATAATGGGGAAGACTGAAAGAGCAACATATTTAGGATTAAAGAATTGAGTTTTGATATTGTTAACTCTGAGACATTTAGTATACATTCATTTGGAGTTGCAAGTTGGACAGTAGACTTTATTAATCTGAAAATCTTGGTTAAAATCAAACATGGAATTACCTTGTTAAATTGTTTTATCAATGGTTATTCTTATTTCATTAAGTTTTCTAAAAACTAAAATATTCCAGAGAAATTTTCACCTTTGAGTTTCTTCCTCTAGATCAGTACTTAATTTTTCATTTACAAATTATGTTCTTTAACCTTAATTTACTTCCTTCTTAAAGTAGCAGATTTTTCAGTGGCCACCATACCTCTTCTTTATATCATACTCATGTTTAACTTATGCAATTTTGTCCAAATAGGGAGAATTCAGCTGGAATTACTTCTGTACTCTTCTTTGAGATTGTTTTAATTGTCTTGTGCCTGGCTATACTTGACCTGGTAGGGAATGCAGCCATTTATCATGAGGAGATAAATAAATTCTGATGGTTCCCCTAATATACCCACAGATCTTAGAGGCTCTATTTCTGTCAGTGAGAGTCTGATACCATATTTCATTTCTATATTTAGCCAGACTCTCTACAACAACAATTTCTATTTTCACTTAACCATCTTGTGTCTTTCCACCTTTTCTAATCTTCATACCTGAGTCCAGAAGGGGAAAAATAATATATTTATAAGCCTAATTACTTGCAAACATAATGATCGAAGTGAGAATTGTGACGATTTTGTTTACCCAGAGCACAGCTTCTGAGGTTGGGTTATGTACTTAAAAATAGTATTACTCCACAATTTAGCAGTTCTTTTCTTGGCTGTCACCTTTGAGGTTTATGGCATAAAGTTAAAATCTTTTTCTTGTTTGTTTGATACTGGTGAATTTTTGGCTTAAAATTTTTTAAGTTTTTCATGTTATCAAGCATTGGAGAAGGAAGATTTTGTAATCTGGTGTCACCCTACCATCTATATACAGAAGTCCTAAATTGATAATCTATACAGTGTAGTAGTTAAAATTCAGCTGCAAGGGTCTAAAGGACTCAGTAGTAAAGGTATGGAGGCAAAAGATTAAGCTATTTTTTTCTTTCCTTTTTCCAAAAAATAATTTTGAAATTATAAAGAAGAAATAAAATTGAAGCAAGAAAAGTAACAAGTTCAAACAATTTTTGTTTGTTTTCACATTGGAAAGATATATGCATGATGCAAGTTTGAACTCAGAAGGAAAGGTAATTTTTACCTGATTGTAAAAGTCACTTACATTCTGGCTATTGATTTTTTAGCCTTTCACAACGAGCATACCTCTTATTTTTAAATTGTTTCATGAGAATCAATGTACCAATGTCCACAAAGCCACCATAAAACTGAGAAGCTTTTCAGTGTTTACTGTGAGTTTTTGCTGTTTCTATGCATTCCCAATATTTGGCTCAGTCAGTTAAGCATCTGACTTCAGCTCGGGTCATGATCTCGTGGTCTGTAGGTTTGAGCCCCGTGTCGGGCTTTGTGCTAACAGGTCAGACCCTGGAGCCTATTTTGGATTCTGTATCTCCCTCTCTCTCTGCCCCTCCCTTGCTGCTGTCTGTCTGTCTCTCTTTCTTTCTCTCTCTCTCAAAAAAACAAATAAATTTAAAAAATTAAACAAAAACAAAAACAAACAAAAAACAAAACCCCTAACACAGGGATGGCAAATATGTGGTAGCATGTTCTCACTCAGTTCTCATCTGCCAATGATAGCCTTCACTGCCACACCACAGCTCTTCTTTGGGCTAAACAGAATAATCTCAGAATCAGTCTTCGTGAAGCTACTTCTATTATTTCTCCCACTAACACCTGGATTGATAAATAATTACAATGAAAGTGAATTTGCCAATTGTGCATAAGATCAGTGTTTTTCAGCCTTGTCTATGTGCTGGAATCACCTGACAGCCACCTAAAAACCACTTTCACCTGTGCACCACCCAGAAAGGTTGATTTCCTTATTCTGGAGTGTGGCTGCCTGGGCACCCTGTAGCTTAGAACTCCTTGAGTGATTCTGATATGCAGCCAGAAAAAGCCTGAGATGGACTTCTCTAGTAAACACACACTGCTCATTCAGCCTGTGCTGATCTTCATTCAGGGAACTATAATTCTTTTCACTAAGGCCACTGTAGCTGCTCCTGTAATGCAAAGATTTTAGTCTCCCCACAGGAGAGGATGGCTTCCTGCAGGAGCCATGATATTGCCACCGCCTACACAAAGAAGCAGATTCACAGCTGAGGGAAACTTCCTTCCTGCCTGGCCTTTGCACACACTGTTTTTAGAGCTCTTTTTTAGTCTACATTAATGTGTCTTTACATACATACAAATCCAGTTCCTAACTTAAAAAAAAAGTTAGAGATACCACCTATTCTGTGTCCTTCATTTTAAAGAAAAATATATTGAAGATCAGAGCAATCAATGACTTGTAAAAAGGAACAAACTTGGTAGTGGCAACGCTTAGTTGAGAATTCAGTCCCCTTTTCTGAGTCCCGGGATGATGGTTTTCTAGGTTAAATATTTCTTAAAATTAACATTTACTTCCTTCACTATTTACTTCCAAATGGTAAAAACAAAAGCATAGGCCATTTTTATTACAGTACAGACTGATGCTATCCACAGAAAAATAGTAACAAACTCCAGTCTCTAATTTAACAGAAAGATCCTAAGGAAAATGTTCTCTAGTCAGCAAGTTTTATTTTGTTTCCCCCAAATTCTTACTGACTTGTAGTATAAAGAGAACAGCAAAATTTACCATACTCTTCCTTGCTAATTTCCAATGTCTCAATGAGATTTTTTTTCTTCTGAACTTTGACAAATTACTCTGAACTTCTGAGTTTATTGAGACTCAGTCCTCATTTCCAGAATGCATTAAGTCTCACACTACTAAATAATTTACCCTGGAAAATAATGATACTCTAGGTAATAACTGGCTAGATGAATTCAGCAAAGACTAGAGATGTGAGAGATCTGGAAACCAAAGAAAACAAAACACGAATAAACTCAAAGGTAGAGAACTAACAGGGATTGCACTACTTAACTTCGTATTTTACTAGTATGCAAATTAGAAATCTCTTTTTTATGCAAAACCCAAAGCCAATCAAATAGTATAAAATAACGAATTGATTTTTTTAAAAGCTACTGTTGGGAAAAATTTATTATAGTAAGACTTTCATTATGACATAACTTACTACCCTGCAGAATCATATCAGCAAGTTCAAATTATATTCATAGATTAATATCAACATACAATAAAAGCTTGACATAAAACAATCAGTGCATGAGGCATTCATGATTGTTAATCTTCTCTAAGGTAATCATATTAAAAGTGTCATTGTGGTTGTAAATAAGTATTCTTTAAATAAGTATACTTTCTGGAAAAGGTTAAAATTTTTGTTTAAAAGGATTAACAATTTTTAAAAAATGATTAACAATTTTATAGTGAAAATATTAACTCTGAAATGAAAATATTTATTATGCTTCAGATATTTGAAACCTAGGTTTAGGCCTATCCATTCAGCATTGTAATAGGCAGACAAAATAAGGAAACATACATAAAGGATTAACAAATAATTTATAATAACAATATATATGATGTCAAAGCACTTGCCTTGGATATTTATTTTTAATGAAGATCTGTAGATAAATAGGCAGAAAGAAAGAACAAAATTATTAAAATTAGATATAAAAGAGTAATGATTTCAATAAAATTTCATGTTTGGGAGGTATTATGGTCTAATCAAAGGAAAACCTCAGCTCTCTCATTAGCTAGCTCTGTAAACTTAAACAAATCTTAATGTTTGGGAATGTGTGTGCTTTAAGAAAGATGTAGCCTTCAAAATAAGTGGTATGGATTTGCAGGTTAAATAGAAGGACTTCCTGTCACCAAATATCAATATGTCAAGTTGTCCCAGTGCTGGCTATTTCAAAATGACATGCTCTCTCTTTGCGGTTAAACTTTGTCTTATCCTTGGCAGCCTTTCTTGAAAAAAGGAAAGATCTTTGCATAAACCAGGAATTCGATGAATGTATTTCCAGACAGGAAACCGGTAGTGACTTCTTGGATGGAAAATTTCTTTGAAGAGGACAGAATGAGAATAATATCCCTCCAAAGAAGGAAAAAATGTCTAAAAGGGGGGGAAATATGTTTAAAAGAAGACATATATCATAAATCTAAGACATATATCATAAATTTTCCCAAGACACCCTTATTAATTATAGAGCGATTTTACTTGAAGTAGAGAAAGTTTTCTTTACTGTCATTTAGTCTTTGGGTTATTCCAGAATTGAGTCAAACAGTAGTCAGACTGCATTCTAAACATATTATTTGAATACGTGTTATTCAGATATATTAATTTCATTAAAAATATTAACTTTAAAATGAAAGTCTTTGGGAGCACCTGGGTGGCTCAGTTGGTTAAGCATCAACTTTGGTTCAGGTCATGATCTCGCAGTTTGTAGGTTTGAGCCCTGAGTCAGGCTCTGTGCTGACAGTTCAGAGCCTGAAGCCTGCTTCAGATTCTGTGTCTCCCTCTCTTTCTGTCCCTTCCTTGCTGGTGCTGTGTCCATCTCTCTCAAAAAAAACACCCCAAAAAAACAAAACCAAACAAATAAAACTGCTAAGTAAACATTTTAAAAAAATAAAATAAAATGAAAATAACTGCATTTCATCCAAAGAAAAGACATATTTTAAGAAGGAAATAAATCACATAAATATATGAGGACAGATAAAAATTAGCAAAAATAGAAAAAGGAAAAATGTCTACACTTTAAGCATTTCCTTCACCATCTAAAAATCTCCTGCTATTACAGTGTTTCTGAGATAATAGACCTCATCAGAACAGGATTTCAAAGAGATAAAAGGTCATTCCCCCTTTGCTATTACACTGAAACACGTCTCTTTATTTTAAATGAAGTTGTCCCTATGCCTTTTCAATCTGCAAAAGTTATTTAGCAGCATGTAAACGTAAGGCAGTAGCCTCTAAAAAGAAGCTTAAAACCTGTACTTCAGCCAAGTTGGTAACACAAGAATCTCACCAACACTAACACAAGAATTTGGGGGTAGAGATATAGAATGTAGCACTTGTAAAGTTCTGAGAAGCACAATAAATGGCACAGTATTCCAGAAAAAGGAACTTTTGATTCAATAAGTTTGAGTATCTGCTCTATAAGGTCACTGTGATGCCTACACAAGTAAATACAGGTGAAAGACATGGCTTTGGGACTAGCACACAGGAAGAAGCAAATATTAATTATAGGTATGCACTTTTAAACTGTAATAGGGAACTTTTCCTGTCTTGACAATAAGTGAGAATCAGTTATTGAATATTTAGCTTTGAATATCAAAGCTATTGAAAAAAGTTCAATATCAAAGTTATTGAACATCAGCTTTGAATATTTATTTTTAATGAAGATTGGTAGAGTCAAAGCAAGATAAAGAGAATAAATAAGCAGTTGTTTCAACAAATGTTCTCTGAAATATAAACTTTTGTTGTGAGCTGTTCAGTTGTCCAAAACGCCTGTTCTCTTTTCTCTGTCTCTGAGCATTCCAGGTGGTACAGCATATTGTTCTGCTCCGTTACCACTTTTCAAATATGTTCATCCTCTCTGATGATGAGGTGCAATAAGAATACATTGTTCCATTATTTGATCCTGTGTATGTCCCTTCCAATTGCAAATTTCTGCATGAAGAGGCACTCAAGCCACTATTCTAAATCAGAGGCTGGCACTTGCATAAATTGGATTTGTAAGCAGAAGCCATTTACAGGTTTCTTTGCTTTTAGATTTTATCTAATGACGAGGAACAAACACATATTGAAGGTTACTTTATTGCTTCTAACAGAAGGGCACAATATGATGGTGCAGTTAACCATGGAAAGACATGAAGTGAACTCTGACAGCCAGTGGGTCTCCAGGAGTGGGATCTTCCCCATCTGGTCTCTTAAGTCATCAGATCCCAATGGATGTTTGGTATCAGAAAGCCAATGCACCTGTCCATGCTACATCAACTTTCTGAGGAGAAGGCTTTGGGAAAAATGGTCCAGTCTCTTCCTGTTAGAGCCCAATCAGTTGAGCATGCTACCTCAAACCCCAAATACCTTAAAACTTTCTAATTTAATCCACCTCTCATCATTGGATCAAAATTAGTTTTTAGCCACAGAGCTCTACTAATTAGACAGGAGTCTGGTGAGTGTCTGAAAGGAGCAACATTGCCTGTTATTTCAAGCCCAAGAAAAGCCAAGTCAAGAGAGATTTTTCCCTAGGATTTTACTCAAGCTACAGGACAATGGTATCAAATACTGTTTTCTATATAGCTTAAATAACCATAATTTTGACAACCCCAGTTTTTATTGTGTCCTGAAAAAGAGATAGCTGGGGGTCTTATGATGTTGCATGAAGGAGCAGAAGTGAAGTAGATCTCAGCTTCTGCACATCGGACAGACCCCAAAACTGACCCCACCAAAGGGCAAGTGGATGGATTGGATTAGTGGGGGTGGATGGTGACGTGCAGAAGATACAAAATATTGAATGGAGGAAAGACCATTCTTTGCTATCTCCACATGTATGTTTTCTCCTTATTCTCAAAATTTATCTTTTTTATTTAATATAACATAACCATTTTCTTCAGGAAAAAAAATTGGAAATTACCCAAAAATTATAATGTTAGAAGACCAATTGATGCATATAGAATGAAATGGTATAACTATTAAATGCTTTTGTTGAGTAATACTTAATGATGAAAACACACACGTGATATATTTTTTGGTCAAAAATGAAAGTTATGCAAGAATAAATACAAAGTAATATTTTAGAAATTATTTTATTAGAAATATATAACATATATTTGTGTAAGAATATAAAAAGAATGTGCAGGGGAAAAATAACTAATTTTTTAATTGTGGAATTATATCTGTTTTTTTGTCACTTTTTGCTTCTTTAGGCTCAAATAGCTTTTGGTTTAAGGAAATAAAAACTCTTTTATGACTTATTTTTTCTTTTGAGAGATATATAAATTTTCTTTTGGGGGCTCACTATAGGGAAGCCTGACAAATAACACAATCAATATAAATTATAAAAATGAACAAGGGCAATGACAGAGTCAAGATAACATGCTATTACAGAGGGGAAATAACTGCCTGGGTGGGTTAGAAATGGACTCACCTAAGAAGTGACATCCAGATTGAAATAAATATAGAAGTGCTTTGTAAAAGGTAATGTGTTTATACTAAAACAGTATTACTTTGTTAGGCTGAAGAACTTTCTGACCGTCCTCTTTTGAACAAGACACAAATTATTAATAGTTGATGAAAATAACTAATTATTCCTCAAGTTTAGTGCTATACTTCATCAAAGTAATCCATATTTTTCCTAGTTCTCTCAAAATTATAAGAAATACTGGAAATAAGATCTTTTTATTTATTATTAATTCAAATATGTGTGTAAAAATATACCCAGTTGATTTGCTGGATTAAAGAATATGTACATTTAGAAATGTTGATAAACATTGCCTTCTGAAATTCACAGCAATGTGCACTCTCACCAATAGCATGTGAGAGGATTATTTCTCCGTACCTTGAATAATACTCACTGTTATCAAACAGCTTAATCTCTTCCTAATGATAAATAAAGCTATATATCATAGTCTTTGTATTTATGCTGCATTTATTATGATAATTTTCACATCTTTTTGTGTATACATATATAATGGAATATTACTCAGCCACAAAAAAGAATGAGATCTTACCATCTGTGACAATATGATGGACACAGAGTGTATTATGCTAAGTGAAATAAGTCAGAGAAAGACAAATGTTATATGATTTCACTTATATGTGAAATCTTAAACAAAACAAAACAAATGAAGAAACAAAAAAGCAGAAACATACCCATAAACACAGAGAACAAACTGGTGGTTGCCAGAGGTGATGGGGGTGGGGGAAAGACAAAATGGGTCAAAGGGAGTGCAAGGTACAGGCTTCACATTATGGAATGAATAAGTCATGAGGATGAAAGGTACAAATACAGGGAGTATAGTCAATGGTATTGTAATAGCATTATATGGTGGCAGATGGTAGCTACACTTGTGGTGAGCATAGCATAATGTATAGACTTGTCAAATTACTACACTGTATACCTGAAACTAATGTACATTGTATGTCAACTATACTTCAATTTAAAAAATTAAATTTAATATTTTTAAAAGGTACCCATTTTACTACATTTTAATTTATTTTTTGGTGACCTTCATGTTTACATACTTTAATCATTTATCTTGTGGGTTATTAGTCTTTTTCTCAGTAATTTGCCTGAGATGTTTGTACATTAAGGAGATTCTTCCTGGGGTGCCTGGGTGGCTCAGTTGGTTAAATTTCCTACTTGGGCTCAGGTCATGATCTCACGTTCGTAGGTTCCAACCCCACATCAGGCCCTGTGCTGACAGCTCATAGCCTAGACCCTGTTTCGGAATCTGTGTCTTCCTCTCTCTCTGCCCCTCCCCTGCTCATGCTCTGTCTCTCTCTCTCAAAAAAAAAAGTAAAATTAAAAAAAAGACAAAGAAATTCTTCCTTAATTAACTATGTGAACTAATTTTTCTAGATCTTCCTTTGCATTTGGAAATTCTTTTATATTTTCCCACACAAGTGTTTAAAATTTACATAGGCAAACTTATCAATAGCTTCTAGGCCATTATTCATTTCCTGTAAGTGTTTTGTTTTAAATGATTTCATTAGAGTCAAACCAGTTCCTGAAAATATTAGGTAAGAATGATATACATAGATTATGAACAAATCCACAGTCATATCTAGGAATAAATTCATAAATGTGAAGTGCAAATTAAAAGGAAAATGAGATGAAAGTAATAAACCTTTGAAAGAATGATTTTTACTAACATTTAAAACAGCCTTGAGTTTTAAAAAATTGTATAGAGGGGCACATGGTTGGCTCAGTCAGTTAAGTGTCACACTTGGGCTCAGATCATGATCTCATGGTTTGTAAGTTCAAGCCCTTACATAGCACTCTCTGCTGTCAGCATGAAGCTGCTTCAGATCCTATGTCCCCTTCTATCTCTGCCCCTTCCCTGTTCACATGCATGTGCGCTCTCTCTCTCTCTCTCTCTTAAAAATAAACAAACAAATAAATAAATATCATTTAGAAATAAGAGAATGAAATTTAGTAGTGTTTAAAATTTAAGTGCATTTTTCAAAAATGAAATTACATACAAATATTCTTGAAACAAGCTTACTATTTCTTGGGGAGACATTTAAGTCTCTTAAAAAGTCTCTTAAATAGAGCTTTAAAAACTAAGAGAAAAAAGTTTATTTTTTCTGAGAATCCATGTGGTTTAGAGATGGTACAGGTAATGCACTCAGAACAGTTTTAAGTAAGTAGCTTATTTATATCCCAAGTTAATCCACGAAGGATTTAGGATGGCTTATAAAAACACTACCAATGAAATAGTAAAACATAAATAAAATATCAGGACCAGGGAAAAAATAAATTAGAAAAGAAGGAACAGACCAAGGGGAAAAGAGAACACAGATAAGCAGACATAAGGTTCAAAATGGTTGTTATAATTGAGACATAAATTTGTGTCTGGTATCCTAAAAAGTCAAAGCAAAAGGGGAAATGTTGTTAGTTACATAGTTTTCATTATCTATGAGTAGAAAAAAACCCCCAGACCTTTGAGAGAAGCAAACCTATTTCTAGACTGCATTTTAAAACATTTCTTATGTAGATAGCAACATGTAATTCTTGAGTTGTAACTTAATCTGGAACTGGAAATAAAAGTCATTTTTCACACATGCAGTTGCCGCCAGTACTATTTCCATCTGTAGCCAGGACATGGCATGTTACCTCCTACAGTCAGTCATTGATTTGTGTTTTCATTTATCTCTGGCACCAGCAGACTGCTGCCCTCTCAGAGCTCATAGTCTAGTCAGGGAACGGAATTCCCAGAGATGAATAAAACAAGAGAGAAAACGTTCAGGGAGCTTGGGGTTTAAACAGAACTGGAAGAACAAGAAAGGCTTTTTTTGCGACATGGGTTTTGAACTGCATCTGGAAAAATTTGTACAAATTTTCAAGGTTAAAGAAAAGGGAAAGGTCATCATCACTCTATAAGATTATAAACTGAAGGCAATTTTCATACACATTAAAAGCATACAAATTCAGACAGGTTTATAATTTGATCCAATAAATAGAATTAGTGTTTTCCACAAGATTTTTTATATTCAATAGACCCACAATTTTTCCTAAAGTTAATCATGGAGAAATTGAGTTAGTAACTTTATTAGAAAACTCAATTGCATAAAAGTATCTTCATGTTCGTTGATCTTCCCCGTGAAGGTATTTAGTTGCCAATGTTGAAGAACTTGCTCCAGACACAGAAGACCTCTGTGGAAACTCTCCACCCATTCTCTGCATTCTCTGTCACATCACCTATTTCATTTTCTTCATTATAGTTCAAACTCTGAAATTACCATTTAAAATTGTTGATTGTTTGTCTCCTACATAACGTACACTTAAAAAGGCTCAGCATTGCTCAATAAATACACATTGACGATAGATAAATAGATAGATAGATAGATCTATATATTTAGTATATATATATACTGGCTATATACTAAATAGATGGATTCAGAGGTTCATGATATAAATTAAGTAGACAATTGTAAGAAGGGAAAAGAGGCAAGGTCAAGATGCGCGAGGTTAGAAAAGTCACCATGTCCCCTGGCAAGTAATTATCACTAAAATGTTATTTTGATGGCTGATTCCCACATGTGCAATATCATAGATTTTAAAGATGTGCATTTCTTTACCTATTTAGATTCTCTGGTGTTGCCCAAACTTAATTTTGGAAGGTTACAGCACTGAATTATATTTCTGTACTGGAGGAAGCTATCAACCTTGGAACACTCTTTTCTCTGACCCTCAACATTTCTAAAAACTTCTTTCTTCTAAGAAAGAGAAGGTAAGTGTGTCCTAGTTTGTTGAGAAAAACTTATTTGAAGAGGTAGCATGTTTATCCAATGTTTCTTAATAAGGAACAAAACAAAAAGAAAAACAAAATTAAACTTCCTAATTCAAGGTAAGTTGGAAGTTGCAAGTTTGGTCACAAACTAAGGGGCAAAATATTCCTGATCACTAAAATTGTTTGACATTGTAAAGAAGTCTGCTATGAGGTCATGATTTATAAGTATCTGAGCAGGGACCAGATGTCTTGTATGTATATAAGAACTTTTATTTAATCTGAGAGGCTTGGCTGCATCTGAGTAGTGTGTTCACTAGTAGGGGGTGAATGACAAAAAAATAGATTAGTCTACTATTTATTTGCAAATTAATTGTAGTTTAGGGCCAACAGTGCCTGGTTAATACATCACAGCTCAGAGCCTAAATTAACTTGATTAAAAGCTATGTTGTTTTTTGCAAATTAATTTTCTCCACATGTTGCTTTCTGGTATGTCAAGACACACCAGTGTCCTGATTAAAAACACACTGGTTTAGTATATGCTCATATCTTTGACTTAAAAAAAACAAAACATGAAAAAGCCCTTGTAGCTATTTGCAGTTGTACTTTCAGTGCCTAACATCCCATAGATCATTCTATGTAGAGGAACAATTCTATCTTGGTGTACCAGTAAATTTGTACAAGTTCACATAGACCACGTGGGCAAGAAGTGACTGCAGTCTACCCCAATTCTGTGAAATACCCTGTGATTTCTCTGGAACAGGCAGAGAAAGATAAGGAGCTTCGCGAGGAGTTGCCACAGGCCATTTCTCATCCACCTCCCTGCCTCCAGGAAAGTGCCACAATTTGTATCTAGTCCATCTCCCTAGTTTCCGATGAACACAAGACTTCTCCTTATCCTTCTCTACATGCTTTAAAACTCCTTAGCTTAGTGTTCAGAGTTGACTCTTCAATGTCAGAACGAACTGACATGCATGCTGCATGTTTCCTGGCCCTTTTGGGTTAGTAACTTCCTGTGGGTCTTGGGATACAGAAGCTGACAAAATGCTGACCTTGTCGCTGCCAGCTGTGTAAGCAATAAATTGTCTGAATTCATTTGGGACACTGTCTCCTTACTAGCTGGATCCATTGAAATGTGCCAAGACAAACTAGCAGCTGCAATAGTGGTCCTTTAAGCCCTGGTAACCACCATGTTGCTGCCTAGTGACTGTTTCATCACTTAATATTTTGTACTCCGCAAGAGAGTTACCTTGTCTCCAGCCCCTTCTTCTGCCTACTTGGACTTGGTAACCAGGCTATAGAGTTTTGGAATGTGATTGAACTTAAACTGAACATTCCAACGAACAATATCTATTTCTGATGTACCTCCTTCCCACTTGTGCATTACAACATCACTCTCTGATCTTGAGCTATACCTTGGAGGATAGGTAGGACAATGTGTTGTGGAAATCTAATCTTTCTCTGACATCTGTGTTACTGCCTGAGATACTCATGCATACATGCATGGAGATGAATAATCTCTGTTTTCTAATCTGAGCTCCATCTCGCTTTAAGCAAACTTTGCTTTTGAGTTCTGTGTTATGTATAACCCATTTATTTTCTAGTCTATCTTATTTAAGCATCATAGTGAAATGCACTATAAATTTCAAAGATCTGCCTCTTCTAACAGCATAGTAGTTCTTTTATGTCTTTACAATTTTTTTAGCATGAGAAATTTACAAATATACCACAGAGTTTGATTATCTAAAAGGATATCATATGTGCAGATATTAGAGCTTTCAGATATTATTTTTGATAAGGTCCAAAGATTAAGAAATCTTCCTAATGATTCATTATTCTTTTGAAATCCACTGAATGGGGAAAAATGTATTAAAGATGACCATTTTGCTATAATCACTACATTTGTACTTCATAGCGAAAGAAGAGAAAGAGCAGTATATCATGCCAGACAGGCTGTCTTGGCAGCACCATAACAGGTGTGAAGAAGAAATATAATAAGAATCTAAAACTCTGTTTAAAGTTAGCATGAAAATCACCATAACAACTTTTCTCCAAGAATAGTGTCATGCCTTTCTTTAAAAAAATATTGATTTCTCCTTCTGACTAATATATATATACATATATATGTACTTATTGTATATATAAGTATAATATAGAGATCATATTTAATCATTATATTAAGTATACGAAAATGGCTAACTAAATTAAGTGACAGATGTTCAGTTATTCCACAATGTGCATATAAAATATGTAATTATATAGAAAAATGCTGATCCTATAAGTGATAAGGCAAGATATAAATATAGTATACTCCAAATATATATTTCATTTATAGATAAAGATACACAAATATAGAGTAAAGGCTTTTTAAAATTCATCTAGCTGTTACTAGCTATTTGTGCTATCTTGAGGAAGGAGTACTGAGAAGTAAGTGTTTTTTAAATTTCTTTTCTAATTTTTTTCCAACATGAATTTTTTTATGCATGTGGGTGACAATACTTTTTAAAATATGCACACAGTTAAATCATTCTCCTCCCCTCTCCCTCTTCCACCTTCTCCTCCTCTTCTTCCTCCCTATCTTCCATTTACTTCTATTGATATGCTGTTCTTTGAGCTTTAACACATGCAGACAGTCTGGTAACTACCATCACTGAAAGAACACAGAACAATTCCAACACCCCTAAGAATTCCCTCTCCCTACTCCTTTGCACTCAGACTCTCTTCCTACCCCTAATCCCTGATAGTCACTAATCTGTTCTCTGCTCCTATAATTTTGCCTTTTCCAGAATATCAACTAAATGGGTAACACAGTTTTTATTTCCATCTTAAATGGTTTCATATTGTTTCAAATTAAGAAACGGAGTTTTCACAGATTTATTTATCTACAAAATGATTATTTTCTAAGAAGTGATTTCTGGATTTAGGATTGCTTATTCAATGGGCATACCTTTTAATTGTTTCATATGTATTTCAAGTTGCTTTCCAGGAGTTCGGCATCAGTCTGCCTCTACCATTAGTGTACAAGGTTGTTCAATAAGAAAATGCTTTGCTCAGCACCTGGGTGGTTCAGTGGGTTAAGCATATGACTTTGGCTTAGGTCATGATCTCATGGTTTGTGAGTTCAAGCCCTGCATCAGGCTCTGTGCTGACAGCTTTGAACCTGGAGCCTGCTTTGGATTAATTGTCTCCCTCTCTCTCTGCCCCTCCCGCACTTGTACTCTGTCTCTCTCAAAAATAAATAAAAAACATTAAAAAATTTTAATAAAAAAAGAAAATGCTTTGTTATCATAGACTGAAAATACTATAGGTAAAAATTACATTTTATTCACCTGACTCTTTGTTTTTTCATTACCAATTTGTTGGATTTTATTCTAAGCACGTTATTAGCCTTGCACATTTTCTTCTATGCCTCATTGGTTTGTGTGTTTGCTCACATTTTTTAGGATATGATTGATATTTTTAATTATTAACTTGTAGACATTCTTCAAAAAGATCTGTATTAATACTTTGTCCCTTTTATTTGTTGTAAAATGTTTCCCAGTTTTTTATATTTTAATTATTGTTTTTTAATCTATTAAAGTTACATGTTTTATTAAACCTATTGGTACTTTGTAACTTTTTCTATTGATTTTATTTGAAGGAACATCTCCCCCCTCAACATTAAATATTCATTTATATTTTTATTTTGTGAAAAAACAAAATGAAACAAAAATATGTAATTCTACATTACCTTTAATAGATCAAAAGGCAGGTTATTGGATTTCTGTCTTTTTGTTTTAGTCATTCTGCACTTGGCTGTGTGTAGATCTATATTTGGACACCAGATTAAGTTATCTGAATCCTGGTCCTCTGAAATTCACCTTCTATGCTATTCTAATTCTTAGAACTGATGAGAAATACATTCCAGCAGCCTCTGTCAGCCACTGTTAATTGCTTTCCCTTTCTCTCCCTCTTTTCTTGCAAAAATAGAAAAAAAATCTGTTTTTTTACATACAGGCAATGTGCTGAGGCCTAAATGATAAATTATAATTGGCTTAAGATAGTCATGACTGTATTAACTGATTTCCCAATTTCCCTGGTAGTGGGGTAGTTGTGTAACCCAGTTAGGGTTGCCAAATGGAGTACAGGATATCTAGCTAATGTGACTCCAGATGAACAATGACTAATTTTTGTGTCCCAAATATTGCATTGGACATACTTAGAGTAAAACTTAGTAATAGTTTACCTAAAATTCAAACATAACTGTGTGCCTTATATTTGTATTTGTAAAATCTGATGTTCTCCTATCCCCAATTCTGGCCAGTGAAATCTAATGGCAAGTCTGTTGCAAGGATTTCTGGGAAAGTTTCTGCATTCCAAATAAAGGGTCACATAGGACTAGTCTTTCCATTTGCCTGTTCTTGAATGCAGACGCAATGTATGGAGGTGTCATAGTTATGTTGGGATGAGTGTTACCACAAAGCTTTAGATACGAAAGCCACAAAATGAGAGGGCTGACTGAAAAGCTACCGGAAGCTTGGTCTCTGGCATAAGAGACATTGGAATCTGACTCCTGAATTTTCTTTTACAAGAGAAACAACTCCTATTTTGTAAAACCACTGTAAGTTGGGTTTTCTTACAGTTTAAGCTGAATGCAGTCCTAATGGTTACATACTGTTTGGGGACCATTTGTTCCTATTTCTACACCAAGAATGCTTCACTTATAATGACAATAAGTACAGTCATTCATTCATTTAGCACTTACATTTTAACACTGACTCTATGTTTGGGAAGCATTGATTTACTAGATCACTCTCCCAACTGTCTGCCAATTATTTTCCAGGATGGTGGAAAGTATAGAAAGTTGCTGACATCACTAACATACTTCAAATTCTTAAAAAGAAAGTTATCCACATACCAGATGCAATATTTGGGTCAGGGATTAGATAATAGGGAATTTATATTGTATCCTCTTACTTTTGTTCAGAAAGCTAGCATAGCTCTTGGACATGAAGAAAAAAATATATGGTCACTGGTAATTTTCTCAGTCTAACACCTTTGGTTTTATAAGCTTTGAAAATTATTTCTAGATTCTGGGGATAGGTCATCAGGCATGGGTTTGGTAGTATGGCTTTTTGCCACTCCCTATTTTGAACATCATCTGACAACTGGGTTGTCTCAGAAGATACTAGATAGTGCTATTCTTGGAAAATGTGACACAGTTGTCTTGTAGTCATGACTTAAAGTTATTATAAATATTATATCCATGTTGTAGCAGAAGATAATTCCTTCTAGGAATTGGCACATTTTCCCAAAGTTATAGGCTTTGCATCCTCTTGTTCCCTCAATACTGAGGGAAGAAGTGTAGGAAATCATGAACCAAGCATAGCCAATCAACTTCACTCCCAACCACATAATTTTCTAAAAATAAATCTAAGTTTTAGTTTGCTTAATACTTGTAAATATTATATTTAAAATAAATTTTATAGGGGCACCTGGGTGGCTCAGTCAGTTAAGTGTCTGACTTCAGTCCAGGTCATGATATTGCAGTTTGTGAGTTGGAGCCCCATGTAGGGCTCTGCTGTCTCCCCCTCACGTCTCTCTCTCCCTGCCCCTCCCTCACTCATTCTCTCTCTCTCTCTCTCTCTCTCAAAATAAATAAACTTAAAACAAAACAAAACAAAAAATAAAATAAAAAATAAAATTTATATTAAAAGTATATTGGAATGCCAATTGTTCTATAAACAGTCAATAAGCTCTTCAGTAACTGATAAGTATTAATGGCAAATTAATATATTAATATTTATATCATGTTGATTACCTGACCAATTGGTTTCTGAGAAAATCTAATGATTATATGTCATATATTTGGTGATTGCAAAGCTGTATTAAGTTTTTTAGTGCTCTTCCATTGAAAAAAATAGATCTTTGTCAAGTGAGGTTACTCAAAGTTTATTCAGTTAATAGTAGTATACAAGGTTTAAAAGCATAAACTATGTGGGGTGCTGAATAATGGTTCCATGCCTAAGCAGGGGTATTCTTGTTGACTCTGAGGCCAACTCCACTCTTGATCTTGAGTTTCAAATCTAAGAGATGATATATTCTCCTTTCAAGAGTTACCACTTCTAAATTGAATTTCTGTCATTGACATCTAAAGTGTCTGACAGATAAACCCACCTACACATGTGTTTTGCTATCCACCCCTTTTTGCATTATGTTTAAGCTTACTCGTACTTCATATTTTTAATATATTGTGAGACTTAAAGCATTTCATTTCCTCAGCTTGAAATTCACTTTCTTTAGATATGTCTTAAAATATTGAAACATCTTAAGGTACAATTTAATATCAAAATATCAATTCTTAAGTGAAGTTTCTCCTTATTCTTAGTTTGTAGTTGCAATCTAACTTCTCTATGCTCTTATAGCTGGTGATTTCCTTCAAACTTGAACTTGCAAAATGTACACTTCAGTGTGCATCTTAACACCTCTTGTTCCCCAGAATCCATATCCTTCTTATTTCAGTTCCTTGGGAAGGAACTTAATCAGTTCCTTCCCAAAAATGTTTTTTAAAATTTTTTATTAATACTAAGGTGTGAATAAATGACGGTCAGTTACAGTGTTATTAGTAACAGTGATGATTTTTAGATTAAAAACGATCCACATAATAAGCATAAGTTGTTAAGTTCGAAAAATAGAAACTCAGGTATTAACAAAAAATGGGGTGATTTCATGGGTTTTTAGGTTATCATGTTTGGATTTCCTAAGCCAATTATTGTGTGAAATACATGACTGAATTACGTATCATTAGGTGTCTTGTAATAGAAGGGACGTTAGATAAACTCATATCTGAAGTATTTATAGATGTTAAAAAAAAATCACAACTGAGTTAATATGCATGGCAATGATTTTATATTCTTGTGGTTCTTTTTAAAATGCAATCATGTGTATGGCAACCCTCAACCCTAAATCTTTAAATAGACTGTTGGCTTTAAGACAGAATAAAGATACCACCTCTTTTCTTGTCTAACTCTAATAAAGAGCAAGAGAAATGAGAAAGAGAAATGGAAATCTGTCTTGATGACAAGAAAAAATAGACATAGAACAAATATATATGCATATATATATATATATATATATATATGCTTCCCATCATAGTAAAAATAACACAGGGATGGGATGAATGCCTAAAAGCATGCCTGGTGGTGCAGATTTCATGCAAAACTCTTCGAATACTGGCTTTTCAAGGGTAGAGGACTACCTTAAGTGGCAAGGCCAATGATCCCTTACTTGAAAAAGCATATTTACTTCAAGGACAAGAACTGCTGTAGAAATTTCCCTCACATTTACGTGATACTAGGATCTTGCAAGGGAAGCTGAGAAAATCCACCATCTTTGCAATTGCATGGCAAAGTGTAAGAAAACCTACAGGTGGGAAGTAGTTTTCAACTAAAGAAAAGGATGTGCCAGGGGGCAAGATGTACTATAAATGGCTTGAAAACCAAGAGATATATGTGTATTTAAATGTATGGACGTAACCTGTAGAAAAGCCAGGGATTATAAAATCTACAGAATACTATGAAACAATGGAGATTAAAGAGGTGGTAGAGAGTAGATGGATAGAAATTTCAATATCACTTGCAGTAGAAAATGAATAGGCACTGGTATAAAAATACATTAATTCCATTGAGTAAATCACAATTATAAAGGACGACAATAACTTTTAGAGAGTATGAATTTTTAAAACTAACACGGATAAACATATAAGTAAAGGAAACACATACCTTATTGAGAAAGAAAATAAATAAAATATGAAATCTAGAAAAAATAACATAAATTAAGATGGCAAAACTGAAATAAGCATCAGTTTCATCTCCATAAATATAAATGAGGTTTGGGACGCTAGGTGGCTCAGTCACTTGAGTGTCCGAGTTTGGCTCAGGTCATGATCTCACCATTCGTGAGTTCAAGCCCCGTGTAGGCCTCTGTGCTGTCAGCTCGGACCCTGGAGCCTGCTTCGGACTTTGTGTGTGTCTCTCTCTCTGCCCCTCCCCTGCTCTTGCTCTGTCTCTTTCTCAAAAATAAACATTTAAAAATAAATAAATAAAAAAATAAAGTTTGCTTATCTATTAAAAGAAAAAATATGCTCACATTGGATAATCAAGCAAAACCCAACTATGTGTTATATACAGGATATACAAAATAAAATAACGCAGAAAGGTTGAAACAAAAGAGTAGACAAAGGAAACTGAAGATTTAAAATTTCTCAGCATATTATCAGATAATACATAGTTCTAAAGAATTGAATCAAATAAAAAGGCTTTATAAAATAAACACTGATCCACAGTGAAAAATTTATTATCATGATCTATATACAAAATAATTGCATAAAAATCAAGAAGAAAAATTCATTAGTATGGGCCACTCTCGACCTATAATAGATTGAATTAGGAAAAAAGACCTAAATAACTTTATTGCTTATATTGATCTAATTGATATAACTCAACTGAGCAAAGATGTTACATTTTCTATGTACACATAAAAGTCACAATATTTGATAAAAAATGGTCAATAAATCAAAATAGTAAAAATTCTAGAAATATTATGCTTTGTTTATAATGTAATAAAACAACAAATTAGTCAGAAAATCAGTAAGACAAGCAAAAATGAATTAATTTATATACTTCTATAACTTCTCACTTTCTATCTTTACTTTAAAACATGTTTTAATATTTAATATTTTTCAGGATAAATTATTACATGAAACAGCAAGGTGTAGTATATATAGTGTTTCACTTTATATCCTTTTATTATTTACAACATAATATGCTATAGTATGTTTTAAAATTATATTTACATATTTAAATTATATACATATTCTTGTATATGCACAGCAATTTCTGAAATTATGTATTAGAATTTGTAATTTTTAGACAGTGAACTTGAGGAAATAGGAAAATAGTAGGATGAGACTTACTTTTCTCTTAAATTTTTTAACATTTGCCTAAACCTATTACATATTTAACAAATACTGAAAGGTTTGTAAAACTGTTTTATATAGATATTTTCTGTATGTGCAAACATATGTAGAAGGCATACAGAAAAGTGTTAGCTGTTATCTCTGGCTAGTGGGATTGTAGATAACATATATTTCTTGTTTATATTTTACCATATTTTATGTTTTGACCTAAAGTATGTATCACACTTAGAATTGGAAAGACCAACTGTAAGCCTTTCTCCATTTTGGAAAACAATAGCAAGTCTATAGGTATCCCATGCTTCTGAGAAAAATTGTGAACTCTTTAGTGTAGCATTCTAGGCTCTTCACAACACCATCCCTTTTTTGTACCCCCAGCAATAGTTCTTGTCTTATCTGCTCCACATACCTTGTATCAGGCAAAGAACTGACTCCAAATTTTCCTGGTTTATTGATAACTTCATGCCATTTTTCATCCTGTTCCTTCTGCATAGAACAAATGTCCTTTCCCTTACTGAGTATCAACCCTTTCATTTAAAAAAGTTCACTTAAGGGGTGCCTGGGTGGCTCAGTTGGTTAAGTATCTGAGTTCGGCTCAGGTCACGATTTCATGGTTCATGAGTTTGAGCCCAGTGTCGGGCTCTGTGCTGACAGCTCTGAGCTTGGAGCCTGCTTCAGATTCTGTGTCTCCCTCTCTCTCTGCCCCTCCACTGCTCACATTCTGTCTCTCTATCTCTCAAAAATAAACATTTTTAAAAAAGAGTCTTTTATTAAAAAATAAAATAAAATAATAATTTAAATGTTACCTTAGTGATGTTGAAGGCAAAATTAATCACCATCTCCTCTGATTTCTTTTATAATTGAATTAAATGCATATATCTTACATGACACTGTGTAGCATGAATGCGGGTGTGTATGCAACGTTTTTGTTTAGAATTTCTAAAGGATTTTAGTTTTAAAGTATAGTTACAGTGAAATGAATACAGCTATACCTCTCAAAGAACTATTTCTTTTTATTTTTTAATGAAGTTTTAGCATGTTTAGGTTATTCTGGAATTCTGAATTAATTGTTTTTTGGTGGAGTCTAGCGATTTTATGACCTTGTACAAAATTTTCAGCTCCTGAGCCTCAACTGCTCATGATTAAAATATTAGTACTTCCCTCATAGGGTTCTTGTTAATAATTTCAAAATAAATAGTGCAATAATGATTCCTATGTTAAGCTTCTATTTTACTACTTTTGAGGGGGGTAAAATGATTTAAAGATGATTTACAATTTAAATATTGAGATAAAATCTTGTGCATAATATTTACGCAATCAGTATTCTGTGACTCAAATGACAGTGCATGCACAGTTGAAAACAAATATGATTAATTAATGCAAAGCATTTCTACTCTTGATAACACTGTAATGATATGTAGGAGCCTCATCCTCTCACATACAGAAATTAAACACTCTGAAATTTTTGAAAAAATAACTATTGATGATTTGGAAAACAATCTAAATCAGGCAGAACTGGAGGGTAGATGATCTCTGGAAGGAATATTCACTAGGTGATATCTGAATTTATATGGCTTTTCTCTCCATACAGTGTGGGGTAGCCTGAATATAAATGCAAAGTCAGAGTCTAACTAGTTTGAAAAGGTGAGACCAGAGTTCAGGAATACCAGAGGAATTAAAACATGAGAGGAATATTGGCAAAAGGAGTATCCACAGAGAGGACTGCCCAAAACCTGTCTATAAACTTTCCCTATATCTTTGTTTCTTCCATAAATTATGTATATGTGGAGGAGTATCAAAGGTGCCCTACAGATAGCAATAGAGGAAAAATCAAAGCACTGAGCAGCAGGGATTTTAAATGTTCTCTTACTGGAGATGAGACAGAGTTTAGAATTTAAGTCCAACCAAATTAACTACCCAAAAGAACAAAACTCAACATTATTCAAAGGAAGCTATCTGAATTCAGTGTCTACAATGTAATAGTCTCAATGCCCAAAATCCCAAAACAAAACAAAATACTAACTGTGTGAACTGGAAAGAAAATAGGACCATTAGATGAGAGAAAACATTATCAGCAGTAACCAAACCTAGACTCAAATGTTGAAGCTGAAATTAGGAAACCAGATCTTCAAAGCAGCTATTATAAAAATATTTTGATTGAAAGGGAAATATTGTCATAAAAAATAAACAGATGGAGAATCTTGAAAGAGAATTAAAAACTATTAAAAAAACTAATAAATATTATAAAATTAAAAAGTAAAGTATAGGAAAGAAATCAAGTACCCCTCAATGGCCTTAACAAACATAGTGGAGATAAACATGGTGAACTTGAGACAAAGTGATGGAAATTATACTACCTTAAATTCTACATGTGAGTTAAATCACATGATATTTGCCTTTCTCTGACTTATGTTGCTTAGCATATCAACCTAGTTTGGGTGTTGTATATAAGTGATAAATCACTGGGTTCTACTCCTGAAACCAATAGTACACTGTATGCTAACTAACTTGAATTTAAATAAATAAATTAAGGGGAAAAATAATTTATCCTACCTGAAGAACACAAAGGAAAACAAAAAAAGTTATTTTATTTTTTAATTTTTTAAAAATTTATTTATTTCTGAGAGACAGCAACAGAACATGAGTAGAAGAAGGGCAGAGAGAGAGAGGGAGACACAGAATCCGAAGCAGGCTCTGGGCTCTGAGCTGTCAGCACAGAACTCCACGCGAGGCTTGAACTCAGGAGTTATGAGATCATGACCTGAGCCAAAGTTGGACAGTTAACTGACTGAGCCACCCAGATGCCCCAAAAACAAAAACAAAATTTTTTTGTAATTTTTTTAATGTTTTATTTATTTTTGAGAAAGAGAGAGACAGCATGAGCAGGGGAGGGTCAGAGAGAGAGGTAGACACAGAATTCGAAGACAGGCCCCAGGCTTTGAGCTAGCTGTCAGCAGAGAGCCCGAGGCAGGGCTCGAACCCACGAACCGCGAGATCATGACCTGAGCCGAAGTCGGACACTTAACTGACTGAGCCACCCAGGTGCCCCCAAAACAAAAAAATTTTAAACAGTGAATAGAGCCTACCTGTCAGGCAACATCAAGCAGATAAATATATGTGCAATTAGAATTCCCAAAGATGAGAGAGACACAGAGAAGGAGAGTGAGAAGAGGATATCAAATAAGACAAAATATAAACAACTGGTCAACTGAAGCATAGGCTATTTAAAATTTTCTTATTCCATTCTTCCAATTTCTCAATAAGCTTGAAATTACATAAAATGAAAGAGGAACTAAAAGCAAAGAAAAATATTTTATGCTGCTTTTATTTTCTTCTGTTAAAGTACAGTTTAAACATTTGATTCACCTCTGTAATAAGTCAACACCTTTGGGCTATTTAATAAGACACTTTAGAGCAAATTAAATTAGAGTATTTACAGTAATGGTTAAAAATTCAATTAAGGAAAAGTCCAACATGTATATAATGCATGATGGCAGAGCTAATTATTCACATTCATAATAATCTTAGAGAGAGACTAATCTTTCCATAACTTTATTTTCAAAGACAGAGTAATATTGAAAGCAAAGATGAAGACTTAATTAAGTCTTAAAAATAGACTCTGAAAAATTAACTGCATTTGCTAATTAATTTGTAATGCAGAAAGCTGTCCTATTGAGCAATATTAAATAAATACACCTTCGGTATGTCCATGACCTGAAACCTTTACTTTTCCAGATTTAGACCAATCTGCTTCTGAGATTTTGGATAATTTTAAAAAGAATTGAGAGACAGAATTTGGGTCAGATTGCTCAAGGGTATTGCAAAGCAGAGCCTTTGCTTACCTTGAATTTTATACTTTATGCACAGAGTCTCACTTGTTCATACATCCATCCATACACACACACACACACACACACACACAGACACAACTGCAGAGCAATGAAACAGAAAGGTTAAGTTGTTCTAATACAGAAAAATGATATTCTTAAAGTTAGATTTTTTTTCTCTGAGAGCACATTAAAGAAAATGAAGACCTTTAAAGTGTTAAAAAGAATATTTTTCTCTAATTTAGGTAGCCATGTTTTCAACAATATTTTCTTATCAATATATGAAGTATGCTTAAAATTACTTGTAACTTGCAAATTTAAGATTGTGGTTTGAAAACCATGGTAGTGGTGTTCTACAGCTTTAATGTTAATAGGTTCGTTAACTTAGATTTACTTGTAGATATGGTTACATACAAGTCAAAGCAACAGTTTAAACAAGAGTAAATGTGAACAATGCAGAAAATAACTTATAATTTAATAAAGTGAGCTTTATCTAGTTTTTCCACTTTTTAAGGTGTTTTGAATTATACAAATTATAGCTAAATATGTACTTGTTAAATTGTACAGAAAATACAGAACAGAAAGTCTGCCTTCACCTTAGCCCCACATCTACATTATTTCTTTTTCCAGATATAAACATAGTCAATATCTATGTTTTTGTTTTTCCAGACCTTCTAAATTGCTATAAACTTTTATTTATGAATATATGAATATATATATTACATATATATTATATACATATAATTGTTTCACACATTTTCCCCTAATGAAAACTACTAAATATTAAAGGAAAGAGTGCCTTTTTACTTAATGATATATCCATGCCATACATATCCTAATAGCTGTGAAATAATTCTTTCTATATGCCTTCTCTTAAAATTATTGCTCAGTATTCTATTGTACAGATGTAATGTATATGTTATCATTATCCACCGAGAAAAATTTAAGTTATATGCAATTTTTACTATATAAATTTGGATGCAATGAACTGCTTTTTCACACATCTTTGAGTATAGGTGAATTGCAGTGTCAAAAGCTTTGATAGATACTGAATATCTGACTTCAAAAAGATCACCGATTTATGATTTCATCATAAGCATCAATGGTACTGTTCGCCATTCTCTTTGTGGCACTTAATACTGTAGAACTATTCAGTATCCTAAGGTCATGACAGTATTATGTTGTATTATTTTGCATTTTCCTGTGATTGAGTATTTTATTAACCACATTTTCTTTCCTAATTTTTTGTTTATATTTAGGACAGTTTTCTACAATGCTGTTAACTTTGTTCTTATCTATTTTTTAAGAAGCATCTTTAGTTTTAGTTTATTCTTTAGTTAGAATTTGCTTTCCTAAACTATTTGTGGAGCTCATGATATTCAATGATGAATGAAAATAAAAGCTTAATATTCATTTATTGCCAGACGTTAATAATAATGATGAACTCTGGAAAATTTAGACTGATTTTTACTTTTATATACTTGAATCTAGTAACCTCTCTAGGATTATGATAGGCACCCTTTAGGGCCAATGGATGCTCTCTAGCAGGCCAATAAATTCTCTCAATATGTATGAAAGTATTTGTGTTTGTTCATGTGCTTTTTTTTCTCCCCTGGGGAGAGCATAGATAGATTTCTTTTCTTTTTTTCTTTTTTCTTTTCTTTTAACAGGATTACCAATTTTCTATAAAAAGATACAACTCAGAAACAACCAGATGGTAGAGAAGCAGAGGGCATGGTTATGTCAGAAGGGGTATGGAGCTTCCATGATGTCTCTGGGTTGGTGACTCCCCCAGGACTTTCATGTGTGTACCAACTGGGAAGTTCTAGATAGATTCCATCAGATTCTCAAAGGGGATCCAAATCTCAGGAACTTATCACTGTTTAGACCAAAGATGCAAATATTCTCACAATTTATTGCATATGACTCATCTAACATTGGTTCCAAAGCAGACAAAATGATACAGAAAAGAAAAACGTGACTGATGAACATAAATGCAAAAATCTTGAGACATTCATTTATAGAATGCATGCATATCTAAGAGAGATAGTACATCATGATAAAATTTAACACAAAAACTTAGTAGTCTAGTACTAGCAATTAGAAAAGGTCAGTCCAATGATAAATATGTCATTCCCACTCTAACAGGCAAATATGATCACTTAAATTTACTAAAACCCTTTGGAAATATTATTAATAAAATGGTAAAAGCCTACTATCTCCACTTTTATCCAACCTGGGAAGCCTTACTGCAGTAAAACAAGGAGATAAATAAGAACTGAGACCCAAGGCTCTCCTTATTTGCAGATGTTTTGGTAATTTACATATAAAATATAAATAAAGTATTGAAATTAAAACTTGAGCAATTAATAGTTAAGTAAGTTTACTGAACGAAAAAACTATATGAAACTCTTTGTGTTTTTATTTACCAGAATTAAACTGAAAATACAATTGTAATAGGATGTCATTTACAATAGGATATCTGGGAAAAAGTCTCAATTCTACTTAAGCATAATTACATTGTTGTAAAGAGACTATTTAAAAGATATCATCAAAGAAAGTATATATGTTACACCACTGATGTCAATTATTTAAGTGCATATGATTATATACATAAATATATATATATAAGATTGTGGTCATTCAATACATTAATGACAGTTATCTCTAGCTGCTAAGATCTCAGGTGAATTTTACTTTCTCATTTTACTACATATTCATTTATCTCATATTTTAACTTGCTATTTATATAATTGAAAACTAGAAAATAGGTATAATATTACTGTTGCAAAGCAAAAATCAAAAACCTGCAAGGTACTATGAAAATATATTTATCATAATGTCACAGTGTTTGCTTTCTTTAAATTAATACAATTAATGTGTTTAAATGGTTACTGATAACAAGCACAGCAGATTACATCATTCTTAAAAAACTAATTTGTTCCCATGAAAATGAGCTAATGCTACTCATCTTACGTTAAAGTTGATCTGTTTCAGAAATCACAGCAGAGAGTGACATACATGAGAAGAATATAGCAAAGTCCTTTGTAAGCTGAAAAACATGAGTTCCTCATTGAGAGGAGAGGAACACCAGAAGAATTGTCATGCCAGAAGTGTCATTTAAGCTGGAACATTGATAAACTTTAAGGACTCACCTGTGAGAAAGAGATAATTGATCCTACCAAAAGAGAGGACAGAAAGAGGACAGCCAAGCATGGAAACCTAGATAATCTCAACATCAAGAACCCCTAACAAATTTATATATAGAAAATCAGTAAAATACTGTTTTGTGGAAGGAAAACATTCTACTTAACACAGAGTGTAACTAAGTCCAAGCTTCTGCTCACCACACTTGAAAAGCTAATAAGTCAAGAGGCAAGATGCTGGGGTAAGGAAAACAACTTTATTTGGGAAGCCAGAAATCTGAGGAGATGATGGACAATATTCCACCCATTGGCATGAAATTCCAGCTTCTTTTATGTTAGCAAAAGGGGGAACTGGGTGGGACTGAAATCAAAAGATGACTGATCTCTCTAGACATCTGAGGAAAGTTATTAAGACTTCTTTGTCCTTGATCAATAGATATTTGTGTGTAAGAGTCTGGGTCATGTTCTTTCCATAAATCTTAAACAGCATAGTCATTTCTGTACCTGGTTAGGCATCTGACTCACGATCTCATGGGTTCATGAGTTTGAGCCCAGCATCAGGCTCTGCACTGCCAGCACAGAGCCTGCTTGGGATTCATTCATATTCCACCCCAACCCCTCTCTCCCCACTCAAAATAAATAAATACACTTTAAAAATGCAGTTTTTGCATATTTTAGCTGTAACATACCTGTGTGCAGGGCTAAGCAGATGTTTCTAAGCTGCATGTCACAGCAGCAAGGGAAATAGAAGCAATATGGAACCAGATGTCCTAATTTCCCTGTTATAATTCCCCAATGTAAAAGGTCCATTCCACAATCATGTGGGATCAGGGACAAGGGGACATCATCTCTAATCTGACTACTTCCTGCTGAAACAGGGTCAACAAGGGGCAACTGTGGAATGGAACAATTTGGCTTGACTATGAAATATTTCTTAGTGCCTCTTTTTGGTATTGGAGTCTTAGAAGTAAGACTTTTTTGGCATTTTTATGAATATAATAGAAAAACACAGGTTAATGATTGAAGCAAATTATAAACCTGAGTCCCAAATGTTGCCAGTGAGATTTTTAGATTGTGGGCTCAAAGCATCCTCAGACGGAGTGAGGGCAGGCAGCAGCAATCTGATAGATTTTTTCTGGTGTGTAGTTCAAATGTCTCTGGTGATCTTTTTGAATGGCCCATACAACAGGCAAGAAGATTGTTTATATATTAGCTATTGTGACAATTTCTCTAAAGTTTACCTCCAGTTGACTAATTCCAGTTTTCAGTGCTTTAGGAAAAAGGGTAGTTTTAGTTCTCAATGATTTCAAGTGAAGAGAATGGGGAAAAAATTGGAAACTTAATTTGGAGAGTTAATCAGATAATTGAGAAAACCAGAGGAATTCGGGGTCCAGACTACTTTTATAAGCAAACAATACTTAAAGATAATCAGAACTAGAATCTAGTATCCACAAAAATGTGTTTCTGAAACATAATTTTTCACTCTAAAATCACCATTATTTTGATCAGAGATAACCAAATTAAGACCAGTTTGCAGAATAAATCCAGTTTTAACAGACTTGACCTAATTATTTACATAAATGCAGCAAGAATAGTGACTGACCATATACGTTCTTTCAAATCTGCCTTGCTGGAACTTTTCACAAGGAACTTCAGATTGGACTTCTAACACCCTTTTAAAGCCAGGAAGCAAGCCAAATATTTGCCATCAGGTTCCCCTGCAATACCTGTAGATTTGGGTGGATTCCTCTCTTCTCAAAGTCCCCTAAATATCCTGAGGTTCCTGCACCTGTCAGGAAGTGACGTTCTTTACTCACCTAGTAAGGCTGCTGGGAACTCTGTAAGCAAGGTATCAGCCGATTTTTTCCAAGGGGCTTCATTGGCTGCATAAAGTCAATCTTAGTTCCTCAAAGTTGTCTGGTCATCTCTGAGTCTATGCATGTCTCTCTCAAATATGGCATTCCAGTCAAATCCTTGGTAATATAACCAATGTTTTCAATGGTGTCCTGTTACAAGAACAGATTCTTATTAACTTATGCAAATAATTATAATTGCCATGAAAGAAAGAATACTCCCTGAGAGTTTCTGAATTCTGGAGAGTTCAGGTAAAGAGAAAAGATAAATGTTTTAATTTGTGCACAAAGGAACATTTTATCAAATTTCTGCAAGTCATAGATAGCTTGACAGAAAAAGTTTCCTTAAATCTGGAAGGGCAAACATTAGAAAACCAGCAATGTTTCCAATGAAAGTCATAAAAACTATAATCATCTTTCTCAACTTATTTAGTCCTATGTAACAAATTCTTGTTTTGTTTGAATGCAGGTTTTCCTTCAGTTCCTGAAATCCTTACTTCAGTTTTATGATCCTAAAGATAGCAGAAACCTGAATTTGTCAAATGTCCTTTTCATGAAACTCCTTGAAGCTAAACACATTTGCAAAAGTATCAGAGTGAAATAATAACTATAAATGACAAAAGACTCATAACATGACTACGATGCAGTTGACAAGGAAATCTGGTTATTTTTGTGACACACAACATTTCAATAATAAGAATTACATTCGATGACATTATACCAGGACATATTAAAACTTTTAGAATTTTCGGGGTGGCTCAGTCGTTTAAGCGTCCGACTTCAGCTCAGGTCATGATCTCACGATTCTTAGGTTCAAACCCGTATCGGGCTCTGTGCTGACAGCCCAGAGCCTGGATCCTGCTTCAGATTCTGTAGTCACCCTCTGTCTCTGCTTCTCCCCTGCTCATGCTCTCTCTTGCTCTCACTCTCAAAAATAAATAAACATTAAAAAATATTTTTAAAAAACTTTAAGAATTTTGTATAATTTCTGAAACAGAATTATAATATCTGGAACAGAATTTAAGCATTCACCTATACAATATAACCTAAGAAAGTTTATAATCATTTGTTTGATAATGCTTCCTATGTCACTTAACATACCAAATAAAAAGCCTAATTAGTCAAAAAGACTTAATTTAGAATTTTAATTTGGGGGAATTTTGTTAAAAATCTCAGAAGATTCTAAAGCACATACCTAAATAGGATTTTAGATTATTATAAATAATCTAAATAGGATTATAGATTATTATAAAACTTAATATTTAATTTTCTATTTAACCAAAGTGGCAATAAGAGAGTCTACATAAGGTTATATAGTTGTTAACAAAACTTAGCTCCTTTAATGTTGCGAAGTTTTAACTTTTTTAAATGTTTAAAGCCACAATGAAGACAAAACAGAAACTTTGGTTTTTCTGGGCCGATAAGAAAAAAAAAACTTCTTTGCAATTTCTTATTAAGAGCAGACAATCTAAGAAAATTGTCTTTTTTACAGAGAGAAAAAACAAATTCCAATATTAAACCAGTTTACTTTTAAAACCCATTCATTATTCCAATCTCAGTCCTGACCATGCATAAAATCCTTTTCCAAATCTTCTACAACTTTCATTTTCATTCAGATTTTGTCCTAAGTTTTCCCTTTCTAAACAACCATTCTCATTTCAGGACCAAAAAATTTTTTTCCCTCAGCAACAATGTAGTTTCATTCCTCATACCTTTCTTAACCAAAAACACATCTTGTTTTCTTTCTCATTTCTAACAGTCTTAATTATTTCAGAATTTTAACTTTTAAGAAACCTTAGTCTCCAGTGAAAACTAAGTAGTAACCAATTGTGAACTTTTATACCAGAATTCTTTAGGTTTGCAAACTTATAAATATATTTCATAATTTTTAGAAACATGTTTTTTATAGTATAGTTTCCAATAAAACATAATACACGTTTACTAACAGACCAAGGTATTTTTAGTTTCTCTGTAACAAGACAAAGCCACACAAACAATGTTTACTATTAATGTTTCAGTATTTTCTCTTTTTTGGAAAAGACTTAACATATGCAATTAATTCAGCCCAATTTATCATTTAACTGAGCAAAACTTCAAAGTTGTAGGTTGCCAAGGACTTTGAACACTATTTAAAAGTTTACCTATAAACCTGTTTAATTATTTAACCTACTTGTTCTTAACAATTACACATAAAAACCTTATGAGACAAAATCAACCACCACTTTAAGTCATTTTTCACCGACAAATTGCAATAGAGACAAAATGAGCTTATTTGACTTTTAGTAAACCTTGGAGGAATAAGCTTTATATTTAATGCTGAAAACTCTAACCACTCTATTTTAATTAAACCAACAACCTTATATTAGCTTTAATATGAAAATGTTGCACCTCTGGCCACTAAAAAGGCTATCAATTTGTTCCCCGGTGTCCGTTTTACCTGGGGCTTCTGAGGGGAAATCTGAAGGGAGCAGTTTAAGTCCAGGGGAATTGATTCATGCTGCTTTGGGAGGTACTTCAGTTTGAATCTCATAAGGAGTGCTTTTTGCTCCTTGGTACTAAGAGTAGGAGGAAAAGGAGCCCACGCACTAAGGCATCGCTCATGGTGTAGAAACCAGCTGCATAGGCAGTGCCGGTAGCAGTACTGGAAGGGGAGGGGGTGGCGCAGGCAAAGCTGGCAGGGGTTCAAAGTTTGGACTAACATTACTCCATCTCTTTCTCCTGTCTATTCGTCCTGCAAAACAGGCTTTTTCTCTGTTACTTATCAGCCCTCTGCACTGTTCATAATAGAGTTCCTAAGGGACTGTTTTTGGGAATAAAAGGAATATTCCCTATCTTCCTAGACAAACGTTCAGAAAGAACACAGAAGAAACAAATGTATAATGAAATAATGCCCCGAGTACCTCTGTCAGCGCAGTTCCTCCCCAAAAGTAGAAGTTTCACTGAACCAAACAGCTTCCCAGACAAGCTAAGAGAGCCAAACCAAAATCCCCTATTTGGAGGCAACCAAATGGGAAGAAGAAAGCTAAGAGTCACTAATATTTGTAGAAAGAACATTAAAATCCCAACTTCCATATAGCTCCCTTTTATAAAACAAATCTAGCACAGCCAGTTTTGTCCAAAGCTAACGAAAACTGCAGCAACAAACAGACCAAATGCAAATGAACTGGCTCACAACAGATCTTGTAAATGTCCAACAACTATTTCCCTCTCCACCAGGGAACCTGAGACAAAAGGAAACAAAGTGGCTTCTCCCCAAAGAAAAGTCCAAATGGAGGGGGAGGGACTTCCCCGTTGAACACATCAGAGTGACTCACCCTGCTTTCAATTCAGTGAACTCTCAGAGGTCTACCCCGAGGACCCCACAGAGGGTCAGCCAGCAGCTCCAGGAAGTCACAGAGGAAGCCCCCAGGAAAAATGGTCCCGCTTTCGTGCCCCGATCCTCCACCCGCCCCCACCGGCTGGCGGCCGGCCACCTGCAATTGATTCTGGCTGGGTCACCAAAATTGTGACCGGGTGCAAACTCATTCTGTTCACTACAGGACAAGCCAGAAGCCAGTAATTCGAGAGGCAAGATGTTGGGGTAAGGAAAGTGACTTTTTTTCGAAAAGCCAGTAATCCAAGGAGATGATGGATTATGGTCCTAAAGAACCATCTTCCCTTGGCATGAAATTCCGGTTTCTTTTTTTGCGGGAGGAGGGTGGAGTCTAAAGATTCCTGACATCTTTAGATCTGAGGAAGGTCGTATAACTTCTTTGTTCTTGGTCAGTTGATCTTTGCATACAGGAATATCGTCAGCTTGTTCTGTAAATCTTAAACATAGCATAGTCATTTCTGTACCTACTTCCTGTTCTCAGGTGAGGTAGGTTTGGGATAAAGAGTGGTTCTTGCAAAGCTTAGCTGTAACATGCCTGTGTGCAGAGCTAAACAAGTTTCTAAGCTATAGGTCACAGCAGCAAGGCAAACAAGCAATACAGAGCCAGATGTGCTAAGTTTCTCCTTGTTACAGGAGTGGTAACAGTTGCAGAGGTAAAACCTTTATGGGCTCTGCCCATATCTTTAAGCCATACTCCATTCAGTGTCTGCTGAGAATTTCCAATGCCATAGCCTTTCACCTAAGCCACTCTCTGAAGAACTCCAGAATTCACACCTCTCCTGGTTCCTCAGTTAGCCCTTCTGAACCAATACCTGCTGGTGGATTGGTGTACAAATATGCCAGTTCTCTCACCTCTTGGGTGAATAACTTCAGGACATGTTCTATGCTACTTCTCAGAGTTTCCCCATGTTTTTGAATTGTTGTCACAGTGTTAACTGGGTTAATAATGTAGGCTTTATTGGCTGCCTTCTCTTTCCTACCTCAGTTTCCCATTCCTCTGCTAATGTTACCTTCACTTTCCACAGAAGTCACTTGCACTCAAATCTTTGTCTCAAGACTTACCTCCAGAGGAACACAAACCAAAATAGCATAAAGTTTGCAAATAAACAGTAAGGACTTAGTTAGGAAAGGAACAAAAGTTGACAATTTTCAAGTGATTATTGGCCAGAAGAGAGTTTTTCCAGATGTCAAATTTTAAGTCTAATGGTAAACTGTAAAGTAGTCATATGACTAAGGGGAGAGGAAACAATGAAAACACAATAGGAAATTCTTTTGAAATGTCCATGAACAGAAACAAGAAAAATATTAGGAATCCTTACTTGCCACTCAAGATTCTTTGTTGAATGTCACAGACCTAGCTGACCGCCATAGAACCTTTGCCTCCTTTGTAACGTATGTAAATAAGAAAATATATCCAGAGTTCAGCTGAATTTATACTTGGCAACTGAGGCAACCTGCATTCTGATACTACTACTACAAGCCAGTGAAAGGGGGGGGGCGGGGCAGACAGAGAGAGTGTGGACAGAAAATGCTGAAAGACTAAATAAAATCATTCTCAGAACTATTTAGAATGTTGGTGTTAGAATCACAGCTCAATTTCAAAGTATTATGTTAACAAAGAGGTTTTTTTTTAAGTTTATTTTGAGAGAGAGAGAGAGAGAGAGATGAAGAGGGGAGGGAAACAGAGATTCCAAGCAGACTCTGCATGGACAGCAGATGCAGGGCTCAAATCCACACACCCTGAGATCATGACCCAAGCCAAAATCAAGAGTCAGGCATTTAACCGACTGAGCCACCAGGTGTCCCTAACTGAGACTTTTGCAACAGAAATTATTTTCTAAGTCAGAGATGATGCAGGTAAGTCACATTTGAATCTGGTTGAGAGAAAATGTGAGGAGAAGCAGCTCACCTTTTTGACATAAACCAGTAGTCTAGTGATCCTCTGGTAGGGAGGGTGTGGTACTCAAAAGAGTTTTTTAAAAAAAACACACCTATGTTTTAGACGCTTATATTAGGAAAGGGAAATATATAAGAGTTGTCTCATTGTGTTCATAAATGAATGAAGTAACTGGATTCTGGCAGATGACTTATCTTCCTCATTTTATTATTTTAGAAAATCTCCACCTGCTTTTAGAAAAATAAGCAATGCTGCCCTATTACCAGGCAAACTTCTTTTTTTAATGTTTTTATTTATTTTTGAGAGAGAGAGAGAGACAGCGTGAGCAGTGGAGGGTCAGAGAGAGAGGGAGACACGGAATCTGAAGACAGGGTCCAGGCTCTGAGCTAGCTGTCAGTACAGAGCCCAATGCGGGGCTTGAACCCACAAACTGCGAGATCATGACCTGAGCCGAAGCCGGACGCACAACCGACTGAGCCATCCAGGTGTCCCCAGGCAAACTTCTTTAAAAAGGAGTTTAATAATTAAAATTCTTAAGGCTTTCTTAGCTTATGGGAAAAAAAAAATGATTGCTCCTATATGGAAACCTCTGGTTTGGAGAACAATATGCAGATGTTTGTCCCAAAAAGGAATATGTGTTTACATATTTTAAACTGTTTACAGTTTAAAGCTGTTACTGAATTTTGATACTAGTACTCAGAGTCCCAATTACTAAATAATGGTCAGTTCTTCTTAAGAGACATGGTTTTGGATTATTTATTTAACTGTCATTATGCTGAAGTAGAGGCATGTTTTCTTTATAATAAAGCAAAAATGTCTTTTATTGGTTGCCTTCTCTTTCCTATCTCAGTTTCCCATTCCCATTCAGTGTATGTATGTATGTATATGTATATGTATGTATTTGAGAGACAGTGCAAACACAAGTGGGGGAGGGGCAAAGGGAGAGGGAGAGAGAATCTCAAGCAGGCTCCAGGCCCAGCCCAGTGTGGGGCTCAATCTCATGGCTGTGAGATCATGACCTGAGCAGAAATCAACAGTTGGGTGCTTAACCGACTGAGCCACCAAGGTTCCCCTTAGCATATTCTAAAAGTTGAGAATGAAGTATTGCAACTGGCCTTAGAATAGTCAATAAATATCAGTTTTTATTATGACTAGATTTAGATCATGATGCCTTCAACTACCTATTACCAACACAGAAGCAAAGCTTCACTCCCTGCAAGTTCACCATCCTAATGGACCTCTTGGTTCATATTCTCTCTATGCTCTGCCAATTTTATAATACCCCTTGTGAAGTTTCCAACAGTCTGCCCTACCCCAGTAAGATGGAGAAAAGCAATATTAATTAGGAAAGAACCAGATGAAATTGTAATCTGAGCCATTAAAAACAAATCCCTTCTTGGGAAAGAAGAGTAACATGATGTTGAAAAACTCTAATGTGTGTTGAAGAGTAGAAAAGGTCTCTCTGTTGTATGGCTTCAAATGTGCATGTTAAGAAGGAATTACCTGGTAACTTGATTAGCATAATCCACAATCTAATACATGGAAATCATGGCTCATTGCTAATTTCTCTTCTGTATCACTTCTAGAATGGTTATTCTGGTGATCCTATTATTGTTTTGATGACTAATTTTTATCCTGGGCTGTCCACTTCTATGAATTCTGGTTGGCTTAACCTTATCCCATCAGCAGTAAATTGGACTGAATGTATGAGAAATGAGCCCACATTTATGGGGGCCTCGGAAGTAAAGAGTCTGCTTTAAAGTATGGTAAAAATAATGTGAGATGAAATAAGCCTTTTCAAGATACACTTTTTAAAACTCCATCCTTTGAAATCTCCACAAGGAACTTACACTCTGGAAATTGCCTATCTGGAACAGAACAGTGTAGCCTCTTAACACTCTTTTTGAGATAAGTAATAGCTGATTATTGCCCCTGTATAATCATAAGGATTCTCTAGAAGAAAATGAACCATTGTACAATCATGCAGTAGGACTGAATGAGCCAGAACTTTTTACCTTTGTGAAAGGAATTCCTTCAAGTAAGTTCTCTCTAAATCCTTGAAATAGCCAAAGTGAAGAGCAAAATACTATTTTCAGTAGCTTCAAACTCTACGTATAAGATAACATTACATCAGAGATGATTGGGGGAAATGTACTAAGAACTTCTGAGCAACATGGCTAAAAAACAAATATAAAGACCCATTTAAAGCTGGTTTCAGTCCTGGCTCCTTGTTTGCTTTGATGTTGGGGCTGACTTTAAAATGTTTTTAAATGATACTCTGGTGTGTGCCTTAAGGGGACAGCAAGGATAAAAATGAAAATAGCTAGAGGAAATGAACAGATTCCAAAGAAAATGAAATACTCTTGTCACTCTTAAATGTCACTTGATTTCAGAGATCCTATTTACCATCATTTAACAACTTAGAAAAGAGTAGGCCTTATTAAAATATTACCCATTTAAGCAGAAATCTTCAGAAATCGACGAGGGATCATACTTAAACGCATAGCCTAGAGTGCAGTGCATTTTACATACTAGTTGATGCCCTCTCTTGGCAATAATCGTCAATCCTGGATTGCTTTAGGAAGAACTATAAAAATGTAAATTACTAAGACCTGATTTGGTCTTATTGCCTTAGCTAAGTTCTAACACTTAAACTTAAAATATATGGCTGCTGGAGCTAATTAATACTGGTTAATTTGCATATTCAAGAGTCTTCCCATAGTACTTCTTCTCTCTCTTAATATGAGATGACTCTTTCAAAGCTCATGAGGCCATTTAAATAGTGAACTGGATTGAAATTTGTGCTTTCATTTAAAAATGTTTCAAATTTTTCTCGAGCACCATATCCCAGTTTGAATTCTATCTTGAATTCCTTACTAGTTCCCCTCTCCAATAAACAGAAGACAAGGACTATTTGGTATCAAATTACACAATTTAAATAGAAAGTAATGTCTTAAATTAGCATAATAAAAAATTTTGGAACTGGTTGTATACTCATAAAATAATTCAATCATGCATTTAAATACAGCAGAAAGCAAGCCTAGAATATATATTTGCAAATAGCTCATAAGAAAATACCTACCAGAGTAGACTCATAACGTAGCAAAAATGGGAATAAAATAGTTATATATTTGGAATAAAAGAAAAGTGTTATTTGTTTGATATCATTATTAATTTTCCAAACTCAACAGTCTCTGATTTTTAGGTTACTTGGCTTTTCAAATAAATGGGAATTAAGAATAGTTCATACTGGAAGAATGAATAATTTATTACAAATTTTTGAATGAAACTAGCTGGATATACAATTATATATTAGTCACAAAATTCAAGACCTATGTAAGTATATGTACCATCTAGATAGAAAGATAAAGAAAAACATGAGGGTAACTAATGTCACATGCAAGATCTGGTAACCAAAAATTAATCTTTTACAATACTTATTTAACTTTTCTTCATAAAATCCATCAATATTAACATTCTTACTTTTTTTGAAAACTTGAGAAATTACCTCCAAATGTATTATTTTACAAAGTTAACATTAGCAATTACCACAGGACATTATGCCCCTCCTACTGCAACAACCAAAGTATATGAGGGAAATTTAAGAATGTTATCATTAGTGAAACAAGTGTATGGTCACACCTAGTGACTACTTTGCAAGGAAGAACATAATATCCATAAGAGCTTATTGCCATATATGATCCATAAATAGCTACATAGAGATATGTAGCAGAATTTACCTCAACACAGATTGTTATCCGTCAGACTTCATTTTAGAGTTCCAGTGTTTTTAGAACCCCAGCCAGCTCAGCATACCTTAAATTTCAGACCTAAGAAGCAAAAGGGAAAAAAGTGAGACAATTGGTCCTTCACTGCAAGGCTTTAAATATAGTTGCAAGCTTCAGTTTTAAGATATGTTATCTAATGCACCTGGATCTCCAAAGTATAATTAATTTTTATGGTTACCTTCCTCTTGAAGGACAAAATGTCTGTTGGACATTTTATCCTTCAGCAAGTTATTTTCCTCGTCTCTTACTGTACTAGATTATCTCTTTCAACACTATTTCTGTGTCGAATACCAAATGCCTGGAATTTTCATGAGGCTAGGATCCCTCAACTACTATTTTTAATTGAATGTCTTAGCATGTTTTGTGTCTACTGTGCAAAGGGTATACAGTTTCAGTGGAAATAATTTAACAATACTATGCTTTCCACACTAAAAGAAGGCAAATCCTCACTCCTGCTCTCTTGCCAAAATTGCATATTCCTAATTCAAAAGCATGTCTGGGAAATCCAATTATTTAGAGATCGTGGTATGTTTTCAAAGTAAAAACCTAGTATATGCATTAGAATGCATGAACCCATCATTGTTTTTATAAGCTTTTATTGCCTTTAGTGAGCATTTACACTCTCAGCGATGAGAAACTTGTTCCTAGAAGCAAGAGGACCACCTATACTCTCTCTCTTGCTTCAAGTCAATCCTGAATAGTACATGGAAGATGGTAAAAATAACACCAACTGATGACAGAACCCAGAAACTCTTGAGAACCTGACTTTATTGCACTTACAGAAAGTATTGGAAAAAAAAGTTGAGGATGAGTACTTGTTAGCAACTCTCCAACTTCCACACTCAGTATCTGGCATCGGTAGTTGTTGGAAATAAACATCGTGCATCTTTTGAAAGCTGGGTATCACGCTTAGGGTCTTGCCTAATGTAAGCACATAAAATAGTCTATTTGCATAAACAAGCTTATACTGAAAGCTATTGATTAAATACTGACTGTATATACATTTATAATTTTCAAAATAAGCTATTTGCTTATTTGAACTTTACAGTATGCTAAAAATTACTTATGACCAAACTGAAGCCCAGTAAAAGTAGGTAATATGTTTGATTCACACATCTAGAAAGCTCTAGAACCAGGTGCGCTCTCAGGACTCAGCAGAACTAGCAGGAAGGGCCTTGCCAGCTTCAGCCACAGGATAGGTTTGGACTCAGACCGCAGGTTCCAGCTGCTTTGCCTCCACGAGGTTGCCAGGGGGCATGAGGTCGGGGTGGATGGGCTTGCAGCAGCACTGTGAAAGAAAAAAAACTTACCACAGCCAATATAAGGATCTATCACATCCTGATCTTTCTTTAGACATGTGAACACCTCTAGGCACAGATATTTCCTTCCTTTGAAAGGCAAACAGAGAAGATCCAACATGGCGGAGAAGTAAGGGGACCCGAAGTTGCTTTGTCCCTCAAATACAGCAGTCTTGAGGTCAGAGGACTTTGAATTCCAAAAGTCCGGTCTCCAGAGTGACAGAGACGTCTCCAGGGCCCACAGGGACAACTTGGTGGGCCACAGGTGCATGATTGCAAACTGGCAGAGATAAAATGGGCATTATAGGCACGGAAGGGAGGGATCCCCTTCTGTGATGAGAAAAAAGGAAGAGAAAGAGAGGTTGTGGAATTATAGGATGGTATTTGGATAAGAGAAAAAGCATGGACCAGGGAACAGAAAAAAATGGAGAACCATCCAGTTTTTAACTGCAGGGCTTTCTCAGGACCCGGGTGGCAGCCCATTTCTGGGGGCCTGGGGAGGAAGGCAGCCAGCCTCAGGCTCAGTAACTAGTTCAGAGGCGCAGTCCGCAGTCGGAGAAAGCAATCCCCTCCCTCAAGTGTTGTGGGAAGGAGATATATAACCGTTCAAAGGACAAAGGACCCTGCCTGCACCCGCCAGTCACACACCATATATCGGTGGCACTGAGCGGCACTTCCCCGGAACCAGAGCACACTGAGGGGGACCCTTTAAGACATAAGGGTTTGAATGCCAGCGGAGCACCAGGGAGGTGGAGGAGGCAGTGAAGTGGGCGAAACAAAAACAAAAACACAACAAGGCATGGGCATGCTCGCACTGTGAGGATTGCCTGAACAAAGTGGTTTCAGACACCCAGTCTGGGGAGGAGGATGGGGGTGTCGCTGTTTTTCTCCCCATCACCAACGAGGTGGGCTTCAGGGAAGGGAGGCAGGCCCACTGTGGAGGCGGACCCGCCTACACCAAACCACACCCCTCCCTGCCTGTTAACTGCGTATCTACTGGAGATTGACGCTGACCAATCAGACAGCCCCTTCTCCAGACCAGCACTGCCACCGGTTCCAAGGCGCCCAGAGGTTTGCATTTTCTGATTTAATTCTTGGATAATTCTTATTATATATATATATAATTTTTTCTCTCTTCATTTTCTTATTTCTTCCCTCCTGTAGGCCGGTTATTCTGGTTGTTGGTTTGTTTAAGCAGACATATTTATTCTCTTTATCCCTGTTCTATATCTTCTTTATTTTCCTCTCTCTCTCTCTGGATAAAACCGTATAGTTTCTCTGCCTGGTCAATATTATTTTCTTTTCTTTTTCCCTTCCCCTTCATTTCTCTCTTTGTATGAGATAAGGCCTCTTCCACCACCCCTGAACCCCCCCCCCTTTTTTTTATCTTCTTTTTTTTTCCGGGGCTACTTCAATGAACAAATCAAAGCACACCTGGTGTGGGGTCCAAAACATCACTACTAGTAAGAAGATAAAGCAACCAGAGCCACAACAACAGAGAGCATGTAACATACTCCAAAAAACAAATCCTGAAGTGCCAGACCCTGGACCCCTCTTTAATATAGTTGTGCTCACAGGTGCAGGACACATAAGCTATTAAAACACATAAGCGACAGAAAACTAGCCAAAAATGATGAAACATATGGTAGCTAAAAAATTGCTCAAAACAGAAACAATATATCTGATCAATAATTTAGAATAATAGTCATAAGATTAATCTCTGGACTTGAGAAAAGTGTAGAAAACAGAGAATCTATTGCTTCAGAGATCAAGGAACTAAAGAATAGTCATGACGAATTAAGAAATGCTGTAAATGAGGTGCAAAATAAACTAGATGTGATGACAATGAGGATTGAAGAGGCAGAGGGCAGAATAAGTGAAATAGAAGATAAAATTATGGAAAAAAATGAAACAGAAAGAGATAAAAAAAATTCTAGACCACGAGGGGGGGAAATTAAAGAACAAAATGATTCAATGAAATGCAATAATATCTTTATCATAGGTATTCCAAAAGAAGAGAGGGAGAAAAGAGCTAAAGGGGTATTTGAACAAATGATAGCTGAGAACTTCCTCAGTCTGAGGAAGGAAACAGACATGGAAATCCAGCAGGTTCAGAAAACACCCTGCAGAGGTTACAGGAATCAATCTTCTGCATGACATATCATAGTGAAACTGGCAAAATACAAAGATAATGATAAAGAGAGAATTCTGAAAGCAGCTAGGGACAAACAGGCTTTAACCTACAAGGGTAGACCTATCTACTGAAACTTGGCAGGCCAGAAGAGAGTGGCAGGAAATATTCAATGTGCTGAATAGGAAAAATATGCAGCCAAGAATCCCTTATCCAGGAAGGCTGTCATTCAGAATAGAAGGAGCAATAAAGGTTTTCCCAGACAAACAAAAACTGGAGGAGTTCATCACCACTAAACCCTCCTTACACAAGATCCTAAGGGGGAATCTGTGAGTGGAATGTTGCAATGACTACAAAGGACCAGGGACATCACTACAAGCATGAAACCTATAGATAATACAACACTAAATCCATATCTTTCAATAATAATGCTGAATGTAAATGGACTAGATGCTCCAATTAAAAGACATAAGTTATCAGAATGGATAAAAAAAAAAAGAGACCCCTCTATTTGCTGCCTACAAGGGGCATCTGGGTGGCTCACTCAGTTTAGTGTCCGACTTCAGCTCAGGTCATGATCTCGCAGTTCGTGGGTTTGAGCCCCACATCAGGCTCGCTGCTGTCAGCCTGTCAGTGCAGAACTTGGAGCCTGCTTCAGAGTCTGTGCCTCCCTCTCTTTCTGCCCCTCTCCTGCTCATGCTCTGTCTCTCTCTGTCTCTCAAAAATAAATAAATGTTAAAAATTGAGAAAAAAAGAGACACATTTTAGACCTGAAGACATCTTCAGATTGAAAGTGAGGGGATGAAGAACCATGTATCATGCTACTGGAAGTTAAAAGAAGGCTGGAGTAGCCATTCTTATATCAGACAAACTAGATTTTAAACTACAGGCTATACAAAGAGATGAAGAAAGGTATTATATCCTATATCATAATTACAGGATCTAACCACCAAGAAGAGCTAAAAACTATAAGTGTTTATGCACCTACTTAGGAGCACCCAAATATATAAAACAACGAATCATAAGCATAAGCATTCTTATTGATAAGAATGCGGTAATTACAGGTGACTTTAATACTCCACTTACAGCAATGGACAGATCATCTAGGCAGAAAATCAATAAAGAAACAATGGCTCTGAATGATACACTGGACCAGATGGACATGACAGATATATTCAGAACTTTTCATCCTAAAGCAGCAGAATACACATTCTTCTTGAGTGTACATGGAACATTCTCCCAGATAGATCACATACGGGGTCACAAAATATCAATAAATATAAAAGAATTGAGATCATACCATGCACATTTTCAGCACACAATGCTATGAAACTTGAAATCAATCACAGGAAAAAGTTTGGAAAACTTCCAAATGCATGGAGGTTAAAGAACATCTTACTAAAGAATGAATGGGTCAACCAGACAATTAAAGAAGAAATTAAAAAATACATGGAAACAAAGGAAAATGAAAACCTGACAGTCCAAATCTTTTGGGATGCAACAAAGGCAGTCCTAAGAGGAAAATACATTGCAATCCAGGCCTATCTCAAGAAACAAGAAAAATCACAAATACAAAATCTAACAGCACACCTAAAGCAACTAGAAGCAGAATAGCAAAGAAACCCCAAGGTCATCAGAAGAAGAGAAACAATAACGATTAGAGCATAAATAAATAATATAGAATCCAAAAAATTAGTAGAACAGATCAATGAAACTAAGAGCTGGTTTTTTGGAAAAAATAAACAAAATTGATAAACCCCTAGCCAGACTTCTCAAAAAGAAAAGAGAGAGTACCCAAATAAAATCATGAAAGAAATTGGATTTATCACAACCAACCCCTCAGAAATACAAACAATACTATGAAAGTTTATATGCCAACAAACTGGACAACCTGGAAGAAATGGAAAAATTCCTAGACACCCACACACTACCAAAACTCAAACAGGAAGAAATAGAAAATTTGAACAGACCCCTAACTAGTGAATAAATTGAATCAGTTATCAAAAATCTCCCAACAAATAAGAGTCCTGGACCAGATGACTTCCTAGGGGAATTCTACCAAATATTTAAAGCAGAGTTAATACCTATCCTCCTCTATAGCTGTTCCAAAAAATAGAATTGGAAGGAAAACTTCCAGACTCATTCTGTGAAGCCAGTATTACCTTGATTCCCAAACCAGACAGAGACCCCACAATAAAGGAGAATTATAGGCCAATATCCCTGATAAACATGGATGCAACAGTCCTCAACAAGATACTAGCAAATCAAATTCAACAGCATATAAAAAGAATTATTCACCATGATCAAGTGAGATTCATTCCTGGGCTGCAGGGCTGGTTCAATATTTGCAAATCAATCAATGTGATACAACACATTAATAAAAGAAAGGATAAGAACCATATGATCCTGTCAATTGGTGCAGAAAAAGCATTTGACAAAATACAGCATCTTTTCTTAATAAAAACCTTTAAGAAAGTCAGGATAGAAGGAACATATCATAAAAGCCATATATGAAAAGCCCATCCTCAATGGGGAAAAAACTGAGAGCTTTCCCCCTGAGATTAGGAACACAACAGGGATGTCCACTCTCACCACTGTTGTTTAACATAGTGTTGAAAGTCCTAGCATTCGCAATCAGACAACATGAAATAAAAGGCATCACAATTGGCAAAGATGAAGTCAAACTTTCACTTTTTGTAGACGACATGATACTCTACCTGGAAAACCCGAAAGACTCCACCAAAAAGCTGCTAGAACTGATACATGAATTCATCAAAGTCACAGGATACAAAATTAATGTTCAGACATTGGTTGTATTTTTATACACCAATAATGAAGCAACATAAAGAGAAATCAAGAAATCTATCCCATTTACAATTGCACTAAGAACCGTAAAGTACCTAGGAATGAATCTAACCAAAGATGTAAAAGATCTGTATGCTGAAAACTATAGAAAATTTATGAAGGAAATTGAAGAAGACACAAAGAAATGGAAAAACATTCCATGCTCATGGATTGGAAGAATAAATATTGTTAAAATGTCAATATACCAAAAGCAAGCTACACATTCAATGCATTCCCAATCGAAATTGCACAGGCATTCTTCTCAGAGCTAGAACAAACAATCCTAAAATTTGTATGGAACCACAAAAGACCCCAAATAGCCAAAGTAATGCTGAAAAGAAAACCAAAGCAGGAGGCATCACAATCCCAGACTTTAGCCTCTACTACAAAGCTGTCATCATCAATACAGTATGGTATTGGCACAAAAACAGACACATAGACCAATGGAATTGGACCCACGAATGTATGGCCAACTAATCTTTGACAAAGCAGGAAAGAGTGTCCAATGGGAAAAAAGACAGTCTCTTTAGTAAATGGTGCTGGGAGAACTGACAGCAACATGCAGAGGAATAAAACTAGACCACTTTCTTACACCATACACAAAAATTAACTCAAGATGGATGAAATCCCTAAATGTGAGACAGGAAACCATCAAAACCCTAGAGGAGAAAACAAGCAACAACCTCTTTGACCTCAGCTGCAGCAATTTCTTAACACACCTCTAAAGGCAAGGGAATTAATAGCAAAAATGAACTATTGGGGCCTCATCAAGATAAAAATCTTCTGCACTGCAAAGGAAACAATCAACAAAACTAAAAGGCAATCAACAGAATGGGAAATGATATTTGCAAATGACATATCAGATAAAGGGTTAGTATCCAAAATCTATAAAGAACTTACCAAACTCAACACCCAAAAAACAAAGAATCCAGTGAAGAAATGGGCAGAAGACATGAATAGATACTTCTCCAAGGAAGACATCCAAATGGCCAACTGACACATGAAAAAATGCTCAACGTCACTCATCATCAGAGAAATACAAATCAAAACCACACTGAGATCCAACCTCAGACTGATCAGAGTGGCTAAAATTAACAACACAGGAAACAACAGGCAAGGCAAGATACTGGCAAGGATGTGAAGAAATGGGAACCCTCTTGCACTGTTGGTGGGAATGCAAACTGGTGCAGCCGCTCTGGAAAACAGTGTGGAGTTTCCTCAAAAAATTAAAAATAGAACTACCCTACGACCTAGCAATAGCACTACTAGAAATTTATCCAAAGGATACAGGAGTGCTGATTCATAAGGGCACATGGACCCCAATGTCTATAGTAATGCTTTCAACAATAGTCAAAGTGTGGAAAGAGCCTAAATGTCCATCAAGTGATGAATGGATAAAGAAGATGTGATTTATATATACAACGGAATACTACTGGCAATGAGAAGGAATGAAGTCTTGCCATTTGCAGCAACGTGGATAGACCTGGAGGGTATTATGCTAAGTAAAATAAGTCAGTCAGAGAAAGACATATCATATGTTTTCACTCATATGTGGAACTTGAGAAACTTAACAGAAGACCATGGGGGAAGGGAAGGGGAAAAAATAGTTACAAACAGAGGGAAGGAGACAAACTATAAGAGACTCTTAAATACAGAGAACATACTGAGGGTTGATAGGGGGAGCAGGGGAGAGGGGAAAATGGGTGATGGGCATGGACGAGGACACTTGTTGGGATGAGGACTGGGTGTTGCATGTAAGCAGTGAATCACGGGAATCTACCCCCAAAACCAAGAGCCAAATATGTTAGCCAATTTGACAATAAATTATATTAAAAAAGAAAAAGAAAAAAGAAAGGTAAACAATCCCATAATTATAATACATAATTATAAACATAATTATAAAACTGTTCCTTTTATTGAGCAGATGTGTAAATGAACAAGTCTTTTATTGACTATTCTAAAGAATGAGGAACATAACATTAAATCTGAATTCAATAATGAGTTTCTTTGCTATTCAGAGACAAAATGACATTGGTACTTCACTTCATGATTTTTCAACTATAGGTAGGGATTCAATCCAATGAAATGAATGCCAACCATGCCTTTGTAAAAAGTGGTGTGAAATATGCAAAAATAATTGAGCTAAGAGTGAGTGGTAAGAAGAGAAACAATTAGTGTTTCCTTTCAATTATTGTCTAACTTAAACCTTGAAGAGATTTAGGGTGACAGTAAAACTTGTGACTGAAAATCTTATATATACCCAATATGTATTGTTGGTTAATTTTAGCTATCCAACATAAAGATGTCAAAATAGTCACTTTCTTGTCAAAGAATAAGAGTGTCGTTACCCACTCCCAAACAGAAAGCCAATATACTTCAGTCTGGTGTCATTTCGAAGAATATTGTGTAGATTATGAGCCATGAGATGGCTGTGCTCTAGGCTAAATCAAATCTTTCATCCTCTTATTTTTTTCAGAAACCCTGCTCTATTGATTATCGCTTCACTCACCTGAATCTACAAACTCTACTTATTCCTTCCTGGCTGTCAAAGTAAGAATTGCACCCACAAAGTTAAACAGGTAAGAAAAACTTTATTCAAGGTTATTGAAATAAAAGACAGAGAGCGGGGCACAGTTAACTCTGCTAAAACAAAGGCACGTAGCTTCTAGTAACTGGAGTGGAGGGATTGTAGGCCATTGGTGTTTGCTGATTGACCTTACCCAAAGGAAAAGTAAACTTTCTGGTACCTTCACAACAGAAGGTACTTTTACAATTTGAAAGCGGTGCCCATCAGACCCTTCAGCAGACACTGGGAGACAGGGGACTACCTTCCTTAATGATTACGTTCTTAAGGACATCCCAGGTTCTTGAAAAAAACAGTCCAGAGGTGCCTGGGTGGATCAGTCGGTTAAGGATCCAGGTTTTGATTTTGACTCAAGTCATGATATCACAGTTTTTGTGAGTTTTAGCCCCACATCAGACTCTGTGCTGACAGCCAGGTGCCTGCTTAGGATTCTCCCTCACCTTCCACCCCTCCCCCACTTGCATCCTCTCTTTCTCTCTCAAAATAAATAAATAAATAAAACTTAAAAAAAGAAAGAAAGACCAGGGTTATAAAACTAGCAAGAGGCTTTTTCAAAGATTTATATCTCAAAGAGTGCAGAGAAAGAATTTGCAGGTATAAATTTTTTAAGTAAATCCTCTAAGAAAAGGGAGGCCTCAAGGCAGGAAGAAACCTGCCTAAAGTTTAATTAAACTGGCAGGAATGCTATGGCTGTATTAAATGTGCAGAAGTATTTCTCTTCTTAAAACAATAAGCAAACAAATCATAAATCTTTCTTTGACACCTTATTCTTTTTTTCTGTGAAGTAATGTAAGGAGGCAATAATGGAAATGGTGGGAGATGTGTGGTTTGCTCTAAGAATATTTTATCATTGAATTGCCTTTGCATGATGATAATAAACACAGATAGATGCTTATTTAGTCAATTTTATTATTGTTTTACAATTCTTTAGAGACACTGCAAAGTCTTATCGCCTGCATGTTGGGCAGAAAACACCCACCTTCCCTACCTACTACCCCTTTACACCACTGATTCTATTCCCCTGTTTCTTGCTTTCCCTCTAAACCAAATATCTTAAGGGGTACCCAAGTAGCTCAATCAGTTAAGCATCCAACTCTTGATTTCGGCTCAGGTCATGATCTTGTAGTTAGTGAGATTGAGCCCTGTGTTGGGCTCTGTGCCAAAAGCTCGAAGCCTGCCTGGGATTCTCTCTCCCTCTCTCTCTCTCTTCCCCTCCTCTGCTCATGTGTGCACTCTCTCTTTCAAAATAAATTTTAAAAAGTAATAAATATTTAAACCAAACATCTTGAAAGTATTGTCTATGCTCAATGTATTTGCTTCCTCATAGAAATTATGCTATGCTACGGAACTGACTTTTTTCAGTCACCAATAATTGAATCATTTATAAATCCAATTGATATTTCATAGTCATTATCTCATATATTCTCTTATATGCATTTGACAGTTTATAATGTCATACATCTCCAGTCCATCTCCTGTCTACTCCTTATCCTCTTAAGCGATCTTTCTTCCTCTGCTGGGTCTTAAGATGTCCATGTTTCTCTTTCAAGCCATCTTGTCTTCCCACGTGAAATATCTGAGCAAACTTAGCCTTTCCCATAGATTTATGCACATGTATATTCTTATGATTGAAAATTATAATTCTAGCACATGTTTCTCTTCTAAGCTTTAGGCTTATGCTTCCAGCTTCATTCTAAATATCTCCCTTAGCTATCCTAAGGAAATCCTAAAGTCAACAAAACAGAAAAAATCAACTTACTTCCAATTCTACTATTTTTCCAAGCTGAAAACCCAAGAGCTAACCTTGATTTCTACTTCTATCCCTCATGCCAGATTTAGTTAAACAGAAACTTTTATATCATCTCCAAGTTACACATTTCTCAAACCTATCCTTTCTATCTCCCATGCTATTTTCTACCAAAATCAGGGCACAACACAGCTTATGTGAATTATCACAACCTCCAAGGCCAGCAGCTCTGTGTACCCAGTGACATTGGTTTTTTTAGTTCAAATTTGTATTATGTTCTTAGCACATTGCCCAGGAGAAAACAAGAATTTCATAGATTTTTTTTAACTAAGTGAATAAAGCAAACCTGATACTGTTCTTATTTTTATCAAAAAGAAACATGGATTTTGAATCCTTTCAATAATTACCTGAATATTTTAATTTAGAACCCAAAGTTACCTGCCATATATTATTGAGTAGATAACCAGTAACCAAATTCCTTATCAACTGCATATTTATCTGTTTCATATTTGAGAAGAACACAGAACATGGAATAAGTTAGGACGCTTCTCATCCCCACTGCTAAGTAAGTCTGAAATATGCCAAGTTCCCCTATTTCAAGAATCTCTCTACACCCTTAGTAAATTAAATCAACAACTATTTTATTATATATCTTGATTCTATAAATTGACTGGACTTGATTAGGAGGTTCTGCCCCACAGCTGTCAGCTGGAGCTGCAGTCATCAGGAGGCTCTGCTGGGCCCACCTGTTCAACCAAGGTCGCTCACTCACATAAGCTGACACTTGATGGCTATTGACTGAGAACTCAGCTGGGGCTGCCTGGTTCTACTCCCACCTCATGTCATGGCAGTGGGTCCCAAGAGCATAAAAGTAGAGACTTCTTGGCCTTTTAAGCTTTAGATTTAGAATTGGCTGAGCATTACTTAGTCCCATATTGTATTGATTAAAGCAGTTTACATGGTCAGCACCAATTCAAGAGAAGGGAACTTCTATGGAAAGCTTTAGGTGATTTTTTAAATGCTTATTTATTTTGAGAGAGAGAGATAAAGAGCAAGCAGGAGAGAGGCAGGGAAAGAGGGAGACAGAGAATCCCAAGCAGACACTGTGACATCAGCACAGAGCCCTACGCTGGGCTGGAACTCACCAAGAGGTAGATCATGATCTGAGCCGAAATAAAGAGTTGGATGCTCAACCGTCTGAGCCACCCAGGAGCCCATGAATTTGATTATTGTGAGTGACGTTGCTATAAATATTCATGTACAAATCTTTGTATGAACATATGCTTTTATTTCACTTGGGTAAATATCTAGAAGTGGAATTACTTGGTCATATGATAAAGTTATGTACCAAAATTTGAGGAAATGCCAAGCTTTTTTTCCCCCAAAGTGGCTATAATTTTTTGCATTTGCACCAGCAATGAATGAAGATTCTAGTTTATCCAGATTTTCACCAAGATGTATTATTATCAGTCTTTCCTATTATTGCCATCTAAATGGATGTAGAGTGGCATCTCACTGTGTTTTGATTTGCATTTCCCTGTTGCCTAAAGATGTTGAGCATCTTTTCATGTGCTTTTTCCATTTGTCTATACTTGTATAAATTCTTTGAAGTAATATTGATTCAAATCTTTTGTCCATATTTTATTGGGTGATTTGTATTTTAACTGAGATATAAGAGTTTTTTCTATATTGTGGATTCAGTCTGTTATGAATATTTGAATTGAAAATATTTTCTCCCATTGCATGTGTTTTCTTTCATTAGTCCTAACCACTCATTTTTAGTTTTATTGAGGTGTGATTGATATTAAAAATGCACACATTTAATGTATGCTCTTGATGAGTTTGGACATATGCATGTATTTGTGATACTATTACCACAAACAAGGTACTAAACACATCTTTCACCTCTAGCATTTTCCTTCTGTTCTTTTGTGGTCTTTCTTTCTTTCTTTCTTTCTTTCAGAACACTTCACATGAAATCTATCCTGTCAAAATATTTTAAAGTGCAAATTATTATATTATTAATTTTCGGTACTGTGTTGTATAGCAAATCGCTAGAACTTGTTCACCTTGCATAACAGAAACCTTATATGCATTGAAAATAATTTCATATTTCTCCTTTCTTTCAGACACTGGCAACTGTCATTCTCTTTTCTGCTTCTATGAGTTTGGCCTTTTTAGATACCTCATATAAGTGAAATCATGTTGTATTTATTCTCCTGTGGTTGGCTCATTTCACTTCACTTAATGTCCTCTAGGTTCATTTATATTAGCAACAATGGCAGGATTTCCCTTTTTAAGGCAGGATAATATTCCACTGTACATGTATTCCATATTTTCTTTATCCATTCATCTGTAAGGGTATTTGGGTTGTCTCCATATCTTGGCTATTGTGAATACTGCTGTGGTGAATATGAGAGTACAAATAGATAATCTCTTCAAGATCCTGACTTCAGTTCTTTTGAGTATATATTATCACTTATGCTTTTGATGTTATATCTAAGAAAGCATTGTCTACCCATGGTTATGAAGATATTTATCCCTAGGTTTTCTTCTAACAGTTTTAACATTCTGGCTTTTATATTTTATGTCTATGATTAATTTTAAGTAAATATGTATATATGGTGAGGAGTAGGGGTTCTAGTTTCTCAGTACTATTTGTTGAAAGGACTATTCCTTTCTTCATTGAATTATCTTGACACCTTTTCAAAAACCAAGCCATAAATATCTGAGCTTATTTATGTTCTATTGATCTATAGATTTATCCTTATGTCAGTACAACACTGTAATGATTACAGCAGCTTTGTAATAAATTTTGAAATTGGAAAGTGTTAGTACTCTAACTTTATTTTTCTTTATTAAAGTTGTTTTGTCTGTTCTGAATCCCTGGGATATCCACAAAATTTTACTAGCGCCTGGGAAATTTTACTAATTTTTCTGGGAAGGACTATAGCTGAAATTTTAATGGGGTTCATGTTTAATTTATAGATCAGTTTGGAAAATATTACCATTTTAACTATTTTTTGATCCATGAGCTTGTATCTTTCCATATACTTAAATCTTTTTAAATCTTTTCCAAATTTTCATTGTACTAGTTTTGCACTTATTTTGTGTTTTTATTCTTTTTTGATATTGTTAAAGGAGTTTTAAAAATGTTATAGTTGTAATGTTCATTTCTAGTGCATACGGATGCAATTGATTGTATACTGATCCTTTATTCTGCTAACTTTCTGGACTCATTTATTAGGACCAATAATTTTTTAGAGGATACCTTTGGATTATCTGTATATAAGATTATGTCACTTGCATATAGGGTTATAGAGATAGTTTTATTTCTTCCCTTAATGATCTGAATATCCTTTTTTTCAATTTTTAGAGACTACAAATTGGTTTATTTTTGTTTTATAATTTTCCCCAGTTAAATATTTTTGTTAGGGAGCAGGACCAATGCACACTTCACTGTACTCCAGAAGTCAGTCTCTGCTCAATCACCCTTGGGTGCATATGGGCTCTTCAAACCAGGCAGATGGCCAAGTTTCAGGCAGGGTTCTGGCAGGAAATAGATGACACACTCTAGGGTATTAACTAGGATATTAGCTGTGGAGAGTTTAATGAATGTATGGAGAGTTTTAAGAAACAACAAATTTTAATGAATTTAAGGACTCTGGAATGAGAATATTAGGAAGCCATTATAATATGAGACAAAAGGAGCAAGAGAAGAAGTTGTTTAATGGAACCTATAGGAAGCTGAAAGCTTTGGAAATGGGGCCATACAATGGGATGCATCTGTAGATCCTACACTATTATTTCCTATCTCTCCTGAGTCTTTACTGATCCTCTACTAGTCTTTTCCCATCAGCCAACACAATTCAGATGCAGGGAGAGAGTGAAAGAAACTCCAAACTGTCTCTACTTCCACATTTCCATCTCCTGTTGGTGCTTTCTACTGACCATTCCCCATGAGAAGACAGAGGGGAATGGAGTCTGAGTGATACAGCTTATAGAAGTCATCTCTTGTGCATAGCAATACAAGGAATGGGAGAGAATGGATTTGGAAGGACAATTAAAGATTAAAAACCCAATTGTTATAATCATTTTAATGTTAATTTATCTCTTGAGAGAGAGAGAGAGAGAGAGAGAGAGAGAATATGAGAGGGAGGGGTAGAGAGAGAGAAGAGAGAATCCCAAGCAGGGACTCAGTCTCACAAATCATGAGATCATGACCTAAGCTGAAACCAAGAGTAATACACTTAACTGACTGAGCCATCCAGGGGCCCCCAAACCCAATTACTTTAAATTTGATAATAAAGATCACTATAGTCTGCTACTCTGTATCTATTACTGTATCTGATTCCTTTAGGTATTTTTGTTACTATGCATCTAGATTCAGATTGTAATTTAGCTTTATATAGTATTATTTAAACTTTTTACCATTTGCACTCAGCAAGACTTATGGACCTAGTTTTAATTTTTGGTCCTCATCATTTCTACCAGCCTGCTGAAGATTCCCTAAGCATTCCTTTCTTTATAATAGGTTGACCTGTCCCTTGCAAAGTATATATTTTCATTATATCTAAGTATACCTAGCTACCAAATGTGCTTCTAGACAGATGAATTTAAGTCTGTCTTGAGGTTATTTATATGTTAAAGAAAGCCTTGCTATCAACAAGGCAATAATTTGATTTTAGTAAATTTAATGAAAATTTATCTTTTGTAAATACAGTAATATAATAGAGCCAAATGTTTGAAACCATTTTTCATTCGATATAATAAAATTATATAGATGACATGGAAAAAACCACTTTTTTTTTTTGCTTGCTGTAGAAAGAGGAAATTTATCTAAGTCACTGAGTACTGAAAAAAATGAATATAATTGTAGGGAGTATGTCTTAAGAGACTATTTGATACGTTTCAGTATTAGATGAGTGTCTGAAATGAAATTATTCTCACTTGAGGACGCGGGCAAGATGGCGGAGAAGCAGGGAGCTTTGTAATCCGCACACGCCCGCGTGGATTGAACTGAGAAGGACTGAAGGGATAAAACTTGGATTTGCAAGTGGGGGAAAGAAGAAACAGACGCCAGAAAGAAGACAACCTCAAAGATGCCTGAGTGAGTGACTGTGATCTGGGAAATTAGGGGACGGGCGGTCCCGGTGGTGCAGGGGAAGGAGCCCCGGAGCCCAACACAGGGAGAGCGCGCTGTGCCCCG
>CM053577.1:89701063-89776370 GCA_028646485.1 Cryptoprocta ferox | reverse complement strand
TTGAGGTTGTCTTCTTTCTGGCGTCTGTTTCTTCTTTCCCCCACTTGCAAATCCGAGTTTTATCCCTTCAGTCCTTCTCAGTTCAATCCATACGGGCGTGCTCGGATTACAGAGCTCCCTGCTCTTCCGCCATCTTGTCCTCCCCCTTATACAACTTTTAAAATTGAAAATAAACAATACAAATGTGGTGTTTGGTAAGAATCTAAAGTCACTTTATGTTACCTTATCAGTGTATATGAAGCTTTTATAGTTTGCCTTTATGTTGTACATATGCTTACATGTATATCCATGAAACCGGTGATCTTTTTTCGTAACTTGTTCTATATTTAAGATGTTGTACAAATATTGAAAATTTATAAAGAATTTTGAAGAAATTTAGCCTCTTTCTACTAAAAACCAAAAGAATATTCTTTGTATTCTATCTTACCTATGAATTTTTAAGAATGACAGAATAATTGATTACTGCTTTGTTTTCCCACAAGAGAGAAATTCTAAGTTATAATGTGCATGCCTTCCAACTGCATACTTGGACCTAGTTATATGTAAAGTGCTCTGTTGTGCTCAATTTTGGCATGAGTAGACATTAAATGGCATCTGGGAATTCTTTCCAATATGTGAAATAACTCATCCATCAAAGAGTGTAATAATAGTGTAATTAATGATTAAATGTTAAAATTATTATAATTATAAAATATTATAATTCTGTCATTTGTTACTTACCTTTTATGTTTTTGCAAATAGAAGTAAAAAATAGAAACTTAAAGAAAGGTAAAAGTACAGGAAGGCAAATTAGAAGAGAAACCCTTGTAACTAAGGTAGAAACCAATCAGTATGTAAATATTACTGGAAATCTTTTATTCTTTTTTAAGACTTAGGATGCCAAATTAATTAGTCATAAATATCATTGGATTATAATGAAAAAAATGTCAAAGAGGTAAACCAGCCATGTAGAATAAGAAATGTTTTTACCTATTCTATAAGCATTAATATATGAAGTACAAGAAATTTGTCTCTTGTAAATATGGCCTTCCCACTACACTGTGCCAATGAACATTTGGTTGCTCATAATAACATTACACCTCCCTCTTCCCTTTCATTCAAATATATTCTTTTTAAAATGTGTTTTTAACCCTATCATTAACCTCCATGTTGCCAAAGTCAATGGTCACTTGGTTGCCCTCATGTTATTCAATCTCTCAGCACAGATGGCCACTGTTTCCCTGACATTTTCCATTCTTGGATTCCATAAAATATTTCCTGATTTTTCTTGAATTGTTGGCATTTCCTCAACAATTGCCTTTCCTGAATGCTCCTGTTATGGCTGGACTTAAATGTTAAATAAACCCATAGTTTTCTTTTAACCTTTCCTTTCCTTACGTCATTTTCTTGTGATTATGGCTTTAAGATTATCTGGATTTATCTGACTCGTAATTGTCTGCATCCATCTCATGGCCTCCCTTGAGGTCCAGACTCAAATATCCAGCTGCCTTCTGTACATTTCATTATCTGAATAACGTCACTTCATTTATCATAATGAACATAGGACACTTGATTCACCCCAATAAGTATCCCAAACCCATAACTATACCCTATACCTAGTTTTCTTCATCATGGTAAATGGAACTACCTGTAAGATTAGGTAAAAAATCCAAGTGTGTCCCTTTGTATTTAATGCTACCTTCTTCCTTGAATCCAATTAATTAATTGGTGAATCTGTTGATTTTATTTCCAAAATACATCTTAAATATGTTTCTCTTCATCTCCACTGTCAACCCCATGTACCATCATTCATTCAGTCATTAATATATAAATAAATAAATAAGGAATCACCATCTTACATTTATACCTTTCTACACGTGGCCCCTATAAACCATTCTTCAAAGAGCAGACAGAATAATTTTTTTTAAAGAAGTTGAATCAAATTCTTCTTTTCACTAAAAATGTCCTCTTCTACTTAGACTCAAACCAGACTCCCTACCATGGCTCACAATATTTTACACACCTAGTTCTTGGCAGATCTATTTAATATTATCTTCCAGACCTCTCTCCTCTCCATCTTTAAGCCACACTGGCTTTCTTTCTATTCTTTAAACATGCTAAGATTGTTTCTATCTCTGTACCTTTGCACTTACTGTTCCTTCCACCTGGAACTCTGTTATTTAGACTTCTCACATTCAATTTTCAATCTAATTTCTCCATCCCAGAGAATCTTGGCCTGACCAATCTATGTTAGCCATGGTCTCACTCTACATCCTCAACGAGTATGGAACCTGTCTATGTAGCTCATTGCTTAGGATGGTCTGGCCTCTAGTTATTACTCAGTAAACATTGATTAATTGATTTAATAAAGAATGTTAAATGAAAGCTCTCAGAAAGGATCAGAAATATATTCACACTGAAATATAAACAACTGGATAAAAAAACATTTCTAACATATTATTAAATTCTTAAATTTAAGAAATAAAGCTTATTTTAAAAGTTACTATTAAGATAAATTTAAGGTACCCTTACTTGGACAGTGGCAGGATTTGAGGAGAATGTCGTAGACCATGCTGGGTACCTCAAGTAATACACACAAGTCATTCCTTCTAAGCTTATCTATAAAAGTATCCAAAGAAATTACACTTGTATTTTCCATAGTTTTCATTTTCCAATTTGCTTCACTTTTAATTCATTAAATTGGAGTAAGAAAATCACATCAAGGAAAACAGCCTATAATACCAACACAAAAATTAATTTAGAAATGTTTGCATCTCCATGCTTTATAAACATGCTTTAAATATACACTATTCAAGTATGGAAGTTACAAACAGTTAACAATGAATTATGGACTTATAATTCGACTGATGAAATCTCAAGGCACAAAACCATGGGTCGTATCCTACTATGGATTTAATATGAAACTCTTTTCACAGTTAGGGGAGTTCCACTTGAAAATTGAGAAGACAGGTTGTGAATTAATAGTCATAAAATGCTTTGTTCTATGAATCCCATATTGAATTAATAAAAGAAATATGAATCAGGCTCATGAGAGAGAAAGGTGTATTTTCTGGTTTAGTGAAAGTGTGCCAGCATCATTTTTTAGAATTAGAAATGAATGCTGTATTTTTTTCAACCTATAATAACTGTTTTCATTTTTTTTACTCAAATAAGTGAAACCTGAGTTTCAAATAACTTCTGAAATAAGTTAAATGACAAATGGAAAGAACCTGGATTTGAAATCAGACTCCCTAGCTCTAACATAAGCCAGGTGCTTACTACCTGTGTGACCTTTCCCAAATTACTTAACCTCGCTAATCCTGTTTCCTCATTTCTGAAGAAGATAATATTTATCTTGGGTATAATTTTATAACCAAATGAAGTAATATAAAAATGTATATAAAAAGTACACCATGGAACAGTTTTGTAGACAAAGTAATGCACATAAAATGTATATTAAAAGTGTACACATTGGCTTAGAATCTATATACTAAATGCCATCTTTCTCTAAGCAGAGCCCAGGATATAACCCAGGTCACTTAATTCCTTCCGCAGGTTTTTAAAAAATATTATAACAATGCCTTTCTCTCCATTTAATTAACTCTTCCTTTGTTACTTTCTTTGTGGGCAGGTATTTTTTTTTGCACCCTTTTCTCTTAATTCTCTACCTATAGAAAATACATTAGACTTTTATGTAGAAAAGAAGTTAACACCAAATGGTTAAACTAGGACCAAAGTAACAAGTACAAAACTATGTAACAAATTAAGCTAAATACATATATTTTCAATTTTTCATCTTGCATTTAGCCTTTTTTATAATTTATCATTGAAGAATTAATTTCTCCAATAAAAAATATTTTGAATATTTTTGAACAATAAAATATAATGTTTGTTATTATCTTTCCAACTCTATCCCAATGAGCTTCATAACCAAAGAGTGTGAAACAAATATTCTAAGATTCAGGTTAAATCAGGTCAATAAATTAATTGACATATAGATATTATGTAATCAATAATAACTTTAATGATATCAAACCTTAGGATAATCATTTGTTTTTTATTAGATGGCAGCATGACATGTTTAAGAATTATGTTTAAAACCTAATGGATGTTATAAATGAAAACATTTTAAAAAGTAAGGAAGCATATCTAATACAGTTGTTACAGCCAATAGATATAGCGGGGTGATGAGCAAAACTAACCTTCCAGGTAAGTCAGGAAAGAAAGTAGTTGATACATGGTCATTTCCTTTGAAGTCAGACTTTGCTAATTTTTACTTGATAGAAGAAGATCAGACCATTTGGTTTCTCTCTCTCTCTCTTTTTTATTACTTTACATACAAAGACTTAATGAACTGAGCCAGCCTTATAATTTCACATTCATCTGCACTATTTACAGTTCATGTGATTGTATCCTACCATACAACATTATCAACTAACAAATATAGACCCAGCACCTCCCAAGAACAGAGCTTGTGTTAGGAATTGGAATAAGATACAACCAACTGTAAGACACGGTCTTTGGCCTAAAGGACTATATGATCTGTGGTGGAGAATGAAATAGCTCCTTAAAAAAAAAGCTACTTAAAAAAAAAAAAGAAACAAAAAAAACCATGTTGAGATTATGTTGTGCTTCCTTAAGGAAAAAGAATGTGAGTTATAACTTGTATTTCTGTATTTACAACATATAATAGTAAAACCCATGTCCTTTAGGTAGAACTAAAGGATAAATATGATTTATTATAGATCATGTAAGTAAATGAATTATCAAACAAATACCTATACGAGTTCATGTATGTTCTATTTTTAACTGTTTAATTTTCACTATATACACTGATGTTCCTAGTACACCCAGTTGGGGAAGAATAAAAGATCAAGAGATGATTTGAATGATGTTGAGTATCTTTTCGTGTGTCTATTAACTGACTGGATGTCTTCTTTGAAAAAGTGTCTATTTATGTCTTCTGTTCATTTCTTCACTGGATTATTTGTTTTTCTGAGAGTTGAGTTTGATAAGTTCTTTATAGATTTTGGATACTAACCCTTCATCCAATATGTCATTTGCAAATATCTTCTCCCATTCCAAAGGTTGCCTTTTAGTTATGTTGATTGTTTCTTTCACCATGCATTAACTCTTTATATTGATGAGGTTCCAATTTTAGCTTTCATTTCCCTTGGCTCTGGAGACATGTCAAGTAAGAAGTTACTGTGGCCAAGGTCAAAGAGGTTAATGCCTGTTTTTTACTCTAGAATTTGCATGTTTTCCTTTTTCAATTGAGGTCTTCCATCCATTTTGAGTTTATTTTTGTATATGGTGTAAGAAAGTTATCCAGTTTCATTCTACATGTTGCTGTCCAGTTTTTCCAGCACCATTTGCTAAAGAGACTGTCTTTTTTTTCCATTGGATAGTCTTTTCTGCTTTGTCAAAGATTAGTTAACCATACATTTGTGAGTCCATTTCTGGGCTCTCTATTCTATTCCATTGACCTAGGTGTCTATTTTTGTGCAGTACCATACTGTCTTGATGATTGCAGCTTTGTAATACAGCTTGAAGTCTGGAATTGTGATGCCTCCAGCTTTGGTGTTCTTTTTCAACATTATTTTGGCTATTCAGGGTCTTTTCCGTTTAAATACAAATTTTGGAACTGTTTTTTCAAGCTCTGTGAAGAATGCTGGTGTTATTTTCCAAGGGATTGCATTGAATGTGTAGGTTGCTTTGGGTAGTATAGATATTTTAACAATATTTGTTCTTCCAATCCATGAGCATTGAATATTTCTCCATTTCTTTGTGTTTTCTTCAATTTCTTTCATAAGCTTTCTATAGTTTTCAGCATACACATCTTTTACCTCTTTGGTTAGATTCATTCCTAGGTATATTTTGGTTTTCTGTACATCAGTAAATGGGATTGATTCCTTGATTTCTCTTTTGTTGCTTCATTATTGGTGTATAGAAATGCAACCAATTTCTGTACGTTGATTTTATATCCTGCGACTTTGCTGAATTCATGTATCTATTCCGGCAGGTTTGGAGTGGAGTTTTCGAGTTTTCCATGTAGAATAGCATATCATCTGTGAAGAATGAAACCTTAACTTCTTCCTTGCTGATTTGGAAACATTTTATTTCTTTCAGTTGTCTGCTTGCTGAGGCTAGGACTTGCAACACTAAATTGAACAACAGTGGTGAGAGTGGACATCTCTGTCTTGTTCCTGACTTTAGGGAGAAAACTCTCAGTTTTCTCCATTGAGGATGATATTAACTGTGGGTCTTTGATATATGGTCTTTATGATCTTGAGGTATGTTTCTTCTATCCCTACTTTCTTGAGGGTTTTTATCAAGAAACATGCTATATTTTGTCAAATGCTTTTTCTGCAGAAGATCATATGGTTCTTTAACCTTTCTTTCCTTAATGTGGTGTATCATGTTGATTAATCTGTGAATATTGACCCAGCCCTGCAGCCCAAGAATAAATCCCACTTTATCATGGTGAATAATTATTTTAATGTACCGTCGAATTCAATTTGCTAGCATCCTGTTGAGAATTTCTACTTATCACCAGAGAAATACAAATCAAAACCACACTGAGGCACCACCTCACACTTGTCAGAATGGCTAAAATTAATAACTCAGGAAACAACAGATGTTGGAGAGGATGCAGAGAAAGAGGAACACTTTTGCAATGTTGGTGGGAATGTAAACTGGTGCAGCAACTCTGGAAAACAGTAAGGAGGTTCCTCAAAAAATTAAAAATTGAACTACCCTACAATCCCAGCAATTGCACTACTAAGTATTTATCCAAAGGATACAAAAATGCTGATTCAAAGGGGCACATGCATCACAATGTTTAATAGCAGCACTATCAACAATAGCCAAATTATGGAAAGAGCCTAAATGTCCATAGACTGATGAATAGATAAAGATGTGGTATATATACATGCAACAGAATATTACTTGGCTATCAAAAAGAATGACATCTTGCCATTTGCAGCAATGTGGATGGAACTAGAGTTTATCATGTTAAGCAAAATAAGGCAGTAAGAGAAAGACAAATATATAATTTCACGCAGATGTGGAATTCGAGAAACAACAGATAGACATAGGGTAAAGGAAGGAAAAATAAGATAAAAAGAGAGAGGAAGGCAAACCATAAGAGACTCTTAAACACAGAGAACAAACTGAAGGTTGCTGGAGGAGAGATGGGTAGGAGGATCGGCTAAATGGGTGATGGGCATTAAGGAAAGCATTTGTTGTGATAAGCACTGGGTGTTGTATGCAGGTGATGAATCAGCGAATTCTATTCTTGAAACCAATACTACACCATATGTTAACTAACTTGAATATAAAATAAATAAAAAATAAATAAATAAAGAGGTGATTTGACAAATACAAATAGTCAAGAGTTTTAAATGCAAAAGAGATAATAAGTTCCATAAAGATTTTAAAAAATGGAAAAAGGTAGGAATACATAAAATTTGGCAACAATGTTATTTAATCTTGTTAGAAAATAATTTGTGCTACATAGTAAAGAGAGTGCAAGTAACAAAATTCATCTGCCTTTGTTCATTCTTTTAAAATGACCTTATTTATTTATTCAAAGGGTTTTCTCTTAATCAGGTCATGGATTTATTGACACAGAATGGATCATAATTTGCTTATAAAATGATACCTTATATATTTGTACATTTTATCTTACTGAGAAATTTTAATGTAATACTTGTGTTTTCACATTTTTCTTGTTGGAAATGATCTTTTCTGCCTTTGTTCATAAATTTCATGTAAACTTTAGAATGGAGGTTTCCACATTCAATGGAAAGTAAGATTGTATTTGAGTTGACATCAAATATAGGATATTTACATCCTCATTTTAATGACTGTTGAGTAGTTGCATCTTTTCTACTTATTGTTTTTTCTCTTTTTTTGTCTATTATTTTCTTCTTATGGATAAGTTATTTTAAATTTGAAGGTCATTTACTTTAGAATTTTTATTTACTTTTAATTTAATTTAATTTGATTGTTTTATTAACACAAATACAACATGCACATAGGCTGTCTGTCATTTCCTCTCTTTTTTTGCTGTGCATTCCGGCATTAGGGTTGGTGACTCTGATGGCCAGCTGGGCTGCTCTTTCCACAATGGTTTTGCAGTTCTTAGAGGAGACACTGTGAGCAATCTCTGCACAGTAAGATTTGTTGCACATCTGCAGCACTTCAAGATTTTTGATACTGTGGACTAGGAACTTCTAGAAACCACTGGGCAGCATGTGCTTTGTTTTCTTATTGCTCCCATAACCAATGCTGGGCATAAAGATCTGGCCTTTGAGTTTTCTGCACACCCTACTGTCAATGCCTCTGAATTTCTGATAATTATGCTTAATTTTGACATGTTGGTCTGACTGGTGCTGGATGAACTTCTTGGTCCTCTTTTTAACAATCTTGGGCTTCACCAGATCTGAGGGTGGCCATGATGCTGAGTAAAAGATGGCTGCCACCTCCACAGGCAGTACCAAAGAAGAGCTAGAATTTTTATTTTAGCTCTTCTCAAAATTTTCCTTTTTTTTTTTTTTCATTTTCTTGAGATAGAACTCCCAAACACTGAGTGGATATGAAGGCTGTTATACATTAAAGCCATGATCTTTCCATTGGCTATTCTCTGGATTGTTCTCAGACAACATGTTCATATTCATAAGGCATCTAATAGAGTTTACAGAAAAGGTACATGTAAGGTATAAAGTCAATATACAAACATGCATTGTATTTCTTTTTTTTAATTTATTTATTTATTGTGAGAAAGAGAGTGAGCAGGGGAGGAGCAGAGAAAGAGGGAGAGAGAAAGAATCTCAAGCAGGCTCCACACTGTCAGCGTGGAGCCTGACATGGGGCTTAAACTTACGAACTGCGAGATTATGACCTGAGCTGAGATCAAGAGTTGGACACTTACCTGAGTGAGCCATGCAGGCACCCCTGTATTTCTTTATAGTAGTAACAAAATTGGAAATTAAAATTGCAAAAATAGTGCTAGTTACAGTAACACCAAAAGATGGAAAATAATTGGTGATAAATACACACACAAAAAATGTACAAGACCCTTCACAGAAAACTCCAAAACATTGTTGATAAAAATAAAGATGTAAAAACATGGAGGGCTATATTGTCATCATGACTCATAAGGATCCATATTGTAAAGATGCCAATTTTCCCTAAATTGATCTCCAGAATCAATGCAATTCTACTTAAAATCCCACTAGGAGTTTTAGTAAAACTTGACAAACTGATTCTAGAATTCATATGGAAGTTCACAAGGCATTTAATAGGCAAAACTACTTTGAACAAGAAAAGCAATGTTGGACTTCTAACACAACACGATTTGAAGGCTTCTTATACAGCTGGTTATGACAGTGTGGTATCGGCATAAACTTAGAAAACTAGATCTTTGTGACAGAATACAAAGAAAAGTGACTTCTGATAAAGCGGGTGTAAAGTATTTCAGTAGAGAAGGAATTGTCCTTTCAGTAAATAATACTGGAACAATCACTTATCCATATGTGAAAAAAATGGATTTGGTTCCATCCTGTATATTACATAAAATAATTATTCAAAATAGAAAACAGACTTAATGAAAAACCTAATAACAATAAACTTTCTAAACTAAAACTATTGAGAAAATCTTTATAAATATTTAGTTAAAGATTTCCTAGCACACTCTATTAAAAAAGTATAACACATAAAACAAATTGATAAACTGACTTCATTAAAATTAAAAACTCTGCTCTTTGGAAAATATTAAGGGAATGAAAGACAGTCTCAGATGGAGAGGAACTATTGCACTCATACATCTGATAGAGAACTTGTGTTTATAATGTGAAATAATAGGAAATCAAACTAATTATTTTAAATGGGCAGACTTAGATACTTCAGAGTAGACAAATGGATGGCAAATAGGCTCATGAAAAAATGCTTAACAATATTAGTAATTAGGAAAATGCAAACTAAAACCACAGTGTGAAACCACTAAACATCCATTAGGTTTGCATTTGAATAGATTGACCAGACTGTGAAATTAATGGAACTCTTAAGCAGTTCCTGTAGAAATGTAAAATGGTGCAAGGCTTTTGGAAAAAAAATTGGCAAAAAAGTCTGAAAATGTTAAAAATATACCTGCATACAGTCCAGCCTTTTTACTCCTGGATATTTACACGAAAGATGTGAAAGTATGTGTCTATACCAAAATTTGTAATAACCCCAAATGTCCATGTATAAGTGAATAGATGAATAAATTATGGAATAGCTATAGAGTAGAATACTACTCAGCAATAAAGTGATTGAACCTTTGATACACACATTAACAGGGTAAGCCACAAATAATTATTTTGCATGAAACAAGCCAGAAAGAGAGTAGCCAATATAAAATTCTAAAAATTATAAACAAATTAATGGGACAAAAAATAGACCAGTTTTGCTGAAGGATGCAAGCAGTGAGGGAAGTTTTGGGAGGGAGGAATTTCAAAGGGGCATGAGTAAACCTTTACAGGTGATTGACATGTTCCCTTTATTGACTGTGATGATGGTTTCACAGAAACAGACATGTCAAAACACCACATTATACAATGCAGTTTGTTGTATGTCAAATACATCTCAATAAAGCTGTTGAAATCAAATTTAAAAAACAGATATAAAGGCAGCATGAAGTAAAATTGCAGAGGGCAGATAAAGAATATAACTGATATATACATTTTGAGTATTTGTGTAGTGTTTTAGCAGGGGTCAATGTCCAGAACTTCTTGCTCTTACTCAGATCCTTCGTGATGTATTCCTTTCTCACTCCACTGTGTTAATGTATAGCTTAACACCTCCAGTAAGAAGCGCACTACTTTGGGATGCAGTCATTTCAGTTAGAAATGTCATCCTTCTGGGGCTCCTGGGTGGCTCAGTGGGTTAAGTGTCTGACTTCGGCTCAGGTCATGATCTCACGATTTGTGGGTTTGAGCCCTGCATCAGACTCTGCTGACAACTCAGAGCTTGAAGCCTGCTTCAGATTCTGTGTCTCCCTCTCTCTCTCTCTCTCTCTCTCTCTCTCTCTCTCTCTCTCTCACTGCCCCTCCCCTGCTGGCACTATGTTTCTGTCTCTCAAAAATAAATAAATGTTAAAAAATTAAAAAAAAAGAAATGTCATCCTCCTAGTAAGCCAGAATTAATTTTATTTTGAATTCTATCAGTGTTGTTCTGTCCTTCTAGACCCTAGAATTAATTATCTTCCTTTCCCTTAGATACACCTGAAAGCAGTTGAAGGAGGCTATATTGTATACTCTGAAGCCATCCCCTTTATGATAAAAATATACCCAGTTTATTCTGTCATTTCAAGATATTACTTGACCCTATTTGTCTCACTCAGGATTCCCTTGAGTTTGTTAGTGTCACTCTTAAAGTATGGAATCCAAAACTGGAAGCAATAATCTGGATTTAATATGATCAGCACAGAGCACTAGGAGACTATAATCTTCGTTCTGAGCCATACAACAGCCTAAGATTGGATTACCTTTTTTAGCAACAGTGTCATGCTGTCAGTTCCTATTGAACATGAAGCTAAATAAAACTTCATGTTTTTCGTTTTCAGTAGAACTGCTATAAATCCTGTTTTTCCACTTTTTTAAAAATATAAAACCAACTGTTTGAACCTAAATGTAGGAATTTATATTTACTCCTTTGAAATTACATTTTATGTTTCTCATTTCTTCCAATTGAGAGCATTTTGAATCCAGTCTTCCCATCTACTATATTTACAGTTCGTGTTAGCTTTAGGTAATTTGCAAATATCATACATAATATTTTATTTCATGTGAATTCCTTAGGCCTTATACTCCCCTCTAGCTACCAATTTACCTTTCACCTTCATTTCACAATTGCAGTAGACATGTATTGTTTACTTCCCAACGTGCCTTTCTTTAAGGAATCATCTCTGGGAAGATTACCAAACTACTCCTCTTCCATTAGAGAAAATATAATCTATAGTGGTCAGTTCAAACATTCTATTTCAAGGCTACAGTGATTGGTTTGTGGATGGGCATATTGCCCAGTTACCTATCCTGGGCCCATCAGAATCCTCTGCAAGATTATTAGGCTAAATCAAATGTAAAATACACTTCTTTGATATTGGGGTTACACCACAATAACTGGGAGAATGTGACCATTCTATTTAGCATGAAGATGAAAATCTGTTGGGATTAGGACAGCATAAAACCAACTCCTAGCCATAGGAGGTTGGAGGGAATAAGATAGCTGTGAAAATTTGTGTTAACCTTTGGATCCAATTATAACTAGGACACAATCATGCCTTAACATCCTTGTAATGTTGGCTAACTAATTCTGTTTCTAAACAAACTACTTTAATTTGATGTTATATAGCTTTACTTTTTGCTGTTAATAATAATAAGAGTAATATATTTTATTATAGAATATATACAAAGTATGGAAAAGACTAATTTATGTATATATAGATATATAATACTATATGATAGATATAGATATATCTTTAAAATATTACTTCTTATTCCATTAGGCTCTCCATGAATAAGTACTTTTTATTTACTTACTCTTTCTGTGGAGAGTCAAATGATTGCCAGATATAACAGACTCTGTCTGCTCTCTTAGGACCTAAAATTCTATGTAAGATTTGCTCATGGCACACCTTGAATATATATTTTTTCAACTCATTGCTCAAGTAATTTATTTTCTTTTTCTTCCCATCCTTCTTCCTTCCTTCCTTCTTTCCATCCTTCCTTCCCCTTTCCTTCTTTTTTTCTTTCTTTCTTTCTCCTTTCTTTTTTCTGTTTTCTTTCTTTTTTCTGTTTCCGTTCTTCTTTCTTTTTTTCTAAAAACAAAGTAACAATTTCTCAAAACTCATTATTTCCTAGTCTCTTCTTACTATATTTTACTATCATCTGTGCTCCTGAAGTTACTGCTATCTGGATGATGGCAATATTATACAGTAATGTGTTATTGTGCATCTCTGCCCAACTCTCATTCAGTGACTTCATGAAAGATGAGATCAGCCATAATGAGAGTATTTGCACCACAGACATTGACAAGAACTACAAATCAGTCTTCCCTCCCACTCCCTTGTTGTGAATAGTTTATCAGCACATCAAGGAGTAGAGTAATAGAAACAGAAAGCATTAAATGCTGCTATGGACCACTTGGTCCTCATGCTTTAAATATGTTATCCTATTTACATATTTTTTCAAGTGTCATTAACTTACAGTATTATATTTGTTTCAGGTACATAATAGAATGATTCAACAATTCTATACATTATGTTACCCTATTTAAATCTCACAATAACACCGTGAGCTAGGGACTATTTTTATCCTCATTTTAAAAGTGAGAAAATAAGGTACAAATAAGTTAAATAATTCTGGTGAGGGAGTACAATTAGTAAGTTACAAACTGACGATGTTAAAAGCTCCCATCTCTGTCATGTCTTGGCATTACACGAGAACCTGCAACTTATAAACTATGAATGATAGCTTACATTTTGTTAAAGGGTTGGGCAAAGATTTCTTTAGTTCAGATATTTAAAAGGACTCCCTAGACTCCATAAAGCATACTCATAAAAGGCTTTTTATTCCTTCATTTTCTAGCTTCAACATTCTTAACAGAGCAAATAATAAACAAAAGACTCTAGCAATTATCTTTAGCTTCTAAAAATATAATCCCATAACACTGTAAGGTTTTAATATCATTGAAATTTTCAATGTATTGCCATATCATTTTTCATTAGCATTGTCTTTGTTATTTGATGATCACTTCTAATTTTTTTTTGCTTTTTTCTTTTCTTTCCTTTTCCTTTTTTTTTTTTTTTTTTTTGAGAGAGAGAGAGAAGGATAGAGTGTGAGTGGGGGAGGGGGAGAGAGAGGAAGACACAGAATCCAAAGCAGGGTCTAGGCTCTGAGCTGTCAGCACAGAACTTGACGCAGTGCTCAAACTCACAAATTGTGAGATTATGTCCTGAGACAAACATGGAGGCTTAACCAACTGAGCCACCCAGATGCCCCATATTTTGTTGCCTTTTTTCAAATCTGAGTTTTTTTTTGGAGCTAATTGGTCAAACATGCCACTTTTTTAGATATTTTCTATTTTCCATTTTTCTTTCTCACTGAGGTTATTCAGAACTATATAGTCAGATTTTGGGGATTTTTTCTGAAATTCATGTGGTAGTTGGGTCATAATGCTTCTTACATCTGCTGTTAGGTCATGGCTTCCTTCTCTTGAGATATTCAGACACTCTTTCCTAAATTCTTTGACCCTATAGGACTATAACCCAATATTCCTTTTCTTTGATTTTGCAAATATTAAGATGGTTTTCTTTTTTCTGTGTGTAACCATTATTTCTATAAACACATGTTTTCATTATTAGTAAAATTGAATTTCAAAGTAACGGTTTTCATCAGTGTTTCTTATATGCTCTAAAATTATCAACAAATTAATTCAAATATGTCAATACTTTTTTATATATTTTACTTTCTGTCTCTTCATTTCACATAAATTCAACCTCATAGATGCTTAAATATAAAGTATTTTCAGAAAATGTGAGTCAGTCAATCTTGAATGTGAGTACTGGATTTCTCTTTTACTAGGTTTAAAACCTTCAACAAATTAAGTTCTATTATATTAAAAAATAATATAAAAGGTTGCATTAGCTACTATATAACTTTGTAGCAACATTGCCTTTATTTATTTATTTAGTATTTATCTATTGCAACATTACTTTTATTAATTTTTTTAATGTTTATTAATTTTTGAGAGAGAGAGAGAGAGCAGGGAAAGGGCAGAGAGAGAGACACAGAATCCAAAACAGGCTCAAGGCTCTGAGCTGACAGCATAGAGCCCGATGTGAGGTTCAAACTCACAAGCCATGAGATTATGCCCTAAGGCAAAGTCAGAGACTTAACTGACTGAGCCACCCAGGCACCCAGCAACATTATTTTTAAATAGCAGAGTAAGCATGGAGCTTTTGACATAATGCCTGACACATAATAAGTACTCAAAAATATTGGTTTATATATCTACTACTAAGAATATATTTCTAATGCTTAAACTTGAAACGTTCTTTGAGTTCATTGAAAAAGATCATTTAATTAAATTAAAAATGCAGCTCAATTCTTCCTTCCATAACAATGGAAGGGAGAGATCTAGTCTTAACAGATAATAATCATGACAACAATATGTATAAAGTGCTTAAATTATATATCAGATTCTATGCATATAGCTTTGCTATACATATCTGTAAATTTGGAATGTATAAACTAATCATTTCATTTTACACATTGTCAAATGGAGCTAAGTAAAGTTAAGTGATGTATTCAAGTCCATCCTGTTGGTGGCAGATCAAAGATTCAAAATTAAGTTTGTTTGATGCTAAATCTTTTCACACTATATTGTGCTAACTAGTCCAGTCTACATATGGGAACCCAAATATTTTGAAGTCAAGACTTAGTTTCTAAGTAGGCATATCCATAAAAAGATGTAATATTCTCTAAGTACAAGTGTACACCACATCCATACAATGGCCCACTGGTAATTTTATATTAAGTCATCATACATGAATGGATGGACAAATGGATGGATGGATGAATAGATACTTCTTGGTACTTAGTCAAATTAAGAACTATGCCATCCCACCCTGGATATCTCAACATATTAATATGCAGAACATTTTCAACTCACCTGCTGGGGAAACAGGAAAGATAAAGTAGTCAGCAAAAAGAAAAAAAAAGTCATCTCTTTCATGCATAAATAAAATTTAAATTGATGTGATACTAGTCAAGTCTTATTCATTAATAACTAGCATATTGCATTAGATTTCAGATAGATTAATTAGTGTACTCCACTTGTTAAAGTTATAGTTTCGCATATTACTTTTAATGACATTTTTAGGCTGTTAAGTTGCCAGTGAATGCAGAACTTGAAATATCAACATTCTTTCAAAATGTTAATTTTGCTGATTATGAAGGGAAATATTATTGTGTGAAAAGAACACAGAGCCTGGGGTCTAAAGACCATGGATTAAATCCTGAATCTGACATTTATTTAATTTATTAGGGAAATTATTTCATTTTTATGACATGGTTTTCTCTTTACTGAAATTGTGGAAAATGATATTTCTAAAATGAGATTATACAGGTAAAGACTTTAGCAGCTATAGAGTATCCTGAAATGATACCATCACCACCATCAAGGTACTAAACATATTCATCACCTCCCTAAGTTTTCTGGGTGGTTTTGTGTAGTACTTGTTATGGAATGATAGTATCTACTGAGGGTATCAATTTGCATAGGGAGAAGACAGTAAATTTAGATAGGAAGAAGAGAACCTACTGGGAGCAGTGAGTCAGACCTTAACTTCTTCACTTTTGTAGTTCAATATTAATAAAACTTGCTGATAAATTACTGTCCACTGGCAAGAAAGGGAAAGAAAGCTCAATATGAAGAAAGCTAGTATTCGTCTGGACTGGTGCCCTACACTCCATCGAAGTGTTCTAAAGTTTTGAGATGATAAGTAATACATTGATTAGCTTTCTATATAACAAACCATCCTAAAACTTAGAGGCTTAAGACAACAATCATTTGTTATTTCTCATATATCTATGGTTTATCTGGTGATTTTGCTGTTCTGAGCCAAGCTTAGGCGATCTTAGCTTGGGCTTGCTCATGTTGCTCTAATAGGTTGACTGGGTTCTAGTTCATCACAGAGCCTTCACTCACTATAAGATCTGATGAAAGAAGGTAACATGTCACTCTTCATTCAGTTGGTTAACCTGAGATTATTCAAATGGCAGCAGCAGGGTTTTAAGACAATGAGAAGCGTGCAAGGCCTTCAGAGGCCTCGGTTTGAAACTGGTATACCATCAATTCCGCCATATTCCATTGGTCAAAGCAAGAGACAAGACCATTCCAGATTCAAGGAATAGAAGAATAACCTCCTTTTTGATGGAAGGAGCTGCAAAGCCATATAGCAAATGAGGTTGGATTAGGAAAGGGTAGGAATTGGTGCCATCTTTTGGAGCAACCTTGTTGTAGTGGTGTGACTAAGGAACAATGGCTGCACAGGTCTTGATTAAAAAGCTGTAACTGTAGGAACTAAAGTGTGTGAAACACACTGAAATCTGTGAAAAATGACTTTACAGGGAGAGTTTTCAACAGTGCTACCATAAAACTGTGGCAGAGGCAAATACAGTGAAACTGACGCTCCAATTAACCTCTTCACATGATGTTTGGAAGCATGACTGACCATTCTTAACTGAAGGGTTCTGAGTTCTTTGGATAGTTTAAGCTCAAGTAGGGCCTCATCAGAGAGATCTGGATGTCTTGATATAATTTGAGAGGTAGATGTTATCATATTATTTTATATATAATATATAAACTATATATTTAATATATACATAATATATATAATATATGTGATAACATATAACTATAAACATGTAATATATAAACTATATAGTATACAAACTCCATGTTAGAAAACATATTTAAAATAATAACTTAAATGGCCACAAAGAGAATAGTAGTATATATACATATCTATATATAACCTACTTATATATGTGTGATATATATATACTTATATATGTATATAGCATATATATATATAACACATAAATAAATAAATAAATAAACGTATATATAGCACCTAGTTTTTTATATATAACCTATTTTATTCCAGGCATTCAAACATATAAATGTAACATGTATTCTATTATGAAGCATAGAAATGATGACTTTTAAGTGCCACATAGCCTATATATTGTTAAACTACACAATCATACCTTCTGAAGCTAATGAATTCATACTTAGCTTCTCCTTTCCTGAAGGAAAACTATATTTTTGAATGTCCCCTAATGACAAGTGAAGTGAGTTTCACATGTACCATATAGTCTTTTTTGTTAAGCCAAACTATCCCAATCTTGGTCTTCAAATTAAGTTGAAAGCTCTTTATCATTTTTTTAAATGTTTATTTATTTTTGAGAGAGAGAGAGAGAGAGAGAGAGAAAGCACAAGCAGGAAAGGAGCACAGAGAGAGGGGGATAGAGTATCCAAAGCAAGCTCTGTGCTGATAGCAGACAGCCCATGCAGGGCTTGAGCTCAGGAGCCGTGAGACCATGACCTGACCCAAAGTCCAAGGCTTACCCGACTGAGCCATTCAGGTGCCCCTCTTTGTCATTTTTTGAGTAATGCTGTATTAGATGAATAAAAGTATTGTTTTAGTTTTGAGGATAATCTGTTTAAGTGATCATCTTTTAAATTCAGAGTGTAGGGGTGCCTGGGTGGCTCAGTTGGTTAAGCATCCGACTTTGGCTCCGGTCATGATCTTGCAGTTCACCAGTTCAAGCCCTGGGTCATTCTCTGTGCTGACAGCTCAGAGCCTGGACCCTGCTTCGGATTCTGTGTCTCACTCTTTCTCTGCCCTTCCTCGGCTCGTACTCTGTCTCTGTCTCTCACTCTCAAAAATAAATAAAATCATTAAAATTTTTTTTAAATTAGAGGGTAAAACACTGCATTTTAATTTGCACACTACTCCAACATTTTATCTTATCTATTGATTAGGATTTTCAAATATAATATTTCTTTCCTCACAAAGGAACTATAGAGGAAAGAAGCATGAATAGTCAATAATAAACTTATTTAGAAAAAAAAATGTCCTTTCTAAGTCCACAATGAGTTTTTAGTTATATATGCAAGTATCTATACTTTGTGTGGTTTTTGTGTATGTTGGAGTTTTACCAGTATTCAGGAAAATAGGGTGATTTTAATTGTCTTGTTTTTGGTTTTGTTTTCTCTGTAGCTTTGATCCATGATGAGTCTCTTGACTATATAACAAAATCTTTGTAAACTAAGTACTGTAAATAACTATATGTTACAGCCTAAAGGACACAGAGGCTGGTTATCTACTCTTTCAGTTACAATAACTTCTTCCAAGTCACCTCCCCACTGCATCTACCTCGTTATTTATGACGCACTCTATGAAAGGGCTTAGTCTTCTCTCAGAAGCAGATCGCCAAAAGACTAAAGATTTAACCTAAAATATTCCATTATTCTGGACAGGAAAAGTAAATTATTCCATCCTTAAAGCAAACTCACATACATTTGATGAGCCATATATTTTTTTAAAAGACAGGTTTATTTTTGTTCTACTTTATCATAAGGATTTACCAATGTTCACAGCATGTCTAGCTGTATTTTTCAATGAATAACCATAACCTCTTGATTGCTATGGAAATTATTTCTTTGTGTTTTTAAAGTGAAGAAATTCTAGAAACAAGCACACCCACAAGAGGTATATAGATATGCAACAGTGCATGATGTACCAGGCTGCCTCACAAAATTGCTATGACAAGAAGAATTGGGTGATATTGTACAATAAGCCAGAAGAATATGAGCATCAAGATGTTCAGCAAGACCATTGCTTTGATATGCCTTTCAATTGCTGAAGGATGTCTTGAAATGCCATTTTGCACCATAAATGTTATTATGACATTTCATCCTGATGGTGGTCCTGTGATATTTCACTCAGCCTAAGATGAATCAAGAGGACATGAGGTGAAAGGGATTGGTGAAGATCAATGAAGTAACATCCAGGCAGGAAGAAGGAAAATCAAACAGAGCAAACTCTAAGAACTAAGCCAACAATTTCAGGGGGTAGTTATCAGGCTGACCCTGCTTCCACTGATAATTTACATTAGTTCACCAGCCAGGAGGAGGAGCAGTTTGGAGAAATGGGTTATTTTCAAGTTCTTTCTCCATTCTATCTTTGTTATTTAATTTTAACATGTGAGTAATTCACATAATATTTGATATCATAAAATGCCCTAAAATATGAAAAGGAAGAGAGTTCAATTACCTGTCAGTCTGCTTTGGTGTTAGATAACAATGGTAAAAAAAAAAAAAAATCAAGATTTAAATAAATCTCTCATTCTTTCTCTGCCCCAAGTTAAGTTCTCCAGATAGTCATGTTTTCATCTAGTATGTGTCAGACTTGCACTAGCTCTTTGGAAAATGAATAAGGAGATTGCAGGGATCCTGTTCATGAGAACTTAAAAAGTTATTTCTATAAGAGCTTCCAACCTGGTAAGTGTCCTGTACTACTCACTGTTGGACTTAGCTCTTGACTGAAATATCTTTTTTGAATGTTATAAAAAATATTTTGGAAGTAAATAGAGTCATAAGCCATTGATAGATAGTTATATAAACAGACAGACATATATATATACAGATATATAGGTAAAGCAAGCATAAAGGGTATAATACTTTGGAAGGGTGAAGAGAAACGAAATCTGTAACTTATGTCCATTATTGTTGATGTTTCCACATAAACCATCTTGAACTTTAAAATTATGTTTTCTAAAATAATACAAAACCTCTAAGTCAGGTTTGTAAATATACTTTTCCTTATATGTAATTAATCAAGAGTAGATTTTTATCTGTTATCTTTCCCTTAATAGGCCTTTAATCAATGGATTCAGCCCTAAAGGCAGTGGCACTCTGAGTGTATCTAATGTAAATGAATTTGAGAGACTCATTCTTTGGTTCAGAAAATAAATGTTACTATTGAGAAGTAGACATTTTCTTCTTGAAGGATTTTACACTAAATACAAAAACTATTTGCATGGCTTGTCATGCTCAGAAGAAATAGTTTTATGTGCTTGATTTATTTTTTAAAAAATTTAAGTTTTTAACAGTTTTAATATTCTCCAGTCATTGCAATAAAATGATAGGTAAACAGCTTCCAGCAGACCCAAACACCTTGTCTGTAAATCAATAAACATGTTAGTGTTGATATTTTTATAACTGGACAAAGAAACACATTTTCATCAACTATTATCAAAGCCCTGAATTTTTCAATAGGATATACTTCTTTTGAAGAAAAATTTATTTAATTCTTATTTGTAATTCTTTTAAAAACACATCATTTCTTAATTTTGTTTCTATTACCTTTTTTATGCATAAAGCAAGACAAATTCTATGAAGGAAAATTCTACTGAGAATTAGTATTGACTGAGTACTTCGGTATGCTGTCTCCTTTTTTACCTGCACACCCGAAACTAAGTCATAGTAGGAAATATTTTTACTTTTTAAACTGTAGCCACTTAAAGCTTAACAGAATTTATTAGCTTTTGTAAACTGCTTCCCTTCATAATGATATATTAACCAGCAAAACGAGCGAAGAAAGAATAAGGAGCCAATCATGGCCACTGAAAAGAGATATTTATAACGTTATGCTATATTAACTTATGTGAAATTGCATACAAGTATGTCAGCTGATTTTTAAAATTAGTCAAGTGTTTTAAGGGTTTAAAAAGAGATAAAATGAACCAAAATATTTTCTAAGGAAAGGGTATTTCAGAAAGTTTAAATTAACAAAAATGTCTCCTAAAAGTTGTATTCACAACTTAGATTAGATTTACACAATTACAACATTAGATTTAATTTAATAACAATTTATATTTCAAAAATGACTTACTGAAGTGACATCAGCACTGGTGCAATAGGAAGGCCCAGATTCACATTCCCCCATAGAAACCCTGACCTGGCAATAATGTATGATCAAAATTACCTTTGTGAGAACTCCAGAAACCAGTTAAGAAGGTGAGCACCTCGGGTAAGAACAAAGCCAGAAAGAGTTGGATGCCCATCATAGTCCATCCACTCCCTGGCACAGGACAGCATGATGTGTAGAAAACCCCAAACTCTCAGGTTTCTCCCTTCACTCAGGAAAGAAAAAGAAGCATGGACTGAATCTAATGATCTGCTTTATCAGAGGGTTCCCCAAGGGACTGGTTTCTGCCTTGACATGCAGCACAGGGACAAAATTGGCAGTTTAGTGTCAGACCAAGGGACTCTGAGCCTCCCTTCTTGTGGCTCCACTAGAGAGACTACTTTACTGCAGGTAGTCACCAGGGGGTGGAAGAGATTACAAGATACAGAAAAGAAGGGGGCAAACTTACCTGACTGGGAGATTTCATGGTTAAGTCCAGAAAAGGTTTTAGACACACCCCAAAATCTCTGTCCAGGCTTATTAGCCAAGATTTTGCTTTATATGGAGACAGTAAAGGCTGAGACATATGGCTGTTTTATTGTTCTTGTTGTTTTAATTTTTTAAGACTTTATTTTTTTAGAACAGTTTTAGTCAAATATATTCTCATTCTATAAGTTGATTTCATGCTGTTGATTATTTCCTTGCTATATAGAAGCTTTTTATGTGATGCAATCTGAATTATGTTTGCTTTTGTTTTCTGTTCTTTTGGGGTCATATTAAAAAAAAAAAATCATTGCCCAAACCAAAGTCAAGAAGATTTTATCCAGTGTTTTCTTCTCTTAGTTTTCTGGTTTCACATTTTACATTTAAATTTTTAATCCATTTTGAGTTGGGGTTTTTTTGTGCATAATGAGAGATAAGGGTTCAATTTAATTCTTGCGCAAGAGAATATCCCGCTTTGCCAGTACCATTTGCTGAAAAGACTATCCTTTCCCCCATTGTATGTTGCTGGCAACCTTGTTGATGGGTATTATCAAAAAGACAAAGTGTTAATGTTTACATATAAATGAATGTTTTTAGTCTTAAAAAAAGAAGGGAGAGGGAATCTTTTCATTTGCAAAACAATCAACAAAGAGAAAATGAAAAGGCAACCTACAGAGTGGGAGAAAATATCTGCATATCATATGTCTGATAATAATATCCAGTATGTATAAAAAGAACTCCAATCACTCAACAAAGACAATGAAACCTATTTAAAAATCAAAAGACTTGAATAGATATTTCTCCAAAGAAGATGTACAATTTTCCAGAAAACATTTGAAAAGATGCTCAATATCATTATTAGAGAAACACAAATTAAAACCAAAGTGAGATATTGCTTCACACCTATTTGATGGCTACTATCAAAAATACACAAAATAACAAGTGTTTGGAGAATGTGGGGAAATTAGAACCCTTGGACACTCTAGTTGGGGATGTAAAATGGTGCAGCCACTTTGGAAAACAGTATGGAGGTTCCTCAAGAAACTAAAAATAGAACGATTTTAGCATTCCAGCAACGCTTATGATCCAGCAAAATAACTGAAAACAGGATCTCTAAGAAATAATCTGGGTGCTCATGTTCATTGCAGCATTATTCACAATAGCCAAGAAGTAGAAACAATGCAAATATTCATCAATGGATGAATAGATAGACTAAATGTCGTATATACATAAAATATACTGTTATTCAGTCTTATAAACGGAAGGAAACCCTGTCACATGCTATACATGGATGAACCCTAGGTACATTGTGTTGAGTGAAATAAGCCAGTCGCAAAAAAGACAATATTGTATGATTTCACTCATATGAAGTATCTAAAGTAGTCAAGTTCATAAAAAGAGAAAGTTAGAATGGTGGTTCCTAGAGGCTGGAGGAGAAAGAAATGGGGATTGTTGTTCAGTGGGTATAGAGGTTCAGTTTTGCAGGATGAAAAAGTTCTAGAGGTTTGTTGCACAACGATGTGAATATAGTTACTGCACTTAAAATATATATATATATATATATATATATATATATATATATATATATAACTATGCACTTAAAAATGGTTAAGATAATGGGATGCCTGGGTTGCTCAGTTGATTAAGCGTCAACTTCAGCTCAGGTCATGATATTAAGGTTTGTGAGTTCCAGCCCCACACTGGGCTCGCTACTGTCAGCATAGAGCCTGCTTTGGATCCTGTGTCTCCTTTTCTTTCTGCCCCTCCCACACTCATGCTCTCTCACTTTCTCTCTCTCTCACTCAAAAATGAATAAACATTAAAAAATGGTTAAGATGGTAAATTTTATGGTATATACCTTTTACCACAATTAAAAGAAATTTTAAATGTGTTTTTCTGATAATTATGATGTTTGAAATCTAAGAAGTCATATGATGATTTGCACAATACTGTACTCTAGACTGGCAGTTCTAAAAGGCCTGAGGACCTACCTGCACAAGTCCTTTTCAGGGGATATGTGAGGTCAAAATTATTTTCAAGTATACTAAAATGTTATATGCCTTTTTTAGAGTTTTTTGTTTTTCTGTTTCACATGCACAGTGCAGGCTACATGACAAATCCACAAATTATCTGGAAAGGCTATTAAAAATTATTTTTTCACTTACATATTTATACAAAGCCAGAACTTCTTCATAAACTTCCACCAAACAATATATCGCACTAAAATGAACACACAAGTAGATATCAGAATCTGACGTCTTCTATTAAGCCAGATTAAAGCGGTTTACAAAAATATAAAACTATGCAACTTTTACCTTTACAGAATTTGGGGAAGAAATCAAATTTGATTTTTGAAAATAAATAAAGAGCTATTTTGAATTACAAATATATTCTTTATGTGACCATGTGTAGTGTTTATTTTCTCACGTAAAAAACTGATGATTACAAATAAGGTGAGTATATTTAACAATACTAAACTGTATACTTAAAAATGGTCAAGATTAGGGACACCTGAGTGGCTCAGTTGGTTAAGTGTACGACTTCGGCTAGGTCATGATCTCACAGTTGGTGGGTTCAAGCCCCGCATCAGGCCCTGTGCTGACAACTTGCTCAGAGCCTGGAGCCTGCTTCGGATTCTGTGCCTCCTTCTCTCTCTGACCCTCCCTGCTCATGCTCTGTCTCACTCTATCTCTCAAAAAATAAATAAATGTAAAAAAAAATGGTCAAGATTATAAATTTGATGTTAAATGTGTTTTACTACAATTAAACATTAAAAATGAATTAATAAATATTTTTGAAGTCGCTCAGTTTTAATTTCCAATACTATAAATATCAATAATAAATATAACCCACATGAACAAAAAACTTCTTGAAATCTTCACTAAATTTTGGGTATGAAAGTGTCCTGAGACCAAAACGTTTGAGAAATCACTGCTTTAAACATCCTTGCTATGTGAGCCTATTATTAAATTAGAATTAAAATCTATTGTAAAAATGAAAAGAAGCATAGTTCCTTCAGAAAAATTTAACAATAATTGTTGAGAGAAATGGAGATAGGCTTTTTAAAAATTATTTATCGGTTCAGTTTTTTCAACACAGGCTGCAAGAGCTATGGTAGCAGCAGCCAAAGTAGCTGGTGTGCTGAGCAACTGAAATGCGTGTTTCCATCATCCCACTGCACAGTGCAGGTTTTTCCTGTGTGTTCGTAAGGCACGCTGTCCATTGAGTTTTCATGGATGAGGTAGAAGTGATGTAAAGCTCATCTCAGAAAGAGAGAATATGGGTGTTCCCCTCAATAAAGAAAACAAATTTCAGTCTTTAAATAAATAGTAGTCCATGTGGCATGTAATAGATCTGAATTTCTCATCTATTTTGCCTTTACATTTTGATCTCAGCAAGTAGCAATTTTCATCCATACAGCCTCAAAACGACACTATTGCTTCTATAACAAAAAGGACTGAGAATGCGAAAATAACAACAACCTATTTTTTGCTGCCTTGGTAAAGAAGCATAATTGTTAATAATGGTTTGTTACATTGCATACTACCTGTATTTGTAGTATTTTGGTGCAAGGCAAATAAATACCTCCTCCTAAGGCAATGAAAAATACAGTGTTAGAGAATTTGGGGGGAAAAACTTTTTATATTTATTTTATTTTTCTTGAAGTTTATTTATTTTTGAGAGAGAAAGGGAGAGGAGACAGGGTAGAGAGCTAGGGAAAGAGAGAGTCCCAAGCAGGCCTTACACCATCTGTGTAGAGCCTGATGCAGGGCTTGAACTCACAAATCGTGAGATCGTGACCTGAGCTGAAGTTGGGTGCTTAACCGACTAAGCCATCCAGATACCCCACTTTTTATTTTTATTAAAAAAAATAAGACACTGGATGATGTGGGGGTTCAAATAAGCTGTACATAGACAGTATACTCAAAAAGCTGTTTCATGAGGCCCATGAGTTCTTTTACTGCTGAATTATCTCTGTCAATCACTTCTTTCCCAGTTTCCTTTGTTTGCCATTAACAGAATGTTTATGTTACCTTCCACTGGTGTGATTCTCATAAGCAGTGATTTTCAGAATGGGAATGCCAAACTTTTTCTATAAAAGGCCACAGAGTAAAAGGATGTGGCTTTGGCAGCAAGGCAATCTCTGTAGCAATACTCAACTCTCGTTGTGTCCAAAAACAGCCATAGGCCATGCATACATCACGCATACAACCTATGTGTTCCAATAGAACTTTGTTTACAAGGAGAGGCTGGAGTGCAGAGATTAAGCCCAAGGGCCAGTTTTAGAACCCCTCTCTTAGAACATTGCTTCTTATTGCCTTGCCATCAGTAATACGTTGTGCGAGGTAATCAGGTCGTTTTGTGTTTCCATGCCAGGGTTGTCTCCTCTAAGACAACAAACAAGTGTCGATATGAATAGATCACTGAAGATTCATTAAACATATTAGAAATGCTGTTTCTCCATATCATTGTTTATAAAACTCTCCTCTACCCCTTTTGATGTTTCCCTGGAAACATGAACATTCAGTCCACATAGGCTGATTGGGTTTGCAGTTAGTTTAACCATGCATTGGCCCTGACAACCCAATTATTGGAGATTACTTTGTAGCCCAGTTAAGGTTGAAAAGAATTCTTCTCCCATCTTTTATACTCGCTAAAGATCACATATAGAAAATAGAATTTCACAAATTTCCAACCTACCTAAAAGTGTACCCTGTGGTAAGCAAATCCCCCACTGTCATAAACACCTTTCTACTGTTGCCATTTAGAAATTTACTGCATTTCACAGTCCAATGGCTCAGTAAAAGCAATTTTTATTTTTACTTCCTGTATAAACCTGTGTGAAAATCTTTCCATGTCAGAGAGGCAGTAGGAGGCAAGTATTAAAGTACTTTTTTTTATTTTACTGTCAGAAAAATAGGCTTCAAAACACTGTCTATCTCAAAATGTTGACAGTTGAAGGACCAGTGAGAGGTAATCTAAAGAGCAGGTTATGACACTGTAATAAATGTTAATACATTAAAACATTCTTAGTATCAAATTCATAAAAACTGTTAATAGAACTCAGGTTTTTCTGGCTTACTCAAATATGTTTTCATTTATTTTCCTATCCATAACTCTTCTATCCTCCTCTAACTTTCTTTACTTCTTAGTCTCTTCAATGATCTTAACCTACATTTCTTACACTATCCTTATCTGTGGTTCTTTTCACAAGTGCATACAAAACGTTCCATGTTTACAAACCATAGGAGGAAATTCAAAGTCCACTGAAGATTAGGAATAGGAGTTTGTTCAAACTGCTGGAAAAGTCAATTTTCTTTTTCTTTCTCTGTTGTTTTATCTCTTGTCCTCCTCTGGTCTTTCTCCAATTTTTTCAAACTCTGATGGTTGGAAACTTCCGAGATTGCCTATTTCCTATTTTATCATATATGAAATTTCTTTCATGTCTTTCAAGGTCATTAGTAATTTAGTTGCATCACAATTAGCCAGTCCCAGAATGTTTCCCCTACTTCAAAGTACACTAGGCATTTTATCCTCAAGGACACTAATGCAATTTTTACTACGTCTTTGCTAATATTGAGCTATTCATCAATAATGATACAACATCTCAGTCTGTCTGCCTATCCAACCCCATTCAAATCTCAAATCCTGGAGATATCCTTTCTCTCTACCAACTTCTTGATTTCCTTCTCATCCCCAAACTCTCCCACTCCCAGTTAAGCCAACGTTCTTACAATGATCACATATGTTTAATGATTTGGTTCCTCATTACCTCTCTGACTTTATACCCAGTGTTCTGTCTCTATTCATGCCACTCCCGCTATTCTATCCTCTTGAACATACATAATCCTGCCATGAGATCTTTGTACTTGACCTCCCCACTGCCTGGCATATGATGTTCCAGTTAGCTGCATGGCCAGTCAGTACAGCTCCTTCACTTCCTTCAGATTTATATTCGTTGAACCCTTCACTGGACACCTTATCAAAATTCCTCATGCCATCCTGTTGACATTCATATATCCCTTTCCTCCCCATTGTTTCTACTTAGCATTATTTACTCTTTAATGTATTCACTTATTTATCTTGCTTATTGTCTGCTCTACTTCACTGTAAGCCATTCAAAAATAGTCTTTTTTTAAACAGTTTTATTGTATGCTCAATACTGTATGCTCAACACCCAGAAGAGTACCTAAAATGAGGTGCTCCATAGATGTTTGCTAAATAAATGAGTATCAGGGGCAGGATTTAAGACTTCATATTTCATTTTGTTTTCCTGTCCTTTATTATTTCCTGCACGATACTAATCTGCCCCAATTAGATTGTCAGAATGTGAGGTCATGGACTGGGTTTCATCTTTTGTATTCCAAACTATCTAGAACAGTGCTAAGCAGTATGGGAAGAATTCAATATATATACATGCTTTGATATTTTATTAAGGTCTTATAAATGAAAAAGAGAATGTGAATTTACCAAAAATAGAATAAGCTCGCTGTATGGTTAGAATAAGCTTCAGAATAAGTTTCTGGAAAATGTATTTCTGCTTAGAATGAAGAATTAATAACCAAGTTTCATTTACTACCATATCTCCTCAGTAATACTCTATCCTTATTTAAACACTGAATCTGGATAATTCAGTATATCTTAAAATATGAGGAAGACAAAGGTGAGCAGGCCAATAGAAAACTGAGGGATGGCTGCGGGGAGATTTCCACATACTCTAACAAAATCTTAGGTCAAGATTTCCTCCAGAATAAAAATAACTTTATGCAACATTAAATTAATATTAAAGTAGCCTCTAACCAGTTTCAAACCCTATGGGTGTTACACTTTAATTGTATGCAAACTTACATTTTGTTTTTGTTAAATATTTTGCTCTACCTAGAAGCATTATTACCTAACCAAAGCCCTAAAATTGTACACAGTGACCACATATTTAGCAGTTAGAAAAATATATGACTTAATGCATGCACAGTAGCTGGTCCCATAATAAATCAAGTCCAATTAGTGCAGTAGTGACTACCAGGCAGCCACCAGAAGTTAGAAATCTGTGGGGCCAATTGGGAATGTTCACCTGCTGAGAATGTCGAATTGTCTACAATTTAGCTGTTAGGCTCGTTTTGTCTTCATATAGCTGCATTGTGTATGAGAACCAGCCCTTATCACCCGAGCTGAATCAGCTATCCAAGGAAACTGCTGTTTGCCAAATAGTCCTCCTCAAGTCAGTTCTGTGATGGGGACACTGGTGCTGTGATAGGAGTTTTTTGTTTTTTGTTTTTTGTTTTAAGGGGAAAGCTTTGAATCTATAAGTTAAGCATGAAATAATACAACATGTATTTTGAAAACAATAGGGGGCACCTGGGTAGCTCAGTCAGTTCAGCTTCAGAGTCTTGATTTTGGCTCAGTTTGTGATCCCAGGGTCATGGGTTCAAGCCCCACGCTGGGGCTCTACACTGGGCATGGAGCCTGCTTAAGATTCTCTCTCTCTCTCTCTCTCTCTCTCCCTCTCTCTCTCTCTCTCTCGCCCCCTCTGCTCCTGTCCCCCATTTGCTCACTCTCTCTCTAAAATTAAAAAGAAAAAAATTAGAATTATTACACAGACGGTAAGATTCCGAACAGAGAAAAAGGAACCTGAAAAGAGAAACTCACGTGCTGCTTCTGTTCTCTTGGGCATCATTTCTCAGGGAGTTCCTTTCCAATTCCATAACTCTAGGCCCTCCATCCCTCCATTTCACCTAATACATAAAATGGTTCTGATCTCTCCTTTTTTGTGTGTTCAGCCTACCCCTCTGAAGTACCACTCACTCACACTTTGAATAATCTTGTGGTCCTGTCTTTTCACTGCAACTGTGTAGTGACATTGCAATTGTGACTCAATGCCACCATCCCTTTCTTCATATCTAGACAGTATCCTAAGCTCTGCTAGATAAAACTAAGCAACCATGTAGAATAATGACAATAATAATGATAATAATAATAATGTTTTTTCAGACAGAGCTGAACCCTCAAATCTACTTAAAATACACTTATTTGTTCTTAGTTTCATCCTCCATTCCTCTTACTGAGGGCTCCATTTTTCCAGCTTTATCTTGCCATCTAATCTTCTGGTAACTTAACTCTACATCCAGTAGAAAACTGAAGTAATTAGGACTGGACATTTCCAATTTCCCATTGCTTTTACTTATTAAGATATCCTTATCCATATTTTCCTTCTTTCTTCTCATCTCAGGTGAAGAGGTTCCTCCTTCTGTTCAGGGCTAGCTTCCCCATTTTCACTGGGCCAGAGTGATCCAGTCTCCTCCGAGGTAATGTCCATTAGATATTTCTTCTCTTCTTCCAGCCCCCCCCCCCTTTAGCCTATAAATTTGCTCCTTTGAGACTCTTTGCTACTCACTTAAGCATCTCCATCCCATAATAGCAAATTTCATAGAAATATTACCCACTGACCTCACCTCCCATCCTCACTCTATCTTCCATTCATTCTTCAATCCACTGAGATTAACTTCTTCTTCCACCACTTTCTCCCCCTCCCCGCCCCCCTGCCCCCAGGAACTGTTCTGGAAATGAACATATGATCTTGATGTGCTGAAGCCAATGGCCACTTTAAAGATTTGAATTCATTCAGCGACAATTTCTCTCTTGTCTCCCTTGGCTTCTATTATAGCACCGTGTCTTTTAGATTTCCAGGTCTCAGTCTTCTTCACAGGATCCTTTTACACTGGTCTCATCATTCCATCCCAAACCTCTCTGAAAGCATGTCTTTCTTCAGATTGCCCCTTCCACTGTTTTTTCCAATTGTCTATTCCCTATCTTCATTCTACACTACCTCTTCCATATCTCCTTCCCAGTGAAAATATTCTTTCTTTCTCTTGGTCTCTCACTATATTGTTACCTCTTCCATAGTATTCACTGCCACATTATATTAAAGGTCTTTGTATCTCTCTTCACCAAATGATAAATACTTAGATGGCAGATACCTGGCTGTGTTCACTTCTGTTTACCCTAACACTTTAAACATCAACAGTGCTCCATAACTAAACTAAATGTAAGTCTTATACTCCTTGTAGCTTAGCCTGTATTTTTCAGAAGTCAGGCCTCACTTAAAACTACCAGGAAACAAAGTAATTACATTACATCACATTGATAATCTTGGATACTCTCGGATACTCTCAAGGAAATTCCCCTGCCATTACCATGTAGTAAATTTTCTTTCTCGTAGAAAGAGTTCCTCTTCTTCTTCTTTTTATTATTATTTTTTTTAATGTTTAGTTTTGAGAGAGAGAGAGACAGAGCATGAGCAGGGGAGGGGCAGAGAGAGGGAGACGCAGAATTCAAAGCAGGCTCCAGGCTCTGAGCTGTCAGCATACAGCCCAACACAGGGCTTGAACACGAACTGTAAGATCATGACCTGAGCCCAAGTCAGATGCTTAACCGACTGAGCCACCCAGACTCCCCTAAAGATTTCCTCTTCTACACTTAGAAATTATCCAGCATGTCAGTACTATAAGAGAAGGAAACTTAACATCTACAAAATTATTTGCTTAAAGATTTTTGCTTTAGAAATCTACTTGCCTTTCACTTTCCTACATGTATTTCAGAAGAGAAGAAGGGAATTTGTGATTGAATCTCAGTAAGGGACCATATATTCTGCCCTAGTGCCCTAGGATATACTCTGAATGAGTCAGAATACCCCTCCCCCACTACTACCACCATCCCTATGCTGTACAGGACAGTTACCCAGGTGATCAGAGGTATATTCCACTGTACCCGCTCCCATAATCCAGTAACTCACCTCAGTTTTAGCTGAAGGAATGCTCTTTAAAAACTGTCTCATGGTATCAAGAATCTAGAATTTGGCCTTCGAATATTGCTGATCAAATTTCAATTCTAGTTCTTTTTAGGCCTGTGTTTTTGAGCAAGTTCAATAACATTTCTGAGCTTTATATGCAGCATGGTAGTAAAAATAAATCCTCTTTGACACAGTATTTATTAAGATTAAATGAGATGATGCTTCTGACAGTATTTTAAAAAGATAATGCACTATTCAACTGTTAGTAATAATTTCCATTTTCAGATTTGCTTCTCTTTTGGTTAACCTTCTCATTTAGCCCTCTAAGCCATCCTATTGGATCCAATTAGCATTTCTTCACCATTATACACTGATAATGTTTCTCCATACAGACAGCACCATGGATGTTGAGTTTTTCTATTTGGAGTCTACTAAGTAGATCATTCTCTGACAGATTTAATTTTAAGAATGATTCTTTAAGTCTTCACTATGCTTTATATCTCACTACTGGAAAATTATCTTGGGGAACATTCTTTTAAATTTATCAGTGGCACCTCAGAGACTAATGCTCAACACAAACTAATGGATGAAAATAAGCATTCACTGATGTAACATAATTTGAATGCAATGATTGCCTTATTGCAATGATTCTGGGGCTTAACAAGTACCAGATTCATACTGAGTCAAGTTGGATGGTTGCAGATCTGGAAAAATAAATTTTATTTGTTAATACTCAGAGTTTTAGGTGATTTCTCTGACTTCAGCACTCAATGGCCAAGGTCTGAAATGGAGTTTATTATTGCCATTGTTAATGACTTCTTCGCATAAAACCTATACGTATGAGATTCTATTAGTAATTACTTTTGTTTTCAAAAATAATAATACTATCTCTGAGAATCTTCAGAAACAGCTGGTGCAATAGGAACATGCTCTATGCGTTCAATTTTTTTAATTCATTTTTGGCAACATTTTAAATAATGTATCATTTTTTTCAGCTAAGATCTTATAAATCCCTCTGATATGTCAAGGAAAAATGTATTTCCTCTGACATATGCAAAAACATAATTTAAGCAAGTTTATCTATAGATACAAACATCAAAACGCTTAAAAATAAAGACTACATTGAAAATGTTGCTTTTCTTCCCATTTATATGTAGCTACTATTACATAGTCTGAGAACAAACCAAATTCTCTTTGACAATTTGACCACAGAAAATACCATAATATCATGATGGATGTACAACTAGTTTCAAAAAGAAGAGAGGTCTATTTTAGATTAAAGGGAAAGATGTTTTATTGTGATAGATTTGGGAATCTTAGGTATATACTGTTAAATACAGGATTTTAGGTGACAGGATCCATTTCTTTGATATTGATTTAATAAACAGTATATATTGTGGTACCTACATTCCAAGAAATTTTATTCAGAAGTTAGATGGTACCTCTTCTAGGAGTCCACTATGAACTCATTATCCTGTTATAGGTACTCTTCTTTGGTGTTCCTATAATATCCCATGCACATCTCTACATTTGCATGTAATACAAAGTCTCTATTTATGTGATTTTATCTATAGATATGAGCTTTTTGAGCTTTTTTTAATGTTTATTTTTAAGAGAGAGACTGAGAGAGAGAGAGAGAGGCAGAGAGAAATGGAGACACATAATCTGAAGTAGGCTCCTGGCTCCAAGCTGTCAGCACAGACCCCAATGCAAGGAAATCACAAGCCATGAGATCATGACCTGAGCCAAAGTCAGACATTTAACTGAATGAGCCACCCAGGTTCCCCTGAGTGTAATGCCTTTATATTCATCTTCAAAACAATTGCACCTAGCCTTTGTGTTTGGCACACAGTACAGACAGAGCACAAGAAATGATTAAGCGAATGATTTAATAAATAATCCATAATCTACCATCTAAAGTAAAAATGGTATTGCTACTATTGATTTTGACTCATTGTTCTTATTTCCTTATTCTTTACATGTCTAACAATCTAAATGAGAATGTACGGTAGTTTTTATAAGCCAAAAGAAAATATATGTGAATCTTTGTCCTATTATGATTTGTATCCAGTGGTGTGCTCCTAAATATTTAAAAATTAGCTCTCTGGTTGAGGGGAGAAGGAAGAGAGATGAAAAGGCTTGATTTGTAGCATTTTCTGATTTCTCTGGTGTAATACTTTTACATTGGCCAATTTCAAGTGACCAACACAATGTCACTGACACAGAGTTGGGAAGAGATATGCACAATTGGCTTTCCTGAATTGGTGAAAGCAGCCTCCAGGACATCATTGGATGCTTCTTCAACTAGCTTGGCTTTATTGGCTTCTGCTACAGGTTTTCAGTTGCTCCTTTCAAGGACAGACTTCTGCTGGGGGAGGTAATAAATCAAGGACATTAGAACTAGCTGTAATATAGTTAATAATTTCATCCTTTTGGCGGGGGGAGTAAACCATTATCACTAAAAAAAAATCCTGTGTTGTTTTATGTTAATGACTTCCTACATTTTTCAATTAACTTAAGCTTAGATTGTCTCTGCTAGTATAATTCCAGAACTTAAACATTTGTGGTAAACCACATGTTTACATATTTATGCATTTTAGGTATCTTGGTTTCTGGCTTACAGTTATTAGAATCAAATGAGAAAAGACTAGCTCAACAATACTATAAACATCCTACTGACTGAGGCTTTGAAAGAAATTAAGAGTAATGAGAGCTCTTTAGTCCATAACCTGACTTCTGGTAATTCATTGACTATTTTTTAACCATCTGGGTTGAATGGACAAATTCTAAAATATTTTATTAGCAATGAATCCTGTGATTACACTAAATCACAATAGTGATTAATATACAAGGGAGAAAGAGATTTCAAGTTAACATTTGTGGATGTCTTCACTACCCACACTATCAAAAATTACTTGAAATTGTTCTGTAAAATTTTAATATATGTAAAACTTTCAAGTCAAAATTAAGCACTTTAATGGCAATATGTTTCTAATTTTGTTGTCCACAAGTAACCTTTGGAGCTCAGTGAACAGCACCATTTTCTTCCAAGAGTTTAAGCTCACTATAGAGGAAGCAAGATAATCCATTGAATTCTGGATGTTCGTGTTAAGTTCAGAAGTCATATCTTTCTAAAATAAGGGTAAATAGAAATAGACATCATGAGCGTAGGCTATTTAATTCCAAAGACAGGCTGCTATTGCATTCAAATTATATACAAATTAAAAATGAAACAGTATGCTTTTAATTGATTTGTGCCAGATTACATAAGATAGGAAGTTCTCAATATCAAATGAAAATGAAACCAATGATTGAAACATCCTGGGGCCCTTAAAAATGCAAGCTCAACAGCCATGCTCATTTTAGTAGGATGATGAATTATAAGGGGAAAGTCAATTATGATCAAATGCAACTGTTTATTAAACCGTATTGAGGCAGAAAGTTGCATAATATGTTTAAGCAACTCTATAGCCACCTATATATTTATATAAATATGTACATATAAAAAGTGTGAGGAGAAAATTCTCTAAAAGGTATTTTAACTCATGATAAATGATCACATTTTTTATGAAGCCTAGATCTTGCCAATTTGTACCAATTGAAATAGTCAAGGCATATATTTAATTTGCCTTAATTTCAAGACCAAAACCATTTCTTCATAGTGTTAGTGTTCCATATAACAGGTGGTTAACATGTGAAAACCCTTTCAATCACTTCTTTTAATGTCAATCTGACTCTTAATTAGATCAACAGATTATCTAGTTTTCTTTCATATTAATGATTCTAGACTTTAGCATTTCTTATTATGCCTATTTCCAAACTTATACATAGAAATGATTAACTAAGTGAAAATGTGTTCAATTAAAATAATTCAGAGCTGTTTGATGTGCCTGGGTGGCTCAGTTGTTAACCAACTTAATGCATCTAACTCGATTTCAGCTTAGGTCATGATCTTATGATTGGTGACATGGAGCCCCCATGTCAGGCTCTGTGCTGACAATGTGGAGCCTGCTTGGGATTCTCTCTCTCTCTCTCTCTCTCTCTCTCTCTCTGTCCCTCCCACACTCCTGCATTCTCTCTCTCTCTGTCTCCTTCCCCCCAAATAAATAAATAGACATTTTAAAACAATAAAATAATACAGAGCTGTTTTGAACATTTTAAATGACATACATATAAAGCTAAGGGAGAAAATCGCCAAAAGTTATTGGGCAACAAAAATTTCAAAATCAAAATTGTTCCTAAACAAACAATACCTGTTTTAGCTTGTATTACATAGATGATATATATTATGAATTATGTAATATATAATCTTAATGAGAGACAAATGATAAATATATATTGTATATATAATATTATTTTACATAGCATATATAATTTAGAATCTAAGTGAGACAAAAGTGATAACATTGTTAAAGTTTATTGACTGCCTTTCATATGCCAAGATGCATTCTGCTAAGCACTTTACATAAATTATCTAGGGTAATTACCTCAAATGCTTTTACAAAATAGGTATTTATATCATTTCCATTTGCAACTTAGATATTTGAAGCACTGAGAAGTTAGGTAACTTGCCAAAAGTCACAGAGTTGGGAAAGAGCTGGGCCAGGAATCAAGCCCATGTTGAGATGCCAAAGTTCTAAGTTCCAAAACAGCACAGCTACTTGGCTGATGTTTCAGTCACAATTTAAGCATATACCTTTGAATACTAAAGCTCAGAAGTCAGCAAAGTATGGCCCATGCGTCAAATCTAGCCTGCTGCCTGTTTTCTAAGTTTTATTGGAACACAGTCATACCTATTGGTTTACATATTGTCTGTTGCTGTTTTACTACAGCAGAGTTGAATAGTTGCAACAGAAACCATATGTCCTGCAAAGTCTAAAATATTCACTGGCTGACCCTTTACAGGAAAAGTTCATTGACCTATGCTTTAGATTTCTAATTTTAAATTTGAGGGACACCTGGGTGGCTCAGTCGGTTAAGTATCTGACTTCGGTTCAGGTCATGATCTCATGGTTTGTGAGTTCAAGCCCTGCATTGGGCTCTGTACTGACAGCTCAGAGACTGGACCCTGCTTCAGATTCTGTGACTCCCTCTCTTTCTGCCCCTCCCCCACTCATGCTCTGCCTCTCTCTCTCTCAAAAAATACATAAATATTTGAAATTAATATCCTATGTTTTTAAATATTTTCTGTATTTTCTATTTATATAACTTTTCAATCAGTTGATATGGTTGAAATAATCATTGTATATTTAATAAATGTATCGACATTATATGATTAAACAGTTGCTCTAAAGAGAAACAAACAAAAAAGATGCAAATTCCCACCAGTTATCACAAAATCAGGATTTTTTTGGTAAAGATTCCATCACAAAAACTGCTATTTTATATAAATGAGTTATTTATAGCTGTTATAGTTCAAGCTAAGAACTTTCCTAGTTTAACAGCATGCATGTTGGGTCCAAAGCAGTCATAAAATAAGTGCTCTAACTCCAAAGAAATAAAGATAAAAATGTGATTTCATTGGCTTTGTTAAGATAGTATAAAACATACCATCAACATTGACTTAAATTTTATTTTATTTTATTTTATTTTTTTTAAGTTTTTTATTTATTTTTGAGAGAGAGAGACAGCGCGAACAGGGGAGGGTCAGAGAGAGTGGGAGACACAGAATCTGAAGCTGGCTCCAGGCTCTAAGCTAGCTCCGCACAGGGCCTGACACGGGGCTTGAACCCACGAACTGTGAGATCATGACCTGAGCCGAAGCCAGAAGCTTAACCGACTGAGCCACCCAGGCACCCCGACTTAAATTTTTTTAAAGAAGTTAGTTGTTTATAACCAATTTAGCTATTAGAAATAATGCTAGAAATAAGGTTAGTTACTTAGGAAATAATGGACAAAGGATTGCTTATTTGATTATTACAAAGGATGCAGCACTGTAATCACTTTTGCAGATCTATATATTCAAAATTAAATTTAAATTTCTTAGCAGATTCCTTTGCACTAGAAATTAAAGAAAAAAAATTGAGCTCAATATAATCTAAAGTAACAGCTCACCAGAAAACTAGCTGGGCCCCTGGGCCAGTTACATCCAGTGGCATTTTCTTGGTAGATTCACCACAACCTAAACATCTGGTCATTTAATTTGATAGTCCGCTGAATGGGCTACTGTCTTATGAGTTAGCACATATTAAGTTCACAGAAATGGTTGCATAAAATAAATTGCTATTTTATTTATATTCAATCAAGAACTATAACTGCTGAGCAGATGAGGCTCTTGTTCATCTTCCTTAATAGTTTTGGAAACTCTGCTGTGACATCATGATCTCCTGCAGCAGATTTTCCCACAAGTATAGACCATGCTGCCTTCAATGCCTATTGGATCTGTATTGTCCCTTTATTAAATTTTTCAGGGCCCTACAGAAATATTCAAGTTACTTAAGAGCACATTGAGTTTGGTCTGATTCTTCTAACCAAGTATATCAGAAGGATGAATCTTAAACAGACCTCTTTTAACATAATCCCACATAATGCTTCACATGATACAAGAAGAGGGAAAAAATAATTGTTTTCATGTTATTTTAAAGATGACTGACTAAACTTATGCATTTAAACATCAGACATTATTTAAATATTTAGAATAATAGAGGAGTCTGTGGTTCTGATATAAAGTGGTAAGAATATTGGACTTAACACTCATAGGGTAATTTTGAGGTAATAAGCCAAGAAAAATATAGTTAGTTCTTCCCTTTTGCCAGGTGGATCTAGTTGTTTCCATTTCTTATCACTTGAAGATATCCCCCTATCCACATAGTAAAAACAGGATGGTTAAGGCACAAACCAAGAGGTCACTGAATCTTTGGAAGAATTAGCTTTATAGAAAAGAGGCCAATTTTCATATGGGCAAGTTGAGTTTAGATTCCTTCATCATTTAACCTAAAAGTTTCTTAAGTAAAATTCTGTCATGTGTACATTCAGTGACTGTACTATTTTTAACGGTGTCCTTGTCCATTTAAAAGCTGTCTCCCAGTCATCATACCACTTGATTTTAACAGCATTTAATATTTTAAATCACCTTCAGGAAACTGACTTCCTAATTCTACTATCTGATTCTTATTTCTTTTTTAAATTCTTATATCTTTGTCTTTCTATTCTCAAAGTGAAATTTGAATATTCAGTTTCAAATTTATGCTAAATTCATATCCCCCATGATATGGTGATAATTTAGAGAATGGACTTTACTTATGGTCTGGCATGTTGTGTTTGTTTACTGGATTGGTGGGATGTAGGAATCATCTGGGGAGCATGTGGCATCTCACTCATCTCACTCTTGCTGAAAATCAATAGGTGAGGTATTGGAGGCTGACAAGATAAAATCCTCTTGATCCCAACTGGACATCAACATTACAGTACCTTGGGCATAAGCAATAAACAAATCTTGTCCCTGTAAACAGTTGGGTGGTTGACATATGATTCAGCTCCAAAGACTTCACTATATCTCCTCACCCAGGTGTTCTAAGAGAGTAGTGTTCTCCACTGGGGCACAACTTCCTTAAGATTGGCTGGTTTCTTGCCCACTTAGTCATCCTCAGGTGATATCTCCTGATGTCTTTCTCTACTCAGAGATACAAGCTCTCCTTTCTATAAAGACAGAGAGTTAACTTGTTCTCTTAGAATTGTGTTCCATTCTTTGTGAATAGTAAGAAGGTGGAGGGAAAGAAAACAAAACTGCCTCCACATCTAAATGTTCTAACTGTTTATACTTCTTACTATATACTATTTACTTTCCATAACAATCTCACAAATTTGTTTCTCTGTTGTGTAGTACAGAATATTTAAGTAACTTGTTCAATGTTACTTTACTAATAAAAATTGAGTGAAGAAACAAATTTGGATGTGGCTGGTCGTTAATTATATTATAACCACTACTGGTTGCCCATATATTTGTAAAAATAAACATTATGGAGGCATAGGACATGAAGTATTAAAGATTTCAGGAACGCTTGTTTTATTTTTAACATATGAAATTACTTCTTTAGCACGATGAGTCCACACCTAAGTTCTTGGTGAGGAGAATCAAAACCAGGCACAACGCAGTGTTCCTTGGACATTTACTTGTTTTATCTAAATGACTATGAATCAAGGTTGACTCATATCACCAAAGAATTTTTATCAAAATATGTAATTGTTTTAACCTGAGCCTCCAAATAATATCAATGATTTTTTCCCCATATACCTAAATTCACTTTTCAACCGACAATAGCCATGAATCATTTCATTTCACCAGTTAATTAGTTTGGTTACAAGCTGTTGAAAATATAGGCTTTGGAGTAGGAGTGCCTTTCAATCATATCTGTCTGAGTAGGTACATTCCAAAAAGAACTGGAAATCGCAAATTCAATGTGAATTGCTGCAAAAAGGACCTATGAGTAAACAACAAATGATTCTTTTCCTCTGTAAAATCCTTCTTAATAATAAAGTGAATCAAGAATCTGCTCTAAGCAGCAGAACTACCTGAAAAATAAGTGGAAATTTTCCTCTTTTAACCTAATCACTAGGGTTTTTATTTGTGGTTTGCAAAGAGTAGTGCCAAATAAATAGTCCTTGAAGTACATTTTTAAAGAGTCATCTGGTAGCCCAATTATGATACAGCAACATTCATGTTTTTAAGGATGAAGTTATTTACAAAACATTTTCTCTTTTTCCTCTGGAAATGTCAGCAATGGTCTCACAAAAGAGAAGAGAGCAAAGCAGGATTTTGAAACGTGAGTTGCAGTCAAATACAATTTTTACAATAAGGTAGGTGTGACTCAGAAATTAAGTGTTTTAATGAACAACCTAATCAGGACCGTTATTATCCTTCCCAAACTACTGCCCAAAAGGGGTGGCTTAGCACTGTGCATGCCTGATACAGCATCAACCTCAAATCAGTGCTAAATGATATTTCATCCTCCAAACCTCTAATTATTTGTAGAGTAGTGAATGGTTAATAACTTTGGAGGAAAAAAAAAAACAGAGAATATGACTTGAGAAGGAATTCAGAGTTCTTTTGAAGTAAGTATCAAAACCAAGTAAAACTTGATTTTTATATGCCATTTTTTCTCAGCTGAGAATCTCTATTAAATATTCTCCAAAGCATGAATGTGCATTCCTATTCACCTAGGGCCAATTTAAATTACTTAAGGGTGGTCAGTTATCAAGAATACAGAAATAGTCCGTAGAGTTTTAACATTAATATGTGTTATTATTTTTAATTCCCTAATGACAATGAATCAATCTTTCTTTTGAATCAATGAAAAAATTTTAAGTTTATTTGTTTATTTTGAGAGAGACAGTACACAAATAAGGGAGGGTCAGAGAGAGAAATAGAGAGAGAGATTCTCAAGCAGGCTCCATACTCAGCGTGGAGCCAGAGTCAGGGCTCAGTCTCACGACCATGAGATTATGACCTGAGCTGAAATCAAGAATCAGTCGCTTAATTGACTGAGCCACTCATGTGCCCTGAATCAATGTATTTTTCATAAAAGACACTCTAGTGTATTCAGAGAGCCACACTTAAGTTGTGAGCTTAAGGACTGCTCCACACCACCTATGACTCACTGAGAAGTCACACTTTTCAGAGCCTCAAATTCCTCATTTGTAACATAGAGCCTAACTTTATATGGTTGTATGTTAATCCTTTATCATTAAAAAACTCTCATGTGGGGCTCCTGGGTGGTTCAGTAGGTTCAGTATCCAACTCTTGATTTTGGCTCAGGTTATGATCTCACAGTTTGTGAGATCAAGCCCCACGTCTGGCTCTGTGCTGACAGCACAGAGTCTGCTTGGGATTTTCTCTTTCCCTCTTTCTCTGTCCCTCCCCTGCTTGCATTCTCTCTCTCTCTCCCTCTCTCTCTCAAAACAAATAGATAAAACTTAAAAAAAGTTAAAAATTATTCTGTTTCTTTTTTTTAATGTTTTTACTTATTTTTGAGACAGAGAGACACAGCGTGAACAGGGGAGAGTCAGAGAGAGAGGGAGACACAGAATCCTAAGACAGGTTCCAGGCTCTGAGCTAGCTGTCAGCACAGAGGCTGATGCGAGGGGCTCGAACCCACAAGCCGTGAGATCATGACCTGAGCCGAAGTCGAATGCTTAACCGACTGAGCCACCCAGGCGCCCCAAAATTATCCTGTTTCTAAAATTACTTTATAGTCATGGTGCTTTGCAAAGCTACTCCATGCAATGTTGTTTTTCAAGACTACTATCACATTAGTTTCTATCACAACTTAGAGTTAGAAATTAATGATGCTCAAACAAAGTTGATTCACAGAATCAGCTAGAAAATATAAATTGCTCTATAAATCTGATGAAATTTCAATTAAAAACCTGGATAAGGTTTATTAAACTTGTTAAAACACTAACCCAAAAATTCACAACAAAAACTATAAGACCAAGGAAAGTCAAGATAATTTTAATAATAACTAATTATTGAGTAGTTACTATTTGTCAGGAATAATTCTAATGCTTTACATGAATAAAAACACTTACTTTGGAAAGAACATTCTTATATAGAAACCATTAATGGCTATATTTTGCAGATGAAGAAATTGAGACACAGAAAGTCCAAGTAATTTGCCAATGTCATATTACTAAAAGAAGATAGAATTGAGATTTGAACTCTAATATGATATCTCCAAACATTACATGATAAGCGGGTACATTTTACCACCTTTATAGAAAATTAAAATGGTAGGATTTGACTTAATAAATAGCACAATAGGCTGAAATTAAGATATGATAATTTTGGCACAGACAAAAAGAGAGATGGGACTGAAAAGGTGCCACAGAAAGCAGATAGATGCAGATATGTCAACACAGAATATACAAGAGATAGTGATTTTACAACCACATCACTAGAGAGGTGATGGATTTTTCAACACATGATGTTGGAACATTAGGCTGTCCAAATGGAAAAACAAAATATAAAAGAGTATTTATCTTATATTGTGAAACAGTATAATCCAGATGTAATAAACATGTAATTTAAAAGAATATTTATATGTCCTCAGGGTAAGAAGAATTTTTAAAATAATACACATGCACACATGAAACAAAGGAAAAGCATGATTCATTTCACTACATTGAAATTTAAATGTTCTGTCTGACAAAGAAAGACAAATTTATAATGTAAGCCAAAAATTGCAAAATTATATTTGTATCACCTATAACTAATCAATATTTGATTTCTGAAAGCGTTACAAATTCTAAAAATCACAAAAAATAAAATGAGACAAGGATTTAAACAGGCAAATCATAAAAGAAAATCTATATTGGCAGTAAACATGTTTAAGGAGGAAGAGTTAAGATGGAGGAGGAAGAGGAGGAGCTTATGCTTACCTTGTCTCTCAAACACTGCTAGATAAATATCAAATCATTCTGAACACCCAGGAAATCGATCTGAGGACTGAGAGAACAAACTGCACAACTAGAGGGAGAAAAGAGGCCACATTGTGGAAGGTAGGAGGTTCAGAGATGTTATTTGGGGGAGAAAATTGCCAGTGCTGCAGAGGGGAAGAAACCTGATCAGGGAGAGAGAAAGAGAGAAAAAGAGAGAGAAAGAGAGAGAGAGAGAGAGAGAACAGGGTGCAGAGCACTGCACAATGAAAACACTTCCCTAAAACCATTGATGTGGAAAATGAGAGGGACTGATTATCACAAGGTTTTACAAGCAGCAAAGCTCCAAGTCTGAAGTTTTAGAAATCTGTACCATTGCCAAGGCGGAGACTGGCAGGCATAGAAGTGCTCCTGTGGAGGAGGGCAGAGGCCCAGGTGTGGACAGCGTGCCTGAGGATCCCCTAGGTTACACTGGGAGAGACAGTTTTCCTTCTTGGAATACATTTGGGAGAGGAGGCACTGCCTCCCCAGGGACAAAAGAGCTGGTGGACACCATTGAGCTGCCTCATTCACTATCATAGGAGCAGAGGCAGATGCTGAGGGCACTAAACTAGACACCAGCTTTTTGCTACACTTTACCACAAAATCTGAGCCCTGTGCATTTCTGCAACTGCCCTTTTTTTTTAAATTTATAGTTTATTGTCAAGTTGGTTTCCATATAACACCCAGTGCTCTTCCCCACAAGTGTCCTCCGCCATGACCATCAGCCCCCTTCCCCTTTCTCTCTCCCCCTTCCACCCTCAGTTTGTTTTCAGTATTCGAGAGTTTACTCCCTCTCCCTAACTCTTTTTCCTCCTTCCCCTCCCCATGGTCCTCTGTTAGATTTCTCCTGTTAGACCTATGAGTGAAAACATATGGTATCTGTCCTTCTCCACCTGACTTATTTTGCTTAGCATGACACCCTCGAAGTCCATCCACTTTGCTACGAATGGCCATATTTCATTCTTTCTCATTGCCATGTAGTATTCCATTGTATAGATAAACCACATCTTCTTGATCCATTCATCAGTTGATGGACATTTAGGCTCTTTCCATGATTTGGCTATTGTTGAAAATGCCGCTACGAACATTGGGGTACATGTGCCCCTATGCATCAACATTTCTGTATCCCTTGGGTAAATCCCCAGCAGTGCTATTGCTGGGTCATAGGGGAGTTTTATTGATAGTTTCTTGAGGAACCTCCACACTGTTTTCCAGAGCAGCTGTACCAGTTTATATTCCCACCAACAGTGTAGGAGGGTGCCCATTTCTCCACATCTTCGCCAGCATCTATAGTCTCTTGAGTTGTTCATTTTAGTCACTCTGACTGGCGTGAGGTGGTATCTCAGTGTGGTTTTGATTTGTATTTCCCTGATGATGAGTGATGCTGAGCATCGTTTCATGTGTTTGTTGTGCAACTGCCCTTCTGAGACAAAGATACACCCACCACAGCTCAGCAAGACTCTCTTCTGGAGGAGCAGCTCAGGTTTATGCAGTGGTGGGTCCCTAACATTTGGAGTTTTAAAACCCAACCAGCATACCTGGGATAAAATACCAAGAACATTACACTGAGAGGTGGGCAGATGGTTTAAACACACAGAGTGAAGGCACAGATCTGAGAGAAGCCTGAGACATAAGAAGGGAGATTGCTCTTCTTGTGGAGGCTTCCTGAACTGTACAGGGGCATGAACTCCCCTCTCTGGGGATAAGAGAGCTGGCTGATGCCATTTTACTCCGATCCATCAGCACTGATGGACTTCAGTGAGCAGCACAGTGTCTACAGGGAAGGCTTGGGTCACTTATACCAAGCTGCCACCCTCCTGCAATCTGCAGGTGCTTCTGAACTAGGGCCAGCGTGACTGAGAGTCAGAGGGCAGTGGGCCCCTTCCTCAGAAGACCAGCAGAAACCACCCTACACCCACCATCTGGTCTACTGACCAGAGAATGCTACAAAGCTTCAGCTCTAGGGGAACTGGGATCTAGCCTACACCAAAACACACGAAGTTAAAATTCACCACACAGTGGACAAGGTCCAAACACTCTGGATTGCAAGCAAGGAGAAACTCTGCTGAGGACTGACCTGAGAGAAAGAACAGCCAAAACACAACAACAGAGTGCACACAGCATACACCAGAAACACTTCCTGAAAAGCCAGGCCCTTATGACTTCTTAATATAACCATTATTCTTAAGAGAACAAAACATAACAGGCTTTCCTAATACACAGAAGACAGAGACCTAGACAACATGCCAAGATGGAAGGATTCATCCCAAAAGGAAGAACAAGAGGTCATGGCCAAGGATCTAATCAAAATAGATATAAGTAATATGCCAGAACCAGAATTCAAAACAATAATCATAAGGATACTAGCTAGGCTTGAGAAAAGCATAGAAGACACCAGAGAGGCTAAAAACTAGTCAGGCTTAAATAAAAAAATGCTGTATCAAAGATGCAAAACCAACTAGATATAATAGACACGAGTATGAAAGAAGCAGAGGAACGAATAAGTGAAATAGAAGATAAAATTATGGAAAATAAAGAAGCTGAAAGGAGGAGGGAAAGAAAAATATTAGATCACAAATGAAGACTCAGAGAACTCAGAGACTCCATAAAGCGTAATAATATTTGTATCATAGGAGTCTCAGAAGAAGACGAGAGGGAAAAGAGGGCATAAGGTTTATTTGAGGAAAGTATAGCTGAAAACTTCCCTAATCTGGAGAAAGTAACAGATATCCAAACCCAGGAGGCACAGAGAACTCCCATCAAAATCAAGAAAAGAAGGCCAACACCAAGACATATCATAGTTAAATTTGCAAAATACAGAGATAAGGAAAGAATCTTGAAAGCAGCAAGGGAAAAGAAATCCCTAACCTACAAGGGAAGACAAATAAGGTTAGCAGCAGATCATTTCACAGAAACTTGGCAGGCCAGAAGGGAGTGGCATGATATATTCAACGTGCTGAATGGGAAAAATATGCAGGCAAGACTACTCTACCCAGTTAGTCTGTCATTCAGAATAGAAGGAGAGATAAAGAGTTTCCCAGAAAACAAAAACTAAAGGAGTTTATGACCACTAAATCAATCCCACAATAAATATTAAAGGGGACTCTTTAAGTGGGAAAGAAACACCAAAAGCAACAAAGACTAGAAAGGAAGAGAAAATCTCCAGAAATACCAACTTTACAGATAATACAATAGCACTAAATTCATATCTATCAATAATTATTCTGAAATGTAAATGGACTAACTGCTCCAATCAAAAGATATATGTTATCAGAATGGATTTAAAAAAACAACACCCATCTCTATGCTGCCTACAAGAGACTCATTTTAGATCTAACGACACCTGCAGACTGAAAGTAGGGGATGGAGAACAACTTATCATGTTAATAGACATCAAAAGAAAGCCAGAGTAGCCATACTTATATAAGACAAACTAGATTTTATAGCAAGGACTATAACAAGAGATGAAGAAGGACATTATATCATAATAAAAGTGTCTATCCAACAAGAAGATCTAAGAATTATAAATATTCATGCCACCAATTTGAAGCATCCAAATATACAAATAAATTGATAACAAACATAAGAAACTCATTCATAACAATACGATAATAGTATAGGACTTTAACACTCCACTTACAACAGTGGACAGATCTTTCAGCAGAAAATCCACAAGGAAACAATGGCTTTGAATGACACACTGAACCAGATGTACTTAACGTATATATTCAGAACATTTCATCCTAAAGCAGCAGAATACACATTCTTTTCTAGTGCCCATGGGGCATTCTCAATAATAGATCACATACTGGGTCACAAATCAGGTCTCAATAAGTACAAAAAGATTAAGATCATACCATGCATACTTTCAGACCACAATGCTATGAAACTTGAAATCAACCACAGGAAAAAACTTGGAAAGACTACAAATACATGGAGGTTAAAGAACATCCTACTAATGAATGAATGTGTTGACCAGAAAATTAAAAAAGAAATTAAAAAAATACATGGACGCAAATGAAAATGAAAACACAACAGTCCAAAATTTTTGGGATGCAGCAAGAGTAGTCATAGGAGGGAAGTATATAGAGATAGAGGCCTACCACAAGAAGCGACTCATCTTCAAAAAAGCAGAAAAGACTATCCAATGGAAAAAAAAGATAGTCTCTTTAAAAAATGGTGTTAGGAAAACTGGACAGCAACATGCAGAAGAATGAAACTGGACATTTTTCTTACACCATTCACAAAAATAAATTCAAAATGGGTGAAAAGACCTAAATCTGAGACAGGTAACCATCAAAATCCTGGAGGAGAACACAGGCAGCAACTTCTTTGACCTCAGTCATAGCAAATTCTTACTAAACATGTCTTCAGAGCCAAGAGGGAAAAACAACAACAACAACAAAAAGAGTCTTGGGAGTTTATCAAGATAAAAACTTTCTGCACAGTAAAGGAAAAAAATCAACAAAACTAAAAGGCAACCTTCGGATTGGGAGAAGATATTTACAAATGATATATCTCACCAAGGCTAGTATCCAAAATCAAAAAGAACTTATCAAACTCAACATCCAGAAAACAAATAATCCAGTGAAGAAACGGGGAGAAAACATAAATCGAAATTTTTCCAAAGAACACACAGAGATGACACACAGATATGAAAAGATGCTCAACATCACTCATCATCAGGGAAATGCAAATCAAAACCATGATGAGATATCATCTCACATCTGTCAAAATGGCTAAAATTAACAACACAAGAAACAACAGGTGTTGGTGAGGATGCAGAGAAAAGGGAACCCTCTTACACTGTCTGTGGGAATGCAAACTGATGCAGCCAACTCTGGAAAACAACACAATGGTTACTCAAAAGTTAAAAATGGAACTACCCTATGACCCAGCAATTGCACTACTTGGTATTTACCCATAGTACACAAAAATGCTGATTAAAAGGGACACATGCACCCCAATGTTTATAGCAACATTATCAACAATAGCCACATTATGGAAAGAGCCCATATGTCCATTGACTGATGAGTGGATAAAGAAAATGCAGTATAGTGGCATTTGGGTGGCTCAGTTGGTTGAGTGTCCAAATCTTGATTTTGGCTCAGATCATGTCCCAGTGTCATGGGATGGAGCCCTATATTAGGCTCCACACTTAGCATGGAGCCCACTTAAGATTTTCTCCTTTTTCTCCCTCTGATCCTCTACCCCAATGGTGCGCTTTCTCTCTCACAAATTAAAAAAAAAAAAAAACAATGACAAAGGAAGGAAGGAAGGAAGAAGGTAAGGAGGACAAGTTAATATATATATGCAATAGAATATTACTCATTCATCAAAAATAATGAAATCTTGCCATTTATAACAACATGGATGAAGCTATGGTATACTAAGCTAAATAAGTAAGTCAGAGAAAGACAAATACCATATGATTTCACTCATATGTGGAATTTAAGAAACAACAGATGAACACAAGGGAAATAGGAAACAAAAAAGAGGGAGGCAAACTATAAGAGACTCTTAACTGTAGAGGACAAAATGAGGGTTGATGGAGGGGAGTTGGATGGGGAATAGGCTAAATGGGTGATGGATATTTAGGAGGGAATTTGTTGTGATTATCACTGGGTTGTATGTAAGTGATGAATCACTAAATTCGACATCAGAAACAAATATTATACTATATGTTAACTAACTACAATTTAAATAAAAACTTGAAGCAAAATAATAAAAACATATTTAAAGCTCAATGTTACTAGAAATTAAGGAAATGTTTGTTAAAGCAATGAGGTACATGGGGCGCCTGGGTGGCTCAGTTGGTTAAGTGGCTGACTTCAGCTCAGGTCATGATCTCACGGTTTGTGGGTTTGAGCCCTGCGTCAGGCTCTGTGCTAACAGCTCAGAGCCTGGAGCCTGCTTTGGATTCTGTGTCTCCCTCTCTCTCTGACCCTCCCCCGCTCATGCTCTATGTCTCTCTCTCTCTCTAAAATAAATAAAATGTTAAAAAGAGCAATGAGATACAATTTCACATCTATCAAATTAGCAAAAATAACATATGCTATATATACATATAAAACAATGACTATACGATAATATCAAATAACCATAGACTTGGGAGAAGCAAAAGCTTGCCTACATTGCTAATTATATAGTCATTTAATACAAGAATAACCACTCTGAAAAACAATTTATCAATATCCACTAGAGCTAAGCATCAAACATCCACATACACTAAGAATCAAACATTCTTTGTGCATGAATATCTATTGAAAAATACGTTAAATATTGAAAAATGAAACAACCTAAATTTTGAATCAAAAATGAATTAACAGTCAATTATTCTATATTTTTCTAAAATCCAGAAATTTATATCATACGTGATTATTAAAATTTACTATATCTACGTGTATTAACATAGATAAGTCTTGATAAATACATAATTTACATAAATATGCAAACATAAAGTAATGCTATGTTTGAAGACATGATGATTATGGATATGGGTTTAAATATACATAATTAAAAGAAGGCTTTCAATTTTATATCAATATTTTAGTTCTTTTTAGAATAATTTACTTTGTTTTTAAAAATTCATGTTGCATAAACTACCAAACTATATGTTAAATGTGGGTAGTGAATAGATTGTGCTTACTCTGGTGTATCTTTCCTATATCTTTTTAATACATGTAACACATTTAAACATTGAAATTTAAATTGCTATAAGCTAACTGGACACAATATAAATTTTATGGTTTTGGCTTTCCTCTGGTCATCTGAATGACTGAAAACAAGCTCTTTTAACATAATTATCACCTAGAACAACAGATTTGATTTGTACAAAAATATTTTGAAATTTATATACTGAAAATTCAGAGATTAAATGTGTCTTCAATAGTACATCTCAAGAAATTTCTTGACTTGGGAATACAATGTAAAACAAAGGAGTAAAGCAATGCAATTATCAAGTATGTTGTAACATCTTACAAAATATCACATTTTCATTTGTCTGTATAACACACATGCATACACACAGAATGATTTTTTATTTTAAAATGCAATGCCCAGAATTTGATTTCTAAACACTGTCGTGAGTTGAATAGTATCCTTCCAAAATTGATGTCCACCCAGAACCTCAGAATTTGCCATTATTTGGAAAAAGGGTCTTCACAGATGTCATTATTTAACACGAGGTTACACTGTACCAAGGGCGGGCCCTAAATTCAATGACATATTTTATAAAGACAGGAGAGGGCACAGAGAGACACACACAAGGAAGAAGGCATATGTAAAGATATAGATAGGGATTAAGGTAAGCAGCTACAAACCTAAGAATGCCAAGCACTTCCAGCAACCAGCTGAAGTTAGTAGAGAGGTATGGAACAGATTATCCTTCAGAGCCTCCTAAAGGAATCAGGCATTATCTTCTAGTGACATAAAGTAATGAAGTGAACACACACACACACACAATAAAACCAAAAGCCTTGATGGGTTGTGTCATAGGGACCCACAAGATAATCTGAGAGAGCTCCCAATGATAAAAGCAACTTAAACAATACAAGAAACAATAATAATATCAGATTATCATGTTAAAAATAAAGTAAATATCCAGGAGGATATACTGACATATGTAAATAAGTGAATAAATAAAAGAATGGGAAAGTAGGGACAAATCTTTCTTATAGAAGAACTCCAATTAACTGATGTAGAAGGAATTTCAGCATTCCTCATGATCCATTGATGAATGCTAAAATTAGTAGGCGAGTCTTTAAAGAGAAATAGGATCTTTGCATAGCTTCAAAGTTCTCCCCCAAATTTACTAAATATGATGTGGTTTCAATATATGACTACAAGCTGTTTGATACCCATCTCTCTAGGTGGTGTAGCTTCATTTCCCCTTCCACTTAGAGTGGGCTGGACTTGGTGTCTTGCTTCTAGTGAATGGAATATGAAAAGAGAAAAATAGTAACTTTAGAGTAAGGAACCTGACAGACACCATTTTAACCAGTGATCAAGGTAAACATTATCAATGAAAAGTTATGCTGATATCATGTTAATCCCGATATGATGTAAGGAAAAGAATACATAACATCTGTGATATTCTTCCTCTAAATCCAAAACCTCCATCTGTTCACAAGAAAATGTCAAACATAACCAATATGAGGGACATTTAGCAAAGTACCTAACCGGTATCTTCAAAAGAGGAAAGGTCATGAAGACAAGCAAAGACTGAGAAATTATCCCAGTTTGAAAGAGTAAACTTAAAGAGCCACGGCAAGTCAATGCAATATGAATTAGATCCTGAAACAGAAAAAAGGCAGTAGAAAAGTGAAATCAAATCAAAGCCTGAGATTTGTACTAATATTATATGTTACAGTATATTAGTGTGTATCTATCTATCATCTATATCAGTATAATATTATACTAATGTTAATTTCTTAGTTTTGACAAATGTATCATAGCAATGTAAAATATTAACATTAAAGGAAGTCAAATGAAAATTATAGAGAAACTACATGCTATCTTTGTCACTCTTTTGTTGATCTAGAGTTATTTCAAAATTAAAAGCTAAAAAATGCATGGTACCACGATTTTGATATGTAATTAATTTCAGATTCTTTATAAAGCTCAAACACTCACCATCTTAATTATATATGGGGTTAATCAAAAGCCTAATCAAGTAAATAATTTGTTCAAGATCACAGACCATATTAACAATAAGGGGAAATTTTTATCAAAGCTTAAAGGCCTATTTCTGAAAGAATAAAGAACATTTCTTTTGAAATAAAAGAACTAGACTGACTAATAATGTATATGTAGCAACCCACCAGAAAGTCTCATCCAAAAATTTTTTGCAAGTATTTTAGTAGCTCTCCCAAAAGATTGTGGTTGTCATATTCAACCTAGGATTCCATTAAAAATTCAACATAGTTTAATTTCCAGACTTTAAAAAATGATGTTAAATGTTACTTTCCTTACCATAGGACATAGGAGATTTATGGATAATTTCAGAGGAAATGGTCCCTAGAATTAAGTGCATGAATTCATGCTGAAACGTTTGATTAAAGTGAGAAAAAGGACTAACTATTCATTCAGTAGCTAAGGTTCTCAAAAGGTTTGGAATGGTCTGTAAATATTCAAAATGGATTAAGGTAGCCAGGTTCTTCATGGAACCCATTGAAAAAATATATTTAGAAATAATTTTACCTCTATGCTATAATATCCTTTTATTCATCTTTTCATATTTTTAATATAGATCCCCTCATAGTCTGGATGTCTAGTTATTATATTTTGGATGAAAGGAACCACCAAAATAAAAATTTAGTGATTGTTTTTAAATAAGTAAAATTGAGTTCTAACCAAATTAATATGTCAAGTCATAGTTGAGATTCTTAGAGCTTAATCTGCATACAGAAATAATTGCAAATGTTTCTTTGCAACTTTTCTACAATTTATTTGGGAAAAGATATTATTAGTCAAAAGGTGAAACTAATTCTGTTTCGGTGAGCACAAATTAATTCCAGACTGTGAACACTTCAGCTCCATACTCATTCACAAAATTTTGTGATTTCTTTTAACTTTGGACTCCTTATACATTTCTGACGGGTGGCTTCTTTTGTGACTTATAACTAAAAGTGACTGATTATGATTTAGATTATGCTGCTAAATTATCCACTCTTCATTTTCTGTTCTCATCCACCTCCCAATCGAGTATTTTAGGATGGTGTTCTCAAGCAGTTTCCAGCAAAAAGGATCTAACTCATTAGAGTTCTGTGTAAAAATGCCTGTTAAATAGGGAAAGAATGAGTCTGTTTTCATCCTACTCTCTGAAAAACTTATGCTAACATAAATGGAATTAGTTTTTACTTTGTAGTGCTATTATTTCCTTACAATGCTGCGATATTCTCTTCCTATCAAATGTTTGATTGATTAAAGTAGGTTCCCTTATTTTAATGACATTTCTAATACTGTTCATTGTCCAAAAAAATGAAACTCTGTGCTATTACTGACTCATTATCTCTACAGAGGCTATGAGCTTCAGTTTTATATGTTTTCTATTCTGAATCTTTTCCATTTTTTTGAGAAAAGACTCAATAAATGTTTAGGAACAAACTTAAGATCAATTACTATGAAATCAGGGACTGTAAGTCAAATGGCTGCAGTGACCAGTCAGGTAATGCAGTGGTATGGACCAGCAAGGGTCCCATCCAGTACATCTTCTCTGTGAAGCAGTGCTACTTACTGTGGTGGCTTGTTGCCATGAGGGAAGGCACTCCTAACACTGGCAGATGTTCCAGTTTATTAGGCAGTCCCAGAAGTGAGTCTTTTTATTCAGAAGCTCCTGATATTTAAATGCTAACTCAGTGTTCCTATTGAGATGCTTAAACCAAATTCTAACATGTCTGTAGGCTGGAATTGACCAGTCATCAATTTGAGCCCACGGATAATTCATAATTATATTTTACAGCAGTATTCTGCTAACACATAGGGAGATGAAGCTGAAATCACTCCCCCAATGAGTTAAAAAAAAAGTTAAAGTAAAAAGAAAGCTTGTTAAGGGCCAATTTGTGTCAAAAGAATAATTTCTGAAAATCTGGAAATAGATGAACTCTATTGTAATTTTTTAAAATTATGTTTTGAGACCTAGAGTTGAGAAAGATATTAACAGGTGTTAAAGAATATGAATTCTGAAGAATAGGCTTATAGGGACTTTTAGTTAAGCGTGACTTTTCAACTGCATAGCCTCTTAGAATCTTAGGTACACCAATATTAGGATTTTTTCTGTGTTCTAAGGTGTCATTTGAATTAAGCTATCACTCAAAGAATATTTCATTTCACTTTACACAAGCAGACAGAACTACATTGAGAACTAGAGATAAAGAAGAAAAAGATTCTCATTCATCCATCAGAAAATAAAAATTTTTAAATTAAACCAATAGTATTACAATCTCATTAATTGTTCCTCACTTATTTTATTTCTCTGTATAATCAATTATTGTTAAGTTGATTTGGGGTTAGCTAGTAGTCTACTCTTGGTAAGATCCCTGCCTCTCCACTAAAAGTTCTAGAAATCTTGACTTGGCTTTTCAGACTAGACTGACAGGTAAATGTGCTCACCGCAGTGCCTGATTCCATTGGGAAGCTTGTACTCATGAGATTGCTACATGGCTATTAATTGTCAAGAGTACATGGCAGAGTCCTTAGTGAGGCTTTCATTCTTCAAAATTAAATGACTGATTATAGTTACAAACGATGTAAGAATTGAGGGTTATGGGTTCCTTTTATCAGGTACTATAATAGTAAACTATTTTTTAATGTTTATCTATTTTTGAGAGAAAGAAAGAGAGAGAAAGCACAAGGGGGAAAGAGGCAGACAGAGAGGGAGACACAGAATCCAAAGCAAGCTCCAGGCTCTGAGCTGTCAGCACAGAGCCTGATGTGGGGCTCGAACTTCTCAACTGTGAGAATATGACCTGACCCAGAGTCAGATGCCCAACCAATTCAGCCACCCAGGCATCCCAATGTAAACTATTGAATAAATCTTTAGAGTACCCTAAGAGTAAGAACGTATTATGGACAGTTAGGACATTGACAAGTTTCTAGAGCTTTCCAACTCATCCAATAAACTGTCACAAAGTCCATCAATTCACAAAGATACTCTAAAACCATGAAATAATGTGTTCTATAATGTCTATAATGTTGACCTAGTGATAGTCATTCTGCCAGTCTTTGCACATGAACATTAGTGTGTGTCTGTGCATACTAAAAAGTAATAATTGTTGAAATGTATTAATTTAAAGAACAGTTTACATTTACATAATAGATTAGGGAAAGTTTAACTCCTTTATTTTATTTCACTAACTTTCCCATACTGTGGCTTAAAAAGACAACTCATGATAGTAGTGAACTAATTAAAAATAATGGAAATGCTAATCTAATCATATTTAGCTACATTCAGTTCTCTCCTTTTTGAAGGTGAAAAAGTAAAATTCTGTTCTATCCAATGGTCAAATGGTGATCCCCCAAAACAGTTTGCATGTTAAAAATCAAATAGTTGTATTATTCTGAGTTTAGGCACTTAAAGTCATTGTTATATAAGCTATGAATGTAAGTCTTAGATACCCACCAGAAAACAAGAAATAGCTCCACTGTTTGTTTAACATAAGAATATTCAAAATGAGCACAGCAGCAAGTAATAATAATTAAGAATTCTAACTGTTTCAGAAGATAGCTTTTGCTAAAGACAACAAAAACAACATCCATACTGTTTTACATAGTAGCTGTGCCCACCAACAGTGCACAAAATTTCCCTTTTTCCACATCCTCATCAACACCTGTTAACCCTTGTCTTTTTGATAATAGCCATTCTAATAAGTGTGAGGTAATACTTCATTGTGGTTTTGATTTGCATTTCCCTAATGATTAGTTATATTAAACATCTTCTCATACACTTTTTGGGCTATTTGTATATCTTCTTGAGAAATGTCTATTTGGTCCTTTGGCCCTTTTTTCCCTTTTCCTATTGAGGTGTATGAGTCATATATTTTAGATAGTAAGCCCTTATCAGATATATGATATGTAAATAATCTCATATTCTGTAAGTTGGCATTTCATTTTGTTGGTTGCTTGTTTTGCTGAGCAGAAGCTTTTACTTCGATGTAGTCTCACTAGTTTTTCATTTGTTGATTGTGCTTTGCTGTCATATCCAAAAAATCATTGCTAAGACCAGTATCAGGGAGCTTTTTCCCTGTTTTCTTCTAGGAGGTTTGTTGTTTTGTGTCTTAAACTTAAGTTTTTAATCCATTTTTAATTAATTGTTGTGTGTATTGTAAGATAATAGTCCAGTTTTATTCTTTTGCACATTTTTATATTACTTCGTAAAACAACTGTACATTTTGAAATGTTATCGATCTTAAACTTCTTCCTAAATAGTGTTGCCTGAAGTAGTAGAATGTCTTCTAATGGCATTTCATATACTTCCTTGAGATTCCCAATTCTCAAATACTGAAATAGTAACTTTTGAATATATAACTAGGGTTCAAAAATTTTGGTAAAAAGGGTTTTATCAAAAATGTTAAAATGGGCACCTGGGTGGCTCGGTCAGTTAAGTGTCTGACTATTGATTTTGGCTCATAGTTCATGAGATTGAGGACCACGTTGGGGTATGTACTGACAGTGCAGAGCTTTCTTGGGTTTCTCTATCTCCCTCTCTCTCTCTGTCCCTTCCCCACTCACTCTCTCTTTCAAAATAAATAAATAAAATAAATAAATAAAATAGAATGCACATCACCAAAAATGAACTCTACTGTAGACTATGGACTTTGGGTCATTATGATGTGTCAGGCTGTGCATGTACGGGGGCAGGAGAACATGGGACATCTCTGTACCTTTCTCTATATTTTTACTGTGAACCTTAAACTGCTCCCTCAGAAAGTGTTTTAAATAATAATAATAAAACTAATTGGATACATAACCTATTTTTTCTCTCAAAAGAGCCCCCCTCCAACACACACAAACAAAAATTTAAAAAATACTTATCAAAACATATCATTGAGAAAAAAAACAGAATCCATAGACTGGGAGAAAATATTTACAATGCATATATCTGGCAAATTGCTTATATCCAGAATATATAAAGAACTCCTAACTCGGTAATAAAAAAGGAAGCCACCCAATTAAAAATGATCAAAAAACTTTGTGAAAGGCCAGTGAGCACATGAAAAAGTGTTCACCATAATTAATCATCATAAAACGCAACTTAAACTATACTTCACCCCAATTAGAATGGCTAAAATTGAAATGCCTGGCAGTGCAAATAGCAAGAATGTGCCTCTTAAAGTAAAATGTTACAACCATTTTGAAAAAAGATTGCAAGTCTTCCCTGATCTAGCAATTTACTCTTATTTATTCAAAAGAAATAAAAACATTTATCTATAAGACAAGAATGTTTATAGTAGTTTTGTTCATAATGATTAGACTGGAATCAATTTAAATGTTCATAAAAGAAAGACTGGGTAAGTAGTGGTGTATTCATACAATGGAATACTACTAGACAATAAAAAGGAACAAACTATTGCTGTACACAACTACATAGTTAATCTAAAACACATATGGCTTGAAGAAAGTCAGTTATAAAAAGTTTACATACTATCTGATTTCATTTATATGGATTTCAAAAACAAATAAAACCAATCTATAGAGATAGAAACCAGAATAATGGTTGTCTCTGGGTGAAGAATTGACTGGTGCCCAAAGGAACTTGCTGGGGTTATGGGACTGTTCTGTATCTAGACAGAGATATAAGTTAAATGGGTGTATATGTTTGTTAAAACTGTATATTTAAGTTTTGTGGATTTAAGATTTTTACAAATAGAAACATACATAAAAGGCATAATAGCTACCCAGCTGTTGAGATTAATTGCATAGCAAAATGGACCTTCCACATATGTTTATTGAAGAGTTTAAGATAGAGATTACCTGGATCACACTCGTGGGCCTAATGTAATCACAAGGATTCTTATAAGGGGGAGGTGGGAGGATTAGAGTCAGAGATGTGACAATGGAAACAGAGGTTAGAGAGAGAGACATTTGTGGATACCACACTGTTGGTAAAGAAAAACAGTTGTTCAGTTTGGGACATAAGTTTTGAACATATATCTAATTTATCAAAGTGGAGGCATCATCTAAATGTCAGTTGGATAAACAACTCTGGATGGTTCAGGAGAGAGGTCTGGGTTGGATCCATAATTTTGGAGTTAGGAGCTTATAGATAATATTTATGAATATGAGACTGGAGAAAATCACCGAAGGACAGAGTAAAGGTCCAAGGACTAAGCCCTGGGACACAACTCAAAGTGTGAAGGTTTTATTGAGTGGCACTGATACATCTAGAAAAATTCTAAAAGGAGTTGGTATTCAATGATAATCTTCAGAGATAACAAAGAAGATTTTTGGATCAAGGGAAAATATAAACAATATATTGTGTTTGATAGAAAAAGGAAGAGGCAAAAGAGATATTAAACTGGATGTTTTTTTGGAATTGCAGAGTAAAGCTCCCATAAATTTAAGGTTAAGTATAAATCAATAAAGGGAATATGACTTGATTGAATGATTTTCAAAAGTTTAAAATGTTTTAGAAATTATTGAGGATGGAGAATCATGAAGAAAATGATAGTTGAAGAAGGATTAATTCTGTTTACTCATGCCGTAGAAAAGAAATAAATATGCACATACATACCATAGTCGATATGTGCCATTTAATAACATCCATTAATAAGCAGGAAGTTGGTGTTACAGAGCTCTGATAATATGTTCTAAAGTCAAAGCCTTGTGGTTTAAGTAACCCTAAAACCTTTACCATACTAATATATGTTTTACGGTGTAGGTTCAGAAGGGGAGGGAATCTAGTGAGACAGCTAACTGGGAAAAGTAAAAGAAGCAAAACTGATTACTTTGCCAGACTCTACAAATACTATTTCAATGTGTTAATACACATTATAGATGAGTAGACTACTTGATTAAGTAGGCAAATAAATATGACACTTAATGGAGATGTGACAATGGAAAATTTTCACTTCTAGTGAAATTTGAAAATGCCATATTTAATCTAATATTATAGTGCTAGATATTTTAAGATTTAAGTTAAATTTTTGGAAGGTTAAATTACTTATAAAATAAATTAGATATGTTGATATACAATAAAATTGACCATACATTTTGAATATCACTTCTATAATTTTATCATATTGAATTATGCGTCAGAATTTTAAGAAAACACATTCAGATAAAATCTAGTTTTACCTTGCTTATTGGATTCCTTTAACAAAAAGAAATTTGTCCATTAAAGCAATGTTCATTAAGCACACACTATGTTCAAAGCATACTTACTGTTTTTCATTAAGAGAGAGACCGAAGGAAAAAATGTAAAGATAATATAAATTAAGTCAATTGGTGATAAATGCCAAGGGGGTAAACTGGCTCTCCCTAAGTGGTGGTGAGAAAGCCCAGATTTGGGACATTTACTGATTTCCATGTTATAGATACTCCCACAACTACTGATTTCAAGCTACTAACGTGAAATCACTAAGTGGAGTTAGAAAGAGATGAACCCGTTTAGCTCTTGCAAGTCAATTCAAACTAGTCATAGCACATCACCCATTGTACTAAGGTTATGAAAAAAGTGTACTTAGTTTTTAGTTATAATGGGCATTATGTCTGCAGTTTATTCTCAAAAAGTATTTATACATATATAATATATAAATATAAAATATTTATATAAAATGTAAGATAGTTATAGAAATATAAATATATATATCTAAATCTGAATATATATATACACATATTGAGAGGGATAACAATAAAGCAAATAAGATAAAATGAGTAATAGAATATGCTAATGTTTTCTAATGTTCTTTTAATTTTCTGTAGGGTTTGAATTATTTCAAAATAAAAATTAACCAAAAAAGAGAGAATGGAAAAATAGTAATTGGAGAAGAATATAATTGATAAGATAATTCACTATTTTATATAATAAAATGGATAAGACAAATGCAATATATATACCAGATACAATGCGAAAAAGTAATTTAAATAATATCCCCAGTACATAAAATAACTTTGTACCATAGAAACGAAAATGAATTCTAAGACATTGTACTCCAATAACGACTGGAGATGATATGTTTGTCTGTTTGAAACATTTAAATATTGCTATAGTCCATGAGTACTTCAAAATAATGAATAATCAGTCAATATCATATTCTTAAATTATGTATTAAATGCACAAAGATAGATCAGAGATTTGATAATACCAGAAACTCAGCAGTGGGTAAAATTGATTGAATGTACTTTGTGCATGAATAAAAAGAGTTTTTGATTTATTGACACTCCGCAGATTAATCTCAGACCACATGAAGCAATGAAGCAGAGTAGCAAATCTGATTTGTGGGAATTTGAAAGAACAACCTGGGAAGTTAAAAACTTGATCATACTTTAAAAAGATTTTTTTGATGGGGCATCAGATTAAAATAAAAAAATGTGACTAACAATTTTTCAATGCTTAAGCAACTATGCCTTTTAAAATATTTTTTATAAAAACAAATATTCAATGATGTAGATTGAAATTTTGTAAGCACATTTTTTTGTGCCCAAATAAGTAAGAAAAAAAATTAAGGTTAATATTTTTAGAGAGGTGAATTTTTTAATTTTTACTATCCCGTGAACATCTATACTAAAAGAAATGACCCATCTTAGCAGAGATCCCTATTTTATGGGCTTTTTATGGCTATGTATTCTTTGAAACAGATGAGGAAGGCTCCTCAAAGTACAAAAGGAAATGGTTTTTGTACCTAAGTATCAATGCTACAAATGACTTTCTCCTATGAGTAAGTAAAAGCCTTAAAACCTGTTTTATGTTATGTGTTTTTCTATTTGCTATGCAGAGATTCCTTACTTCCCATTCATTTTCCCCTTCTATTATATATGTTAAAGTAATATAGTCAAAATGTTCCTCCCTAGCAGCTGGAAAATTATGAAGCCCTTATTTTATACTAGGACCCATCACTAATAAACAGCATTCATTTTTTCCTTCATACAATACCAAAAATTGACCATAATAAGGACATTTCCATGAATAAAGACATAAGAGAATCATCAATAAACTAGAATCACATTTTCATTTTTCTTCTGTATTCAGATTTGAGGTAAGAATTTTATCACAAGACCAAAGACCAAATGTATTTCTAGGTTTTGTCCCATAATTTGAATAGATACATCTAACACCCCATTCAATTATATACAATACAATCCAGACTTCATTGATATTCAGAAGGATGATCCTGAGACTGGACAGGATCTTCAATTATCAACAAAAGATTTAATTAAGAGGAGTACACTGCATTTTCTACAAAATATAATCCAATTTCCTGACTAAGTAATATATTTAAAGTTTTGTGACAGTGTTAAGTTGACCAGAACACCCACTTATTAAGTAGTCTAGTTAATTAATGCTTTATTAGTAAATGTAACAATAGCAGGGCACTTTACATACAAATTGATGAATCAAACCACAGACTAAATTTGCAATTCCTAAAAACTTAGGGTCTCTAATATTAATAACCACAGACAAAAATATTCAAATGCACCAAAAGAAATATTAATTGTTAAGAGTCTCAGAGTATAGAAAAAATAACAAATATTAACTAGTATGAATATAGATGCCACTAAAAGAAAGTGACTTGGATTACAAATAAGACCTTTAAATTTAAATTCAAGTACTATAATTTCTACATCTTATGCTACCAAGACAAATATTCAAATGAAAAACTGAGGTTTTTCTCTAACAGAGTAAGCCCTTATTTCTTGATAGCTATATATTCATGCTAACCTTTCTAATTTATTAGCATTATCATGTTATTAACATTAATTTGAAGAGCATTTAATGAATGTCACAATTGACAAAGCAGAAAGATATGTTGATTTTCAATTCTCTCAGACTTTTATTTAGATGAGGTTTCTGCATTAATAAAGAAAAAAATGGTATAACTTAAGTATCTGATAATAATATGCTTTTTAATGAAATTATTTTAGAATGAGTATCATAGAAGAACACTTTGTGATTTTTAAAATATTTGCTAAGGATATATTGTCCAATATGTAGTACTTAAATATACTCAAAATAGCAACAAGAAAACCATATTCAAATACATTTCGTAAGTACTGAGTACCAAATTATTTCTTGGAAAATTGCACATTTAAGGCTTTAAGAAGTCTTGAGATAAGGAAACAGTCCTATTCGAAGAATATTTAGGTGTATGTTGCTTTTTTTGGATATCATTTACAAAATTCAAAGCATGTAATTTTAGAAGGATGTATGGTGTGTAAATAACCATGAGGTTCACATAAATCAGTCTGCTATTAAGACTGCATTAAATGGAACAACATATGTGGAATGGTCAAAATGAAGATTTGACTTACAGTAAATTCTTAATATTTTCCCAGTTCATAATTTTTTCAAGAAAAATTTCTCTACTTAAAGGAATAGTCATATTTCTAGCTCCATACCATAAAGAAGCATGTAAGATGTTTCTCATTCTAGTTAATAAGGAGAGAAGAGAAAAAATTATGTAGTATTTTAAAGAAGGAAAGGATTTAAAGACATGAAATTAAGATGACTCCATTAAGCTTACTGAGCTCAAATTATTAAAATGAATACAAAGCAGCTCTGACTTTCCAGCCAAAATGTAGTAACAGAAACTGGATTTACCTACTTAACTGAAGAAGAACATTTTCTTTAAAGAAAAAACAAATGAAATGATGTCTCAAGATATCAGACATTAGGCAATAAAGGTCAGGGTTCTCTGAGAGATGGGAAGTAAATGAAGTAAGCCTTAACATTGCCCCAGATTACTGCCTGGGTAAAGTTTCCAAGCAGGAAAGGGAAGTTCAAAGCAGAGGTAGGTGGTCTTCTTAAGTTGAATAGACTGACATAGAAGTCCATGAAGGCCAAAACTTCCAGAATTCACAGAGAAGAAAACACACCACAAAGAGACAATTTCAGATATAAGCAAGATTCCCACTTGAGTAGGAATCAGCTGAGTATTAATCAATGCACACTTTTAAGGAAGTTATGAAAAGTTAGATAAAGAACTACCCCAACAGATTAAAGAAATAATCACCAAGGAACAGTGTTCAGGAAGAGTAACTGTTCCCATTAGCCGGAGTGAAAAAAATCTTATAATTCAGGAGGCAATGGGAAAAGTACTAAAAAAAGTTTTGCATCAGGCGGGGGATAATTAGCTCGAGGCTGAGACCTGCTCATGAACTGCCTAATTTATCATTAAAATAAGGCACTAAAGGAGCAAATTATTTCCAAGTGACTTAACCATGTCTTGAAATAACAGTCAAAAATATTTATAGAAAAACAAATTATCCAGCACCATCAAGGCAAAGTCCAGGTATGGACTGGTTGGTATCAAGTTAAATATTCCTGGCCTTCAAAGAAGAAAAATACTACCCAAAATTAATTTTAAAAAATCAACCAATCAAACCATGCCAAGAAAGAGATGTATAGTAGATTTATTATATTAATTATAGATATAATATAAATATTATATAAATATATTATATTATAACTGTTTTCCATATATATAAGATGCTACAGGATATTTGAACATATAAAGAAGCAATATGGAAAATATTAAGGAAAATTAAATGTGCTTCTAGAGATGAAAACTACAATGTTTAATAATAAAGATACCCTGTATTGGATAAATGACAGATTACACATTCAGAAAATATAGCTGAAGGCATTGCAATGGAAACCATACAAAATGAAACAGAGAAAAATGAAAAACATTGGACAGAGCATCAGTGAGCTGTGGAACAACTTCAAGCTTCCTGATATGAGTATTAGAAGGAAAGAAGAAAGGAGTAGAGACACCAAAAGTATTTGAAAAATTAATGGCCAAATTTTTTAATTTGATGAAAATTAGAAATTTGCAAATCGAAGAAGCTGAACAAATCTCAAGCACAAAAGAAAATGAAGAAAACTACTCCAAAAAAAATTACAATCAAATCACTTAAATCAGTAACAAACAGAAAATTAAACGAGGAACCAGAGGCAGAAAGGCATGAAAAAATACAAAGGAACAAAGATAGCAAATTTCTTGTCATTACCAAAAGCTCAAATAGTAGAGTAATACTTTTAATGTATAAAAGAAATAATTCTGTCAATCTAGAATTCTTTACCCAGGGAAAATATCTTTAAAAATGGAAGCTGAAATAAAGAATTGTTTAGCTCTAATGAAGCTGAAAAATTAATACACTTATTATAAGAAATGTTAAAAGAATATCTCAAAATGCAGGGAAATAATGCCAGATGGAAATATAGACTTAAAAAAAGAATGAAGAGACTGGAAATAGTAACTAAGTGAATAAACATATTTTATTTTATTACCAAAACTCTTTGAAAGATAATCAACTGTAAAACAAAAATAATAAATATGTATGTGAGGTTTATTAGATATAGCAAAATAAAATATATGATAGCACAAAGACCAAAAGGGGAGAAATGTAGTTTACTATTATAAAATTCTTATAGTTTACATGAAGTATGCATAATATCACTTAAAGACAGAGACTGACATCAAAGACATATACTATAAAACATAAACCAACCATTAAATTAACAAAAAAAAGAGCTGTAGCTAATAAGCCAACAAATAAAACTAAATGAAATTATAAAATAGTATCTAATTAATCTCCCCAAAAGAGTAGAAAAAGAGGGGGAGAGAACAAAGCAAATATGAGACAAAAGGAAAAAAGAGCATGATGGTAGAATGAAACTCAAATATAGCCATAATCATATTAAATGTAAATGTTTAAACACTGCAATTAAAAGACAGAGATTGTCAAATTGGATGAATAAATAATACCTAATTGTGTGTTGCCTACAAGAAACTCACTTTAAATATAACAAACAGTTTTATAATTAAAAAAAAGCAAAAAATGTACCATGTTAACATTAGTCAAAAGAAGGCTGTAGTGGCTATATTAAATCAGACAAAGTAAGTTTTAGAACAAAATTTTACCTAGGATAAAGAGGGTCATTTCATAATGATAAAGAACTTAATTCATCCAAAATACATAATAACCCAAATGTTTATGTCTCTAATAAAAGAATTTCAAGATTCATAAAGGATTAACTGACAGAACTACAGAAAAATAGACAAATCTACAATTATAATTGACGATTTCAACACCCTTTCCTCAATAATTGATGGCAAGTAGATAAAAAATTAGTAAGGATATAAAAGTTAGCCTAGACTGCCATTGCAGAAATCATTGCAGCACTTTTCTTAAGCTGTGTAGTTGAAATTTAGGAATGCTATAAAGAGGCTATAAAAAGAAAATTATTTTATGTGCTGAAGTTCAATAGGGGAGAGTTAGTAACTTTTTTCTTAGAAATCTGTAACACCATATGATTTCACTCATATGTGGAATTTAAGAAACAAAACAAAGAACATGGAGGAAAAAAGAGAAGCAAACCAAGAAACAGACTCAACTGTAGAGAACAAACTGATGATTACTGGAGGGGAAGTGAGCAAGAGGAAGGGTTAAATAGGTAGCGAGGGCACTTGTGATGAGCACTGGGTGTTGTATGTAAGTGATGAATCACTGAATTCTACACAAGAAATCAATACTACACTTCATGTTAACTAACTAGAATTTAAATAAAAATTTGGAGGAAAAAAAATTTTTTTTGTACATATAATATGAATATATGTAACTTCAGTGTTACATATATTTATATTATCTGTTTTAGTTTCTCCTAATTTATATAAAATTAATTAACCTGTGCTGTTTTGAAGAATTCAGTAATACATATTAATAAAAAGTTTCCATAATGTGGTTCTTATGTACATGCTATAAATAAAGCATAATATGAGAAATGTATATTTTATAGTGAGAAAATGTACCAAGTATGCTTTCTAGTACCCATAATCCCAAAAACTGTTTTTAATTATAAAGAGCTTAAATGATTGCTCCCAGATACAATTTCTGTTAATCATTAATAATATATTTAGAATAGAAATCCTGACTTTAATCAGAGCTTTATTGACTAAAAAGATAATAAAATACAATTTAAAAAATCCTTTTAGGGCAGTCATTGCTAATTAGTTATAATAAGAGTTTGACTTTAGTCTTAGCAATTTCTAAATGAAAAACTCTTAACACAAGCTTTTGGTATTAATGTATTAGTGTCTGATGATCAGGTAAGTAATTCTTCCATTACCACACACTTACTTCATGATGGCAAGACTCATAAAGATGGTGTGAAATTACTTTATCACACTTATTTCATGGAAGTTTTTTACACAGACAACACATTTTCAAGGTATCACATATAAGCAAATTCTAGTTTTAAAGTAAAGCAATGAAGTAGATGTATTTGTCTTTCATACCTCATGATTATTTTTGATACAAGATCCTATGTACACATAATTTTTCTGAAGTCCTTGTGGGGCACTGACTTTATTACTCTTATTCTTTTCTCAACTTCCACACTAAGTAGTTTTTAAGATGTGAAGAAAAACCTTTTATTCAGTAAGTTACCTAGACTGATTTAACTCCTCAAACTTAATTTGAACTTGAATCTCTAAGAATCTAAAAGTGTCAACTTTTACTACCAATTACAGAGGTGAAAATGGGCATGTGGTTGAAGATCTATATGGAAGAACTGATTCAATGTCCTTAATTTAGGACACTGGTCATGACTTCTTTATACCAACATTTTCTGTTCTCTGAAAAAGAAATACTAAACCAATTATAAAACAAAATAATAAAAGAAAAAATTGATTTCTATTAAAGTAAAATACTGTATAAATGCAAATTAGCTGTAAGCTCATAGAATAAGATGTGTATTGATAGATGTTACATGCAGAAAATTGATGCTTTATATAAACAAATTATTTATGTAGAATTTTAAAGCCAGCATAAACCATAAAGACCATTTGGAAAATTCTAAGTGGTCTAAAAAGTTGGGAGACATCTCTACTCCAAATCATGGCTGTGGTAGAGAAAATATATTAACAGAGCTAACTAAAAGTTATTATTGGAGTATATTAAAGATGACTATCTCAGAAGATTATAAGCTGAGCAGAAAGTACAAAACTTTGGACAATAGTTGTACAGTAGCTGTACTCCAATCAAGGAACAGGGAGTGGAGGCCAAGGAATCAAATTTTATAGTGACTCAAACTCAAAATGCTACAAAGCAAAAAGTTAGGCTTACTATTAGAAATCAAGATTAAAGTTTCACTTAAGATAAAATATATATACAAGTTACCAAACCACTATGAAATATGGTCTATAATGGAGGTAGAGAACCCTGGTTTGGACCAAGAGGTAGGTCAGTGAGTGTTATGATGAAGGAAACCATAAAATTGTTAAAATACTGGACTGGTAGCATTAGGAAGAGAAAAACAGCAATTACTAGTACAACCTAAACATACAGGTAAAATGACTCTCATTCAAACTGCAAATGCAAAACAAAATTCTGAAACATGAAAATATTTAATGGTAAGAAAGAGAGCTGCAAAATATGCAATCAATTATGAATTTATTCCGTATGTAATTAATTAGATAAGAACTGACATGATTTAAAAATAAATATATTTATATTTCTCAGAGATACTATATGACATCATAAAATACCAAATGTGAAAAAATGTTTGGCATCAATAGCCATGAAGAATATTGACACATGCAATAGTTTGGTTGAATAGCAACAGTATTATTTTGAGTGAAAGTAGCTAGTCTTAAAAAAATACATTCTGTATTATTCTACATATATCAGCTTGCATTTGTGAAGTTAAACTTCATAACGTAGGGCAAAGAACAACTGCTGAATTCCCAGAGCTCAAAAAGAAGTTAAACTTCATAACGTAGGGCAAAGAACAACTGCTGAATTCCCAGAGCTCAAAAAGGAGTAGAAAACATTTAGTTTCCATTGATATTACATGATAAAAAGACATAGAGTCATAGAGAACAGCTTAGTTATTACTAGGGGTTAAAGACTGGGAGAGAATATGTATGCAAAAGGATATCATGGAGTTGGGTTGTGATGATAATGTCTGTATCCTGATTATTATGGTAATTACAACTTAAGGGTAAAAGTCAAGAACAATGCACATAAGAATAACCAATTTTACTGTATGATAACTTAAAAACTAACACACACATATAGTATATAGATAATGTATACATAACACCTAGAAGTTGTGCTTCCATCTACAAAGAAAAAAATGGTTTAAGTCTTCATTCCTAGCTATAAATTAGAAAGTGGGCAAAATATGCAAAACAATTGTCAGACATTGGACAAGAAGCAATGAAAGACTGAGATACATAAGGAGGAGAAACAAATAAGAAAAGTCCTACAATCTGTTGGTAGACTTTACATAAAATTAGACACTGTGGGAGAAAAGATTCGTGACCCTAATATAGCAATAGAAAATATCCTAATTGAATACACAGAGGAAAAATATTGCCAAAGTGGAAGGAGAAGGAGAATAAAGAGGAGGAGGAAGATGGAAAAGAGAGGGAGTAGAAGAAGGAAAGGGAAGTGGATGACAAGGAAGAGAAGAAGAAAAAAGAAGGCAAAGGAGGAGGAAGAGAAGGAAAGAAATTCAAAAACAAGGGACACAGTATTAAATAGTCTAGTATATCATACGCGTAACTGAAATTTCATCAGAAGAAAGACAAAGAAAAGGGTGAGAAAATATTTAAATAGATATTGGGGAAATTTTTAAATTTGATGAATGTAAAATTACAATTTCAAGAAAATAAAACCTCAATAGAATACACTAAGGCATATCAGGCCACATCATTTTCAAAGCTACTAGAGAACAAAAACACAAGACACACAGGAGAACAAAATATTATTAGATTTCTGGCAAAGCAAGCCAAATGACATTGGAATGAAGATTTTAAATTGCTGAAGGTCAAGTGAAAATGTCATTCATAGCAAAAGAAGGAAAAAACTTACAAAAATGAAAGTGAAATAAAAAAGAAAAAAATCCACTTTCAGCAGGTTTGCATAAAAAGAATTTTTAAGTTTCTCAGGTGGCAGAAAGTGATGCAAGTTGAAATCATGGAACTACAAAAAGGAATAAAGAGCACCAGAAATGGCAAATATGTAGATAAATACAATATTTTTTCTCATGTATAAAGTACTTTAAAAAAGAATGTACTGCTTAAAGTAAAAATAATGACAATGAAGAGCAACATCTGTAAGGTGGTAGAATAGGAGGTCTCTATCCCACATCCCCCCTATAAAAATGAATATTTGGCAGCTATCCATGGGAAAAAAAGTGCCTTTTGGGGGCTCTGGGATCCAAGTGGAAGGTTACAAAACCCTGGTTGAGCTCAAGACTGAGCAGGACTACTTTGAAAAGGCAAGCCCATGCACAGCTGGCAGGTCTGCTAACCATGGTACTGATTGTGGGCTGGAAGCAGCTCTGTCCCTTTGGGAATTTGGCTCCAGCCCTGCTTATTCACATTCTGCCACCAACCTGTTGTGCCAAAGGACCAAGAGGTGCTACGTTCATTAGTAACTCCAATAATGGACCCACCAACCTCAGACCCAACTGTGGTCCCTAAAGTAGTCTCATGACTATGTTCCAGCCTTGCTCTACTGAGGTCCTATGGCAGTCCTGCCTGCTCACCCAGAGACCTTCCCAGGGACCCCAGAGGCACCTCCAGTAACACCCCTGCAAAATTCAGATCTGACTATAGTTCCTGAAACAGTCTTGTGGCCTGATTTCAGCCCTCCTCTACCACAGTTTGGAGGTAGTACTGCTGCCCAGGGATCTGCCCAAGAACCCAGCAAAAAATATACCCATAGGTGAATATCCCAGATGAACAAAAATACAAAAATCCTCAACAAAATACTAGCAAACCAAATTCAAAGTATATTAAAATGATCACACACTATGATCAAGTAAGATTTAACCCTGAGATACAAGCATGTTTCAACATAGGCAAACCAATGTGACATAGCAAATTAACAGAATGAAGTAAAAAAGTCATATGATTATTTCAATAGATATTAAAAAATAGCATTTGACAAAAATCAATAAGCTATCATGATAAAAACTCTAAAAATATTTGATCCAGAAAGAATTTATCTCTACATAATAAAGTCCATATATGACAAGCCCACAGCTAATCAACAGTGAAAATGTAAAAGTTTTTCCTCTAAGATCAGCAACAAGACAAGGATGCCCCCTTTCACCACTTTTATTAAACATAGTACTGCAAGTTTTAGTGAAAGCAATTAGGCAAGAAAAAGAAACAAAGGTATCCAAATTAGAAAGGAAGAAGTTAAATTTTCTGTGTGGGGCACCTGGGTGACTCAGTCGTAGGGAGTCTGACTTGGGCTCAGGTCATGATCTCTCAGTTCATGGGTTTGAGCCCTGCTTTGGACTCTGTGCTGATAGCTCAGACCCTGGAGTCTGCTTCAGATTCTGTGTCTCCTCTCTCTCTGCCTCTCCCCTACTCATGCTCTGTCTCTTTTCTCTCCATCTCAGGAAAAAATAACATTAAAAAAATTAAATTTTCTCTGTTTGTAGAGGACATGATCTTATATATAGAACACATTGAAAACTCCACCAAGGTCCTAGACTCTTAGGACTAATACATGTGTTCAAGAAATTTACAGGACACAAAAATCAAACAAACACCATACACTAACAACAAACTATCCAAAACAAAAATTAACAATGAAAAAATCCCATTTTATAATGGCACCAAATGTATATGTATATATATGAATTTAACAAAGGAAGTGTAAGGTCTATACCTAAAAACTAGAAAACATTGATGAAAGAAATTGAAAAAGTCATAAATAAATGGAAAGATATCCCTTGTTCATAGCTTCAAAGAGTCAATATTGTTAAATATCTATACTACCCAAAGTGATCTACAGATTCAATGCAATCCCTATCAAAATTCCAATGGACTTGTTCACAGAAATAGAAAAAAAACCAAATCATAAAATTTGAAAGACATTGAATAGCCAAAGCAATCTTGCTAGAGAAATCACTTTTACTGATTTCAAAATATATTGTAAAACTACTATAATAAAAACAGTATGGTACTGGCATAAAGACCAACATTTAGATTAATGGAAGACAATAGAGCACCAGAAATAAATCCACACATTATGGTCAGTTGATCTTCAACAAGGATACCAAAAACAATGAAAAAATGTAATCTCTTAAATGGTGTTGGTAAAACTACATATCTACATGCTAAATATAAAATTGGATCTTGAAATTATATGATTTACAAAATCAATTCCAAATGGATTAAAGACTTAAATATAAGATTCAAACTGTAATATTACTAGAAGAAAACTTAGGGAAATGTCTTCTTGACACTACTCTGAACAATGAAGCTTTGGACAGACCTTAAAAGCACCTGCAACAGAAACAAAGAGAGTTAAGTGGAACTATATCAAACTAACATACTTCTGCACAGCAAAACAAACAACCACAACCAACAAAGTGAAGACACAACCTATGGCATGGAAGAAATTATTTATAGACCATACATTGAATAAAAATCAATATCTAAAATATATAAGGAACTCCTATAACTCAATAGCAAAAATAATTCAATTAGAAAATGGGGAAAATTGTGGGGAAGAGCACTGGGTGTTATATGGAAACCAACTTGACAATAAACTATAAATTTAAAAAAAAGAAAATGGGAAAAATAGATATTTCTTTAAAAAAACATACAAATGGCAAATAGATACATGAAACGGTGCTCAACCTTACAAATTATCAAGGAAAATCAAATCAAAATCACAATGAGATATCACCCATACGTAGTAGAAGGCTATTATCATGGGGTGCGTAGGTGGCTCAACCGGTTAAGCATCTGACTCTTGATTTCTGCTGAAGTCATGATCTCATGGTTGTAAGATAGAGCCCCATGTCAGTTCCACACTGAGCATGGACCCTGCCTGGGATTCGCTCTCTCTCCCTCTCTGTTTGTCCCTCCCCTGTTTGCACTCTTTCTCTCGTAAGATAAATAAACATTTAAAAATTATTGAAAAAAAGAATGGCTATTATCAAAAAGATAGAAGATAACAAGTGTTGGCCAAGATGCGGAAAAAAGAGAAATCTTACACATTATTGGTGGGAATGTAAATTGTTAATGCCATTATGAAAAACATAAAAAATAGAACTATAGTGTCATTCAGCAATCCTACTTCTAGGTATATATCTAAAGAAAATGAAATTATAATCTCAAAGAGGTATCTGCATTCCCATGTTCATTGCAGCTATATTTACAACAGTTAAGACATGGAAACAACCTAAGTGTCCATCTAAGGGTAAATGGATAGTCATGAGGTGTATATGTATAGAATGGAATATTATTTAGCTTTAAAAAATATTTAGCCTTAAAAAAAAAAAGAAATCCTGACATCTGTGACAGGATTAACCTGGAGGACAATTATGTTCAGTTAAATAAGCCAGAGGCAGAAAGACCAATACCATATTGTCAGACAAGACAAATACTGCACTTATCTGTGGAGTGTAAAAAAGTCAAATTCACAGAAATGGAGACTAGAGTGATGGTTGCAAAGGGCTAGTGGGAGAAGGAAGTGGGGAGATGTTAGTCAAAGGGTATAAAGTTTCAGTTATGCAGGGTGAATTAGTTCTGGAGATCTTGTACAGTATGGTAATGATAATTAATAATACTGGATTGTATATCTGATATTTGATGAGAGTCAATCTTAAGTTTTCTCACCACACACATGCACAATGTATACATATATAAAAACATGAATTTATCCAGCTAGAATATATATGACTTTTATTTTTTATAACTCACAGAAAAGCTAGAAATAAATAACGACAATGAATTTTGGAGGAGTTTGTAACATGCGTAGATGGATAAGGAATGGTATAATAGTGCAAAGGAAATATACTTGTATAAGATCTTTACTTTATATGAATGGGTGTAATATTATGTGAAGGTAAATTGTTGTAAGTTAAAACACATATATAAAATTTAATAAATAAACTTATAAAATAAAGATTTATAACCAATAAACCAGCAGTAGAGAAGAAATAAGATTGCAAAAATACCCAATGGAAAATAAAAGAGAACAAAGGAAACAAAGTAATGTTTGTAGTAATTTAAAAAAACCAAATCTGATAGAATTAAACTCAAATTTGCTCCTATCAAAAAATAAATAAATATAAATTATTGACATATTCCAAGTAAACACAGATTGTCAAACTGGAAAAATGCAAAATAAAACATGTCCCTATTTATGAGAAAGCCAATTTAAATGTCTTTAATATAAAGAAAAAGATAGATTAAAAGTAAAATATTGGTCAAATAACCATGGAAACACCATGTACCACACAAGCCCCAATCACAATAGAAATAGAGTGGCTATACTAATATCATACCATATAGGCTTGAGGGTAAGGAATATTATCAAATATAAAGGTGAATATTAGTCAAACAACATTAAAACATAGCAATCCTAGATGTCCAAATACTCAGCAATCAAGATTGAAATACATGAGCAAAAAGTTGATAGAACTTAAAGGAGAGATAAACAAATGTCTCTTGATTCCTCTGTCACTAAATGATAGAATTAGACAGGAAATCTTTAAAATCATAAGACTAACACAACACTTTCAACTAACTATATCTATTGTATAAAATCTAAGGTATCTGCCAAAATATTTTCAGAATTGAAAAATGAGCTAATCATAATAAATGGTATTTTTATATCCCAAAAAAGACAAAACTAAAAGTGAAATTTTTAGAAATAGTATTTACAATAGAATCTAGAAACATAAAATACTTAGAAATAAATGACAAAATATGTACAAAATGCTGAAAATTATAAAACAGAAAATTTTAAAAACAATAAAAATGTATACCACATTCATAGATTAAAACATTCAGTATTAAGATGACTTATCACAGACTGATTGATAGATTCAGTGCAATCTCACTCAAATGTAGCAACATCAAACTAATTCTAAAATTTATAGGGAAATCTAATAGAGGTATAATAGACAAAATAACTTGGAAAGAGAAAAATAAATTTACTGGACTGACACTAACCAATTCTAAAAAAGCCAGTGAGTCTAGAGACAGCACATTTTCAAAATGTAGAGAAAAAGACATCTTTTCAGTAAATTTAAAAATAATCACTAGATATTCATTTAGAAAAATTAATCTTGACCCTTACATTATATGAAAACAATCAATTCAAAATGAATCACAAAGAGCTAAAATTATACAATTTATAGAAGAAAATATAGGTGAAAATATTTACAACCCAAAAAGTGAATGGATAGGCAAATTGTGGCATATCCATATAATGGAATACAACTCTACAGTAGAAAGACTGAAATATTGACATATACATTAAAATGTATGAATTCAAAAGAATGATTCTGAAGGGAGTCAGACATAAAAGATTAAATACTGTATTATTCAATTTACATGAAATTCTATAAAAGAAAATGATCCTTAAAAAAAGAAAAGAAAAGAATAATTGATTAAAAGCACAAGATGATTTCTCTTTTTTTAATGTTTTTATTATTTTTGAGAGACAGAGTGTGAGCTGGGAAGGGGCAGAGAGAGAAGGAGACAAAGAATCTGAAGCAGGATCCAGGCTCTGAGCTGTCAGCACAGAGCCTGACATGGGGCTTGAACTCATGAACCACGAGATCATGACGTAAGCTGAAGTCGGATGTTTAACCAACTGAGCCACCCAGGTGCCCTTGAAAGCAGAAGAGTGATTTCTTGAGGCCAGGGAAAGGAAAAATAAAAACATTTAACTGCAATGAGACAAATGAAAACTTTTTGGAATGATGGAACTCTCCTATATTCTGATTATGGTGTTAGTTACATTCATAAATACATTTATCAAAACTCAATGAACTGTATACTGAAAATGGTGTGGTTTTGCTTAATTTATATCTTAATAAAGTTCATTCAAAAGGCTATAGTTAGTGATAAAAATATGCTAAACAAAATCAGAAATAAAATAAGAAATCTGTAGATTTACAGGGCATCATTTATAAAATTTTAAATGAAACATTATAAATTCTAGAAAATTATCAATTATGAAAATTGATTAAATATGGAGAATGTCTGAATAAGCCAACAATCTGTAACTTAATTGAATTGATGAGCAAAACTCCCCCTTACCAGTACAAAGCTACCATGCTCAACTGGTGACATCAATTCTCCAACCAACGCAGTATCCTTATTTTTACAAACATTCAGAATAAAGCTAAGGAACAAAGCAAACAAACTTAGGTTTTGAGGCTAGTTAAGACTTGACATCATACTTGACACTGGTTAGACCAAGCCAATGAAGAAAATAAAATTGTAGGTTTTATTGATCAAAATAGTCTCAACCTGAACTGTTCAATATGGTAGCCACAAGCCACATATAACTGTTGACCACTTAAAATGTGACTAGAAAGAAAGAAGTGTTTGAGTAAGTAATAGCTGAAATTATCTCAGTGGCAAATGACAAACCTACAGACTCTGGAAACTGAGCTAGCCCCA
>CM053577.1:89683761-89700563 GCA_028646485.1 Cryptoprocta ferox | reverse complement strand
TACCCACTTGGTTTCCATCTCTGTATATGGGCTTTATTCCAATGTCCCATCCACATTATTAAATCAAATGAACAATTTTCACCTGCTTGGACACTCAGAAGCTTTTACACAAATATTCTCTTTATTAATCTAAAGTCAGTCCTTGGCTTCCTAATTGCATACCAAGGTCTTTTTGTTCTCCTTATTCACTTTGTGCCCTTTAAATTGGCTAGATTTTCTTCTTGCTTTCTTCCAAATTGATCTATTCAGACAAACTCAGTCATTCCCATGTCCTCAATGGATGTTTTTGTGCTAGCAACCCCCCAACTCTCCCTCCCAGGTCTTTTTTCCTGAGGTTCTGACCCATTTATCCAACTGCCTACTAGAATCTTCCTCTTACATTTCCTAATCACTTCACACTTGACATGTCTAAAATTGACCACAGTTTTGACTGCTAGATCTACATCTTTTCTTTTTTTTATGTTTATTTATTTATTTTGAGAGGGAGAGAGATAGAGAGCAAGTGGGAGAGGGGCAGAGAGAGAGGGAGACAGAGAATCCCAAGCTGGATCTGCACCACCAGTCCAGAGCCCATTGCAGGGCTCAAACCCACAAACCACAAGATCATGACCTGAACTGAAATCAAGTGTTGGACACTTAACTAACTGAGTCACCCAGGTACCCAAATCTACTCCTCTTCTGATGTTTACTTATCTCAGCATATGGCCTCATCTGCCTCATTGTTCAAATATAAATGATCCTTAACTCCTTACTTTCTTTTACCTCTTGTATGTATTTAATCACCAAGTCCCCTGGACTCTGACTTGTAAATATCTCTCCCATCAGCCTTCTTCTCTTGGACATCACTGTGAGATATCCTAGGTCAAGCCATGCTCACCATTCTATAAGCTTGCAACTGTTCTTCCTTCCTATAATATTCTTCTTCTTCAATCTGTTCTCCATATTGAACAGGATCTACTAGATTTGTACAGCATTGTTAATGGCAAACAAACATGAACTCTGGATTTATGGGGCATGGCTTCAGGGAGAATATTACATAACCTATGTAATGACCAAAGTAATTCCTTTTTGTGTAAATGATGATCCCCTGCATCATGTATATAGTTTGTGTTTAAATGTGAGCCAAAGAATACATTTAATACTCCAAGAAGGATCTTTGGAGCTACATTGGTTGTCCCAAACTTCTGTTTTGCTTAGTTTTTGAGATTGCTTATATCATTAATATTATTAGTAAAGCTTGATATGAGATAAGATTGCTGATTCTTAGGAGTCTGATTTGACAATATGATCCTCTGAGTTAATTTAATAAGTCTTCAGCAAGTTAGTTTATTTTAAGTTCTTGAGCTTCATCTTTTCTCTATCATAAACCCTATAATCCAACCTTACTGGACTTCTTGGACTCATTTTGGTTCCTTAAGTGCACTGATGCATCTATCTCACTCTGAGCTTTTGAATAAGCTGTTTCCTTACCTGGAATGCTATTTTCCTCACTCATCTCTGCCCTTTTATTCTCTTTAACAACCATAGTCACTCTTTTTATCTGTTAATCTCTAGTTGTTCTGTAGAATTTCCTTAGTGAAGACTTTCTGACCCTCTATCTATATGTCACAATAATAACCTTTAATACTTCTTCAGTAGCACTGATTACATCTATAAGACTTTGAACTCCATGAAGGAAAGAATCTCATCTTTTCTAGTCACCATCCTTATCCATAGTTTAACAAAGCTTGTTACATAACTGGTATAGAAATACATGTTGAACACAGTTGACTATCTTGGAACGTATCATAATCTTTGGCCTAAAATAGCTCCGTACCATAATTGTTGGCCTAAAATAGCTTATGGCAGTTGAGTGGATTTCAGAAAACTCTTTATTATATTTACAGAAGTGTAAAAGACAGGTCTAGAGAAAATGTTTGAGAATACATCATTTTATTTTCATTTTTCTTACTTGGTTCATAATATCTGAAAGCAATTTTTTTCTACCCATTATGTGACATTAGGAAAGTCACATAATCATTTAAGTTCTTCCTCATAAAATGAGAGTAGTAATGATACTCTGAATTGCTTGGATTTCTAAAAAAGTGTGAAATAAATGTATTAGGATGTTCACTTTAAATGTAAATAATCTAAAAATGGAACAGATGCCATTTTCTTAAAATGTTGTTTGTGTGTGCCTTTATGTCACTAAAAGTACATGTAGAATATATTCCAACCATCAATCCTAATAGGAACTACACCTGATTGTGTGTAGACATCTATCTGCTTTATATTTGCTACTCCTTATTTTGACACAGTATTCTTGAAGTATGACAGCAAGCTTGATCATTTGTATGTGTGTTTATTTCTGTTAAACAGTGCTTAAGCACCTCCAAATATGTTCTTGTTAATACACAAAAAGGCTAGGAAGTATATTAGAAATGCTAAATATTGCAGCTAAATGATAATAACAATTTTTCTACCCTCCAAAAGGCACATTACTTCCCCTGTAAAAGAGCCTTCATGTATTATAAATTTCTTCCTGCATTACCCAAGTTACTCTATCATCATCTATACCCTTATCTGATTACCTAAATGTATAGGGTGGACACCAGTCAATACTCCTGGAAAAATGCAATGTCTAGTGGGCTTTATGATTTTAGAAACAAGATAAAAGCCTTATGACTCAAAGAAAGCAATCAAATGCATTTTTGTAGCCACAAGCATCATATTTACTTAAAGGATTGTGACTATAAAAGCAAATCTCTCTTACTGGAAGCCGGGACAAAAGCTGTCAGAGAACAGGGTAGTAAATAGCTCTGAAATTGTTTTCTCTGCTTCATTCCAAAGCTTAGGGCCACCAACGTTTGACCTTTTACAAATGGAATGGTTTCCTGCAGTTCGTGGTGCTGCACTGAATGCTGATGGTGGTGTGGGCTTGATACAGTCATCAAGAATGGTAAATATGCTCATCACTGGTGCATTCTTCTGCATCAAGAACATTTCTCATTCAGTGACATTTGCTGGTTTCCTCTAAGAAAAAGTAGAGTGATTCTATTTTTTCCCCAAACATTTTCCCTCTAGTCTCTTGACCAAGCAGGGCAAGGAAAATTGTGTAATTGTCCAAAATGACTCCGTATAGCTTAGTGTAAGGAAAATAAAGTCAGGTTGAACAAGAAGGCATTTTACTGAGAACATCTGGAGTCAACCTGTTATCTTTTTTATTTGGTAATGGAGAACATAAAAGTATATTTGAGGATTATTGAGTTTTGCTGTCTTTTGTAGATTGTATATTAACATTAATCTCAGTCTCTGGTGTTAGGATATTAGCCTTAGTTTCCAATACACAGATATTGAAATATTAATGTAAGATAATCTGTGGACAATTTTTAAAGTGAACTATCCATGTAATATAATTATAACATTAGAAAGAAAACACTCTAAGTAACAAAATAAAGGTCTCTTACATCTCTTTATGCTCTCTAATATACAATACCATATTTAGCTTCTATAATAATATTAAAGCATCCCATTACTAACTTCTGAGTACCTATCATGTGTCTGTTTTATTTTTGATACACATCTATAAAGTAGTAGCTATTATTCCCTTATTTTTATAGTTGAAAAAACTTTGGATCAAATGAAATACACAATTGCTCATTTGATTGTCGATGATTTGATTGTCGATTCGACTCAGGTCGAATAAAATGGTTAGTAAAGAAACTGGAGACCATATTGGAGCTTGGGCCTTTCTGAATCCAAATCTCATGCCAGGAATGTGTGTATGTACATCCTGAAAATGGAAGACACGTTCTTGGATTCTAGTTCATCTGTTTTGAAATAAGAAATTAATTAGAGAAGAATTATTTTCACAAGTTAGGATCCTTGTGATCAAAGCCTTGAGCAACTTTCAGAGGATACTTTAATACTTAACAAGATTTAACAATGTGCTAAGCTTCATGGTAAATGCTTTGCATCCATTATCTCATCCACAACAAAGGTGAAATAAAGACTTTTCAAACATACAGAAGCTGAAAGTGTTCTTCGTCAGCATCTGTTATTCAAGAAATATTTTAAAAATTCTTCAGGTCAAACCAAAATGATGTCAACTGGAAATCAGTTGACAGATGGATTTATGCAACAAAATTGTTTCTGGGTGAGCTGCAGAGACCCATGACCCTGGGACCTTGATCCACCCATCCTGAAGGAGTCGCCAAAAGTTATTGGTCTTGTCTTAAGAAAGAATTCAAGGACAATTAATGCAACACAGCAGATGAATGATGCAAGCAGGAAAGTTTATTAAAGTGAACAGTATACTCTTGAGATATGAGAGCAGGTGAGGGGGGAGAGAGAGAGAGAGAGAGAGAGAGAGAGAGAGAGAGAGAGAGAGAGAGAGTTGTGTGCCTTAGGAGACTAGGTTTCTATGGTTAATTGACACTTGTTAAGTAGGAGGTGAAATATTTATTACTTGGGGTACGAAACAGGGTTTTGTGCTTTTTCTTCCTAATTTGGCCACTCTTGTCATGGTATCTGCCATCTTGGGCCTGTCTGGTTTGATTTGGCTTCTTGTGGAATCCTTCCTGGACAGGTCTCTGACTTCCTGATAGTTGCCCATGACCTCCACATTGCTAGCCTCCAGGTTCCTATTAGAACCTAACTGCCTATGCTAACAGAATAAAAAAAAAAAAACATCAAAAATGGTAAATATATGAGAAAATATAAAGTTAATTTTTTTACATTTTTAAATACCCCAAATAACAGTTAACTGTTTAAAACAAAACAAAATAAAAAGTTTTGAAACTATTAAGCCAGAAAGGCAGATAAATAGAATCATAAAAAATACTAACTCCAAAAGAAGGCAGAAAAGGAAGAAAAGGAAAACAATAGATGAGAGAAACAGAAAATAAATCATAACATGGTAGTTTTAAACTCACCGATATCAATAATCACATTAAATATAAATTTACTAAATACCTGATGGAAAGACAGTTGTCAGAGATGATTAAAAAAAAACAACCAGGACCTAACTATATGATACCTAAATTGAATATAAATAAAAAACACTAACTACCAACTTGGTGAATACAGAGTTGATTGGGAAATAATTCAAAATTTCCAGTTATTAACATTTTACTGATATTGCAAGGAGTTTTAAAAATAGATATGTGCACATCCCTAGGGAAAAGATACAAAACCTAAAAGGAAGATTTGAATGGAGCCCTTCCTATCCATTTATTTTATTGTTATCTATCAAAACCCTACACTTCTTCAAGATGCACTTCAATTAATATAATTCCATGAAAAGTTTTCAGTCAGGAGTGGGGAACAGAATTCAGTTCCTGTTGCTTTGGTCTCTGCAGCTACACCAAAAACCTGTCTTCTAAAATTTTATGGTTTTTGGCATATCTTTTTGGCAGGGAGTGGGAAGGTTGCTTCAAATTCCTTCCAAAAATTGTCTTATTTTTCATAAGAAGCTAGTCGGTTTCTGGTGCTTATTTCCATAAAACTTGGAACTACCTTGTATTTCTTGTCTACTGTGAATACTCTAATCTGGACTGTAAATATTCATTTGGCAGGATATTTCTCTTTCACAATTATTGAAGCAACTATTTTACTTAGAAATGAGTAAAATCAAAGAATTTATTGAATAGATAGCAGGAAAATAAACTATGTGGTTTTCCAAAAAGTCAATTTAAAAATACGTAAACCGCAAATACTCTGTGTGTGTGCAATAAAAACTGGTGTGTGTGCATGCCTGTGTATTTATATGTAAATTTCCACATGTCTGTTGTGAAATACCATCTCTAACTGATGGAAAAATACTTTAGTTTAGGAACTTCAGATAGAAGTTTCTCAGTTCCAATTTTAGCTCTTTTTTTTTTTTTGTTCTTATTAAATATCGACTTCCCGTCCTCTTCTGGGCACCATGCCAATTCACACCTACTCATTTGCTCCTGGGATCTGAGTAGACAGGTCAACTGCCAAGAAACACATTTAGCTTTGTTGTCTGTAATTACTACAAGTTAAGAATTTAGAGTCACCTTAGAGTTATATTTTAACTTATCATTTTTATGGTTCCAATAATTTCTATTCCTACCATCAGTACAAAATCTGTAGAAATTTGAGGAATTAGAGATTTATGTTCAAGTCTCTAGTATTTGCCTTTAAAATCACCTGCCACTGTAGCATATTAATACAGTTTCTCTCTACTATGGCCCTAATGGATGTGGCGATATAGAATTTCCTATTTTCAGTGGGGAAAAACGAAGTTCTGGGTTGGTTGCTGCTTTAAAAAGTTGACCTACAACTGTTTTCCTTACCGTATGAAGGAATGGCCAAATAGTCATCTATGTAGCATAGCTCTGTGTAAAATAAACCACTGTCTCTTTCCTGATTTTATTCTTTTTAAATTCTCTCTATAATATTTTAATTCCATTTATATATGTAATTTACATTATTGAATTACAATAAACCAAAGAAAATATGCTTTCAAGAGTATAATAAAAGACATTATATTTAATTCAGAGCACTCTCTTGGGGTGCCTGGATGGCTCAGTCAGTTAAGCATCCAACTTCGGCTCAAGTCATGATCTCACGGTTCACGAGTTTGAGACCTGCATTGGGCTCTGCACTGGTGGTGCAGAGCCTGCTTGGGATTCTCTTTCTCTTCCTCTCTCTGTCTCTCTGCCCCTTCCCAACTTGTGCTCTCTCTCTCAAAATAAATATATACTTTTTTTAAAAAAAAGCTCTCTCTCTCTTTCCAGCTTTGCTTAGTCTGGGGAATTAGTAAGGGGCATGCAGTTCTCTCTTTTGCACTATGTTTAACTTTCTATATTTCCTATGCTTACCTTCTAGGGTTGAAACCATGAGAAGGCAGAGAAAAAAAACACCTTCTGTGCGACTTTCCCTGGCAAGGTTGCTGCCTTTTCATTGTTGATCTTCACCACTGTTGTAGCTCATTGTCTGTGATTTAGGGGGAGTTGTAAGAGACCTACAGCCCCTGCTGATGAAGGAATCCACCTCAAGCTGATTCCCTAGGTATTGATGATCTTCTGGAAGACAATTCTGTCTTCCTGCTGCCCACTATGGGCAACCTTAAGCTGCTTACCTCTGATTCACTTGACTCCCAGTCCAGTTCAAGGCTCCACTCTAACACCTGTAGAAATGGGCAGGATCCACCTTCCATACTGTTTCAGAACTGGAAAGTCAGTGAATTATTCTTTTCCATTCTCTGCCTGGTCATATCACTAGGTATCTCTGTCCCATACTAACCTTCCCCCTGCCTCCTGTAATACGGAGTAGGTCAATAAATTCAGTACACAAACACATGCCCACTCAGGAATAGCATGCCAGTCTTTGGTTTGTGCAGAAATTTTCCTTTATTAGCTGTAAGGAAGGGGGAACCAATCAAGTACCATTTCCCTCATCTTTAATAATAATATCTTCTTATTCTTACCACTCCACGCTTTTATCTCTTAAAAGAAAGCAGACAAATAGTTCAGCCTCTCTTACTTTCGATGTGAGCATGATAATTTCATGCCAAGAGCTGTGCCATTTTTGAAATTGTCCCTGTAGACTCTGTGAATTTTCTCACTGGAATCCATTTCTATAGTAATTCCTGCAACAGTTAGTAATCTCTTGGGGCAGAAAATGATCCCAATCATTATTTCCCACCATGCTTCCACCTAAGGCAAGAGAATTGCAGGAGCTCATATAAGAACACTGAAACAAGAAGGGAGATATCACCTAACACACCTTCCTGTGTCGATAAGGACTAGAAAAGGTTTCCTGTGGATGAAGGTGACTCCTTAGCAGAGTCTTAAAGGATGAATAGGCATTGTAGGGCTCAGAATGGAGGAAGCTAGAGATGTGAGAATGAGCAAATGAAAGGAATGAGAATCAGTAGAGTCTGTGCAAAAAGCTGCAAGTAGTTCACTGTGTATGTAGAGAATATTAGTGTTTTCTAAGCAAGAAGATCCAATACATGTTTGAAAGCACATACATTTATTGTGAGGCAAGTAATGCATTTATAAAGAAGTCAGGGAGGTCCTTCTAAATTACTTGTTAAGATTTTAATTTCAATGAGATTTTAGAATCACGTAGTCTTCCTTGTGACTCAAATTTGGATCAATGAAATCTTTTACTTTAAAAGATCATGTAATTTATACTTAGAAGATTAAGCCACCATTTATTGATAGTTTTTAGATTCTTGGATGAAAAACTCATATCCTCAAATTTCTCATACATTCTTTGTAGTTTCATTGTTAGAGTTACCTAGTCTATGTTTCTGTTAACCACAAAGCTAAACTTTCTATAAAGAAAAGTTCAAGCACTTATAGAGATGTCTTGGGATTTTCTCAATATATAAAGTGAGAGTTTCCAACACCAGTAAACCTTAAAGCCAAAAGCCTTATGATGTGTTTAAATAAGGAAAATAAGCTAACCACTGGAATCACAAGAGGGACCCTTGATGCTACCAAATAACTACCCCCACTCCTTAATAAAAAATAGCTACCACAAATGCACTATCCAAAAACTCCTGTGGTCTTTACTTAGTCCCAAAATGTTATTTAGCTTGTTCTGTGCTATAGTTTTATTTTTGTATTAGGACAAATCTCTGAAAATGCTGAAGGCAGGAGTACACAAGTATAGTCAATTCCAGAAGATCCTCGAAGTTCTCTGAAATCAATACAATAAAAATAGGCAAACTGCTAAATGAGTAAGATTGAAATGCTCTGTGATTCCCTACATTATTAGTCTTAAATTTAAGGTCAACTTCACTCTTTCTAAAATTAGCCAAAATAAAAACTTTACACCTCAAAATACAGATGTGTAGAGTTAGAAAGCAGGCAGTTATGTATTGTTATGGCATTCTTCACAAAATTTCACTTAACCAAAGATCATGTGATGGTTACTTTTATATGTCTACTTGGCTAACAATGGAATGCCCAGATATTTGGTCAACAAATGTTCTGCAGATGTCTGTGAAGGTGTTTTTGGATGAGTCTAACATTTCAATCAGTAGACTGAGTAAATAAAGCAAATCACCTTCCCTGATGAGGGTCTGCCTCGTTCAATCAGTGGAAGGCCTGATTAGGACAAAGAGACTGACCATCCTGAGAGGTACTATTCCCCCTGCCTGTCTGCTCAGGCAGAGACATCGCTTTTTGTATTAAGATTTCTTAGCCTCATTCTGAATTCTTCTAAGTAAATACAATTTTTTTATTAAAAAGAGATTTCTTAGTCTCCATGATTGTATGAACCAATTCCTTATAGTAAATCATATGCGGGCATGTGGGCATGCATGCACGCACGCTCAACACACACACAACACATACACACACATCTTTGCTCTGTTTCTTTGGAAGAGACCCTTAATACAAACCATAAAGAAAGCTTTACTTAACTGCAAAGCATACTATTACCCAATTCCTCATTCTCTAAACCACCCAAAACTATGAGAGAAATAATGACTATCCATCCAGCAGTCATTGAAAGAGCTGTTGTTAAATGAAATGAAAACACAATATGAGCATATGTTTCTTCTACTTAATATTTGAATATAAGATTAATAACAACTCTTGTCAGGAAACTGTGAAATGTGCATACTTAATGAGTCTTTCAGTATTTGGAAAATAATGTATAACTTTTTCATGATACAGTTTCCATATCATACACACACACACACACACACACACACACACACATGTTTATGTAAGTTCAATTAGAAAACATTAGGAGGCTGAGTTTTTTAAAAAGGCTATTGGAAACCTGAAATTTGTGATAACTCTGTAATGTACTGTTCTCAGAGGGAATTTGATAGTTCAAGAGTTATTGTTTGAAAGCTATATAAAGGGCAAACAAGATATATTACCCACAGTAGTTAAAATTTACAACAAAAAATCCTGACAAAAGAAGATAAACAGCTATATATATTACATATCAAATTAGTCAAGAAAGTAGTAAAGTTGGTTTTTGAGACTATATTTCCTTGAAGAAGGGTGTCAGTACATGATTTAGTCAGATTATATTTGACAGTGTCAACAACACATGCAATACTGTGTAGGTAGACATTGGGGAAAAATGATTAAAGTAAGCAGAGATTTTACTTTATAAATATTTTAGTTATATTCTTAACCAGTCTCTTACCTAACCCCTATTTGCAGTTTGTCCCAAGCATCATAGTCCTCAAACAGGATTTGAAATCATAACTATTTTCCAGAGTAAAATATTAAACCATCAAACTGAACCAGATAATGATCCTAATTACATACTGAGTATTTGAGTTAAAAAAAAAAAAACTAATAATTCATTGGAGCAGAAAATGAAAAACTGTTCCCTGTTAATGCTTTGTCTGAACAACAGAGAATGGACCTTTACCCTATGTAGTATAGTGAGAGTATATGTGCTCAGTGCTCCAAAAGAAAGGCAGTTAGGGGGCCCCTGGGTAGCTCAGTTAGATGAGCGTCCTGCCCTTAATTTTGGCCCAGGCCATGATCACAGGGTTGTGGGATCGAGCCCCATGTCAGGCTTGGTGCTGAACATGAAGCCTGCTTAAGATTCTCTGTCTCCCTCTCTCTCTGTCCCTCTCCCTACACTTTACTCACTCCCTCTCTAAAAAAGAAAGAAAAAGAAAGAAAGAAAGAAAGAAAGAAAGAAAGAAAGAAAGAAAGAAAGAAAGAAAAAGAATGGAAGTCATTATACGCACCTGAGCGAGCCACTCCACAGGCTTGAACTAACAGCATGACTTGTATGCTGTTCTGCCTTACATAAAAATTTCATCAGCTTCTCACTAATTATGTGGTTATTATTCATTTTCCTTTAGTCATTTCAAGTTAATTTAAGGTACCTTACCTAAGTAAAATTAGATAATATTTTAACATTTTAAAGTTTCATGTCCATTGGTGTTTTGAGCTTACATTTACTTTCTGAGATGAAATAATTCATCTTTATAATTCATCTTTATAAAATGTTATTTCTCTCAAATGTGAAAATACCTAAAAAAATTAACTGTGCCTTACAGCTTTAAGGATTAGGCAGCTTTTTTTCCAAAAATATAGTTTCTAATGTTTTTAAACTCAATTTGCCTTCATAGTTTCTTTGTAAAGCATAGCCCAAACATCTATGTCACACACTATTTGTGCTCTCTTGCATGGATTTTGTTTATCATTTAATTTATTATTTATTTATTATTCCACACTATAGAAATTGTTTTTATTATTTACTTATTATTCATTTATATATTATTGCACATTATGGAAACTCTTGGTTTCATAACGTTTCTCCTATTTCTACAATTCATAGGTATTTTTGTTAAACAAATATAAACATTACAATATTTTTATAAAGTACTCTTTGAAATTTACAATTGTAATAATCAGAAAAAAAATGTTAGATTTATGGTATTTTCTACTCTCATTCAAGACTTCCATAGATATTTTTTATTTTATGAAAAAAATCATGAGGAATCCCAACCCCCTGGCAAGAAAGATTTTTTTCCACAATTCTTTCAAGTTTTTTTCTTTATTATATAAAACTTATTTTACCAGGGTGTAAGCATAGCATAGACATACTTTTTAAATTTGCTGTTTTCTTTCAACATCATACAAAAGTGCATTTCCTCTTATATACATTTTTTATACTTATCCTTTTAGTGGCTTGAAAGTATTAAATATTAAGTGTTCTACAAATATTCCATTAAATTTGGCACCATAACTCACTAAATCAGTTTTTTATAGAAGAACTTTTCAATGATTTGAAATTCATTATTATAAGAAGCATATTCATGAAGATCTTCATGTATATCGATTCATAGATAGTTAACATGTTTGACTATTAAAAAATAAATTTTCAAAAGAGAGATTCCTTGGACAAAGTGTGCAAAGATGTTTGGTATTTTGATATGAACTAGCATATTACCTTTTAAAATATTACAAAAATCTATTTTGTTATCCAGAATGTATATCAGTTTTATAACAGTCAATAGTCAGAATTGGGAGCTATAATTTCTTTTAAGTTTTATAGATTTAATAGATATAGAATCATATTTAATTGCTTTTAAACAATTTTGATATACATGAAAATTGAAATTTTCTGTATTTGTTTACTAGCACTTATTTTACAGGAATTATATTTACTTAATTTTTTTCCTATAATTTAAAAAATAACTCCCTGTATATTTGTATTTGCCTAGCATATATTCAGTGAGTATACTCCAAAATTGTTTTTTTTTTAAATCTATGGCATTTTGTTATGTAGCTTTTAGTATTTATGGTCCTAATTTTTAATATTTTCTTTAATATTTCCTTTATGGATTGATAACTTAGACATTAATACTTATGCAAAGAGCATAAATTCTAGCTTTAATTTATCCAAAAATCAATAATGGTTCAATGTTAAATTCTACTTTATCAGTTATTTTGCTCCATATATTATACTGGCATCGAGGACAGTAACTTTAAGATAGTAAATTATACAAAAAATTTGAACATTTTAATAAGAACATCATTTTACCAAATATTTTTAGAGCACATAAATGATAGATATAAAGTGTTGCAACCTTTTAATTGAGGTTATGTTCTTAGATGTTTAATAAATACTCACTTTCACTCACTTGCCAGACATCAGAAGTGTTACTTCAAAAAAGAAAGTGAAATACTAAGAGAACAATGCCAAAATTGAAGTTCCAACAATTTTTCTCCCCAAATGACCCAATAGTACAATTGGGAAATCTCAGTATCACTGCAGATATTAGACAGAGAATCTTCCAGCAACTCTCAGAGGAAATGTGTACAAAGTGAGAGGAGAAAACTTGGTTGTAGCATCAACTAGATTTCATGTATTACTCTATGTGAAATCTTGAAGAGATAGTGAACACAAAAATTTCTATTTCTTCTTTGTCTTTCCCCAACCTTGCAGAACTCAATTAACTTCCTCCTTTTAGGATAAAGGCTGGTGATGGCCCTACTAAACATCTAACTGGGGTTAGAGACAATAGTTCATGAGTAAACTGCTTGCAGCCCAAACACAAAGCTAGTATCCCGAGAGGATAAGCCATGGAGAGAAACAAAGATTAGTTCTTATGGAGGTGGGTCAATTGAAGAATCGTTCTAATTGTGTCAAGAAAGACATGAAAGGGAGACTATTTCTAGATATAGATAAAGAATTTTATTAAGATCTGCAATCTGAGATAATATTCCACAATTACCTGTCAATATTTCTTTTGTAAATGTATGAAAATAGAGGAAAATCAAAAGAAATAAAAGAAGACTCATTAGGTCAAAGAGAGGAACTTAAATGAAACATAATTTTGTCATTATTTATTAAAGAATAAATCTAAAGGACTTTTAGATTGTTTATTTTATTTTTCTACTGCGTCTGTGGGAGATGAAAGTGCCAATGATCTCCTCCTCATTTCACTGAGAATACTAAGTATTTAAACCATTTAGCCATTTGAGATGTCAGTTTAATGTTGTTAATATAAAAACACAACTGAATAGAATTCAATCCTCACATTTTTTTCACAGATTGTAGCAAGAATTTCTAAAGTCTTGGGAGGTTCATAAGACCATAATACCCCTTTATTTAAAATGTATTATCAAGGGCACATGTATTTAACAGAGAACAGAACAAGTTAATAATAGCTGTGAATATTTATATGTGTATCCACTTTAAACAAAAGAATAAAATTGATATTCTTGGGAAAGTTCTCATTTTAACACCTTACCATCTGAGATTATTGAAACAAGTTTTATGATGCAGAAGAGTATCTCTTCCCAAATCTGCAGAGAAAAACTATACTCCTTCACTATTTCTTGGACTTCTTTGTTAGTTATGCAAACTTGAATTTCTAAGGGAAGGATCTGGAATTTCATTATTTATCATTATAAGAAAGAAATCTTTCTATAGAACTCGATTTTACTGGAGGAAATAGAGAAAAGGCTAAGTAAGGTATTAAGGATTTTATTTAATAAGGTGTTTACTTCATAAAGAATCTGTAGCAATTTTATTCCACAAGAACCAATGTAAATATTCAGATGACTAGTGAAACATAGTTTCTAAAAGAAAGAGAATGCATTATAAAATAGTCCAACCAGTATTTAGTATGAAACTTAACAGTGTACTGCATTGATATATGGTGACCATGCTTTTACAGAAAAGGAACAATTTGGGAAAGAAAAGAGTTATTGTGGATATAAAATATAATTATTAAACTAATAACCTCAATGCAGCAGTAAGGAACCAATTAGATATGGTCCTAAGCCAGATTCCCAAATTAAAAGGAAAGAAGAGGAATTTTTTCAGGGAAAAATGGTGGAAAGATAGACTGAAAAAATATATGAAATAGATATCGAAATAGATATGGAGAGCAAACTTGTTATCCAATTTGTAAATAGTAGCATTACCAAAAGAGAAAAAAAACAGTGAAGGCCAAAAAAGTAATTATCAAAGAAATGATGGTATACATTTATGTTGAGGGAAAAGAAAAAAACACCTTTAGTTTTCATATTCGAAATTGTTCTGGTTTTCTATTGTTGCTAACAAACTACCTTACAACTAACCATTTTGTCATGGTCACAATTTTGTGGGTTTTAAATTTAGGCAGGATCAGTTAATATTTTCCCATGATGATGGAGTCATCCAGTCTGGTAGTTTGATTGGTTTTGAAGGCTTGACTTGGACTATATGTCTGAGGCCTTCAATCTGGATACTAAAAGGGTTCCTCTCTGCTTCGTGTAGCATCTGTTGGGGCTGGTGTGTGCCACATAGTTTCTTCATTTGCATGTACAGTCTTGGAACCAAGAAGGCTGCAATAGGTGAAATGGCATTACTCCAGCATCTCCATCTGTCTCCATATGACCTTTCCTTGGGGCTAACTTGGTTTCCTTTTTGCATGGTGATCTTTGTATGGTGACAGTTGGACTTTTGATCTGACCTTTTTATAAAAGGCCTGGGTAGAAGTTACAAGGTTTCTTATGACCTAGCCTCAGAAGTTCCATAATTTCTGCATATTCTATTCATCAAATAATTTAGTAGGCCAAGACAGATTTAACGATAATAAGACAATTCTGAATGGAAGAAGTAACAAATAATCTATGCCTAACTTCATTGCATAAGCTTTCATTTTTTCACTAAATTAATGAATTTCTTCCTGGAGAATATCTGAATTTGAAAAATAATTCTTGCTTTAGACTTCTTTTCCACAGAACAAAAAGTAGAGAATATAATTAATCATGATAGTAGAGTTTTGAAAAAACAATATTAGCAAGAAAAGTATCTTATTCATATCCAAATGACTTTTCAAATGTAAGATCAAAAGACAGATACTTTTTAATATTCAAAGATTTACCAAAATGTCAGCAAGATAATTTTTCTAAAAATTGTGAGAAATGAAACCCTTATTTTTAAGTTAAGTCTAAGTGACCATTATTGTAAGAATTAATATAACTGTGGGGCATCTGGGTTGCTCAGTCAGTTAAGTATCTGACTTTGGCTGAGGTAATGATCTCATGGTTTGTAAGTTCATGCCCAGCATCAGGCTCTCTGCTCTCAGGACAGATCCTTTGTCCCCAGCTCTCTGCTCTTCCCCTTCTCGAGCGTGCACTCTCTCTCTCTCTTTCAAAAATTAACATTAAAAAAAGAACTAATATAATTGTTAAGAAAACAATGTTTAGGGGTGTCTAGATGCCTCAGTTGCTTAAGCATCCTACTCTTGATATCAGCTCAGGTCATGATCTCAAGGTCATGAGATGGAACCCCATGTAGGGCTCTGTGCTGACAATGCAGAGCCTTCTTGGGATTCTCTCTCTCTCTCTTTGCCCCTCCCTACTCACACTCTCTCTCTCTCAAAATAAATAAACATCTTTTTAAAAAAGCAAAGCAGTGTTTAAAAATATTAATTATGTGGTAAATAATGATAACAATCTGAATTAAAATTTTTAGATTTTTTAAATAAAGTCTGGAAAGTTGAAGGATGATAAAGCAAGAAAACTAGAAAATTATGTTATTGAGACATTATTTCAATGTCTATGCTTTATTTCATTTTTATTCTTAATGGTATTTAGGTATTCAGATTCAAACTTTTCTAGTTTTCAGTTCTTATTGAGGCAATCACTATTGGAAAAAAATATGAATCAATTCCAAAATAACAGAAGAAAGGAACCAAAAACAATGGCTTGAAGAGAAGTAAATACACACACATTATAAAACTTTATGACTGGAATAAAGAAAAACAAACTTTTGGTTATCTTGATAAAAAAGAATGGATTAAATTCCCAAACTACCAGGTAAGAATTAGTTACATCAGGGACACTTAAAACAAATGACTCATAAAATCCAAAAATAAAGAATTGAGCAAGTTCATTTTAGAAAAAGGAGGGAGGGGCACCTGGGTGGATCAGTTGGTTAGGCATCTAACTTCAGCTCAGGTCATGATCTCACGGTTCCTGGGGGGCCCCACGTCCACCTCTGTGCTGACAAGGCAGAGCCTGGAGCCTGCTATAGATTCTGTTCTCCCTCTCTCTAAGCTCCTCTCCTGCTCATGCTCTGTCTCTCTCTCTGTCTCTCAAAAATAAATAAACATTTAAAAAAGTTTTAAAGAAGGCAGTTTAATAATAATATCAGAAGAACAAAAATGAAGACAAAAGAATTACAAGCAAAACAACCCAGTTATTTTAAATTGATGTCAGTATCATTTGTATGAAATCATAAATATATGTAGCAAAATATATAAGATAAAAACCCTTAGAAATCCAAAAAATTGACTATTGATGCAGATTCCTTTAACATGTATTTTTATTTTTTATTTTTTTATTTTTTATTTA
>CM053577.1:89670403-89683661 GCA_028646485.1 Cryptoprocta ferox | reverse complement strand
CCATTCATCAGTTGATGGACATTTAGGCTCTTTCCATGATTTGGCTATTGTTGAAAGTGCCGCTGTGAACATTGGGGTACAAGTGCCCCTATGCATCAGCACTTCTGTATCCCTTGGGTAAATCCCCAGCAGTGCTATGGCTGGGTCATAGGGGAGTTCTACTGATAGTATTTTGAGGAACCTCCACACTGTTTTCGAGAACGGCTGTACCAGTTTCCATTCCCACCAACAGTGTAGGAGGGTACCCGTTTCTGCACATCCTCGCCAGCATCTATAGTCTCTTGAGTTGTTCATTTTAGCCACTCTGACTGGCATGAGGTGGTATCTCAGTGTGGTTTTGATTTGGATTTGCCTGATGATGAGTGATGCTGAGCATCATTTCATGCGTCTGTTGGCCATCTGGATGTCCTCTTTGGAGAAGTGTCTACTCATAATGTATTTTTAGACTAAGATATTTTGAAGAACAAAAAAGATAAAAATTATATAGTAAATCTAAATAATGTAATTCACAAAGCTTCGATGACTAACTTCCTAAAAAATAGGACATATACAATATACTTAATATCTATACTTAAATATACTGAAAAATTTATATCTTTTCAAATAATCACTGATTAATATAATCCTCAGGGAGAAATTTACAATCAAACTTGTAACAAAAATCAGATAAATATGAATAATAAAAAAAGAACCAAATAAATAATAATTATGTAGAAATTATTAAAAGTTATTTTAATTGTGAGTTTCTAATTGGTGGTTCATATTTAGGTGATTGTAGGCATCTTGACATTATTGTACAATTTTGAGTAATAGTGCACATGTGTGTATATTTTTGGAGAAGAGGCCCAATGGCTCTCACAAATTCAATGACAATGATTTCCTACACATCTACAAGCATTACTCCTTCAAATACCCTCATTTCAAAAAGGAGATAAAAAATTGCTAATACAAAGATTCATAAATTAACAAAACTCTGCCATTTAACAAAAATTATAAAATGTGGCTAAAGCTGTATTTCTTGAAATTTAAAGTAATAAATATTTATATTTATCAAATCAAAAGATTGATTTTATGTAGCTTTGTGAGTTGTTGGCAAAGTATATTGATTTTCAAAGACATGTAGGCAGAAGTTATTAATGGAAGCAGCTATATATTAAATTAGACACTAAAAAATAACAGTGGAATTAATAAATAAAAACCATGAGTTGTGTTTTGAAAACCTAATAAATTAAGCAAACCTCTAGCAATTCTAATCTAAGGGGGAAAATGGATAAAAAGAAAAATGTATGCATAACATAATAAATTATTAACAGATTATAATTACTGATTCAAAAGACATTTTATAAATTGGAATGCTCTATGTAACTTTAGTTTTAATTTTACCATTTTAACAAAATGAAATATTCAAAAATAATATAAATTGTGAAGGCTTATTCAAAAATAGATAACAAATGTGCATTGATAATTATGGATCAAAATTAAAAAATTCCCAAAGAACTAAACTCCATTAAGTATTAAATATGTTTTAAGAAATGAGTGTTAAGTAAAGTTTATGTTATTTAATTTGTTTCAGAGTATAAATAAAAATGTGTGCTGTTTTTTTGAAGAAACTGACAATATCAAGAACTAAAATAAGTCAAAATAAACTAGAGACAAATGTCTCCCATTAGTTATAGATACAAATATCTTAAATTATTAGTTATATCCAGGTATGTATTATTTGTACATCGTGCCCAAATAAAGTTTATATGAGAAATGTAATTAAGATTATACATCAGATAATTTATTAACAAATTGCACCCCATTAATACAATAAAATTGAAAATGTGGGCACCTAGGCGGTTCAGTCAGTTAAGTGTCCAACTCTTGATTTTCCTGTCAGGTCATGATCTCACGGTTTGGAATCCAAGCCCCACATTTGGCTCCACGCTGATGGTGTGGAGCCTGCTTGGGATTCTCTCTCTCCCTTCCCCTGCCCCTCCCATGCTCGTGTGTGCTCTCTCTCTCTCTCTCTCTCTGAAAAATAAAAAAAAATAAACTTAAAAGTAAAACATGAAGATGCATATGATAATTTTATGGGTAGTGAGAAGGCATCATACCAGAAATTTATTGTGACCCTTCTACCTGCCTATCTTTTTACTCCAAATCTGGTAATCAGCTGTGTGTGGAGAAAATTTGACAGACCATGCCTCAGCTATACCATCTCCCTCTGGCTTTCTGCTCAGGGCTTCTTTACTGCCAGGATCGGAAGCCTTTTCTGACACATACAGGAGTGTGTGCACTGCAGTGGAGTTAGCTGTCTATAGGTCATAACTTGACAAATTGGGGGTTCACAGAGACAAGAGGATAAATACTTCTCTTTTCTGTCCCTCAGAAAGGCAATTCTAATGGAAATTCTACACAACTCCTCTGATGATCTCCAGCAGGATTGAACTTAAGTTACTCAAGATGCTGGACCAGCTCAATAACAAGCACATTACATTTTGAACATTTCTGGAACCCACTCCTATACCTTGGGATCAAAGTATCTATAAGGATTTTGCTGAGGAAGAGGGATTTGACATTTTTGTTGTTGTTGTTTTAAGTTTATTTATTAATTTTGAGACACAGAGAGAGAGTAGGGGGGTGCAGAGAGAGAGGGAAAGGCAGAATCCTAAGCAGATTCCTCACTGTCAGTGCAGAGCCTAATGCAGGGCTTGCATGCACAAACCCAGAGATCGTGACCTGAGCCAAGATCAAGAGTCAGAAGCTTAACCAACTGAACCACCCCAGAGCCTCAGATTTGACATTTTTGAAAAATTCAGTGGTGGCTATTAGAGAAGTAAAAAGAAAAAAAAAAGCAACCCAAAGAACATGCCAATTCAAAAAATTGGATTAACTAAGCTTATTATTGATAGAGAGAGAGAAAAGAAAAAAGAAAACAGAATCCATGAAAGTAGTCCACTGTGGCTACAAAGCTGTAGTGAATTTTTTACTCTGTTTTAAGAAATTAAAGCTACCATTGTCACACATTATTTTTCTCCCAGTGAACAGTCAGTACCTGCTCGATTTGCATCAGCAATTACAATATGTTCACTCTGACATCATGATTTTTGTAATTCTTTATCAGTACCTCCTATGGTTACCCCTGACAGTGCATCTTCCTGACAGTGCATATAGTTAGTCACAGTCTTCAACATTCCTCAGTAAGCTTAAATTAAATTCAATTTCTCACAAGCATTCCAACTTTTGACACCACTTATAGTATCAGATTTTTTGCATGGCAAAAATTAACTTGCATGGCACTGTTAACTTCTTTTTGAGTTTTTCTTAATTTGTATATAGCCAACAAGTCCAAAATGCATGCATAACATAGATATGGAAGCAATGATTAATGTTACAATAGGGTGAATTATGAAATTAAGGACATTAGCCTAGATTAATAGCTTTTGAAAATAACCATTAATACATACTTAAAGTAGAGTCTTGGTAGCTGTGTGTAAGGATTCTCCTTAATTCTATAAAAACTTTACAAATTATTGATATGTTTTAGTAGCTTATTTTTTCCAAGTGTTTTACAATCTGATAACTATTTTTCAGCTCCTTTCATTTTTCTCAATAGGTATCTAATGCATAATTAATGCTAGGGCGTTGGTAGTCTAGGATTTTGAGTTGGATTTTTTATTCATAGGTAAATATATTTTTTGTGTATATCCATGATTATATGGCATATTATTCTTACAGGTTAAACTAGACCCAATGGAAGTAGTACTGCTGTCCTCATACAATGTTCCTAATATAAGCCACATATAACACACCAGGCCTGTTATCAATTATTGAAGTTTAATCATGGGGTATTCATTATAAGATACATGTAGAATTACTAAGTTGCAATAGGTTTCAGTTTTCCCCATCCAATTGGCCATTTCTCATATTTTTCAATGTCAATATTTGAATCAAAGTTATTGAAGTCTCTCTGAATAGTAAGTACTCATCTAAACATATTTGTTCCATATCAATACAGAAGAAATCTTAACCCCTTTTCGTCAATACCGGTTTGTTTTTTTTTTTAGCAGTTTCAACCTGCATACACCAAATGTCAGGTCTTGTATGCATAAAACCAGCAACATTTTACACAATTGTTTATCTCTCTATAAAAGCACCATGCCCAACATTTAACTGTTCTTATTAAGTAAGTAAAATCTTTAGTAGTTCATTACTAGTAAGTAAACCTTTTAGAGATTGAATAGCTATTGATATATGGTTATATAGGTGAGGGACTATGACAATTCTCTAGCAATCTTTGTTGCAACAAAATTGAATTCAAAGCTGTTCAATTCCAAATGCTTCTCCAATTCCATCTGACTGTACATTTGCCAGGTTAGGTTCAGCCAGTGGCATTACAGTTCCATCCTGTTTGCATCTGAATTAAGTATTATTAACAATGGTCTCTATGCTGTACAGTAGATCTCTAGGACTAATTACTCCTGTATAACTGAAACTTTGTACCCTTTGACTGATACTTTCCTGTTTCCTCCTCCCCTTTACCTTGGCCAAAACTATTTTACTCTCTTGTTTCTATGAGTTTGACAATTTTAGACTTCTCACTTAAATGGGAACATGTACCATTTGTCTTCTGTATCTGGCTGATTTCACTTAGAACAATGCTTCCAGGTCCATCCAGGTTGTCACAAATGACAAAATTCCCTTTTTTTTCTGAGGCTGAATAGTATTCTATTGTATATATATACCACATTTTCTTTATCCATTCCTCAACTGAGGGGTATGTCTTGAATATTGTGAACAGTGTTGCATCGAACAGGGTAGTTCAGATACATTATTTTTAAAATTATTATTACTTTCTCCACATCATTTCCTCCACTTTCAGTGTTTTTATTACACAGAAATATTACTTTAACTCTTATCACTCATATTCCTGAAAATATTTCTTATTTCTTTATCCATCTTTTTTTTTTTTTTTGGCAGAGTTCATTGCTATGAAATTCCAGCTTCCTGTTCTGAAGTGGTAACAGTGAAGGCAGTGACCCTCAAAATGTCTAATGTGGCACTTCTAAAAATGCCTATCCTCCATCAGTGGCATGCAAGTCTTTATTTGCCATTCCCCCTACATTTTTCCAATTATTTCTCCACAAACCTATCTCATAGTTTTGTTTTACATATTGGAGTGCATACAATACATCTTGATTCTATAGCATCTCTGGATTGTGTTCAGTGAAAGAAGTCAGAAGCACTTCCTTTTTGCCATCTTCTCTTAAATACAAACTCACCAAGCATTTATTTTCTTACTCATCAATTTTGTGCTATGCAGTTTTTCTTATAAACAAAAAGCAAACAAATAAATAAAATATACATACCATATTTAAAACTAATTTGCAACTGCCATTTCTCTTGCTTCAAATGCTAACTTCAATCTTACACTATTTGATTCTAATCTTGGATATATTTTTCTTTAATAAAAGTGTATGTAAATTTATATTAATTTATCTTAATACTGAATAACTGGAGACACTCTGTTCTTAACACAGAAAGGAGATACTAAATGTCTATCCAAATCTTTTTTGACATAATTTGCTTTCAATTCTACTCATAAAATGTGTAATGATATATTTTTCTCCTGCTACTAGTACCTTGGGAAACATTAATCCCAGAATAATTGAGAAACACTGGCTAAGCTGTTAATTTTAAATGACACATTAGTAACTGTCATTTAAATTGATAGTTAGAGCTATAATTGAGAGTAATAGTAAAAAGGTAACTTCCTTATCATTGAATATTTAGTGATTATTAAATTACTTAATCTAATGCAACCTTGAGCCTTGTCATTGCTTAAAAGAAGGTATCTGAATCTTATAACAATAAAAGTAGACAATTTGTTAAATGGATTTTTAACATTTTTAGGGCAATACTTCATCTTTTATGTTAAGTGTTGCATCCAAATTTGGAGACTAACTATCTTTCCCAGAAAACCTGTTATGCAATGTGAATTGTCGTGAAATCCATACTTAGTGAATCATAAATCCTGGGAAATCTGAAGAGACAAATTAATTAACAAGGATGTTAAACACGCACATCTCTGTATAGGTATATTAAACGGATTCTGTGTTTCTGTGAAAAGCAGTTGTTTCAGTAATGTAGGTATTGTGAGAAGAAGTATAGTTAACTTTAATTCATTTTATTGATTTCATAATGTAGTTAATGATGTGTGTATGTGTGTGTGTGTGTATATAAAAGAGAAATTGATATTGAAAGAGAATTTTTAATTTACTGGGAAAAACTGCATTCTTTCAGGTTTCCTTATGGAAAGACAGCAGGTTTATTTCCAAAAGGGAAAGCACTCATTTCACTGCAATGAGAAGAATCTCATGATAATATTTCTAGTATTCAAAAAGAAAGTTTGAGTAAACACTTGGTACTCCCCCAAACTAAAACACTTTGAATATATATTTCATATATATTTCTCATTTGATCTCTCTCATGAAAAATATCCAGTCTCAGTCCATCTTTGTAAATTAAAGAGATACACTGAGAATTATCACTTCATTTTTCCCTGTGTAAAAAGAACATCTTCCTTTTAGAAGACAAAGCAGTAATAATCACACAAGATTATCCTTGTGATTTCAGCACTCAGTAGACCTTACATGTTAACAAATTTTCTAATTATGACTTTTTAAAGGTATTCAATTATTATGAGATTGCCCCTGATCTTAAAGGCAATACAAAGTAAAAGCTCCTTGCTCCAGATTATATTAGCTTATTTGCTTCTCTTTCCTTTCTTTTCTTTTATATTCCCTTACCATTTTTTATCATTATTTCTTTTCCTCTCCCCCTTCCTTCCTTTCTTCTGTTCATTGAAAATGTAAAACCTTAAATAAGATAAAAATTTATGAAGAATTTTTTTGTGTGTGCAAGAAAATATAATATAAACTTTAAAGTTGTTTCCTTTGGTGGCCTCATTACAAGTGTACTGGAAGAGGTATTCTGAGTAGCATTTTACAACTGAATAAGAAACAAAGAGATAAGTAACTTATAAATTCCTCACACAGTAAATAAAATATTATATCACTTTTACCACAGCATGATGAAAGGACCACCCATTGTTATATTAGGTCAGGTAGTAAATAAATGCTTGTTAAAAATGAAAGTCTGCGCTATTTAGTTTTTAATTAATGTCTAAGTAGTTATTACAAGATTTCCAAATTTTGAGAGCTCTAAAGAGTTCAAAATATAAGTACTGCTCTGAAGTATATGCTTTTTAGATAGCACGGTTCTCTTTGCAATGGAGAATAATCAGTTAGCTTCAAAAAGGTCCTTATGAGAAAAGAATATACAGCTGAAAATAATGGTTATTAAGTGTGAATTCATACATTTGATATGAATTCTTCATTCACCTTTGGTAAGTAGGAGAAACACCTAGTAGTCTAACAAATATTTGTGGGGTTTTTTTCCATATTTTTTGTTAACTGTTGCTAAGAGTCATCTGTTCAGACAGGAGCCACAATTCCCAGATTCCTTTGAGGCTAGATGGAGTCTTCTAACCAGTCTTTACCCCTGGAATAAGAAAAGAGGCATATATCACTTCCAAGTCAAATTGAATATGAAGCAGATATTCATTCTCCGCCATCTCTTCCCCTGTGCACTGACTGGCAGAATAAGATAGTGTCTCCTGGACTAATCCCGAAATGATAGGACAGAAAACTTCCCCAACCCCTAATCAAAAACACTTTTATTACACAGTTGTATGAACAGGAAATAAATTTTTATTGTAAAAGGCACTTAAATTTTTAAATGTGCTAGTTATTAGAGGTAGTATTAGCTCACCTAATCCCAGTTGCTTCCATCACAAACCTTCTGTCACTTTTGTCTCTTGATGTATGCAATTGATTTATTAATTCATTTTTATTGGTTCTTATTGTTTAGAGTTGAACTAAGAGTAACTGGGAATTATTCAACCTGAGAGAAGAAGAAATGAGTAAATAATCCTAAAAGAACCAAAGCAAATCAAAAAGAAAGTTAAGAATTTGATAGAGTAATTCCAATGAGTCAGTGAGAAATGTATGGAAAGAAAACTCAGAGACTTCTAAATGGCATACCCACTTGACACTAATTGTTTAAACACTCTCAAAATGAAAAGTTACAAATCCACAATCAAACAGGTAAAAAATACCTCCAGTCTATATTGAAGAAAAGCTGTCAAAATATGAATAGATATTAGGCAGGTTTTTTTTCCTGGCACAGAGTAAGTTTGAAATCAAATAAAAGAAAACAGGGGCGCCTGGGTGGCTTAGTTAGCTAAGCAACCAACTTCCGCTCAGGTCATGATCTCGTGGTTCCTGAGTTCGAGCCCAGCGTCCGGCTCTGGGCTGACAGCTCGGAGCCTGAAGCCTGCTTCAGATTCTGTGTCTCCCTCTCTCCCTGCCCTTCCCTGCTCATGCTCTGTCTCTCTGTCTCTCAAAAATAAATAAATGTTAAAAAAATTTTTAAAAAAGAAAACAAAACAAATGGAAATACAGTGCTCAGAGATGTGAATGGAATATTTCTAAAGCCTTACAAGACTGTTTGGAAAATCATACACCTAAATCAACACATTGGAATTCAGAAGATGCTCTTTCAAGGCTAGAAGTGAAAATTTAATTTCATCATGCAAAGAAAAACAGCTGAAATGGCAGAAAGTGCTGTTGATCTCCAGCAAATAGCAAAGGAAAACTTCCATAGGCCTTTTTCTGGAAAAGCAGAAATATTCAATGAGTGAATGATCTAGCATCCTTTATGTGGGCCAAAGAAGTTATTTTAGTAGAGTCTTGTTCCTATGTGTATAAAGTTCAACAAGCTTCTAAAACCAAAGGGATTTGAGTTTTATAGATCTTAGCTGTGGAAGGAATCTTTCACAATAGGTATAGAACAACATTTGACTATGAACTATGTGCCAGTTGGATAATTTGGTCCCTGCGCCATACCAGCTATGTAATGTTTTGACAGATTCCCTATTGTAATCCACAGAGTGTTATATTCTTCTTCTGTGATGCAAGGTGAAATCCAAGGCTCTGAGAGGGCATAGTGATAGAAAGCATGCAGGAGCTTTTTGTTTTTAAATATTTGTATGTTATAATTTCCAAATCATCTTGTTTATCGTATGCAACGAATTTTAACTGGATATTTTAAGATAAATTTTTTTTCGTAGATTCGTACTAAAACCTAATCCAGTGTTTTCAGATCCAGTATTTTCAATTTCTTTCAGTTTCTCTAGAGAAAAAGAGCTCATTGCAAATTGAGCTTTTTTTTTTAAGTTTATTTATTCTTGAGAGAGACAGAGACAGTGCAAGTGGGGGAGGGGCAGAGAAAGAGGGAGAGACAGAGAATCCCAAGCAGGCTCTGTGCCGTCAATGCTGAGACCAATGTGGGACTCGAACTCCTGAAACCGCAAGATCATGACCTGAGCCTAAATGAAGAGTCAGTCACTTACCCAACTGAGCCACCATGGCACCCCATATTATGCTTCTTAAAAAAAAAATTTCACTATTTCTTTGTGACTACTCTAGATGCCATACTTTTGAAAACAACCAGACTTCATTACTCCATTTCAAACTTATTCCAGAGTCAGTGGAATGGAGAGCTCTGTACTAATTAATGGCAATGCTATTTCTGTTAACATACCTTTACATATGTCTTCTTTCTAATTTCTATGCATTTAAAAGCACAATACATTTTAACTTGAAATGAGAACAGGAATTATGTGTGCCCATCTGTGTGATGAAATGTTGACATCCCTGAATCTAGCATAAGAATAAGTTTGTAGGATTCTTCATACCAAATTTGAATATAATTGTAAAATTAAAAGGCTCATCAAAAGTCATCTAGCTTTGGGGCGCCTGGGTGGCTCTGTTAGTTAAGCCGCCAACTTCAGCTCAGGTCATATTCTCACAGTTCATGAGTTCCAGCCCCGCATGGGGCTCTGTGCTGACAGCTCAGAGCCTGGAGCCTGCTTCGGATTCTGTGTCTCTCTCTCTCTCTGACCCTCCCCCGCTCACACTCTGTGTGTCTCTCTCTTTCTCAAAAATAAACATTAAAAAAAAATTTAAAGAAAAGTCATCTAGTTTAATTCCTCATTCTATAGTTGGGGAAACTAAAGTCTAGACAAGAGAAATGATTTACCCAAGGTCACATAGTTTAGTACAGAGCTAGAATAAAACTCCCATTACATTCTCTTTGAGCTATAAGACACTGACTTTCATGGTTTGATAACTAGCCACATGTAAAGATTCTGTAAAGCAATGGAGAAATTTCAAAGTGTTCTCTTTAAGGCCATTATCCTTAAATAGAAGGGTGTATAACAATCACCAGGGAATTTGTTTAATATGTAGTTTTCCTGGATACAATGGCCAAATATTCTGAGTCAGAAAAGTCCAGTGTAAGACCAAGTCATCTTCTCTGATTCAAGTGGCTTGTACACTGCTCTTTAGAAAACAGTACATGTTGAATGAATAATAACCTGCTAAAATGCCTTTATATCCTTCCTTCAGTAAAGATTAGGAAACTCAGGCTGAGCATGCTAGTAATAGATTTGTTAACAGTAAGTAGTGTACTCTTAATACATTCTAAATTTTGTCATTGAATTGAAGATTTTCATGATTTTGAACACTTCTCAAATAACGTATCACTATCTTCAAATTCAACATGGCTTATGTAGTTATATTTGTGAATTACTGAATATTTACTATGTTTGTAGACTTTTATTGATACTTTTGTATTCATAAGTTATATAAGTAATTCCATACTGCCCTTGACATTTTACTCTGAGGAAGGCAACTTCTCTACTAACAAACAGTTCTGTGTTCCATAAAAAAATAAACATGTCATTTAATTCACCCAATAAGAAATAAAAATATTTCAGAGTCCCTCAAAGATATAACTCAGTCCTTAGTTTATTTTTTTAATGGAAGAAGCTATAATTACTTTTTTCAAAGGCTATGTACTGTCCAGTTAGAATTGAATTATTCATACAACCATTTAAGAGTAAAAAATCATTATAATTCTAGAATTTACATGAATCATCTGAATATGCAAATGTCAGCATTTAGTTGTTATTTTCAGTTAGATATTATGCCTTGTTAGGCTAGTATTTGTTCCCTGGGTTGTGCTGGCAAAGATTATTTTACTGAATGTGTGCTGGTACTACATTATTCTAATCATTAACATCCAACAATTTTTACAGAATTAGTTTATACATTCCAATGTTAAGAATAAGACGATAGTTTGTTTTTACTCAATGTTCCTTAAGAGATATTTTATACGTTTCCCCCCAACACTGGCTTTCATCTCTTAAGTAAAATAAAAACCTCATCCTAAGGTCAAACTGAGAATGTAACATGTTATAAGGCAGAGTAGATTAACAGAAAGCATTTTTTAAACTAGAACTGCTATGTCATAAATGAGATAAAGTGCTAATTAAGTTACATTAGACACTGATATTACATGAGAAAAACAAATACTCTTATCTGAATTTTACTCTTTGTTCATTTGTTTGTTTTTGGTTTAGAAGGATAAATAAATATCTGATATAATAAATGGTTCTGCGAATGGAATCTTCTGCATTATTTGACATTCTTACCAACTTTCTCACAAAGGGTAGTGTTGTTTTAGGCAATTTTTCACTTTCTTCAAAATTAGAAAACAAAATAATAAACACCTATGTATTTGTCAATTATATCCAACAACAATCAAATCATAGCTGGTCTTGTTTTAAAGCATCCACAATGCCATTGTTATGCCTTAAAACATTACAAATGATTCCTTAGTATCATCAACTATTCAACCAGTGTTCAGTAACTTCAACTGTCACATATACATTTATGTTCTTATAATAGTTTTGTTGAGATCTAATATATGTGCGATAAAACCCAGCATTTTACAGTATACGATTCAGTTGTTTTTAGTATATTCATGAAGTTGTGCAATCATGATTACTATCGTATTTTAGAATATTTCATCAACCTCCAAACAAGTCTCATATCCATTCCCTCCTTCCCCTAGTAACTACTTACCCTCTCCCTATCTATACGGACATGCCTCTTCTGGACATTTCATATAAATGGAATCATAAAAGGTATGGCCTTTTGTGTCTGGTTTCTTTGACTTAGTATGTATTTTCAAAGTTCATTCACATTGTAGCATGTATCGATGTTTATTGTCTTTTTATGGCCAAATAATATTCCATTTTATGGATATTTTGTCTAGGCATTCATCATATGATGGAAATTTAGGTTATTCCTACTTTTGGGGTTATTATATGAATATTCATGCAAATCATGAATGAAGTTTTTGTGTGGACATATTTCAACTCACTTAGGCATATGCCTAAGAGTGGAATTTCTGGGTCTTAAGACTATTGAACATTTTGAGGAACTGCCAAACTGTTTTCCAAAGTGGCTGCACCATTTTACAACCCTACTACCAGTGTACATCCTCTGTATCTTAACTAACAGGTATTAATGTCTGTCTTTTTGATGCTAGGCAACTTAAGTAGTATGAAGTATTTCTTATTTTTAAAGTTGGGTTACTTTTCTTTTTATTGTTGAGATATAAATTTTTGAACTATATTTTGGATCTAAGTCTCACATCAGATACATGATTTGCAAATATTTTCTCTCATTCTGTGAATTGTCTTTCCACTTTCTTGCTGGTGTCTCTTACAGTACAAAATTTTTAATTTGATAACATCCAATTTAGTTGATGTTTGTCTTTTGTTACTTATGCTTTTGATGTCACAAATAAGAAATCACTATATAATCCAAGGTTATAAAATTGTACTCATAGATTTTATTCCATTAGTTTTATTGTTTTTGTTCTTACTTTTAGGTCTTCAATTCATTTTGAGTTGATTTTTGTGCATGGCGTGAAGTATTGGTCCAACTTCATTCTTTTGCAAGCAGACATACAGGTATTTTGGTACCATTTGTTGAAAAGATTTCTCTTTCTGTTGTCTTGATACACTAATCAAAAATCAGTTAGCCTAGGGGCCCCTGGGTGGCTCAGTCGATTGAGCGTCTGGCTTCAGCTCAGGTCATGATCTCATGGTTCATGGGTTCGAGCCCCGCATCCAGCTCTGGGCTGACAGCTAGCTCAGAACCTGGAACCTGTCTTCGGATTCTGTGTCTCCCCCTCTCTCTGACCCTCCTCTGCTCACGCTGTCTCCCTCTCTCTCTTTCTCTCTCTCTCTCTCAAAAATAAATTAAACAATTAAAAAATAATTAAAAAAATAAAT
>CM053577.1:89640351-89670303 GCA_028646485.1 Cryptoprocta ferox | reverse complement strand
CCATTTGTAGCAAAGTGGATGGACCTCGAGGGTGTCATGCTCAGCGAAATAAGTCAGGCGGAGAAGGACAGATACCATATGTTCGCACTCATAGGTCTAACAGGAGAAACCCAATAGAGGACAATGGGGAGGGGAAGGAGGAAAAAGAGTTAGGGAGAGGGAGGGAGAAAAAACACGAGAGACTCTTGAATCCTGAAAAGAAACTGAGGGGGGAAGGGGAAGGGGAAAAGGTAAAGCGGAGTGATGGTCTTGGTGGAGGTCACTTGTGGGGAAGAGCACTGGGTGTTATATGGAAACTAACCTGACAATAAACTATAAAGTTAAAAAAAAAAAAAAAAGAAATAGAATACTTGAGAGACACTGTCTGAAAAAAATTGTATTTTTAGTTTCTACCAGGCTGAGTGATGAAATTAAATAAAGTACTTATTTTATCTTCAAAAAAAAATAAATAAATTAAACAATTAAAAAATAATTAAAAAAATAAATCAGTTGGCTGTAAACGCGAGGTTTATTTCTGGACTCTCAATTCTATTCTATTGATCTGTGTGCTTATTCTTATGCTAATACTATTCTGTTTTGATTAGTGAACTTTCTAGTAAGTTTTGAAGTTATGAAGTGTGAGTCTTCCAGCTGTGATTTTTTTAAAAAAGATTTTTTTGGTTATTCTGGTTCTCCTATATTTCCAAATGTTGCCAAAGAATAGGCATCTAAGATGTTGATAAGAATTACCTTGAATCTATAGATCAATTTTGGAGAGACTGTATTTCTGTGTGGTAGTAATAAACAAACAAAAAAATGAAAAGAAGAAAACAATTTCATTTACAATAGCATCAAAAAAGATAAAATATTCAGGGATATATTTAAAAAGCAAAATGTAAGGGGCGCCTGGGTGGCTCAGTCGGTTAATCTTCCGACTTCAGCTCAGGTCATGATCTCATGGTTCGCGGGTTCGAGCCCCACGTCGGGCTCTGTGCTGACAGCTTGGAGCCTCTGCCCCTCCCCCGCTCACTCTCTGTCTCTCTCTCTCTCAAAATAAAATAAAGACATAAAAAATTTTTAAAAAAAAAGCAAAATGTAAAACATTTTGAAAACCACAAAAAAGTGTTTAAAAAATAAAGAAAACATTAGGAAAGTTATGTCATATTTCTGGATCAGATGACTTAATATTGTGAAAATGTTAATACTTCCCAAATTGGTTGAAAAGACATATTATAGGGGCACCTGGGTGGCTCAGATCATGACTTCTGCTCAGGTAATGATCTCTTGGTTCATGAGTTTGAATCCCACATAGGGCTTGCTGCTGTCAGTTTGTCAGGGCAGAGCCCACTTCAAATCCTCTGCCCTCCCCCCCACCCCGCCCTCCTTGTGCTTTCTCAAAAATAAATAAACATCTCAAAACAGACATATTTTATAGGTGCCAAATTCTAAGCTGATAATTTCTTTCATGACTTTGAAAATAGTTTATTCTTTTCAAATACATTTGGGGCTGTTGAGAAATTGTCCGTGTTTATTCTTGCTTTACTCTATCCTGTTTGGTATGAATTGTGATTTAACAACTATAGATTCTTATTTTTCTTCAGTTCTGGAAAATTCTTATCATTATAATTATGACAACCTCACCTTCCTTCTCTCTATCTTATCCTCTGAAAACACTCATTAGACAAATGTTAGAGATTCTGTTTTCCTCCGTAGCTTTTAACATTAAAAAAATTTTCCATCTTCTCTCTGTAATTGGTATATTATGGATTTTTTTCAGATCTTTCATTCACTAGTTTTTTTTATATTGTGTCTTCTTACCTGCTATTTAGTCCACCCATCTTTTTCTTTTTCCCTCCCAACTATCTCATTTTTTTCTGAAGATTTCATTTGTTTTTTTTCAAATCTATTTGAAAAAGACTATTTTTGATAGTCTCGTATTGCTCAGTTTCATGATCCCACCAGTCTTTTTTTAAAAAAAAAACATTTGTATGTCGTTATTTTATATTCTGCTTTTGGTATTTCTAATAGCTACAGGCTTCTGAGGGATTTAAATCTATATTTTTCCTGATGATTCTCACTCATGGTGAAAATTTTCTTCAGTGCTTGGTCATCTTTGACTCTAATTCTGATGTCACTAGTTTTCATCAGTGGCAATTCTGAGGCCCTTACAGAGAGATAATGCAATTGGCTTTGTCACAAACCTGGAGATGTTGCCAACCTTGGGCACTTTGATCCTTTTATAAGATTTCGAATTTAAAATGGTAGTATCAGATTTGGCTCTAACAAACCGCTCCTGGCCCAGAACTAGGAATTTAATTACAGTGCAGATATTGTCACTTGTTCTCAGATCAAGCTGTTATTGGCATTTTCTTAGCGTTCAAGACTTTTTGCTCTAGCTTTGCTTATTTGGGCAGGAAGGGTCTTGCCGTTTCCCTTACTTCTGCCACCCCAGAAATGTCTTTAGAATATCCTTCACCCAAAAACTAGTTGTTTTGCAATAAAAGGCCTTTTAATAGTCTCTAATTTGTCACATTGACCATAGTATGTGATGTTGTATTTTTAAAGTTATTAATGTTATGTTCTTAAATGAACTTAAAATAGATTCATTCATCCATAAAATAAGGATAACAATAATGCCAAAACATTCTGAAGGTTTTCTGAGTTAGTGTTTGTCAGATAAAAAATATTTAATAGGTGATGATTATCATCATTACTAGTATCAATATTAATATTACACCTTATTCATGTTTTGTGATACCTAAAATTAAAACTCAGGGACTCTCTAATGATATCAAATGTTGCCAAGAGGTTATGTTATCTTGATTTATCAAATTAATTATAGGTGTTTCATTTATATCTTACTAGAATGTTATGATATATTATTATTTGTAAAAGCTAAAAAATGATAAAAATACAAAGCTCTCACAAATTAATAATTCAGTGATTTTTAATAAAATGGTTTATATGATACAGAGAGATATGTGTTTTGAATTACTATTGGGAATAGATCAAAAAGTTTTGCCTAATACGGTTCAGGAGACAGGCACATCAAAGGTTTAGTGTTCTCCCCAGAACAATAATTGTAAAGAAATAAAAATGGATACATATGCCAGAAACTATGCACAATATTTTATATGCATGATCTAATTTAATACTTAAACCAAAAAAATGGGTCCTATTATTATCTTTGGTTTTTCTGATTAAAAAATTAAGGCTAAGGATTAAGTAGATTTCCCCAAATCATCCTTTCAGGAGCAAACATGAATTAATCCTAACTCTCTCAGACTTCAGAGCTCATGCTTCTGGTGACTTCTCATCATTGCTGTTTATCACTAAATTAGATACAATAATTAAAATACACCACACATGTTCCCAATATTCCATATGAAAGAATTATTCCATCTTGGGGAGGAGAAAGAGGTGTCAAAGTAAACATGCATTTGAGCTGGACCTAGGAGTATGAGTGGAGGTAGAGCAAGTAAAAGACTTTTTTGGGCAAGACTATTCCATACAGAGGGAACAATCCAAATAACTCCCAAGACCCAAGAGCATGATGACTTGTTGAGGAAGGCCAAGGGTCTTATGTGGCTGATGCTTTATGGAGAACCCAGCTGGTGATTAGACAGATTGAGATCACTTTGTGGAAGGCTCTGGAGACCAGCTAAGTTGGTGACAAACTAACTTTATGAGATGGGTATTTGAGAGCCACCGAGCCTTTTGTGAAGAATCGAACTAAGACACGACTTGATTCCAGTAAAATAACTATAGCATCAGCCCAAACATAGAGAGCTAAGATCTTATATGCAGGTAGAGAAGTTACAAAATTATTGAAGTGATATAAACATGAATGAAGAAGTTAGAGTTGTGAAAATGGAATTTTTCAAGCCATAAAGGTATTATAAATTTTTAAGCTCATAATTCATTTCCAGATTTCTAAAGCTAAAGTGTTCCCCTTTGTATTTAATTAAAATATAATTTCATGTAATTGGGTGATATCCCATTTTTACTTCTGTGGCCTTTTATCTTCAAAGTATGAATATCTGAAGTGAATATAAGTAAATTTGGGTTATTTTTATAACCCTGTTATAAATTTTAGTCTTTAAAATAGCCTCTGTTATCCAGGTGTTATATTCAATCTAATTGATGATAAAAAGAAATGACTTTAGTATCAATAAGTATGCAGAAGCAGGAGGCCAACAGAAGGTTAGGCCTTGTGTTCAGGAGCCCTGGGCCTTTACAAGGAATAAAATGACTTATAAACAATAAGACCCACATATGGATAAACATTTGCAAAATAAATTTCTACCCTGCCATCGAACCTACCAGTGATGCATAAAAACTACCAAAATCTTTCATACTCATGCATATACATCTCCTCATAATTTGTATTCTTATTTTATACACAAATAAATTATAAATTTAAATTGGAAATCAAAGGATTTACACTTTAATTGGTACTTTGTGCTTGGTAGTTTTTTCTAAGGTCTTTGCAAGATTATGTGGCAATTGTACTGTCAACAGTTCATGAAAATACTGACTATTCTAATTGCACACATTAGCAAAGCTAAGAGAATGAATAAAGAAAACATCTGTTAATCAATTTCATAATTGATCATTTCAATAGTAAATTACAGGATGCATAATTTGGTCTCCACGTATGTGTCCTGCAGTACAAAATAAACACATAACTGCAGAAAAATGTCAAAACCATAATAATAGTACCTAAACATAGCCAAGCAACAAATGTAACACAGAGAGCCAAAATAACAAGTCATGTTTTCTTTTTTTATACTTCTCATTGTCATTCTACTCTATCTCAGACGGGATATGAAAATATTCCTGAGACACAGACGAAAGCCATAAAGCATACAAAGAAAAATCAGCATCTCCCAGAAGATCAATTTATTACATTACCAAATTTCTTATTCATGAAGTTTGATCTAATTGCCTTAGCATAGAAGTATATTATTTTTATGGGTCATAATGATGCATGAATGTAATTACATTAGTGATTTTCACATATTAAAAAAATAATGCCTGTGTTTAACATTGAAACAGTGTTTGATTTCTTTGGAATACAGCCTACAAATTACATACGTATTAAAATCATCATGTTCATTTCAATAGCTTATGATACCATGACAAGTATAAATTATAAGCATTGATATATATGCATATATATAGTTTCAATGCATATAGGTGAATTTATAGTTCACATAGCTTACTATTACCCTAATTCCTGTTTCCAAATAATTTTCTCAGTTACTATCTCTAGTTTTACTAAGCTTTTAAAATTTTCTGTTTTTCTGTCCTGGGCCCAGACATGGAAATTAACCAAATGCCAACATTGTATAATGTCAATCAAATTGGAAATGCCAACCTTTCTAAAATAAACTTGCTGATTATTATCATCATCAATTGTGTTAAGAGGGCATTTTCTTAAAGATAATTAGCTCTCTTTAATTATTTGACTAGTCTCTTCAGATTTTAAAAGACTTATTAACTTTTTTGGCCACTTGTCACTGACTGATCAAAGCTTAAACCATCCAGATCAGCTGACTTTTCAGCCAAACTATGGAGGACTGGTTCAGGATATACTTATGTAGTTTTGTTTTTTGTTTTCTGTGGGGTTTTTTTCATAATTTAATTAAAAAATTCCTGAACACAGTTTATTAACTAAAGTTTCAAACCAGTTCTTCACAGCTTTATTAAGGTATAATTGTTAAACACAAAACTGCACATATTAAATATACATACAATTTGAGGAGTTTGGACATAGGCATACATCTATGGAACCATCAACACAATCAAGATGATAGATATATCCATCACCTCCAAAAGTTTCTGCCTGTCCCTTTGGTTTGTTTGTTTGCTTTTTTGTTTGTTTGTTTTGTTTTGCTTATGTTATATGTGTGTTTTGGTTTGCTTTGTGATGTGTGCATGTGTGTGTGTTAAGAATATTTAACATGAGATATCAAGCTATGTAAAAAATAAAAAATTTAAACAAAGAAATCCTCCAGATTTATTAAAGTAATTCTCAAGCAAGCCTTTTATTTCATATCCACTTTTTGATTGACCTCTCCCCCCAACTCTTGAATCTGAATTTGCCCTTTAATAAAATCAAGTGCTGTATTATGCTTACAAAGGAGTCTGAGTACTGAAATAAGATGCAAGAACTTACTTTTAAACTGATAGTCTGAGAAGTAGTCTCATTGAGAAAAAATCCACATGTGCAGTTGAAAGTTATCTCAAGCTGTGACTCAGAGTTTCTGGATTGTGTTACTATGTGTAATAGACATTGGGGTCATCTATCACTTCAGTGTCAGGCTCCTCACTTAGCCGAGAGGGGTTGTGATGTTACATATGAAGACCCTAATCCCTTTGTGTTAAGAGTGACATTTGGTGTCTTTTATCTTAATGGATAAGTTAGCATTCCTTCAGTACAGCTTTGAAAACGTGACTAGGATGCTCAGGGATTATTAAACAAGATGAAAGCCAGTTAGATACAAGAGAGTCTATGAACTGAATCAATAATACAACACTCAAAATGTACTTCTGAATGTACTTCATTCTCTTTTTTTCAGCAGTTTTGAAGTTAAACAATATAATAGTGTGTTTCAATCAGGAACCAGTGTTTAATCCTGCAGGTCACAAATTATTAATGTATTTATTATAAATGGATAAAGATTTTTCTAAAAGGCTTTATTATTCTAAAAGTTCTAATTATATTAAGATACTGAATCTCCCTGCCTGAAGTAATTTTTTAAATGATAACCATATCTTTGACCCATTTATAAACCACCAGAAGGAGATTCCCTCTGGATTTAAAACGATTAGTAAATTTGCCTTCATTTACGCACAGAGCAGCAGAGAAAGTCTTCTTTCGTTCCTCCCTCCCTCCCTTCCTTCCCTCCCTCCCTTCCTTCCTTCCTTCCTTCTTTCCTTCATTTCTTTTCTCCTTCTCCTTTCTGATCATTCTTCTCCCCCTTCCTCTCCTCCTCCTCCTTTCCTATTTCTTTTGCACTTTTCTTGTAACTTTACTGACATCATGACAAAATTAATTTTATAATGCAATCAACACAGAGGCATATTGTCAAAATACCCATTTATTTGCAAAATATGACTATAAAATTATGGCTGACCTTACACCTTAAATATAGCAAACCTTACACCTTAAATATAGCGAAGTGAGGGCTTATGATTCCTATAAGATTTGTAATATGAATTTTGAACATTTGGGGAAAATATAGATATCTCTAGGAGTTACTTTTAAGATTAAGCAAGTTTTTATAAAAGATAAAAGTGAAAACTATAAAGATAATACTATTTTTCCCTCAGGCAAAGAGCTAGGGCACAATCAGATGTTTCTGGAGCGTACAGATGGATGTGAGTTAGTGGTGTTCTCAACTGACTAAGGTTACAGTGATATGGGAGAAATCAGAAAGAATGGAAGACACTGAGAACCACAGGGACTTCTTTAGTTGGAAGATGTTTCCTGGCTTTAGGAAATAAAGTATGAAATCTCTGTAGCATGGAATCCATTTGTCCCCATATGTTCATATCCTTCTTGATAAAAAGAATATTAAATCATTACTTGAAAATTTAAACAACCAAGATACTGATAACTGCTAAATTCAAGAAACCATCCATTCTTAGTCATAATAAGGCATGAGGTTAGAATTAAAATACTAAATCCCCACACAGAATGTTATGGTCATATAACCACTACCACTGACTCCTTTACTCCCCAAAGAAAATTTTAACAAGCAAAATATTTACAAAATAATAGGGCTGTTAAAAGACAGTTTTCAGAAGTAAGTAATTCATGACTGTCGTACACATAAAAATAAATAATAGTTAAAAATTTTTATTTAACTCAGTAATGACTAAATTGGTAATGTATTACAACCAATCCAAAGGAGAATCCAAACAACAGGAATATTATAAATCCAGAATATTGAAATGACTAGGAGAATATCTATAGCTGGGGAAGGAAGTCAATTTTACCTCCACTGGAAAGAATTAGATGTTTATGAGCAAGAATTATTTGGCATTGTTACTGGCTCTCTAAATTTACAGTTATAAAACTACTCCCATAAAAACAGCAGCAGATAATCAGGCAGGATATGCTCCAAACAGTGCACAATTTTTCCAAAGAAACATTTTTCTTCCTACACTTGAATGCTTTCCTAAAGTATCGTTGTTTCATAACATAGGGGATAGGTAAATAAATGAATGAATAAATTATGGGTAAAGAGATAAAAGAATGAATGAACTAGTAAAAGACTGGGAAGTGTTATAATCTCTCATTTTTTCTTAAATGGGAACAAATTTTCATTTCATTTTTCCTCCAAATTTTGTCTTCCTTTCATGACTACAATTCCATACATTTTTCCTGTTAGCCACTGACTTGATTTAACTCTTCTGCTTCCTTTATCTATTTTTTCTCAACCCTTTTATTTGCCCAGCCATACTTTCTTTCTTGAGCTCCTTTATAATAATCACTGCTTCCTGAATAATAATTCAATGGCTGAAAGCAAAAAAGTAAAATCATCTAAATTTTCTGAATATATATAGTGGAAATGAAAGCTTAAAAGAGGTAGAGTCCCCATATTCTTTTTGCCTTACATTAGTTTCCTTTTAATTGAATATATTTTCCACTTTCTAAATGCTTTAAAAAAAATCCTCCTTTTATCTACTAAATGTTACATCAGGGAACCTAAGTATAAAGTAATTTAATGTTCAAACAACAAAACAAAGTTGAGTTTCATTTAAATGTTTTATGTTGAGTTGCTAAAGGATATGAGAATGGAAGATTGGAAGGGAATTACAATTGATGACAGAAAACAAAGACTATAAACATTGTTAAATGTTTATTTTTATTTTTTAAAGGGTACAGCATGATAGTTTAATACACGCATAAGTTGTGAAATAATTACCACAGTTAATTAGCACATCCATCATCTCACATATTTACCTTTTTTATTATTTTTTTCTTTATTTTGAGAGAGAGAGTGGGAGAGAGAGAATTCCAAGCAGGCTTCACACTGCCAGTGCAGAGCCCTACATGGGACTTCATCTCACAGTGAGATCATGACCTAAGGTGAAACCAAGAGTCTGTTGCTTAACCAACTGAGCCACCCAGGCACCCCTCACTTTCTTTTTTATTGTGGTGAGAACACTTAAGATCTACATCTTAGCTGATTTTAGATATACAACCCAATGTTCTTAACTAAAATTATCATGATATACTTAGATCCCAAGAATTTATTCACCTTTTAACCTTATAACTGAAAGTCTCTACCTTTTAACCAATATATTCCCATTCCCCACCACCCAGCTCCTGGCAACGACCATTCTACTCTTTGGTTCTGAGTTCAACTTTTTTAGATTCCATATGTAAGTGAGATCATTCACTATTTTTTATTTCTGTGTCTGGCTTATTTCACTTTGCCTGATGTCTTCCAGGTTCAACCATGTTGTCACAAATGGCAGGATTTTCTCTTTAAGTTTAAATAGCGTACCATTCTATACTACATTTTCTTTATTCATTCATCTGTCAATAGATGCTTAGGTTATTTTCATAACTTGGCTATTGTGAAAAAATGTTGCAAAAAACAGAAGAGGGAAGATGTCTCTTTGAGATACTGATTTTATTTCTTTTAGACATTCAGGAAAGAGATAGTTGGATCCTGTAGTAGTTCTATTTTTAATCTTCTGAGGAACCACCATAGTAGTTTTTACAATGGCTGTACCTATTTATATTTCCATCAACCATGCACAAGGGTTTCCTTTCCTAATCTCATCTCTTTTTTTATAATAGTCATCTTAACAGGTGTGAGGTGATATCTCTTTGTAGTGTTGATTTTTTTTTCTGTTTTATTTGCCTACCTCCCTGTCCTGGATTGCAAACTCACTTAGAGCATTTTTGTTCTTGGTTGGTTAATAAGAACAAGCAGATGAAGAATTATAGCTACCAACCATTTGTGTTTATTTTCATAACATACCATTTTAGAAAGTAAGAAAGAATAAAATTAGAGTGACCCTCAAATTAGAATTGGTAAATATCTTTGCATTTACCATAATATATCTTTTTTCATTTAGAAAGCACTAGATAATTGTCATAAAATCATACTGTTTTGGTCTCCAGATTATGAGGAGACTCACAGGAAAATCCCATGGCCCCCTCTCTGTCATAATCTTACCGCTTTTATTTTACATTATTTTTCCAGCTTTATTGAGATATAATGACATTAACATTGTATAATGGTTTGATATATGTATACATTACAAAATGATTACCACAGAAAGCTCAGTTAATACCCATAACCTCACATAGTTACAATTTTTCTTCCTGTGATACGAACTTTTAAGATTTCTCTCAGGGGTGCCTGTGTGACTTTGCTGATTGAGCATATGACTCTTGGTTTTTGGCTCAGATCATGATGTCATGATCATGACATTCAGCCCCTCAATGGGCTCTGGGCTGACACCACAGAGCCTGCTTGGGAGTCTCTCTCTCTCTCTCTGTCTCTTTGCCCCTTCCTTGCTCAGGGGTGCATTCTTTCTCTCTCTCTCAAAAAAACAAAATAAATAAATAAACCTAAAAAAACGATCTACCGTTTTAGTAACTTACAGTACTAACTTTAGTCATTATACTATACATTGCATCTCCAGTAAGTATTATAATTGGAAGTTTGTACCTTTTGATCACTTGATACACCTGTTATACATTTCTGTCTTCTTTGGAAAAATATTGGTCTAGGTGTTTTTTGCCTATTTCTAAATAGGCTATTTGGTTTTGGGTTTTGCCTTGTTTTGCTATTGAGTTATAGGAGTTCCCTATATATATAGTAAACATTAACTGCTTATCACATATGGTTTGGAAATATTTTCTCCCATTCTGTAAGTAGATTTTTATTTTTCTGTTGTTCCCTTTGTTGTACAGAAGCTTTTTAATTTCATGTAGTCTCTCTTGTTTATTTTGGCTTTTGTTACCTGTACTTTAGGTGTCATATCCAAAATATTTCCTTATATTTTCTTTTAGGAGTTTAATGGTTTTCATTTTGAGTTATTTTTGTGTATGGTGTAATACGAGCCCACTTTTATTCAAGTTTATGTGAATATTGAGTTTTTGGAGCACCATTTATTGGGGAGATTATCTTTTCCCCATTGTGTTAATTAGTGCTCTTATTAAGGGTATATTGATCATATATATGTAGATTTATTTCTAAAGCTCTTTTTTGGTTCCATTGGTCTTTGTGTCTGTTTATATATCAGTAGCATACTGTTTTGATTACTATAGTTTTGATAGTTTAAAATCAAGCCGTGTGATGCCTCTAGCTTTGATTTTAGGATTCAAAATTGCTTTGTTTATTTGGGGTCTTTTGTAGTTTCATATGAATTTTTAAATAATATTTTTATTACTTTGAAAAAGGCCACTATAATTTTGATAGGTATTGCATTCAATCTGTAGATCACTTTGGATAGTATGGGCATTTTAAAATGTCAAATGCTTTTACTGTATCTATTAAGATAATCATATGATTTTTACATTTCTTTCTGTTAAGGTGTTACATCATATTTATTTGTGTGTGTCAAGCCATCCTTGTATCACAGAGATAAATTCCACATGATATTGGTGTATGATCCTTTTAATGCACTGCTGAATTCAGTTTGCTAGTATTTTGTTGAGGGTTTTTAAATCTATGTTCATCAGGGATATTGGCCTATAATTTCTTTACCTTGTACCTTATCTGGCTTTGGTGTGAGGGTTATATGTGTTTCATAAAACAAGTTTGGTACTGTTCTCTACTTTTTTGAAGACTTTAAGAAGGATTGGCATTAATTCTTCTTTAAATGTTTGGTAAAATTCATCCAAGAAGTCATCTGATATTGAGCTTGCTTTGATTGAGAGGATTTTGATTGGTGATTTAATCTCATTGCTCATGTTTGGTCTGTTCAGATTTTCTATTTACTCATAATTCAGTCTTGGAAGGTTGTATGTTACTAGGAACTTATCAATTTCATTTAGATTATCCAATTTGTTGGCATACAATTGTTGATACTAGTCTCTTACAATCTTCTGTATTTCTGTGGTAGCAGTTGTGATGTCTCCTCTTTCATTTCTGATTTCATTTATTGGACTCTTCTTCCTTTTCTCTGGGTTAGTCTAGCTAAAGTTTTGTCAACTTTATTTATCTTTAAAAAAACAACTCTAACTTTCATTGATCTTTTCTATCACTTTTCTACTTTATATATCATTTATTTCTCCTTTTATATTTATTTTTTTCCTCTTGCCAACTTTGTGCTTAGTTTGTTTTTTTCTCTCTAGTCCCTTGCAGTGTAAAGTTGGGTTATATATTTCAGAGCTTTCTTTTTTCTTAACATAGGCATTTTTCACTATAAACTTCCTTCCTAGAACTGCTTTTGCTTATCCCATAAGTTTTGATATATTGTATTTCTATTTTCATTTGCCTCATGATACTTTTGATTTCCCTTTTGATTTATTCTCTCATCCATTGGTTGTTCAGGACTGTGCAGGATCTATAGAGGCTTAAGCATACCTTCTGTGAAGTGGACTGGGAACATACCCATAAGTTTTGAAATGTTGTATTTCTATTTTCATTTGCCTCATGATACTTTTGATTTCCCTTTTGATTTATTCTCTGATCCATTGGTTGTTCAGGACTGTGCAGGATCTATAGAGGCTTAAGCATAACTTCTGTGAAGTGTGGGGGATAGGTATACACTCAGTTTTGAGGGCAAGAGTGCATGGAGGGCTGGTGACATATGTGGGCTAGGGGCCTATAGGTTATGTGTGCTGCAAGTGTCATGATTGGGCCTCTTGATGGAACCATGAAGTGGTTAATGAAATTGAGACCTTTTGTTCAGTTCCTTGCACCCTGGTGGCTGTGGGTCCCCACCTCTTTTCTCTGCTCTAAGTTTCCCCAACTATTTAGTCATGCAGATCTCCTCAGTGTTCTGGATGGGTCAAAAAGAATTGGGCCTTTTGGGCAGCATCCCACACAAATGGGAAAACTGGATGCTCACTACATGCTAATTTTCTCCTGTGAGAGAAATCATGGTCCAAGGGCACCTCTCTTGATACTAAAATGTACTGTCTTAGGGCATGATGCCAGTAAACTGTTTGTCCTATCCTCTTAATACATCTGTTCTCAGAGTTTTTGCTCTAATATGTGCTAGGTCTTCTCTGCTAGACTGCTGGGCTCCCACAATGGTACTCTCATCTATGAGTGCTTGCAAAAATTAGTGTTTCTATGGGGAGGGGGTGGTGAGGGCTGAAAATTCCTGACGTGTTGTTAATGTTACACTAGAGTAGATTTTTAAAAATTGAGATGCATAGATAATAATCCATATCAATTACCTGAATCCTCTATTTCTCTTTAGAGGTACACATACAGCCACAATAATTATTCTTGTTATCTTGAACATCATGTGGTAAAAATAGCTTTATTGTTGAGATCAATTTGGAAGACAGTATTTAGATCCAAACTTGTGGAATTTCCTCTTCCCATGAAACAAAACAAAACAAACAAACAAACAAAACACACAACCTTGTTTGTATACATATTAGCAAAAGATAATTTCTTTCCAACCTGCCTGGAATCAATTCTGTTATCCATAAGTTTTTTAAAAAATAATAGAAGTATTTTGTTAGAAACAAATTATGATTGGTGTTGACTTATTTATGTTGACATCCTCCCTTTGGAAGAAGGCAATAATAAATTAAACAGATGTTTAACAGGTGGCTCATTCTCCTCAGCTAAAGTAATATAAACAATCTTTATTTTTATGATTTATAATCATACTTCATTTCTTTTATTTTTTAATATTTATTTTGAATGAGAGCATATAACATTATTTTCTTTTTCTACTCTCTGAGGGACAGATTGTCACATATTTGTTAAGAAAGGAAGCATACAAAGAGATTACTTTGGGAAATAAGTGGATACCAGGAAAAAAAAAAAGACAAGATCTTCAGTAAAAGAATTCATGTATTTTTTTAAATAGCCTTTTTTATAAACTCAGGAAATAAAAGTTCATAGAGCATCATCTTAGATTAGGTTTTTAAACCTTGAAGTCTGTACTCATTCCTTGATATTTTTAGTATTGCTTAGACTTAATCAGTTTACTAATTTTGGTTACAACATAAATGCACATATTAAAATTACAATTTTCTTTAATGTTAAGGTTAGTGAAAAACACTGAGTTATAAAATTCACATGGAAAGTCAGCGACTTGAAAATTATAACTGAAGAAATGCCCTTGTCTATTTAAGAAATCTCTCATCTTCCCTTTTATCTAGTCCACATCTTCGGAAGAAATTAAAATGCAGTAGTAGAGATCAGAGAAAACTCTTTTATAGTTCTTCAGAAAAGAACATTAACTTTGTTATTCAATGATGTGCAGGTGTGGTGGCCAGTATTGTTCATTTATAAACATTTTCTCTTAAATGTATTATTGATAGATGGCTCTCAGGTAAGACGTAGGCTACAAGGGAAAGATGAATAGCTGGGACACATAAAATCTCAGTGAAATTTCTATTGGCAGAAAGTTGGTACTGATTTGTATCTTATTATAGTTACAGAGTATATCAGACAACCTAAAATATATGTCCCACTCAGTGAGACCAGAAATAGTTTAATATCAGATAGGATGGAAATATTAGGAATCCTGAGTGTCTCTTTGGGAATGTAGCAGAGAAGCAGAGTCCAGGTGGACCATAATATTTACCTCATGGAATTAGTGTGTGTGTATGTGTGTGTGTGTGTGTGTGTGTGTGTGTGTGTGACTTAGCAAAAAGTCTACAACATAAAAAGCTTACATATAATAATAATTTCAAAATAAAATAATGAAGTGATTTATCATGGATACTATTTAAATGGTAATTGCAACACCTGATATAAAAGACAAAAGTAGCTTCCTGCTTAGAGAAGAATATATGCTTTGCTCACTTTTCAAGTTCTAGGGAATAAAGAGGTGAATACTAACTATAAAACTTACTATATATATATGGTGGTTGTTAGTTTGCGAAAATTCTCTGAACTTTTTAATTTGCCAAAATTTAAATTTGCAAAAATTCTCTCAATATGTACCTGTATGCACCTTCTCTCTCTCTTCTCTTCTTTCTCTCTCTCTCTCAAAAAAATTTTTCTGAACCTAAGTTTCTTCATTTCTGAAATGTTGATAAAGAATACTGAATTCCTGGGGGGCCTGGGGGGCTCAGTCGGTTAAGTGCAGACTTCAGCTCAAGTCATGATCTCACGGTTCTTGGGTTTGTGCCCCAAGTCTGGCTCTGTTTTGACAGCTCAGATCCTGAAGCCTTCTTAGGATCTTGTGTCTCCCTCTCTCTCTACCCCTCCCTTGATCATGCTCTGTTTCTCTCTCTCTCAAAAATAAAATAAGCATTTAAATATTTAAAAAAATACTGAATTCTTAAGATTACTTTGAGAACCAAATAACATAACATATGTAAAAATGTTCAGTACATGCTAACTCTGTCCAAATAATACTGTTTATAATTACACAAAGGTATCATCTTTCCAGAATTAATTGATTAAAGCCCCATAACCCCTGTCTGACAGTCCTGAAAAACTGTTCTACAGTATGGTGAGGGTCATGTCCATTTTAGATCTATCCTTCCTGTCCCTACACAATAGAGCTATAGAAGTCTATAATAAGCCTAATTAATTTCATAATTCCAACATTTCCTTTTGTTATTTATATATTTTCATAACTCATAATCTGAAAAAACATAAGAATGAAAAAGAGAGGATTCAAATAAATAAAATAAAAAATGAAAAAAGAGACATTACAACTGGTACCACAGAAATACAAAGGATCATAAGAAACTACTATCAACAATTAAATGCCAACACATTGAACTACCTAAAAGAAATGGTTAAGTTCCTAGAAATGTACAATCTTCCAAGACTGAATTAAGAAGAAATAAAAAATCTGAGTACACCAATAATGATACATGAGATTAAATCAATAAACAAAATCCTCCCAATGAAGAAAATCCCCAGACCAAATGGCTTCATCTGTACATTCTTCCAAAACATATATGCACTCCCATGTTTACTGCAGTATTACTCACAATAGCCAAGGTATGGAAATAAAACACTTACCCATTGATGGATGAATGGATAAAGAAAATATGTTGTATATATACAATGGATATTATTTAGCTTCTATTCATTTGTTTATTTTTTAATAACAAAAATATTCTGTTTATTTTTGAGGGCGAGAATAAGCGGGGCAGACAGAGGGAGACAGAGAATCTGAAGCAGGTGCTGCTCTGACAGCAGGGAGCCCCGTGTGGGGCTCAAACTCATGCACCATGATTTGAAGACCTGAGACAAAGTCAGACATTCAGAAGTCAAACATTCCCCCAATGGAGCTACCCCAGTGCCCCGATACCATTTAGCTTTTGAAAAGAAGGAAATCCTGCCATTAGTAACAGTATGAATGAAACTTAGGGATATTATTCTTAGTGAAATAAGCCAAGCACAGAAAGATAAAAACTGCATGATTTCACTTATATGTGGAATCTCAAAAATTCAAACACGTAAAAGTAGGTAGTGGAATAGTGGTTGCTAGGGGCTGGGGAGAGGGATGAATGGGGAGGCATTGCTCAAAGGGTACAAAGTGTCACTTATGCAGGATGAATAAAGGTGTATTATATAGCACGGTGACTATTTAGTAAAACACTGTTGTTTACTTGAAATTTACTGAGCAAGGAAATCTTAAGTGTTCTAACCACACACACACAAAATTGGTAACTATGTGAGGTGATGGTTATGTTAATAGTTTGATTGTAGTAATAATTTCCCGATGTATAAGTATATAAAACATCACATTTTATACTTATATACATTTTTGTCAATTTTACTTAAAATTGAGACAGATGGGGGAAACAAATGCAATGAAATTCTTAATAACAGTATGCAACACTTAAGCAATGTAATCAAACTAATTTATATAATTTTAAAAAATCCACTTGGTTGTGCATGAACTTCACGTCTCACTTAACTTGAGAGAGTAAACAAAACTTATGTGCTGATCTACTTATTTTAAGAAAAAGAAACTGGTTTTTTAGGAATGTGAATGGCATTTTATTTTTACTCTTGAGTCCTAGCTAATTATTCATGAATTCAACTGCAGGCTGATCTTCTGCTTGGAAAGCTTTATAAGATATCATTTTATGATGCCCATGTTACTAAAGACTTACGTTATCAGTATAGCTTGTAATTTTAACGAGTAATTAAGCATACCTTTAGTCTAACTAAAGATGAGATTAAACAATAATCTATCCCTTTCAAATGGTATTGTTACTACTATTTTTCTCCTTTGTTGTTTTAACATTCCCCAAAAAGTGTTTGAATTATATATTTTCCTTTAATGAGATGTGTAACCTGCATGGGCTATGATAGATTTTCCTGTAATTATAATAATACACTTTCAACAGAGTTCTTTTGTAAGGACATCTTACAAGTCTATTTTTGACTAAAACATCATATCTCTTTTGATAAAATATTTATGTTCATATGTAAAATGTTTCCACCTTCTTCATAAGGAAGACAGCCCAGTAGACAGAAAGACACAGGCTTCTACCCATTTCCTATTATTGGTGGCTGAAGAGAACGGTATGGCTGCATAGTGGCAGGAGCCTATAGGATGACTGCCAGATGGGCTGTCTTGTGCAGATTTTACAAGTATTAAGTCTAAGCCTCAACTCAAGAGTTGAGGAGTGTTCTGTGAGTGACAGAAAAACAACTTTACGGGATGCAGTTTCCTGCTCACATACTTGTTGGTGCTATTTGTTGGTGGCAAAGATAAAGCACCAGACTTATCTTAACAACATCCCTGAAGTGTTTTTCTGCATGGTGGGAGAAAGGGGAAAGGTTGGGTGATAGAGTATAAGGTAAGGATGCGGCATGGAGAGTGATATATCCTTTTCTCCTCCCGCAGAAAAATGTGGAATGTATCTGTGTCTTTCTGTCCGCTAACTCTCCCCTCTTTCACAGATGCCGTAAATAATGATGGCGAACAGCATCCTTTTATTTCTTTTGTAGCTCTCCATAAATGGCTTTGCTTTAGCAGGATGTGCCCAGATGTCTGAATTCCCACTGTCATGCTAGCATCTCTTTCATTAGAGCTTGCTCTTTCACAGGTGAACATTGCTTTCACTGGATATCTGAATTGGATGTCATATTTTCTTGTAGAGCGCTTCTTTCCAGAAATATTTCATTTCTACAACCACAAAACCGTACTTTAGGGGACTTTTACTTTTGAATGAAATGGTAAACACGGAGCAATAAAAAAACTTCACGACAATTGTCCAATTTTGAGTGCATTTAGAATTTGATATAAACTAGCAGTGCCTTTATTTTGGATTCTGAGTACTATAGATAAAACATTTAATGAATTTCATTTTCACTATCATAGCATTATTCAAAATATATTGATGGCATTGTACACCCGCCTCTGGTGTTTAATTTCACACTTGAAAATTCTTATTAATTTGGTCAAAGGCAAGTAGACAAGAAAGGAAAGAAAGAAAGAAGTCATCTCTGGTGCAACAGAACTGAGGGCAGATTACCTGGGATTGTTTTTCCATCAAACTGTCTTTATAACTGGACCATATTAAGGAGGGTATTATTGAACATCTCTGTCTTTCCTGGAAACCAGTCAGGAAGCTCTGTGCTTACACCAGGCACTTCATTACCAGCTGGCATGGCAGTGAGTGAACTCTTCAGTCAGCCAATGTGAGCTGCAATCAAATCAACTCCCCAGCTATCTAGTCCAGTCTCTGCAGTGCTCTAAATTATTCAAACAGAAGATAAAAGAGTTGGAAAGATGGAAAGTGATAGAAGGGAAAAGAGAACAAGAGAAGCTCTAGAAAAGACATAAGAAAATATATATAGGGCTTTCCATATGACAATTTCTTCTTTTTGTGTTTCATTCGTCTCTGACAAGTTAAGTATGGTTACATAGATCATAATATTTATTTTGTGTTTACTGAAATGTATGGCATTCTAAGTGTGTTTATTTTTGTGACTTTAAGACCTGTTTAGGATCAATTCTGTGCTATTTATACTCCATACTAGACTTTAGTTCATTTAATTCATCTATCAGTTTTACTTAAAAGTTCATCATTTATCCAGTTTTAGAGGTGAAGAAACCAAGTCTCACATAGGTTATATAATTTTCCCAGGTCCCACCACTAGCAAATTAAGATTGGAGCCCAATCAGTGTATTTTCAATTTTTTTAATGTTTATTTACTTTTGAGAGAGACAGAGCAAACGGGGGAAGGGCAGAAAGAGAGAGACACACAGAATCTGAAGCAAGATTCAGGCTCTAAGCTCTCAGTGCAGAGCCTGATGCGGAGCTCAAACCCACGAACTGTGATATCTTGACCTGAGCCCAAGTCAGACGCTCAACTGACTGAACCACCCAGACTCCCCAAGAGCCTAATCAGTTTGATGCCAGCGCATCTTCTTTCCACCAGACAACATTTCCTCTTTCAAGTCTCAGGATTTATACATGAATATTCTTCAAAAGTCACAGCATTGTTGCTAGGGGTCTTTATTTTCACCACTCATTATTTTTTTGAGACACTGGATACACTCAGTGATCAAACTGTTAACTTTTTATTGGTATTTTAGATATTTTACCTTTTCATTCTGTTATTGTGTAAACTGTTTCAACTTATAACAAAGTATAGAATAGGAAGGCCCATGATATTTCTAATGCATTTCTTTAAAATACAAAAAAAGAAAAAAATAATTGCATTGTAAGAGGCTGACTAGGCATTCATTTTATGTCAGATCCATCCTAAGAGCTTGAGAAGTAGTAAATGAAGAGGTTAAGATCACATGTTTTGCCCCAAATTCGTTGCTTGCGTTCAAGTCCCTACTAGTCCACTTAACAGTTATGTGACACCCACAGCTTACTCACACCTGTAGAGTGTGAGGTCTCTGGTCTGCAACATAGGCATAGTGATACTATCTACATTTTAACATATTGTGAAGTAAATAACTTAATTGAGATTAAAGTGCTTAGAACAATAGCCCAAAACCTGAGAAATCTACACTAAGTATTCATATGAGAAATTGAGAGACAATAGTAAAACAAGTCTCCAAGGACATAGAGTCAAAGAAGTGGCAAAGCTAGGACTTGAACAAAATGATGCCTGATCTAGCTTGTGAAGCTGAATTATTGCACAATGGCACATAGCAGAACCAATGATCATTCTGGAGTCTTGCTGCCTTAGTTAAGCATAAACAATTTTCATTGTTTTCTTCCACTGAAGTTCACTCACATTCAGAATGGCTAGAATAGAATCTGAGCTGAAGCTACACATATTTCAGGGTCACTGGAGCTTTTTCCTACTCCTCCTGGTTGAGCCTCTTTGTACAATTCCCCTCCCCATTTATAAAAGTAATAAATGGTTGAAGATAAAGGCTTAGCTAATATTTAAGGCACATTCCGAATAATCCTTTATTGAAAAGCAGATACTAGAAGGGCTTCAGAGTAGCAACAAGTTTCAAACAAATGTCCACACAGAATTTTAACATCTCTGTCCATGCTTAGTAACTTCATCAGCCTGCAGTTTCTGAGATTTGTGAAATGCAGTGAAGGAAAGGAAAACCTTCATAATTACTCGACTATTTTTTTCTAGTAAACAGAATATGTCTGTATATTTGTGTATGAATAAAAGGGGGGATAAGCCTCTTTCTGCATCTGTTATTCTCTAGGTCATTATTATGAAGTTAATCTTCCTTACCCTTTATCCAACAATATTTCATCAAAAGGAAACTGCTGGATGTTTGCAAGGTAAATGCATAGGCAACTGAAGGCAGATTTCAGGGTTTATAGGCTTTAAGCAAATACTGCCAAATGGGTGACAGGCATATTTTTGTAGCCCCGATGTTAGACTTCAGTTTAGTCTTGAGCAATGTGAAGATTTAGGAAAAGGAAAGTTTATATATACTTAAAAGAATAGGTTTCTTTCTGCTTATAGGAAACAATATATACCTGACTCTGTGTCTGTACTATTTTCTTGGAAAGGGGGTTGTAAAAGATGATGTGGAGGAGCCCATCTCTCTTTTCCCTTCTCTTTCGTATCTTTAACATGGAGGACAATCAACATAGTAGAAAAAGTATGTAGCCCAATGTAAGACTATCTTCTCATATTGATGCCTTATTAAGGGGGAGTTTAAATTTAGGTAATCTGCATCTTAGATAAACATCTCTAAGTGGAATTCCTATTATATATCCAAAGAATAATTCAAGAAGCATATGTATTAAGACTGCCTTACTGTTTTTGCAATAGTGTTACAATGGTCATAATCACGTTTTAATTAAATGTTTCCTGATAGAAATCTGTTTCATTACACTACCCAAAATGAACTGAGCGTTCATCCACTTACATAATTCAGTTAAATATGATATAAAGAAGTGGATAACCACTATTTTATATTAAAGAGGAAATAGCAGTTATTTTTAGCTTTTTCCACAAATGTTTAAAGAAATGATCAACCCATGGAAAGATCTTCATGAGCTCTGTACACACCAATAATATTTCCATTCTATGAATCCCTTTTTATAATATAATATTAATACTAAAATGCTAAGACTTCTGTATTAGGCCAATGTTTGGGAAAACAAATAATTCAAAACAAAGTGAATTTTACATCCTGATATTACAAATGTCTGTGTTGAAATGTTCTTTGATAGTTTTTTTTGCACTCAGATTTTATTTTTCACTTGAGACACAGAAATGAGGACCACACTTTCATATTGACATTATCAGGTTAATGGATTTAATGTTTGGAATAGGCACTTCAAAGCTTAGTTCTTGACTTTTTGTCAAGGCCTGGCTATCCACATGCATGTCTACTCTGAAGGTGCAAAGCAAATATACAATTCTAAAAGAATTTAGTTCTAATTTGGTTGAATCAAATCTAAGAGAAGGGAAGTAATTTCTAAACGGTGAAAGCTCTTGTACAAGGTTAAATAAGTAATTTCATTCTGCCACCTATTCAGTATTATTTACTCTGAATTTATCCATGTTTGATTTACGTATATATTATGATGGCATAATTTTATGTTCCAACCCCTAGTCTCCTAATAAACTTCTAAAGAATTACATTACATTTTTATTGCACATAGAGCAATGGGATAATGATATCTATTCCACATGAGAGACAAATAAATGAGATAAAACCTATGAAATACAGAATATTGTATTTGTAAGGAAATGGAAATATCTCAGAAATAGCAGTTGTGACTTTTAAGATCTGGATCTCCTGTGGTGTCAGCTTTACTCCCTGAATTCACCAAACATTTATCTGATGCCTGTTACATGTCCTGTATTTTCTCTGGGCCAGGAATACAAAGTGAAAGAGACATATGCCTGCTTCATGAGGGCCACCTAGTAAGCAAGTGTTGACTGTACTGTAATTTGTGTATTAATAAATAGCTTTAATTTTATTAATTTTCATTAGAAAATATTCTCCTTAGTATTTTGAACTGGTCATTAACATTATTAATGATTAGGAAAAAGTCAACAGAATTCCTAATTGTCATCACTCCTTAGAGTACATGTATAGAGACTTTCAAAACAGAACACTTATTGTAGAGATCCTTGGGCAGAGCAAATCTTATAAAAGCTAAATCATTTCTTCCTTGGAAAGTATTTGTTTTATATTTAACCAAGTTTAGATAGTTTTTTATGAAATATCTTGTGGAGATCTGTTCAAATTTATATTTGATATGCATCTATATTTCCTGTGATAATTCTTTTTCCATTTTCCCACTGACAAATTTCATCTAAAGGTAGATTTGATATCAAGAAGAAACCTACATTATTTTCATTTTCATTTTATTTGAAATTTAATGTCTCCTTTCCTTAATTCATACTGACTGGACCAAAAAAAAATATAGCAGGTAAATTAAATCCACACAATCACAAAAAAATATTTAAGGGCAAAAATCCATCTACCAAAACATGTTATATTCAAATTGTTCTCAAAAACTTTTAAAGATTGACATCTGACCAAGCATACTCACACTTACCCTTCCTCATGCATTGTTTGATACTTTCTTTAAAAAAATTTTTTTAATGTGTATTTATTTTTGAGAAAGAGAGCATGAGTAGGGGAGGGGCAGAGAGGGAGGGAGACACAGAATCTGAAGCAGGCTCCAAGTTCTGAGCTGTCGGCACAGAGCCCAAAGTGGAGCTCAAATCACAAATCGTGAGATCATGACCTGAGTGGAAGTTTAATGTTTAAACAACTGAGCCACCCAGACACCCCTACTGATTGATACATTCAAAGTAAATTCCACACCATAAAATATCCAGCAGCAGGATTGTTGAATTATCTGTAATTATGTGGAAAAATATGTACAATATTTAAATAAAAAATCTTAGAACACAACATTATTGCTAAGTCAACTTTAATTCTCAGGTTAGGCTCTATCAAATTCCCACAGGAAGGAAACTGACATATTTTCAGAAAAAATACTATCCTCACATCACACACTCAGTATACCACTTAATATAGTACACACATAAACTTTTACAAAAAAACAAGGACCTTTTTTATAAGTAGAAAAAAACTGAAGAGGGTAACTTCATGTTTTTAAATTATTCTTGGAGCTGAAACCTCTTTTTTCCAAACTAGCTTTGTGTTATAGAATCAATGTCTAGAATTCTCTCTTGTTTGGATTATCGTCCCATCCTTGGAAGCTAAATAAGGTCTAGTTTTAAGGCTCAAGAAGTAGATATGAACATGAAGCCACAGTTCAAATGTGTAAGGAATATCATCACATTCTTTATTATTTTAGTCAATACATACCATACTACAAGTTCACAACCTTCTATACAGATGAGAAATTAGTGTCAATTATTATCTTCAGCATGTCCTCTCAACACACCTCTCCAACTTCCTTCCATTTACAATTTCCATTCTCCCCAACATACCAAGATAATAAATTAAAAGAGATCTGATTATTGCCTTCAGTGGGAGAAAGGAAAATCAGGAGGATGAAAACAAGTTAATGTTTCTCTAAATTATCCAACCATACTAGAATTGATTAGAAAGCTTAGACACAAATCAAAGAGGACAAATTGTTTTACAGCACTCTCTGTTTAGAATTCTGTTCTTTTCCTTCTGATGTAGCTAGTGTGGTAAGACGTTAAAAGGAAATCTGCATATGATATTGCAAGAAGAAATCTCCTTGAGAAATATGTGATGCTTGCTATAAAAAGTTACTGTAGTATAAAATATCTACTCATTCATTAATTCATTCATAGAAGAAACATTATTCTATGAACATAGTAAGTTAACTTACCAAGATATCTGAAGTTGAAAATATCTATAGGATAAGTTTCTCAAAGGAAGGCAGCTTCTAAAATGAGTGACCCCAAATGAGCCCTACCTCCTAGTGGTCATACATTGTTGTAATCCCTTACCCTTCTAGTAGACTGGATTTGTTTACCTGCTTCTAATGAACAGAATACAGCAGAAGTAATGGGATGTCACTTACATATTAGTTTATAAGAAGACTTGTGGCTTCTGTCTTCGGCACACACTCATTCGGTCTTGGGTCACTCACCCTGGGGGAATCCAACTGCCTTGCCATGAAACAGCTGCATGGACAGCCCCACTAAGCCAGGGACAAAGACTCAGCAACAACTACATGGTGAACTTGGAGGTGGATCCCCTCTGAAGCTGACCTTCAAAAGAAACCACAACCCCAGCCCCACAGCTTGACTGCAACCATATGAAAGACCTAAGACCGAGGCACTCAGTTAAGCTATGCCCAGATTCTTGACCCAAAACAATGAAGTAAGAAATGTTTGTTAACTTACTAGATTTCGAGTAATGCATTACAGAGCAACAATATTGAATACACCATGCCTTTACATCTCTTTTCCAAATGTGTTACCTTAGATCTAGACTCTCAAAATGTTTTGTCAAATGAAAGAAATGAGGAGAGAAAGCTTGAAATTAATAAGGTAAAAATAGAGAAAACAAATTTAAAAGATGCAATGATCACAGTGCATGATGTCTCTATATCGACACTGATTTTTTTTCAAGTAGTGAATTCTTTTCTTTTCTAGCCATACTTTCTTATCATTAGATATACACCAATAATCATTTTATAAACATGAATTAGGTAGAAATGTTATAATTCTATGTTGATATGTGATAATTTGTTCGAACTTTTACGTTTTTATGTCTCAAATAGAAAATTTTATAGTAACTTGATTTGCTATTTGCTTAGGAGTAAATGGTTTGCTTTGTTATAGAAAATGAGAAAGAAGCTAACTTAGTGGTTTATGCTACTTATATTTATACAGATTTCCTTCCAGGAAAAAAATGATACAGTTAGTATATTGCATGCCATTTCATTTATGTATGTAGAAAGCTCTGTGTTTTGCTTAGATCAAGAGTGAATAAAGATGAATGAATAAACACAAATAGACCTAGGAGCAAAGTAAAAATGGTACCAGAAATTGAATGTTAAAATTTTTCATCTTTCTTTTCAAACGGTTTTGGTGAGTGTGCATAAAAAGTTCAAACTGATGGTCGTAAAATTAGTGGTAGGTGGCAAATACATATCTGTATTATATTGAGACATCTGTCATTTAAATAATGTTCCATTCTTATTATGAACTCAATTCCTCAAAATGGTACTGCCAAACAGTACCATCTCCAAAAGATGATGATTAAAAGTCACATTTTTGTTTATTATTATTTTGTTAAAGTTTATTTTTGAGAGACAAAGTGTAAGAAGGGGAGGGGCTGAGGGAAAGGGGGACATAGGATCTGAAGCAGGTTCTATGCTCGCAGCAGATAGCCCAATGTAGGGCTCAAACTCCCAAACGATGAGATCATGACCTGAACCGAAGCCAGGTGCCCAACCAACTAAGTCACCCAGGCGCCCCTCAGTTTTGTTTATTATTTTTGTATTGCTGTTGTGCTTTGATGTCATAAGAACTCCTAAAGATGACAGTTAAGCCATGTGTTGGAGAACTGTCAAAACCATTTGGTAGATATTATCCAGTGTATGACATAGCCTATCCATTATTTATTTATATGCCATTTCCTGCTCAGGAGTCCACCCTATGAGTAACAGGGTCAGCTGATTCTTCTAGTCCACTGGCCTGCCACAGATATTTCTTCTCTCGCATTTTACCTATTATTAGCGAACAATTCAGATCCAGAAACAGAGGGCCTAAGACCATACTTACATAGCTTTGAAGGACAAATAACCAAATGATACATGTTGAAATTAAGAAATCACTAAGGGAGAAATTTAATAGTTCCTTTACCTGAGATATTTTACTCAATTACTTGGGTCATATGAGATAAAACACAAACTGATTCTACAATGCTCATGGGCACTGGAATATTTCCAATTTTTTATAGTGCTTTGCTTAAAATGATGGGACAGATAGTAATGAAGAGACATTAAACTACAATTTATTGTTTAGCTATGACTTCTGTGGTAGCTGCAAAGGAAATGAATAGGCAAGCCCAGCCCCTGGTAAGAAATAGATGAAATAGTTTAAGTATGTAACTTGAAGCACTTGTCTACCCTTAAATGAGATTCAAGTCATATCTTGTTTCTTAATCTATTTAATAGTTTCATTTTATTGAAGTTTAAACTCCTTTAATAATAAAAGTCAGTTATGTTGGACTAAAGCTGGCACTTCTAGCTTCCTTTTGCTAAGGAACAGAATGAAAAATTAGTTTTTACTAAATGTACGGATCAGATTACATTACTTTAGTAATATCCATTTTACATGTAATATTTTATAAGAAAATAAACTAAATAAAATTCAACATCACACACTTTCATTTTTCTAGCACTTATTTAGCAAAAGTTTAATTCTAAGTGATATATAATACAAAGAAGCTTTCTATCATCAGCACTTTGAGTTCATAATGAGACAACTATAAGCCATAAGGAATCTCTCATACTTTGCTATCTAAAGCTTACATATTATTTCAAATATCCACCAAATGTTCCTTTAGTTCTTGATGTCAGTTAAGATTTATTAATTTTATCAACTGGTAGCCCACCAAAGAATTCTAAAAATCAATTTATTTATTTATTTGAAAGGTCAATTTAATATCAGTGGATAAAATGGGGAGCCTGGGTGGCTCAGTCGGTTGAGCGTCTGGCTTTGGCTCAGGTCATGATCTCGTGGTTTGTGGGTTCGAGCCTCATGTAGGGCTCTGTGCTGACAGCTAGCTCAGAGCCTGGAGCCTGCTTTGGATTCTATGTCACCCTCTCTCTCTGACCCTCCACTGCTCACTCTCTCACTCTCTCTCTCAAAACTAAATAAGTCATTAGAAAAAAATTAAGAAAAAAGATCAATGGATAAAAATTTATAATAATTAAAAATCCAACTTAAAAACCAATAGAAATAAATTAAAAATAGCCTCCTAATTGCCCACAATTCAACACCATAATAGTCCCCAAGTCTGTACATATGTCAGAATTTATTCTGGTTTCCTGTAGGCACAGGAGACAATGATTATATAGTGTTGCACATTCTAGAATAAGGCTTTTCTTTTTAACCCTGGAAACAAATAGGAGCAATTTATTAAATATTCGTGTTCCAGCAGTGAAACTTGCTTTCTCTAATGGGCTCCATACTTAAGAAACATATCTCCTGGGAGAAACAAGGGGTGGGGAGAAGTATGTGGCTATCAGAAATATTTCTTATACTCTATTGGTTATTCTTTCTGACAAAAGTGACCAAGATGTATCACTAGCAGGTCATCTCTCTTCCCTTGTGCATATAAAATTTTATATGTGGGGCACCTGGGTGGCTCAGTCAGTTGAGCGGACAACTTCAGCTCAGGTCATGATCTTACTGTTCATGAGTTCGAGTCCCGTGTCAGGCTCTGTGCTGACAGCTCAGAGCCTGGAGCCTGCCTTCTATTCTGTGTCTACCTCCCCATCTGTCCTTTCTCTGCTCATGCTCTCTCTCTCTCTCTCTCTTTCTCTCTGTTTACCTTTCTCTCTATTTCAAAAATAACTAAACATTAAAAAATAAACTAAATGAATAAAATTTTATATGTATTTAAAACACTACAGAAATGTGAGGTTGGTGAAAATTATAAAATTAATGGTGCCAAAGCAGTTAAAAACTATTGGGGTGCAATTTAGATGATTTCTTTATGTGTTAAACCAAAAGAAATTCTGGACAATTTAAACAGCTAAATATTTTAAACCAGGACTAAAAATTTAGAATAAACTTGTGTAAATATTTATACATTTCCTTTGTAGGAAAGATTTTTAATCCAAAGGGGAAAGTGACAAAAAAGATTCATGTGTTTGACATCTATATTTCTAAAAATATATAAAATAATTTAAAATAAAAATAATAAACCAGACCAATTATTTGAAAAATATCATATTAAATGTCACTCAAAATGTTAAAAACCCCAAAAGTAACAATCAAGAGGTATGCACAGATAAAGGATCAATTAATTACATAGGTACTGCAAATAATCATTACTTACTAGCAATCACAGAATTATAAAATGAAAAAAATGAGATATCCTTCTTCACCTTGGGAAAAGAGGATAAAAAATACTAGCACTGGTAATGCTACAGTGAAATTAATATTCATACACTGCTAACAAAAGATTATATTGGTCATATAATATGACCATATATTATATTTGACCAAAATATTATATTGGTCAAATATTTGGTCAAAAAATTGGTCATATATTTGACCAAAAGATTATATTGGTCAAATAATTTCTGAAAAATTATTACAAAATAATTATATTTTTGTAATTAATTTGTAATTAATATTTACATTAGAAATGTAAATATTACATTGTACAAATGTAAATTACATTAAAAATGTACAAATGTAAATTACATTAATAATTACAAACAATTAATTTGTAATTAATATTACAAAATATTATATTGGTCAAATATTGGTCAAAAAATTGGTCATATATTTGACCAAAATATTATATTGGTCAAATAATTTCTGAAAAATTATTACAAATATATAATCATATTTATGTTTAATATAAAAATAATGGAACACATTTAATAACAGCCTACAAAAATCACTCATAAGCTTGACCAGATAAAAATATTATGCATAATTACAAAATCCAAAAATCTCTGAAAAACAAGTTTTTTCTTGGATCATTTGCCATCAGACCAGATCTGCTTAGTAGTGTAACTTTTTAAATATTGTACTGTAGAAATACAAATGTATTGGACAAGATGATTCTGTCTCAAACCCTACCAGTAGGGTCATTAATATATAATATAAACACTGTGTTACCTTTCAAAAATACAAAAGCTTCTCAATTCTGAAACACATCTCACCCAGTTTCAGATGAGGATTATTACCTGTAATTCCATATCAGACAATCTATCTAGGAAATAATGCAGATAAAATTATAGGTGCTTTTATATTAATTCCAAAACTATCTATATTATTGAGTAACTGATAGCAAAAATATCCAATAAGAGGTTGTAAAAACGTTATGCAACTGGTAAAATATACATCTTATATAATGTTTCATAGACACTTACTATGAGCTTGCAAAAGTGAATAAAAACATGACAGTAGAAAATTTTCAGCCACATTAAAAAACTTTTTTTAATGTTTATTTATTTTTGAGAGACAGAAACAGAACACGAGGAGGGAGAGGGGTAGAGAGAGAAGGACACAGAATCTGAAGCAGGCTCCAGGCTCTGAGCTGTCAGCACAGAGCCTTACATGGGGCTTGAACCCACAAACCGTGAGATCATGACCTGAGCCAAAGTCAGACACTCAACTGACTGAGCCACCCAGGTGCCCCTCACCTACATTTTAAAAAGTGACTTCAACATGATTTAAAAAATTCTCACATAGTATTGTGGCCCCATAATCACTA
>CM053577.1:89598081-89639851 GCA_028646485.1 Cryptoprocta ferox | reverse complement strand
TCTAGTTTCATTCTTCTGCATGTTGCTGTCCAGTTCTCCTAGCACGACCTGTTAAAGAGGCTATCTTTTTTCCATTGGATACTCTTTCCTGCTTTGTCAAAGATTAATTGGCCATATATTTGTGGGTCCAGTTCTGGGCTCTCTAATCTATTCCATTGGTCTATGTGTCTGTTTTTGTGCCAGTACCATATTGTCTTGGTGATGACAGCTTTGTAGACACTCTGAGAGTGTAGAAAGTTACCCCTTTCACAGATTCCTTTCACTAAAGAAAACTCCCACACCCAAGGTCAAACCATCACAGGGTTTGTTTGTTTGCTGGTGTAGGGGAGGGGTTAGGGAAGGTGGAGACAATTCTAAACAGGGATCTTCAGATCCCCATACAAAATGCTGAAAACTTTGTTCAGTCCATGCCACAGTCCAACTTCTCATCTTGTCCAAACTTTCTTTCTACTCACAGGTATTAATCTCAAGACCTTCCCCAATGCATGACTAAAAGTGTATACATTTCAATCTCAAAATCTGCTTTCCAGGGAATCCATGCAATACTCAAATAGTGGTAAAAATTAAAACCATAGAAGTAAGACTTTTACTAAGAGAAAAAACTAGAAAAATAAAGTTAGGAGTCTGGAATGAGGCAGAAAGAAGAATAATCAGGTGCCATGTATGGAAATATAGGAACACTTTAAGGCAGGGGGCCAACAAATGTAAATGAACTAAATGTTAGTGTCCATACATAAAATTGTGGACAGGTTAGGAACCGATGCCAAGAATTCAGAATGGAAGGAGTGATTTAATGATATCTAGGAAGGAAAAAAAGCAAGTAGTGCTAAATGTTTTTGTTTGTTCTTAAGAAAAAGGAACACTAGGACTATTTTCAAAAAGTAGGAATATCCTATAATAACAGAAGAAGTAGAGGTACAAATACAAGAAAGTGTGAGTAACAAAGGGGTATCCCAGAGGTGGGTATTAGAAATAAATTTCAGAACAGAGGAGAAACTAGATTTAAACAGCCATGAAGACTTTTGATTTTTGCTCAGGGACATGGAGGAATGGAAAGACCATTAATCCTATAATTACTTCAAGAAAAAAGATAAGTTGGGGTGCCTGGGTGACTCAGTCGGTTAAGGGTATGACTTCAGTTCAGTCATGATCTCGTGGTCTGTGAGTTCAAACCCTGCATCGAGGTTTATGCTGACAGCCCAGAGCCTGGAACCTGCTTTGGATTCTGTGTGTGTGTGTCTCTCTCTCTACCTTCCCTGTTTGTGCTCTGTATCTGTCTCTCTCTCTCACCCCAAATAAATAAACATTTTAAAAAAATTAAAAAGGAAAAGAAAAAAGGTGAGTTAGATGCAAGAGTGTGTTTTTTTAAGAAACTTTCAGAGACATGAAATTCCACCAAAGCACCTAACCGGAAACGTTGGGAGAAGCAGGGAAAGATGAGATGCAAACACTAGCTTAATTGAAAGCAGTGTCTGTGTACACCAATAAGAAAATTTGAAAGACATATTGAAAGAGGCTGAGTGCAGGCTAATGAGAAAGTGTGAAGCTCTTGGAGACCAGATATATGGGGTGAGTGATACTCTCTCTCTCGATGAACCTTAACAGGCGCTAAGGGAAAAGCCTGGAAATAATCCTGAGAAAAACTGACTCCTGGTACAGACATGGGGAAGGGGAACAGCAGCCACACTGAGATGAAACGGTCCAGTTTCTCCCTCATCTGTCCTGTGGGACAAACTTTTGAATCTGTAACTGGAAAAGGCGACAGAAAATCTTATCCTTAGGATACTGGTGAGAATTCATTGCAACCGGGAGAAAGGAACAAGAGAAAAAATAAAAGGAAAAGCATCTCCACCAGTGGAGGGGAGGTTGAGCATGTGCTGGGTCCAATCTGGACCTGAAAGGACTACTGTGAGGACCATTTACCAGGACCCAGGAGTTCACTGCCTGTTTAATGCTTGAGACTCAATCAGAACAGCAGAGCACAACTCCCTGTTGCCTTCAAGCAAACAATCACTTAGTGAAAGTAATAGATAAATGTTAATGGGAAAGGTACAAAACACAGATGCTCTCTAAGATACAACAAAGGAAGATCGAAAACTGTGGGTGGATCAGACATTGAAAAAAACCTTTTGGCACACAGCCCTCACACTAAACCAAAGGTACACTGTATCTAACCATGGCAATATTATAAACTCTAACCAAGCCCAAGTCTTGACTTGATTAATACAAACTCCTACATCTAGAAGAAAGAAAGCCATGTCCATTTCCAATCATAAGAACTATGTATCTTACTCTCTATAGTCCTATATGATATGTGTATCTTTCAGCAAAAGGCATGCCAAAAGGCTAGAAGAATAAACACCCTTAAGACAAGACAATCAACAGAAATATAGTCAGATATGACACAAATGTGGGAAATTTTTGATGGAAAATTTAAAATAAATTGAATTCTTGAGTTGGTTAACATATTAAACTGTAATTTTTTTTGTTTATTTATTTTGAGAAAGAGAGAGCATGTGCAGGAAGGGCAGAGAGAGAGAGACAGAGAGAATCCCAAGCAGGCTCCACATTATCAGCACAGAGCCTGACACGGGGCTCGAACTCTCAAATGGAGAGATCATGACCTGAGCCAAAATCAAGAGTAGGATGCTTAACTGACTGAGCCATCCAGGCACTCTTTGATTAAACTTTCTAATGGCAAAAGTATATAACATGCAAGAATAGAGAAGTAATTTTAACAGAAAAAATGTGAAATATAAGAAAAATCACACAGAAATTCTAGTATGAAAAAAACAATAACAAAAACTAATAATTCCTTTGTTATTTTTAAAAGCAGATAACACAGCCAGGGAAAGAATCATAAAACTATATAGGTCAGCACGTCTGGGTGGCTCAGTCAGTTAAGGATCCAATTTTGGCTCAAGGTCATGATCTCAAAGTCCAGTCTGTGGGTTCGAGCCCTGTGTTGGGCTCTGCGCTGAAAGCTTAGAGTCTGAAGCCTGCTTCGGATTCTGTTTCTCTCTCTCTCTCTCTCTCTCTCTCTCTCAAAAAAAATAAATATTTAAAAATACATAGGTCAATAATAATTATCCAAACTGAAACATAAAGAGAAAAAATATAGCATCCAACATCTGTGAGAGAGATGGGTATTCGAATCTCAGGGACAAGAGTAAAAGAAGAGAGAATGTAGCAGAAGAAATATTTGAAGGAATATTGCCTTAGAAATTTTCCCAAAATAATGCCATTAAACAACTAAAAATCTAAGATGCTTAGAGAATGCCAAATAGGATAAATACAAATGCATAAATTCATATACTCTCTCTCTCTCTCTCTCTCTCTCTCTCACACACACACACACACACAGACAGACATATATAAATTATTGAAAACAAAAGACAAATGTAAAATAATTTATCTAGAGGAAAAAAGATACATCACAGACAGAGGAAAACATATATTATAACATATATTATAGCAGAACAAGACTTCTTGTCAGAAATAATACATACCAGAATCAATGGAATAAAATCTTTCAAATACTGAGAAAACCAGAATTCTGTACACAACAAAAACAAAAATAGCTTTCTTTTTAAAAGAATACAAGAGAAATAAAGAATTTCCCAAACAAACAAAAACAGAGAATCATGTCCAATAGATGTACACTTCAACAAATTGGAAAGGAAGTTATTCAGGCAAAATGCATATATACTAGACAGAAACCTAATCAACAGAAAGAAATAGAGAGTAAGAAATGTAATAAATGAAGGCAAAACAGAATTATTACCTTGTTTTTAATTGTCCTTAGATAACTGCCTGTCTATAACAAAAATGGTAGCAATGTATCTTGTTGATAACATATGAAAAAGTAAAAATATATGACAATAGTACACAGGTGGCAAGATATATATATCACAGATTGGGAATATAATTTTGTGATGTCCTTATGTAGCAGGTAGAGAAATTAATAATACTGTAAAGTAGACTCTCGTTAATTAGAGATGTATATTATATACAAAATGTGGTATAAATAATAAGTTGAAAGAATATAAATCTGAATCAATTAAGTCCAGAGAAGAGCAACCAAGAAAAAAAATAACAGAGCAAAAAACTAGAATAAGCTATTAAAATAATAGATTTAACCCAAATATGTCAATAATCATTAAAATGTAAATGATCCAATCACATTAGATAGATGACAGATAGAGAGATGATAGAGAGAGAGAGAGAGAAAATATAAAGAGTATAGATACATAGATACATATACACCTGCACACATGCATTATTACATAGAGACATAGTTGTGTGTGTATGTGTATGGATTAGTAAGCCTACATATATTCCAGCTTTGTTCACTGAGAGGGGATTGGAAGCAATAATACCCCAGTAGCCACCAACACATCTAGTACCCAGATCTTGGTTCCAAATAGTATTCTATAATAAAAAGTAACCTTGTGAAGTGCTTGATTCTCAGCCCGGGTCCCAGAAAGTACAAGATGAACTTGGAACATCTTGTAGTATCAAAACATAAGGACATGCACAAAAAGGATGAGAGCATGTGGAAAAGTCACAGAAGTTATCCAGGAAGAACACCTATTAGCTAAAGCTGGAATAATTTCAATGACAAAATAAATAATAGTATTGGATTCAAATTCATAAAATAAAACCATAGTGATATAAATTTTGAATAAGTAAATTAGAGAGAAAAGCCAATTCATCCTCACAGAAAAATTCCAGTTGTTAAATTTAGAATAAATGAAGTCTAAGAAACTATCATTAGAAAACCACTATATTAACTGTTGCAAGCAAGATCCATTTATGAATGCTAAAATTAGTGAGTGGAAATTTGAAAAGAAGTAAGATACTTGCACAATCCCAAAGTATCTCCCCTGATTTTGTTATTAATTTCAAAGGGAAAACTAGTAGCTTTACAATAGAAAAACCCAGCAGACATTATCTTAACCAACTGACCAAAGTTAATGTCACTAGTATTATGACATATTACCATCATGTATCCCTGACACAATACACTGAGAACGATAAGACATTTCTGTGGTATTCAAGTAAAAAAATGCAAAACCTCAATCCAATTATGAAAAGACATTGGCTAAACCCATGCAGAGGGACATTATACAAAATAATTGGTCAGTACTCTTTAGAAGCCTGAAATGCCAGGAAAGATGAGAAGCTGTCACAGACTAGAGGAAACTTAGGAGACATGACAACTAAAGATTCTGGAACAGAAAACGGACATTGGAGGAAAGGCTGGTGAAATAAAAAAAAAAAAAAAAGGTCTGTAGCTTAGTGTTATTGTGCCAATGTCAATTTTTTGTCAAAAAAAATATTTCGCGGTGAAATAGGATGTTAACATTGGGTAAGCTGGGTATGGGGTGTATGGCAGCCCTGTGTCAAATCTTTGCAATTCCCCTGTAAATCTAAAATTATTTCAATAAAACATTGTTACTGGAAATTAAGGGGGAGTTGAGGCCTTTCTTCCAGAAAACAAGGACTTGATTGTCAGGCATATATTAGGTTCTGAGCCTTAATGCCATGTACTTTTACTTGTTAAGAATGGTTTCAGTGAAAAGCCTATTAGTAACATGAACTTCTGGTCTAGTTGGAAGATTTTTATATTTGAAAAATGTGCTATTTGCATGGAACTGTTTGAATCTTTGTGTTTTCTCAGCTTCCCTTCCACTGGATAGAATTGAGGCTATAATTTTCCTTTTTGATAAAGGAATAAAAAGTGAACATGTTATTTGTAAATTTATGTTTATTAACCAGAGATAAACTTGAAACACTAGAATACATTTTAAGTCTAATCCTAGGTAGTTTTTTGAAAGTGTATTTTTAACTATCTTTTGAAAATATATTCACATTGGTTTTCAAGAAATTTTAAGTTATATTTTTCCTCCTTTCTGAGCTCCTTCTTTGGGGCTACTTTTTTTATTGAGGCATAATTTACAAGGTGTACTTTTTTTGATAAGACTTCTTGTAACTATGGCTGTATGTTTTGCTCTAATATTCCAAAAGGGCCATTTTATTTTTTAGAATCATTTCTAAAGTGATGGGGTCTTGAACTTTGAGGATTATTTTGCATATGAGTACTAATGCAAATTTAAACCCAAGAAGATCTTCATACCTGACACCCCATGAATGTTGACAACAGAAGGAATATCTTGTGAGTAGTACAATATCAGTTGTGGTGTGAAAAGCTGGGGAAATTTTTCAGTTTTCCTGTGCAAAAATCAGAAAGGCAGCTAATTTACCATGCTCTTGTTGACTTCAGCAAATGAACTGAACTGATAGCATTACTTCAGATTCAAGAAATTATCTGAATCTCAGTTTGTGTAGATTTGTGATCTAGACACAATATTAACTGAATTGGATAACTTTCACACGTATACATAGGCTCTCTCTACCCTTTTCAACATTCATTAGTTATTGAACTTTGTAAACTGGCATTGACACATTACAACAATGTTGTGTTGGACCAATTTTATAAACGTACAGGGCAAGATACGTACTTTTTTTGAGGCAAACCAAAGGCTAATTTCTCAAGATTCTTATTGCCTGCTTTAGTGACATTTGATGGAGGATCCTTTATATACATTAGTAGTAGATGAAACACAAACCAGATTGCAAATTCTTTTTATTTTAAAGTTTTGGGTTCAAATTGTATAGATAAGTTAAAGTGAAATTGTGTTCTATTAACCAATATGAGTGTATTTCTGTAAGCATAGTTATGTTGAAATAAAGTTTTAAAAGGCAAAAACATAAAAATAAAAAAAGAAATACTTTCAAAAGAAGCATTTAAAGAAATGACTAAAAAGAAAGGTAATGAAAACTTCTGTTGAGATTGAAAAGCATAAGAATATAACATTTAATAAAACAATTCAAACTGAGAGTGTAAAAAGCTGAGACTACCCTGCAGAGAGTGGAGAACCGACAAAGTTAAACTATCTGTAACACAAGCCTCGTCACCAGGATTAACTTTCAATTGCTATTGAAGACCACACAGAGTCGAGAACAATCTCAGACCCAGTGAAATATCTCATAATAGGCATGAACTTGGCCGGCAACAATACATTCACCTTCACAAACACCATCTGTCCTTTAAGGTCTCCAAAATCATATCTCATTATTCTCTGCTTGCCATCCCACAATCTTGATTTGTTGTTATTGCTATTTTATGCACACTATCTTTCTCATCTGAAAGTTTTACACTTCAGTTCCCACTCCAAACACATAAGTATTTGGTTTCTCACCCCACTTCTCTTCCTCTGCCACAGGTCACCGCACAATAAGGGGAACTTGAACTGACAACGGAGCATAGGAGTTCCCACCACTACAGATCAGAGCTCTCACCGTAGTCTATGGAGATTTGGGAAGATTAGAGGATTTGAGATAAATTTAAACTAACAACCAGGGTTCAGGCAGAAGACAGTCAGGCTAAGAGAAGAATAACAAAAGTAAAATTAAAAAAAAGAAACAAAGAAAATTTGTAGAAAATAAGATTTGAAATAGCTTCAGAGAAGACCTGATGGAGTCTTCTCATTTTCAAAGGAGTATTTAATGGAATAGAAGAAGACTTGCCTCTCTTTTTTCTCTCCCCCATGTTTATTTGTTTTGTTTCTTAAATTCCACATATGAGTGAAAGAAGAAAAAAAGCAAACCAAGATACAGACTCTTAACTACAGAGAACAAACTGAAGGTTGATGGAGGGAAGTGGGTGGGGGATGGGCTAAATGGGTGATGGGCATTAAGGAGGGCACTAGTGATGAGCACTGGGTGTTGTAAGTGATGAATCACTAAATTCTACATCTGAAACTAATATTACACTGTATGTTAACTAGCTGGAATTTAAAACTTGGGGGGAGGGGACAGGAAATGAAGAATTGTCCAAGGTCACATAAGAACTAGACTCCAAATTAGTGTTCTTTTCACCATCTCATACCAGTTCAGTGTTGTGGAAAGACTGATCATAATGTGAAATATCAAGAGAAAACTATCAGGGCACCTGGGTAGCTCAGTAGGTTAAACACCTGACTGTTGATATCAGCTCAGGTCATGATCTCAGAGTTGATGAGTTCGAGCCTCCTACTGGGCTCTGTGATGGAAGCATGGAGGCTGCTTGGGATTCTCTCTGTGCCCCTCCCCAGCAATCTCTCTCTAAATAAATTGTTGTTTTTTTTTTTAAAGAAGAAAACGATCAATATCTGTAATTCAAAAGGCAAATGCTAAAAGGATTTGAATGTTGGATCAAAGAATTAGAACTTTATATTGAAGGCTTAATTATGTGCTGCTTCATTCATTTTGATCATAGTTTTCAATATTCAGGAGTCTCAAATATACTTCCTTCTGGGTCCCAGGTTTGTATTCTGTTAAATGACAATAGCAATAGCCAGGTTCAATTTATTATTTATACAGTAAATGTATGTAAATTGTTTAATAGTCAATAAATGATATTATTATTGTTATTTTATAATTTCTATAATGTTTTAATGTACCAATAGAAAAGTATACTTTAGTTGTTTCTTCCATTGTCTATTTCATTTACATATTCTATATTTTACTATTTTTTTGTTTGTATAGTAAAACATAGGGATAGAAAGTCATGTTTATGAGGGACGCCTGGGTGGCTCAGTCGGTTAGGCTTCCAGCTCTTGATTTCGGCTCAGGTCATGATCTCACCACGGAGCCCACTTGGGATTCTCTCTCCCTCTCTCTCTGCCCCTCCCCCCTCAAAAATAAATAATTAAAACATTTTTAAAAATGAACTTTATGAGATTAGAGGAATTGTTTTATTCACAACCCACTATATAGCAGAATTATAATGTTTTCAGCAAATAATTAAAAAATGATAAAACCTTTGAGAAAATATACAATAAAAGGTTAATTCAGATTTAAGCTTTTCACTTGAATACTCCAATATATCATGAAAGAAGATGGTACAGTGATGGCAATGGAAATTTAGAAAGACTGAATCAAAAGTTTTCAGAGAAGACTCTCATATTACCATTTGTTGCAAATAAAGATAAGTATGCAATGAAAAATTTTCAGAGATAAGATAACTGAGAGCAAAAAGGGATAACAAAAATCAAGTTAATGTTAAAATAGCACCTTAACTTAGTTACGGATTTTTTTAAGTCCTTCAAATGATTTATGCTTGGTGCCTCCTTGGCAATTTTGTCACACCTGTTCTAATCGATAATTTAACCAGAACTTACTGAACGGTTACCATTTGTCAAAACTGGGTTAGATCTGCAGATTGGAGAGAATAATAAGAAATTGTTTCTTGAACTCAGGAAATTTAACTTGATATAAACTGTGAGGATAAACAAGTTGGATATGCCATAGCTAAATTAGTATTTATAAATAGACAGTTTTGTCTTATCTGTCTGTAACTGTCAGTTCAAAGAGGATATTAAAATTCATTTGTAAAGAGATATTGAGCTGCACAGCCATCATCATGGTAAAATTTGAAGTCCAGAATTTTGCAGATGGAATTATGTATCAATCAGAAGAAATAGGTGACAATAAAAATGAGCTAAAATGCCTTTGTGACTAAATATAAAATGAATTGCTGATGTGGTCATGAGAAATTTTATAATCATTAATTGAATAATTTCATCCTTTAGTCATTAGCACACCAACATCTTCAAAGTATAAACAGGGAAATACATTATAAAATTGTTGATTTAAAGTGTAGGTTACAAATTTTTAAATTTCTTAGGTTTGAATGTCAAAATCTGTGTTTATTAACCAAGTAGTGACTAAGAGTGGACTCGCTTTCAAGTAAACTGTTTTTCAATGAACAGAAAAATCAATCCTTAACAATAGTCATGAATCTTTACTTCCTCATTTATAAATATACTGACAGGAAAAATTGTCTTATCAGCAAAGAATTACTAAATTAACAGAGAGTAATTCTAGAAAATCTCAGATAAAAACAAACACACTTGACAGATTAAGCAAAAGGACAACTATGTCCGTTCATTAACACTAATTTCATTTAAAGAAAACGAAATTCTTCCTATGAGAAAATCAATGCACACAGTCTTTAATCAAGAGCAAAATAATTGATTACTTCATTTTTTTCCCTTGAGATTCATTAAATAGGAAGTTTTCCAGATTGAAACTCATGTATATATTAACTCTTTAAACTCTCCAGCAATCAATAAATATTTGCTAGTACACCTTAGAAATTACTTTTCTACAAGGTATTGCACTTAAGCATTTCATTAAAATGAGTTTGTAAGAATAGCTAACTGCGGGACCATATCTGAGTCAATAACACTCCCAATGGCTTCAAATTTATTAAAGGAGAACAAAGAGTCTATTATGCATGCAGAATAAAACCCTCACATTTGACTCCCTGCTAGCATCTTCTTCTGTTTGATCCTGTCCTTACAAGCCTGTAATCATCAAGTTTCAGGCAGCCAGTTCTTTAATGTGAAAATTGAAATAGGCTGAAAAGATTATTTCCAAAACCAGGTAACACAGGATTGTGCCCTGCAGTGCTGTACGATACAATTCAGAGAGAGTTGTATTGCCACTTAAATTGTGGACATATGGAATGGGATCAAAATAGGCCGGCAGGCATTGTGGGATGGCTGCCAAAAAGGTCTTACAGAAAAGTGTTTCATTGTCACCTTCACTTCATGGAGATAAAAGCTTAACAAGGAGCAAGTGATTCGTTCTGGTGATGATTACAGAAAGTAAGATGAGCTTCTGGAGGGAAGCTATAAAAAGAGTAGGCTGGAAGTTTTAGGTGACGCATTGCTAATTTGGAGACTTTCATCTCTCCTAAATCTCATTAGTGATGACACCACTGTGAGAAATGTGTTTGTGCAAGAAGTTGTAGGTGGCTGAATACAGAACAGTAGACACTCAATTACCCTCTGTGTGAATATGGGCTGATCGGCTCATGGCCTTCAACAGGGATACACCAGCCCTGGTCATTTTTAATAACACTTGTATGTCAGTTCACAGCCACGAAGCCAGTGGAGGGCCACATACTGCCATAGGCAGCAAAGTATTTTCAGCAGCAATTATCTATAAAACAATAGTTTACATATAAATGTCAGTACCTACACCCGATCTCTGATTCTTTTGAACAGACAATTCAGCCCTTTGAAAACTCTTTTAAATATAGATTATTGGAACACCCAGGTGACTGAGTCAGTTAAGCATCCAACCCTTGATATCCATTCAGGTCATGATCTCACGGTTCACGAGATCGAGCCCCATATCCAGCTCTGTGCTGACAGTGTGGAGCCTGCTTGGGATTCTCTTTCTCTCTCTCTCTTTCTCTCTCAGTTCTCTGACCCTTCTCCGCTCATGCTATCTCTCTTTCAAAATAAATAAACTTTAAAAATAAATAAATAAATAAATAAATAAATATGTATATAAGGATTAACTTTTTTTGAGGTGAGGTTATGGATAGTAAGCCTGAATATGAAAGACAATTAAAAACGTTAAGTTCGTGTATGACATACAAATCAAGAAAAAAAATTAAGTTGGCATTTTTAGGTAAAATGGCAGAGTGAAGATGGATCACAGAGCTTCCCTCCCCCAATTCCAAAACCAAAATGCAAGAAAGAAATAAGAATTTTAATAACAAACAAATGATTCATCAACAACAAGCTAGGAATAAGGAATGCTCTCATACATAAAGTGTGATATGACTTTGCCTGACCTCTAATCCTTCGCTCATCTCCCAGAAGCAGAGCTTCTTAATTCCACCTTATCTCCCACTCACCATTTGGAGAGAAACAAATTGAGGATCAAGTAGTAATAATTATAATATTGGTGACTGTTGGGATCTCCTTGAAAACATAATGGTCCTGAGTCTTTGCTTTAACCCTCTGGAATGTAAATTAATCTCTCCAGGGATTATATAAACCCAGGCTCTTGTTTTACAGTACAGAGATGGTTCTAACTTCATGGAACTTGTCATCTCTGGAAATGTAGTCACACACCTCTAGAGTTAACTTAGGAATCTATCTCTTAAGGAACCATTTGTCTGTCAAGAAGATAAGTTTTATTGGTCTTTTCTTTGGTTTATTGTATAATGGTGTAAAGTTTCATTTTGATTTTGTAGTCTTTTGCAGGTCACCTACATACATGTACATTGATGAGTTTATTCAGTAATAAGTCAATTTTTTTTCTTTTTTAAAAACTTTAAAGCGTATTTATTAATTTTTTGAGAAAGAGAGAGAGCATCAGCAGGGAAGAGGCAGAGAGAAAGAGGGAGAGAGAGAAAATCTCAAGCAGGCTCTGTGCTGTAAGCACAGAGCCTCATGTGGGGCTCAGTCTCACAAACCATGAGATCATGACCTCAACTGAAATCAAGAGTCAGACACTTAAGTGACTGAGCCACTCAGGTGCCCCAATTTTCTTTCTTTCTATATTAATTGTGGAAAGGTTGTTGACAGAACTTTTATATACCCAACTGAAGAAATAAATATCCCTCACTAAGTACTTACTATATTGGCACATTCAATTTTCTTATGAAAAATGAGTAAATACTATTATTATTCCAATTTTACAGATGACAAAACTCAATTAGAGAAAAGTTAATTCAATTGCCCCCAAATGATACAGCTAAAGAATGTAGGAATAAGAATTAAAAACAAATATACTGATTTCTACTACCATGGCATTTCATAAAATTTAAAAAAAAAGAAAAGAAAAGAAAAGAAAAATTCACCCACAAGCCACATGTCTGACCATACTTCAGAACTACCTCTCCATGGGGAAGGCAGCATGAAACTTGAAGAGGGTATCCCAGAGTAGATTAGCTAAGCAAGAAAGTGGAGTGATAAAAGAACAGATTCTCCAATAAAGAATTCTAAAAGAGTGTTGATATTTGTCTATCCACTATTTCTGCTGTCAGGCTACCAAAATAGAGAGGGAACAAAATTCTTCATCCTCAAACCTTAGTTTGGATTGGAAGACAAATAAGGCTCAAAAAAAAAAAAAAAAAAAAAAGGACGAATGACACTGAGACTTCATCATCATTAAATCAGACAAATGGATGGATGAATGTTTTTCACAAAGTATGAGCAAGATGCAAAGAGATAGCACAAAAAACATACAAGGAAACTATGTGTACCAAAACAATTTGAGAAGGGAATATAGCATGCAAAAGACTGATCAAGAAGCCAGTCGAGACCTATCCAGCACCTCCCAGAGGGTCCTCCTCTCCGTATTTATTCATTCATTTATTTATTTAGTGGTGTTATGGTCTGAATATTTGTGTCCCTTCCCCCAAATTCATATGTTGAAATCCTAATCCCAAAGGTGATGGTATTAAGAAGTGGGGGCTCGGGGGCTACTTAAGTCAGGGAAGTGCAGTGCCCTCATGAAAGAGACTTGCAGGAACTCCCTTACCCTTTCCACTGTGCAAGGACACAGGGAGAAGAGGGCCACCACCAGGCAAGCTGGAAGACGGCCTTTACCACGGCCCCACCATGCTGGCTTCCTGATCTTCCACATCAATCTCCAGGACCGTGAGAAATCAATTTCTATTGTTTATAAGCTACCCAGTCTTTGGGTTTTACTATAGCAGCCTGAAAGGACTAAGACCTGTGGCAGAATACTTCACATAAGATCCAACCTCTTAGAAAATTTTAAATATAGGAGCACCTACCCCCTGCACAGTTGAAAATGCACATATAAGTTTTGACTCCCCTAAAACTTAACTACCTGTAGCTTACTGTTGACCAGAAGCTTTAATGATAAATAGTTGATTAACACATACTTTGTATGTTGTATGTATTATATACTATTTTATTACAATAGGGTAAGCTAGAGAAAAGAAAATGTTATTAAGAAAATCATAAGGAGGAAAAAACACTTTTAGAGTCCTGTACTGTGTATTTATTGAAAATATCTTTGTATAAGTGAATTCACACAGTTAAGACCCATGTTGTCCTAGGACCAATCATATACTATACAATATTGTTAGCTACAGGCACTATTCAGTGGTAATGGTCTCACAAATGTATACTTGTTCCCAAACTCACTAAGTTATATACATTAAAAATGTACAGTTTTTTACATGTCAAAGACACAACATGTCTTTTTTCTGTGACAGAAATAAAAAATAGAAACTGCTGAGCTTAACTCATGCATTTCTACAAAAATCATAAGTAAATTTAAATTGACAACACATAGTGATTATAGTCAAAATCAAGTAGATAATTTCTGGAAGGAAAAAAATAAGATATAATTAAAATGGATAAAGAAAAAGAGGTAAAAATGATCCAACATAAGAATTATGGTCTTACTTACAGAACATAAAAAACAGATAATAAAAATATCCAGAATCTCATTTAGATAATGAAAATTTCTCTAAAATAAGGGGAAGAATTAAAGAAATGTATCAAAAAGGCCCACTGCTAATATAGTGCTAACTGCTAATACAGTTAGCTAATGTTAACTGCTATAATGCTAATATAGAAATAAAAACCAAGACAGGCCCCCAATAAATTATTGAATTTCACAGATTTAAAAACAAAACAAAACTCTTCTTTATATAGTAAGGCAGGAAAAAACAAGTTACCTAGAAGATGGAAATTTCCACAGTGGCTCAAGGCTTTGGTATACCAAAATTCAGTAACAAAATATGTTAAAATTATATCTACAAAATTCAGAGAGAAAACAACTATACTTCAATTTCTTTTTTTTAACCCAAAACATGGTCCCTTGTATAGAGGCCCACAATTCCTTTTCTAAGACCTTTGGGAACAGATTTGTTTTGCAATTCAGAATTTGTTGGATTTTGGTAAAAATTATTTGATTCTTATACTACTTCGTAGGTAAAATAATCTGATAATCACATATCACATGCATCAATATTTCTTCAGAGAAACTTATCAATATTCACCCCCAGAAAATAAAGATTATAAATAATCTTTTATTGTTCATATCAGAATCTTCTGCCAAATAATATTTTTTTTAAATCACATGAACACATTACACTCACTCCTTTTCATTTTCTAAGCATTTGAATTTCAGAATTGTGGATAAAGGCCACAGATATATCTCTCAACCTGATCATGAAAGTCCCTATAAATTGCTGTTTAAAAAATTATTGATGGCAAAATACAACTAATCTAAGATGAATTAAAATTTAAAAATCAAGGGGCGCGTGGGTGGCTCAGTGAGTTAAGCATCTGACTTTGGCTCAGGTCATGATCTTGTGGTTTGTGAGTTCGAGCCCCACGTGGGCTCTGTGCTGAAAGCTCAGAGCCTGGAACCTCCTTCAGATTCTGTGTCTACCCCCTCTCTGCCCCTCCCCTGCTCATCCTCTGTCTCTCTCTGTCTCTCAATAATAAATAAAAAACGTTAAAAAAATTTTTTTAATTAAAAATCAAAAAGATAAAAGCAGCTGTGGTAAAAGACATAAACATGAAATATATTTGAATCTAGAACCACAAATATATAAATGAGAATGGTAACCATAGGAAAAATGATAAATTCCACAAATCTTAATAATATAAAAATTAGAATTTTGTGACTATATAATTGTTAACTAGGGAAAACTCTTTGAGGAAGAAGAAAGAAACAGAGAGAGAGAGAAAGAGAGAGAGAGAAAAAGAAAAAAGGAAGGAAGGAAGGAAGGAGAAAAAGACAGAAAGAGGAAGGGAGGGAAAAAGGGAGGAAGAAAGGAAGGGTACAATGGAAACTGGCTCAGTCTATTCCAGCTGCTATATCAGAATACCATAGATAGACTGGATACTTGGGAAGTTCAAGATGAAAGCATTGTCAGATATGGAGTCTGGTGAGGACTGAGTTCTTAGTTCTTAGTCGTCCATCTTCTTGCTGTGTACTCCATTGGTGGAATGGGTGAGGGAACTCTCTGCATCTCTTTTAGGAGACCACTAATCCCATTCATGAAGGCTCCACCCTCATGACCTAATAATCTCCCAGAAGCCCTGCCTCCAAATATCAAATTTCATGAGCATACTATGAAGATGCACACACAAGTGCTATATTTCCATAATGTCAGGTTTATTCAGTCTTAAAGCAAGGCTAACACAATAATAAAGCAGATTCAAAATTCCAACCTCAATGATATTTCACCACATGATTAACTTGGCTTCTTACAGGGCACACAAAGCAGAACACAAAACAAGTACACAGCAAACAAGGTACAGAGGGGATAGGAAGTGAAAGAACCAAACACGAAGTCAGTCTGTGGGCGCACAATTGGATAAGAATTCATCCTGTCCGGGTTAGCTCTCAGCACTTACAGTTTATTATGTTCAAGCAGTGAAGGATCTCAGTTCTGTTTAGAGATCAATTGGGCAGAGACTTGGGTAGCAGCTGCCTTTTTTAAGTGGTCAGACATAGAGAGATCAGTGTCTGAAGAGTCTAATGCAAAAATCCATCTCTTTTAAATGAATTGAATCAGCCTTGGGACCCTGCAGACCTCTTCTGTTCTGCTTGTTCTGAGCTCTGGGGTGTCATCAGCTCGTGCTGGTTTCAGCAACACCTTGTAGCTGCAGTACCCCTAACAGCTTGCATCATTGCCTGACAGGCCCTGGCTTGACACAGGCCTTTTCTTGACATGAATGATTTTACTTGCTCTCTACACCATGACACTGGGGACTAGGTTTCAACACATGAATTTTGTGGGAATACAAACATCCAATCTATAGCAGAAACTAAAAGACACCATGGTAAAGTAAGATAAAATAAAACTGTAGAAATAAGTGCAAACATATTTGCAATCAAAATAATGTGAATAAGCTTATGTAAACATGTGAAGTTTTACTATGCAAGAGAAAAATTCTCATATTGTTTGGAAAAATATCCAGCTATGTGTTCTTCATAAGGCAAGATATCTAACACCTAACAGCTAACTACATAAGTCAAATATATCAATAGAGTAAGACTAACCACATAGGATTTAAAAACATACACCAGGAATCAAATATTTAAAGCAAAAACTGAAAGAAACAAAAGGAGACATTTTATTTGTTTAATTTTTTAAAATTTATTCATTTATTTTGAGACAGGGAAAGAGAGAGAGAATAGAGGAGAGGCAGAAAGGGGAGAGAGAATCCCAAGCAGACTAAGCAGTGTCAGCGTGGGGCCTAATCCCACAAACCATGAGATCATGACCTGAGCTAAAATGAAGAGTCAGATGCTTAACTGACTGAGCCACCAAGCCATGCTGAGAGGAGACATTTTAAAATTGAAAATGATAGTGGAAAATTTTTAAGTATTATTTTAAAAAATCAATAATTATGAGATTAAAAAATAAGTTATGATGCATATATAGAAGTAGAGTCAGAGGAATCAGAGATACACAGATACCCATTTCTATATACCTATATTTCATGAAAGTTCAGTACATATTCTTTTCAAACAGGCATGAAGTGTTCACTAAAAGTGGCCACTTGGTAAGCCACAAGAAAATTTCTACAATTTCTAAAATGCAAAACTCACAGAAGTTACTTTCCATAAGTAATAAAATGAGAAACACAATAAAAGGAATTAAAATTTAAAAAACCCCATCCATTTGAAAAGTTAAAAACTCTCTTCTAAATAACTTTCTCATTGAGTAAATAAAAATGGAAGTTAAAATATTTGAAAAAATTTTATGACTGGTCAACATATCATAACCAATAGACACAGGAAAAAAAAAGGTATTGAGTAGGAAAGGTAGAGCATCAATACATATGTGAGAATATAAGAAAGATTTAAAATAATTGAACAATTTTCCACTCAATAAACTAGAAAAATATTGATAAAATGAACATAAAGAAAGTAAAGTAAAAGCAGTAAAGATAAACGAAGGCAGAAATTAACCAAAAAGAATAATTTATTAAAGTTAATGACATACCTGAAAACTGGTCTTGATACATATAAGTAAATTAGCTTGCAAAACTGATAAAGAAAAAAGATCAACCCCACATAGACATTATTAAGAATAAGAAGAACATAAATGATTATAGGGAGAAGTTTTGTTTTGATTTATTTTTCATTATGACAGCTATGATATGGAACTTTATGTCAGTAAATTTGAGAGTCTAAATGAAAAGTATAATTTTATTAAATTATCCATGAAAATTGACTTTAGAAAAGTGAAAATCCTGAACAATAACATAGAAGTGAAAATGTTGTTGCTACATTACCTTAAAATAGAAGCATCAGCCTGCAGTGTTTAACAGTAAGGACTATCAATCAATCCTGTATACATAGAAACTGCTTCAGAGCAAGAAATGGTGAAAAGTCCCCAGTTCATTGTTTAAGGTCAGCATAGCCTTGGTTCCAAGAATGACACAAAATCACAAGCTGGCGGTTGATCTTACATGGGAACACATAATATTCTAATTAAAATGTGATAAAATATCAGATATTTATGGGGTGCCTGGGTGGCTGAGTCGATTAAGCATCGGACTTCGGCTCAGGTTGTGATCTCACAGCTTAGGAGTTCAAGCCCTGCATCAGGCTCTGTGCCGACAGCTCAGAGCCTGGAGCCTGCTTCAGATTCTGTGTCTCCCCCTCTCTCTGCCCCTTCCCTGCTCATGCTCTGTCTCTCTCCCTCTCTCAAAAATTAACATTAAAAATTTTTTTTAAATATATATATCAGATTTTGGATCTAGCTGTACAATGTATATTTAAGGAAGAATATGCCTTGATTTATGGGTTTTATCCCAGAAAAGCAACAATTGTTGAACATCAACAAAGTTGTTAATGGAACTAATGACTTACCAATAAGAGAAACATTTCAAATTTAAAGAAAACATTTCAAATTAAACTTAAAATTAAACATATTAGAAAGATAAAAACATTCACTAAGTACAAGTTAAGGAAAGCTCTCTAACTTAATAAATGGTATATAACAGAAAACTCAGCAGACATTAAAATTGATAGTAAAACTGTAGAAGCTTTATCACTGCATCCAGAAACAGTTTTATTTTTTATTGTTTAAATTTTGATGATGGTATATTAGCTGTGTAATTAAAAATAATGTTTAAAAATTGGATTAAAAATTATTATAGAGGGATAAAAAGATATTTAATGCAAATGGAAACCAAAAGAAAGCTGGAGTAGCTATATTTATATCAAACAAAATAGACTTCAAAACAAAGACTAATAATTAGAGACAAAGATGGGCCTTATGTAATGATAAAGGGATCAAACCAATAAAAGGACGACAGAGTAGAAATAAAAAAAATATACTGACGTTAATATTGGTTGACTTTCTTTGTATTTACATAGCTAGACTCATCTAATTATTTCCTTACTTATTATAAATGGCTCTAATAACTGTAAGAAAATACTTTTCACTGTTTAAAACAAACAATATCAAATAATTATAATATAGCCATATTAAATTTCATATTCTAGAAAGGCATTTATTTTGGAAATAAATGGGTCCGAATTTTTCAATTAATAATCAATGTTTTCTGCACTCTTATGTACTAGTCCCTGAAAGAGAAAACAAATCAAGGAATAAAAATACAGATGAAAAAAATTGGACATAGATTACATAGCATGTGTGAAGACACACGACTAACAAATGCCAACGCTACTGTTGGACCCAAAGCTCATGCATTCACAAGGGCTCAAGAATCTTGTGCTTGTTACCAATTACTTGTGTCTTTAAAGAAGTCATTTAACTTCTTAAAGTTTGAAGGTTTCCATTTTCTAATCTAGAGAATATAACTTTTTAATAGGAACATGGAACATAATGAGTCTTAGTCTCCTGGGCTCCATGCCTACACTGAAAACACAATGTTATAACTTAATGTCCCTGCAAGCCTTCCATTGTGTGAGTGAGGATTTCTCTTTTCCATATGTGAGAACTAAAACACTGGGTGAGTGTTCTAGGCCTTAGGAACCATGGGGAGGAGGGAGAGTGATGGGAGGAGTCTCCTAACTGAGAAACACTTGGCAGTGCTGGAGAATGTCTTCTGATCCAGATCACACCAGGAGACTGAGGACAGAAGCCAGCTTCAGTCAGTGTCCAGGAAGCTGGAAGCTGTGTCCCACTGGCTCCATAGCCACTGCTGATTTCACTGACATAAAACAGGCTGGTTGGGGAAAATCAAAGCAAATCCCTTTAAGGTGAGAGCTGGCGTTCTCCATTTCTCTGTTCATGGTTTCACTGGCATCAACAATCTGATGCCCTTTTGATACCATTGCTACAGAATGTAGTCAACTACTTTTCACCTGATCTAGGGACTAAATTACTGAAAAGCTGATGGGTTGAAAACTTTACTACTGTCTTTATTACCATTTCTACTTAAGAACTAACAATAGTTAAAATTCATAATCCACAATTTCTTTCAGACATATTGTTGTTCTCATTGGTTCTAAACAGTTAAAAAGCAATTCCAAGCTATTCTTTATTGTTTCTTCCCATCATTATTATGATTTATCAGCCAGGCATGGCAATTAAAGGCCAGAATGTTTTACAAGCACAGGTTTGATCTATATCTTATTTCTACTCCACAAGCAAAAAGAAATTATTTATAATTTTCTATGTAAGAATGGAGAAATCAAGCTACTTTCCTAATTACTCTGTTCTTAAGGTCAGAATAACTTGTATATTCTCTTTTTTCCATTATGGACTGCTGTAATAGGAAGACAATGCCCCTAAGATTTCAAATCTGAAATCAGCACTCTGCTGCTAAGGCACACATTGCATTTGGAGCTTCATCTATTTTTAATTCCCACAAGAGTATTTCTGCATCTCACAGAACACTTTTGAGCTGCCTTTGTACACCGTCCAGCATAAAATGTAATTTAGTCTTAATTGGCTTAAGTGAAACATAACTGAGAAGGTCAATCTAGAATATTACATAATTCATTCAAAATTCTTCAAACATTCAGGATATCTGCATTGTCTACCAAATTCAAGGTTTATTTAGGATTCAGATGCATGACATAGAAATCTTTTAATCTAACATTGATTTAATAAGAGGAATCCGGGGCTTACAATATGGTTGAACAGCTCAGAGGCAGGGCCTTGAGAGATGACCTCTACAGCAATATTGGCAAACTGACTTACTGGGGGAGTCTGCCCAATCAGGATGGTGGAAAATGGAGAGCCATCCATGGAACACGCCACTCTAGCAATGACAGCTGCTACTATCCTCTGCTTGGCATGTTGTCTGCTGCTTGGCGTCCATGAAGCCAGAGACTGGAAAGTTGGACATTGCTGCAGAAAAATTCTACAGTTCCAACTTTCACACAAAGGCATTAAATTGGTAGAACCTAATCCTCAATCAGAATCCTAGCTGCACTGTAGAATGGGAAACATGATATTTAACTTTCTACCCTCTACTGTACAAGAAGGCACAGTAGAAAAAATTATTGTAGATGCTAATAACCAACTCACCTACTCTACAGTATAATCCAAAACCTCCAAGTCTGGTCTTCAAGGCCTTCTATGAACTTTTCTTAAGCTGTATTTCCAAATTTATCTCCTGCCCATTATATCTTTATATCACATACGTGCCAGGCAAACTGAATTCTTTTGAAAAGATTTCCTGAATATGCTGCAAAATTTCCTATTTCTGTGCCTTTGATTATCATTTTTCCCTTTCATATGTCCCAAACCTACCCTTTCTTTTCTTCCTCATCATTATGCTAAAGTCTTATTTCCCTTAGATTATTAGTCTTTCTGATAATCTTCCTCACTATAATTTTAGCAGAGTGTCATGAACACAAGAATTCAGCAAACATATGAAAAAAAACCAATAAAAGCAATTTTATAATTTTACTCCACTATTTTCCCTGGCACATACTTTATAGATTGAACTTCACAATTAATAAACAAATGTAACTCCTATGGAATTAGTTTTCAAAGTTTCTTCAAGGTTCCCAACATTTTATTCAAACCAAAAATTTACCCAAATGACTACTCGGCTTAAAGGATTTTATGACTTGAATCAGGTGAGGTCCATATTATCTCTATGTGTACCTATGGCCCCCACCTCTCTCTCTCTCTCTCATACACACACACACACACACACACACACACACACACACACACACCGCACCTGATGGAGTTCTCCTAGGCACACTCAAAGTACAGTTTCAAAATTTCTGTTAGTTGCACTCCTCTCTTCTCTTCTCCTCATGTGTGTGTGTGTGTGTGTGTGTGTGTGTGAGAGAGAGAGAGAGAGAGAGAGAGAGAGAGAGTTCATGTATAAGTATTCTTTAAAAAATTTTAATGTTTATTTTTGAAAGAGAGAGAGAGAGAGGAGAGAGAGAGAGTGAGTGGATGAGGTGTAGAGAGAGAGGGAGACACAGAATCTGAAGCAGGCTCCAGGCTCTGAGCTGTCAGCACAGAGCCCTATGTGGGGCTCGAACTCACAAGCTGGGAGATCATGACCTGAGCCAAAGTCGGACACTTAACCAACTGAGCCACCCAAGCATCCCTCATGTATAAGTATTCTTGAAGGCACACTTATAACCAGGATCATTTGTGGAATTATTACCGAATTGGATTCTTAAGATGCTATACAAAAAAATTAAGACTTGGATCTAGTTATCTGACTTCCCTATATTCTTACCTAAAATGTCACAAAACTTTGGTTGATGGAGGTAGTAGATGGATAAATAGAAATATAAGTAAACCAGACAGAGGGAAGGAGGAAAAATAAATGGATGTGGGGATTATAGAATGAGAGGATAATACTTTCTACATATAAAAAAGAAAAAAAAGGAAAGTAAATATGATGCCAGACCATCATCACCTCATCAAGAAATTTTCAGTCTCCCCAGTGCAATTCCCCTGGGCTGGGTTAATTACTTCTCTTTATTTCTCTGGCAATGTTTTGCATATTTTTATAATGCAGAATCATTAAACAGTTCATAAAAACTAAATAATTTCATTTTCTTTTATGTATGTATAAAGAGAGAATTCCACACTAAGAGTAAACCATTTTCTCTAGCTCCCCATCATACTCAAAAGGCAAGCTGTTTCAAGTTTGACACCTCTTTTCTCTCCTCTACATCAGGTCTATTAGACTGTACTGAAATATTATATATAATAAAACATTACTACAGGTAGATGTTATTGGGATTTAGAAAATGAGATAAAATATAATGGTTATTACCTAAACCACTAGACTTCATAGGTTCTTTTATCAGGAAGATTTCTGTTAATTTTATGCCCTAGTTATGATAATGACATTTTATTTTTGATATTTCTATTCCAACCACATAATACATTAGGGTTCCATATGGTCACAATATTCTTCCCAAACTGTCCTAACTTGTGATATATCAGAGACATTTTTGTCATATATCTTTTTTTTTCCTAAAAAACAGACATTTCACCAAATTGAAATTGCTCCTTTCTGAAATTTTATATAGGTTATGATTTGCAGAAAGCAGACTTCAGGATAATCCTTTTTGCAGGATTTCAAAGAAATACAATTGTTATTTATTATTACTTTATTTGGTTGAAAAATGTAGAAAGCCAATAACTATGGTACTGTATTCTTTCCAATGACTGTTGGGTTATCAGGTGTTTACACTAAAAGACTTACAATTCAAAAGTGCTTTCTTCTCAACTTCCTGACCAACTACTAATTCATCCTTTGACCTTGGAAAATCAATTGGCCTCCTCATACCTAAGTTCAACTGGCAAATTAGAATTTTACTGATAGCTACATGTTGTATCTCATCTGAACTGACTATATAGAAATTACACATAGTCTTCTTTCTTTTGCTATGCAAAAACTTCACAATGACTAAAAAATATTGCTGTTTCACCTACGTATCCATTATCTTATTATTAAAACTGTGCTCACAACTAAATTTAGAAAAACTTTTGCATAACTATTGTATTAAATTTAAATGAGTGACTATGTTAAATTGGAATATTTATCTTTAACACAAACATGAGTGCATTAAAATATTATTTATATCAAATATATCTTTACTTATATATACCATATATATTATTAATAGTTGTAAGATAAGTGTGTACATATATACACACAGAAGAGATGACTGAACTGCAAATTTTTCTATGGCTCTGATCTTTGATTCATCTCTCTTTGCCTTAACCTAGCTCATCACCTGTGACCCAGCAGGTACTTAATAAATGTTTGTTTGATGAATGAATGGACAAAATGTCTTGACTTATTACATCTGCAGTTATGTAAATAATGTCAGACTTGAATATGAAAAAGAAAGGTATATTAATTCATGTAACAAAAAGTCTTCAGTATATCTTCCTACTGAAGGAAGATAGAGGAATGATACTGGAGGAGAAAGCAGTGGAGGAAGAGAAAATAGCAACAACTGTTATTATGTCAACATGGTAATCATGAGCCCCAATTCAACTTCCACTTCTCTCTCAAAACCCCACCTATGCCACCTCTTATATGTACTCTTCACTATTTACTTAAAGAATTAACAGTGAGTTCTGGGGTGCCTGGGTGGCTCAGTTGGTTAAGTGTCCAACTTTGACTCAGGTCATGATCTCGCAGTTCATGAGTTCCAGCCCCACTTCAGGCTATGTGCTGACAGCTCAGAGCCCTGAGCTTGCTTCAGATTCTGTGTCTCCCTGTCTCTGCCCCTCCCCTGCTCACTCTCTGTCTCTCTCTTTCAAAAATAAAGAAACATTAAAAAGAGTTTTTAAAAAAATTAACAATGAATTTTGTTTACAATTACTCTAAGGACTTGGGCTCATATTAATGTTGGTGGATCTAGCCAATCAAGTTATAGCATAATAATTATGTTCCACTCCTGGGGCACCTGGGGCTCAGTCGGTTAAGGGGCTGACTTAGGCTCAGGTCATGATCTCCCAGTCTGTGAGTTCTAGCCCAGTGTCCAGCTCTGTGCTGACAGCTCAGAGCCTGGAGACTGTTTTGAATTCTGTGTCTCCCTCTCTCTCTGCCCCTCCCCCACTCACACTCTGTCTCTCTTCCTCTCAAAAATAAATAAAAACATTAAAATTTTTTAAATAATTGTGTTCCACTCTTTATGTGAGATGCAGAGTAGAAACTTAACAAATTTAGGGAACGACCAAGCATCTTATATAGAATTTACATTTCCCTGAAATTAACCAAGGAAATTCAAAGACATAATTAAATATACACTGAATTAGTTGCTAGTCCATGTCAAAATAACTGAAAATTTTGATCCATTCATATGGATCCAGTGAAGAAAACAATTCACTTTCACCATTTATTTTACTGAACAACAGAATAAATAGTCCAACTCATCAGCCTATATTTGTGGATCTTTAATATTGTATGGCCATTGACTCAACTGAGACTATATCAAAGCTCCTGGCTCACTATCAGAAAAATGTGTTCATTCATGTACACACAAACAGTGCATCATTTTCAGAATATTTTTGAACATACCAAAGCTGGATCTCAATGTAAAAATCCTTACTGCTGAGCTGGAGATATAGAATACTTCTTACTTACTTCTCCATATTAAGCAACATCTACTAGAGTAACACTACTAGGCTCTTTACTCACTCCTTTATTTATCCTTAGCCCATATGGGAAAAATATTAGCTGTTTGATTATTGATGAAATCCATTGCACCGTGCTTTTTACTTGGGTGGGAGGGTAATTTAGTCAAAGTCTACAGAAACGTAATTGGGTTTTTTGCAGCCCCTTCCCAAGCTCCTGTTAGGCAACAATTCAGTATACATGTATTTGGTCTGCAAACCCATCTTTAATCTCAGATGTATTATGCCAATAAATAACATAAGGGTAAAGGGATGAATTAGTTGTTGTTGGCGGGACACAATAGAAAGCCGTTTTGACCATAGATCAAAGCTTTTTTCCTTTAAGTAGATGCATCAATAATAAAGTTCAATCAGTTCCAAATTTAGGAAGTTTAGACATAGGTATGTTGTTTATTAATATCCTCTTACCTTAACACCAATCATGTATAGATACGTCTACATGGCAGAATAAAAGGAAAAACTTGAAACAAATTATAGCTAGTTTATGATATTTGGTAAGACTGTTCAAAATTTATGAAACTCTTTTTTTTAAAAACTCAAGTCAGCACATTCTATTATACTCACAAATTATAAAAAAGAATCTAATTCAGAAAATGTTTTAATGTTTATTTATTTTTAAGAAAGAGAGATAGAGTATGAGTAGAAAGAGGGGCGGAGAGAGAGAGGGAGACACAGAATCTGAAGCACACTCCAGGCTCTGAGCTGTCAGCACAGAGCCTGATGCAGGGCTCCAACTCACGAACTGGAGATCATGACCTGAGCTGATGTCAGATACTTAACCAACTGAGCCACCCAGGTGCCCCTAAAATCAAACACTTTTAGAGTAAGAAGTTATTTTAAAGTTTTTCTAGTTAAAGTAAGAAAAGTGAAAAAATATGTGTATATTATTATTATATTATATATGGATTGATGTACCAGTCCTAGAATTCAGGTTTAATGCATCTCAATTGTGTTTTTGGCATTGCTTTTAAAAACTTCCTAAGTTTCACACAAACAAATAATGTAGAAGAGAAACTCAAGCTGTACAAGTATTACTGTCCTATTCAGCTTGGGCTACTGTAACAAAATACCATAAACTTAAACAATAGATATTTACTTCTCACAGTTAGGAAGGCTGGAGAGTCCAATATCAAGGTGCTTGCCTAGTGGGTTTATGGCAAAACTCAATTCATGGTGAAAATCTTCCTTCTCTCTTGCATTGTAGACATCCACCTTCTAGTTGGCCTTTTTTCAGTGTGAACACGTATGGAGACAGAGATTTCTCACTTTCTATCCTTATAAAGGCACTAATCCCATCATGAGGGGTTCCACTCTGATGACCTCATCTAAACCGAATTACCTCCTAAAGGCCCCGCTTCCTAAAAACATTACATCAAGGGTTATATTTTTAACGTATGAATTTGGGAGAGACAGAAACATTCAGTCCATAACAATTACCAATTTTATATAATATTTATTTTAAAATACACACACACAAAATTCCTTTCAATTGCCTTTATTGTTGATGTGTTATGACTAATATTCTTATAAACATTGGAGGGTAAACAATAAAAAGATTGTTATGTGTAGAAGTTGGGCAGATAAAAGGATAAATCCTAAGCAACTATCTCCTGCCTCATCCTTAAATTTTTCTCCCTGTTTTGCTTTTACACCTAACCCTTAGAACTGACCACTTAAATAGATATTTTCACTCTGCCTTCTGGGCATCACACTTAAATTGTTCAATAAAATGAGTTGTATATGAAGACTGCATTGGAATCATGTTCTAAAAGTGCTTTTGCTGTTTCTATTTTATTAGTACTCATACAGCAGCACAATGAAAGAAGCTGGTTTACTTTCCTCCTGTCTTCTGAAATACTGGCTCTTTTTGTAGTTGTTAAAACTCTCAAGCCAGATAGTCATTTTACTACAGTTGTGCTGTCTGTTTCAAAGTCTAAATTTCCTCCAAACTTGAATTGCTAGTATTTATATTTCAATAGACACTCAGGATTCATTTTATATTTGCAACTATGCCTAATCATATATGCGCTGCTCATCTTTTAAATTCTAAATTATATTTTACCTGCCAGAAAGATCAAGTGATTCCTTAAGTAATCTGAGGGAGGTGCAGCATTATTTCCCCTAAGTGTTGCTAATGCATTTCCACTTGAAATTAATTATTTAGTACTAACTCACATAGATGTGATCAGTTCAACTGTTTTAACCAAAACAATAACCCATTCCTTTACTTGTCAATCAAATGGTAATGGTAATCCAAGTGCTCATTGAGATGGTCAGACTTTTCAGCCTCTAGGTACCCATTAATCCCATTAATTAAGACTCATTTAGATCTTATACTTAAATTGACCATATCAGTCAGTTCTTCTGTAAGAGAGTAAGAGTACAGCTTCCTGCATGTAGGGCAGCTGACCAAATTAATTTAAATCTTTGGCATTTGATTTGGATGCCCTTTTAAGAGATAGCCATAAAAGTTTAGTTAGGGTATCTTGCTGAGAAGCATCTTTCTTTCTACATGGAATAGTCTTTTTTCTCTAAAATTTGTAGTTAATTATACAATCTTCAATACCTCAATTTATTTAATACAAATAGGTTTAAATAAAAAAAGTGTTTTTAAGTAACACGAGTAATTTTTGTATGATTACTTTAAATATACAGCAAGTAAATAATACACAAAATGTCACATATTATTCCCAAGAAAGGACTAGATAAGAGCATTCCTTCTATTTCACCTTCTTTCTGAATTCTGTGAATGTTGATTTGAGTAGTATAGAAGGTGGGTGTCAACCTCAAGACAGGATGGTAATATGTTTGGTGGTATTTAAGGAAGGCATGCTCTAGAATACTTTTGTTCCCTTTGTTCAAATTGCTATATAAACTTCTGATATAAACAATTTAAAACTGAGAATGGGAATGATGAAATTCTATTAAAAGAACAGAGATTGAAGGTAAGCATATTTTTCCTACTTAAAGTTTTCTTGTTCAATCATAAAGTATTCTAAATATCCCTCTTCTTTCTTCCCAGTATTGAACTATGTGGCGTTTAGATGCATCACCTTCTGAATTGTTCAGCTCTTTCCATCACATTCCATGTCTCTTGATGGTAGATTCATTCTTATAAATTATCCATACACTGTGCTCCACTGCTATAAACATGATATTTATTCCTAGCCATTTAGAAGTTGCTGAAAATTAAAAATATTTATCTTAAAGTCTAAAAGTATATTTTCATTGTATTCGTAACACAATCAAGATGGAAATCTCTAGACAGTAAAACGAAATGGCAAAAAATTTTTAACCTTCTTTATCCTAAAATTGATTTTACACTAAGAAAGAGATCATCACAAGATTTTTGCAGGCTTCCTAAAAGTAATGTGCTATTTTACAAGTGAAAAAAATTTTCCTGTTGAAACGGGAGACTTAAACTAGAGTTTGAATGGTATTTTAAAGACAGAAAAATCAGTTCCCATGAGAAAGGTCTCAATCTGGGCTACCTTATATTTGAAGGTGATCATGAGGACCTGAGAAAATGATGTCTTTAAATTTGTAGCTGTCTTCAACATTCCTTTATCTTGCCGTTCTCCCTCTTCCTCTTCACATTTCCTTTTTCCTTCTTGATGCGTATTTACTTATGGGATGTGCCTTTCCCCAACATAGTCACTCTGCCTTACAAGTCCAAGATTGATTTTTCTGAGGTTAATTTTGAATTAACATTCCTCTGTGCTCTAACTCAACTAGGCTGAAGACAGACGATTGCACAAGTTTACCATTTAAACTAGCTTTTAAAGTTACATTAAATCATACATGCTTCAAAAAAAACTTTATAAATGAGTGTGTTTGGTAGTTCTTGGTCACTAAACACATTGCTTTTGTTATTTAACAAAACAATCTTTTTCATCCAAAATTTATATTTCTAAGTTAATATTAGAATTCATTATCCAAATGGAGTCTGCTTGTGTGGTATCTTCAGTATATGATTCCTTCTTTGAGAAAAGATGACCAGCAGGTGTGTTATATAAATTTGCTGTCATTGTTACAGCCCAGGAAGAGACAAGTCACATGCACTCAGGGAATCAGAAGAAACTATTGTGCACTAGTGCCGGCCCAACAGAGTCACCTCCAAAGGATGAGCCCGGACCCTTGGCATTGGCCTCCTTATATGGCTGGGATGGTAAGGGGTTGAGAGACAAAAGAAAAAGGGGAGGAGGCACTTATCAGTGGAGCTATCCAGGCTGTTGGTGGACACAGGAGTCAAGCAAGATTTCAGATGCCAAAAGTACGCAAGGAGAGTGTCTAGCCTTGGACATCTCGCTGGCCACTTTTATCTTGTTTTTACTGTTTTTCTTCTCATAAATGATTTGTACTCGTAATTTGCTTTCAAAACTGGTTTTACTATTTTGTCTTGTTTTGCTTCATACTTTTTTCCTGCAATATATCAAATATATTATGTTTAACTTTATTTTTTACTCAGTTCATTTACTTTCCCCTTACTGGTGAGGAAGCATAAGACAAGATAACAGCCTGCAAACCCCTCCTTACCACAACCTCCCCCCTCCCCCGTCAGAAATGTGTGATATTCCTCCTGCACTCCTGGTTACCCAAGAACAAAGGAAAGGGGGGAAACAAATGGTTAACTGATAGAGATCATAGTCCTGCAGGACCTAAGTCTCCATCACCCCTCCATAGTGATGGAGACACTAGCTTGACAATAACTAGGCCTCCACTATCCTGGGAGTTTTCTTTAGCATATGAAAATCTCGCTAGAAATTTATCCTGGACTTTAACTCCCCCAACTCCATAGTATATAACCAGTCTCTCCTCATGATCCTGGGACAGCTCTTCCTGCCCACGGTCCCCACGCTTCAATAAATCACCTTTTCGCACCAAAGACATCTTCAAGAATTCTTTCTTGGCTGTTGCTCTGGACCCCACAAACTCCACTATCATACCCCAAAAACCTCATCACTTACCTTATCACTTTTCCTAGGTCTCCTCCAACTAACAGAGAATGCTTTTATTTATTGATTGATATCAAAATGTATTTGACACATCTGAATAGTAGCCACAATATGAAGAGTTTAGTAGCCCAAGTAACAAAATATTATAAGTATTTAGGACAGCTTCAGGTTAATTTTCATATTTCCACCTAGTAGCCATTTTTTATTACAATGCTTTACTCAGTCTTATAGTTCTAAGATTAACAAGAGAAAAGCATACAAATATATCTAATATAAGTTCTACATGACATGGAAGACTTCATAAGGAAAGGAAGATCTGAAGAAACAGACCTGAGTGTTTTATGCTAGGCTTGAGGAAGAGTGGGCAGTCCTGTAGACATATGATAGGTTAAGGAGTCTGAGGTAATTATAGTAAACTTTGAGAAACTTAGCAAGGCCTATTTAGATTCTTCTAGACATCCTTATGTCTTTGGAGATAAGGATGTTCCTTTTCTCCTGGTATAAGAAGGGCACCTCTCATATGAGGGAGAGGAGTCAGAGTGACCTTTTTGCTTCTGCCATTTTCTCAAAATCCTTCAGCTTAAAATATCCAATATGCCTAGATGCCATATTTTGGAGTAGCATGTCCTGAAATCCATCATTGGCATCAGTCGAGAAGCAGAAAGAAACTCCTTTAATCTTCACGGATCTCTTTTTAAAACCTGGGCTTCATGGGTGGCTCAGTCACTTAAGTGACTTTGGCTCAGGCCATGATCTCACAGTTTGTGAGTTTGAGACCTGCATTGGGCTCTGTGCTGACAGCTCAGCCTGCTTTGAATGCTTTGTATCCCTTTCTTTCTGCCCCTCTTCTCCTCCTGGTCTGTCTCTCTCTGTCTCTGTCTCTGTCTCTCAGAAATAAATAAACATTAAAAAAAATTTTTTTAAACCTGGACATCCTTCCCAGAAGTCTATCCACAGACTTCCATTCAGGTCTCATGGCCATAGGTGGCTGACATGCCCATTCTTTAGTCACTGGCAGAAAATTGGCATTAACGTAATGGGCTAAAATAACTATTCAGCATCCTCTTCCTGTGATTTGGAAGGAGTGTAGCACAAAGCTACCCAATGGCTAAAAAAAAAGGGGGGGGGAGACTATATGGACTATATGGAAGGAATATGAGGAAATTGGTATGTGGATAGGCAACAGATGAATCACTTCCGCAATGGACTATAAGCTCCATGAAAGCAAATCTCAGGCATTCCTTATTCATTGCAAAGGCTTAACGCAGTACCTGTTATACAATAGGTGCTTATCAAGTATTTGGGAAATGGGTTCATGAATAATGCAGATGTGATATTGATGAACATACTAATGTATCGTCCCTGAATGGCAAAATAGGAGGTAAGTAGCCCAATCTCAAAGTGACTAGAAAAAAGGGCACACAGCCTTTGTCACAATGGTATGTGATATCTGGATATTTTGAAACTTTATTTTAAAGTCACCAATGACCTCCAGGTTGCTGAAGGTAATCTTCTGTTCCTAATTATGTTACTTGACACTGAGATCATTTCCTCCTCTTTATATACCTTCTTTTGACTTTCAGGGAATCACATTCTTTGTTTTCCTCCTTCCCTGCTGTTCATTTCCAAACTACTTTAATTGTTCTTTCTTTCACTTCTTAATATTGGAGTGCCTCAAGGCTCAGTCTCCATTCCTCTTCTTTTGTCTATTTACATTCATTCCCTTGATGATCTTTCCTTTCTCTCAACTTTATATATTATCCAGGTGCTGAAGAATACCAAAAAACAAAAATTTTCTGATATGTTTCCATAATTTTTCTTTCTTTAATTGTTTTTTTCTCCTTTCTACTTCTTATTTTATTTTTTATAGACCAAGGTAGAAACAAACAAGAAAATGAAATAAAGTTGCTGCTGTGATTGCAGAATTACTCACAGCAATCTTTGAAGAAACATGCCCATTGGGAGAAATGACACAATTCAATTCAACAAATATCTGTGTTGCGCCTATTATGTGAATGACACAGTGCTAAGAAGCCGAATGGGAATCAGTCCCGCTCTCAAGATGCTTATAACAGTGCACAGAGAATGTCAGCACACAAATAACTATAACTGTAAAAGAAGGCAGAATAGTCCCTGGCTCCTTCTCCATTGCTATAAACTTGTTTCCTGTCTCCTCTGTCCTAAGAAAAAGCAAAACAAAAGAAAAACATGAACCACAGGAGCAATTTTTTTTCCTCAGAACTGCATCCCTTCCTTGCTTTTTAATGCCAAATCCTTGAAAGAATTTCTCATACTTACTCTATTCACTCCTTAATCTCTTAATATCTGTATTATATCACTTTATTTGTACTGAAGTTACCATCTTAAGCTTGAGTGCACTGACCTCCCTGGGTCAAATCTCCTCTGCAGTCCTCATCTTCCTCAGTTTCCTACTGTATTACATGCTGTGAGCCACTCTTCCTTCTTAAACTCTATCACACTGTTCTTTGTTCTCTCTTTTTTGTTCGCTTCTCATCTCAACTACAAAATGGGAGACTCTGGGCTTACCATAAATTTATGTGAAAGGATTTTATTTGACAAAAAGTGCACTAAGAATCAGCAATATGAAATATTCATGAAAAACCCAATGCAAGTTTTTATTGCACAAGTACAAGTACCAAAAAAGGGGAAATAATCGTTTTTTGATATCTGAAGCCATACTCTGCCCAAACCAAGGCATTCAGTTAAGTTATGTTCCATGTTAAAGAGACACCAACCAATTGAAATATGCTCCCAGGAAGGCAACTAAGTAAGACACCTGAAGAGATCTGCAAAGCAAGTCACATGATGAATAGTTTGATGATACAAGATTTATTTAGCCTGTGCAAGAGACATAGAAGGGAACACGATTATTGACTTTAAATATTTAAAGCATATGTATAAAAAGTGGGATTAGGACAAGCAAGCAGAAATTTTAGGAGAGGTCTTAAAGAATTCTAACAATTTGAGATATCTTGTGAGGCAGTTCAAACAGAAGCTATATGGCAATATGTAAAACATGCTCTGGAAAGGACTCTGGCTTTGGATAGGAGCTTGGACTAGATTAAAGCCTCTTCCAATGTGGAAATACTACAATTAATGAAATCATTAGGAGTATATCATTAGTTTAAACTTACAGTTTCTGACCTGGACATCTTTCAGTTTATGTTTCCACACCAATATCTTGAATTTGGGGAGGTGGGGATGAAAGCTAGCTATGAATGATTCATGTGCTCTGAGTCTGATAGAAGTTTTATATAAGAAGTGTTAGTACTCAACATGGAAAATGTTAGAATTACACAACAAAACTATTTTGGAGAAAATTTAGCAAGAGAGAAAGTACTATGATTATATAAATATCTTTTCTGTATATTTTGGGTTAAAGAACCATTTCTATGAAATTTCTAATTAAAGCATTTTATTCATGTTTTCAGTAGAGAAATTAAAAATATAAAACTTTGAAGACTCTATGAGCAGTTAACAGTTATGTTATTATAACCTTGGCATGATACTTCCTTTTAAAATATAATACATTAAAAATTAAAAAAATAAAAAACAAAAACAAAAAACCTCTGTCTCGTTTACTTTAGAATAAAAAATTTTTCAGTACCTCGAACTATTGAACATGTATGTACATATATACATGGATGTGAATATGTATATATGCATACACATGTATACATATGTGCTTTGTATGTATATTCATCATATATAAATTCATATCTGTGTGAACATTTATGACATATATGCTCTATCTCTCCAGAGAAAGAATAAATTACACTGGTTAAGAAAAAATTACAACTGGTAATAATTTCTTTTGACCCCCTTCCTATACTGAGACTCTCCTACTTGATACAGTGCTGAGTTCAAAGCCAATTTTTAATAATAGCTTAATGAGCTTACTTGATTTTTGTTTGAAGAATCTTATAGCATGAAAAATATTATACATGAATTTTGCTTTTAGAATACTTTTAAATCTTTATTGCATTCAGTAAGAAGGAAAGTTGGGACACTAAAGATAGAAACCTCATTCAAAGCTGTTAATAGAACAGTTTCCATGAATCAGATACAGCATGTAACTCATGAAATAGTAGATTATCATGAAATAAATAAGAGTCAAATACTAATTAAAAAGTGAGTAACAACAATTTACGGAAACCTAATTTCACAGTAACAATGATTCCTGCCAAGAAGCTTTCTCATCTTTAAGGAAACAAATGATTGTCATTAACTTAGTGTAGGTGTCTATTAAACGTTGTTACTATCAAATGATGTATTTTAGGAATGGGAAGTTATCTTCCACATACAGATCCTCAGGCTTCTATTCAGATAATGTTCAACTTTGAAATGACAAATTAACAATATTGCACAAGCCCTTCAAGGTCATGGTTCAATTTAAATATTCATTAAGTCTTGTTTATTTTTCCAACATATATGTCAATGTTCACTACCAAGCTGTGGATTAATAAGAACAATTGATGGCTTGTGCTAGACACACACCATTAAAATCAGAATTGAGCTGAGTCATTTTAAGCAAAATAAAGTGCAGCCAGTGGAACTAAGGTAAGATTCTAAAAACGTAAACAGATAGTAAGATTCTTACAGCCCTTCCTAGACTCCAGTTATTATCTCTTCCTTCCCCATGGATGAATGCTAGATTGTAAGTTTCCTGAAGGCAGAGTGGAATGATTTGGATATTTAAATTTGACCCAGTGGCTAATACATTACTTAGAGCAGAGCAGAGCATAGAGGAATCACTAATCTGATTTCCAAAGGTTTAGGTGAAATATATTTTATATTTTTCCTAAAATTAAAATGTTTCCCTTTTGGGGCACCTGACTTCGGCTCAAGTCATGATCTCATGGTTGGTGAATTCAAGTCACACATTGGGCTTTGTGCTGACAACTCTGAGCCTGGAGCCTCCTTTGGATTCTGTCTCCTCTCTCTGCCCCTCCCCTGCTAACACTCTGTCTCTCTCTCAAAAATGAAGAAACATTAAAAAAAATTTAAAGTTAAAACATCTCCCTTTTTTAGTTCACAATGTGTGAAAATATGTAAAAATTGCACAATAAAAATGAAGAAAGAGGTTTTTCATTATTAGCACAGTTCTCCATGAGCTTCTTGTGGCTCTTTTAAATCTTACAAGGAGATCATGGAGCCCTCTTCCCTGAGACAGAATTTAAAGAACATCCTTCTCTAGCATTCTCATTCTCTCCAAGCCACTGGACAGCAGCCCATGCAACTGCAGTGAAATGGGTTAAAATCCATGGTGTCTTTCCTCCCACATTTCACCTAATAATCAAATATTCCAAATTCATAAAACCATTATCAAAAGTCTTTTAAGTCAGAGAGGCTTTCCCTATAAATTTTAATGTAATCTATCATGTATTTTGGGAACAATAACAGATTTCACTTTTTATGTCTGAAAGCTGTGAATTTTGCCTTAAAATGAGTTTTTTTTTAACTGGATAAATCCTTTCATTAGACTTGGTTATTCACTGTTAGTAATAAGTTTCTTGTGAGGATTAAACAAGTTAATGTTTATAAAGTAAATAGCATAGTTCCTGACCCATAATACGCATTCATGTAGCTATAATGACAGTGAAAATGATGATAATCATCTAGGTCATTATTTTCAGCTTGCTTTTTCCTTTCCTTTCTGATCCCAACCAAGTCAATGAAGGGTGAGTCAGTCACTCATGTTTACAGTGCAAACTGATACACTCTCTTCTTCATTTATCTCTTTCATATACTCTCCTTTCTCATATACCTTTGACAGGTGTTTATTTTTGACTGAATGATGCAATAGATTGCATGTCTTAGACTGATACCTTAAATGCAACTGATGTCTTAAAACAACATTTGACAATCTTTATATGATTTTTTCATTAATATGGATAAATTATCTTTGTTGAAAATGCATTATGTATTTGTTAACCATTCTCAAAGGAAAGGGTTGATATGCTTGGTAGCTCGGTCTAGGAGAATTTCCAGATTGAACCTCTCTTGCCTCTCTCCCACTTCTTTATGCATCTAAATACTGGTATTGACACTTCTGGTATGTTATTGTGTTACTTTTACATAATGTGACTCAATTAATGTGACTCAGCTTCATAATCATAATGTGGAAATGACACCTACCTCATAGGAATTTTGTGAGGATTAGATATGAAATGTATAAAACATCTATGTAATGCCCAGCATTAACAGCCTGGTGAAGGAATGCTATTTCCCTTTTGTATCCTGACTCCACCCCAACTTTCCTCCAACAGTTTCCCCTGTAACCTGAGTTTCCTTGCAACACTCAAGTTCTTCCTAACAGTTTCAGGGACTGTCTATTTGCTTCATTATAGATAATACATATACCCAGAAGTTTTTTTATTTTCTACCTTTCTTGTTCTCTAGTCCTCCAATTAAATATTTAATGCCTTTTGGAGAGCTTGGGTGGCTCAGTTGGTTGAGCTTCCAACTCTTGATATTGGTTCAGGTTATGATTTCTCGGTTCATGGGTTCTAGCCCCACATCGGGCTTTGGGAGCTGACAACAATAGAGCCTGCTTGCGATTTTCTCTCTCCTTCTTCTTCTGTCCCTCCCCTACTCAAATGATCTCTCTCTCAAAATAAACTTTTACATAAATAAATAAATACTTGATGCCTTTTGATTTCTATACTTGAGATGGAAGAAAGTTTTCAATGATATCTACCAAATTTCATACACAGAAAGATGCAGTTTTTTTGAACTTTTAACTTGTTGAAATTGGGATACTTCTTATAATCAACAGCATCCTTGAGTTGAAAATGTTTTACTATCAGTGTCAGAAAGGCTACAATTTCATCAATTTTTCATTATTAAAGCATGTTCAAGTATCAAGTAATCCAGAATCAAATCTTGTCTGTTGGGTTTCAACATATAAAAATATCCAAGGATTGATAGTGATGTAATTTATTGACCCATAGAAGTCAAATCATGGTGAAGAAGGGAAAAGAAATGTAGTGATCAAGGGTCTTTATTAATACTACTTAAGAGGAGTCAAAAGTAGGTTAGCTCTACGTAATTACAAATCTTGCTTAGGAGCACACTACTAATAAGTTTAATTTGCTTATGGAATTTTAAAAGAACTGCTGCATCACCAAAGACTCTGATGACAAATCAGACCATATGGTGAGAAAAATCATAAACATTGCTGATGACTTGAAAAATTATTTAGACTCTGAATGTCAAAAATATAGTAATACTTTAAACTATTTGCTTATTTTTCTTTTTTACATATGCACAAAAGCATATGATAAAATTTATGTTAAATTAAGATTAAAAGATCTCTTTCAATAAATATAAAATTTCTAAATGAAAAGACAGCATGTTTCATAGTTTAATTGAAGGGTGTTTCTTCTTTAAAAAATGATGTTTCTTACAATCTATTCTGCATTGAATTTTAAAATATATGATATTCAATTTGTTTTTCTCAATATAAATGCAAGTTTCGTTATTGCCTATTAGTTTCCAACACTACTTTTTTCTTAGTACCCTGTATTACATAGTTTTAGCAACTTCTAAGTCAATTAAATGAGCAAATTTATTGGAGTACATTCCAATTAGCTATATTTAGGGGGTTTGTTGTCTCTCTCCAAAATTATTAAAAAATGTAGCTCAGACAACAAACTAATGGTGGCCAAGGGGAGGTGGGTGGCGGGAAATAGAAAAGAAATAGAAAAAAGAAATTAAGAGATACAAACTTCCAGTTATAAGATAAATAATTCATGGAGATGAAAAGTACAGCACAGGGAATAGAGTCAACAATATTATAATAACATTGTATGGTGATAGTTGGTGAGTACACTTATCATGGTGAGGACTGAGTGATGTACAGAATTGTCAAATCAATATGTGGTACACCTGAAACTAATATAACATTGTATGTCAATTATACTTCAATAAAAATGATAATAAAACAGTGGTGAAACCTAAACAACAACAACAACAAAAAATGTAGTTTCAGAGAGAGTCCAAGCATGGCTCCCTTGTAAAAGAACACAGTATCTATTCTGCTCTGTGTCATATTTTATCTCCATTTGTCTCTTCCCAAAAACTGCTTCCTATTTTAGTAATTAATCTCAATGGAAGTGACATACTATGAAATGCAATTCAAAAGCACAGAAAAGTTACAAAGATCAAATATGTATATTTGAGAATTTCTCATGATGAAAAATTAAAATTCAGGAAGTATCACTATGTTCAGTGTCTTAGCTTGCTCAGCTTGACATACACAATACCACAAACTGCATAGCTTAAACAACAGAAATTTATTTTCTCACAGTTTTGGAAGCTGAGAAGTCCAAAATCAAGGTGCCAGGGAATTTCGTCCCTGATGAGAGTCTTCCTCTTAGGATGCAAATGGCTTCTTGCTATGTTTCACATGGTCTTTCTTCAGTGCAAGCACTTGGGGAAAGAGGGAGAGAGACACATACATTCAAATTTGAGGTGGAAATAAACATTCAGTTCATAATAGTTAGAAAAGAATGTTTATGTAATATTTGAAAACATCAGGCATCAGTACTTTTTTGTGCTTTTTGAGGAGTGGAGTAAAATGATAAAAATGGCATTTTAGAAGATTATTTTTAAAATGCAATGCTTAATAAATTACTCATCAGACTTGAAAAAATAAATACAGTTAGAAAAATACTTTCATAATCTAAGCCAAAGGTAATATGGAATCCACATTAGGATAGTTGCTGTCTACAACTGCAGCAACACCAGGTGTCATGTCCTGAAGATTTCTCTCTGTGCCAGGCACTTTTCAAAGTGCTATCATTGCAGTATTTGATTCGATTTTCAAGAATTTAGGATGCATGTACTATTATTCTTTCTATTTTAAAAATGAGGAAACAGACTCAGAAAGATTAGTAATATCCTGCTTTTCCATGGTAAGGGAAAGAGAAGTGGTTAAGCAAAGGGTGGTCTGTCATAATTAAAAAATGCACGTTTGGGGTAGGCACAAATTATCAGGAGATGCTAAATTATAAACTACTTGCTTATAAATTAAAATTGAATTTTTGAGTTTGTTTAGAAGAATGAAAAAAAGAGAGGGGGGGGGGCTTTGAGGAAGGGGATGGGGGAGGAAGTGACAGGAAAATACCAGAAAGGAAAAAAAGAATGAGATTGAAAGGCTTTCAAATTAGGGAGAAATGAACAAGCGATGTGTTATATACTGGAAATTTGTAAAATAAGGAAAGTTTTAAGATGGTACATGTAATTCTCTATATCATAAAGATATCAAGGAAGGTAAAAAACAAGGAAGATAGTTCAGAAAGGAGCTATCCATAATATAAATGTTTTCTTCTTTTTATTGATAGGTATATTTCAGTTAAGGAAAGTCGCCTTCAGGGTGACTAGACTCTTTTTGTAGAGTTGTTCTAAGTCCTGCCAAAGACATAAAAGAAGAAAAATAGAAACTAAAGGAGAGAAGATAATGAGGGAATAAGGCAAAGTGATAGAAAGAAATGAAGATATATCCAAAAGCATGGAGGGAAGGAGGGAAAGAAGTGAGGAAAGATAGGAAGAGGAAGGAAGGAAGATTATATAGGAAACAAGGAAGGAGGGAGAGAGAGAGAAAGGATTATTCATTTTTCTGTTCTATATACTTTTTTAAATATTTGTTTATTTTGAGGGAGAGAGAGAAAGAGTGAGTAAGGGAGGGGCAGCAAAAGAGGAAGAGAGAGAATCCCAAGCAGAATCCATGCTGTCAGCTCCCAAAGCCTGACACTGGGCTCAAACCCAGGAACCGAGAGATCATTATTTGTGCAGCAATCAAAAGAGTCGGAGGCTTAACTGACTGAGCCACCCAGGTGCCCCACTATATACATTATGGTTGATTAAAGGTTAACCTATATTTATTTTATGTATAGAAATAGCATCAAAAGATTAGTATCAGCACCACATAATACTTTAACTAAATGACAGTATAATAAGTATAATAAAATTATGAGTTACTCTATTCATCAGAGAAGCTTTATAAGGTTTTATTTCAGAAACAATTTCATTTTTCTTATTAACCACATCCTTCCATGGAGAAAAGAGAGAACTTAAATATGTAATAGGTTTGTCTCTCTTGCTAAAATGAGAGAAGAAGACTTGAATTTACATTTTCTTAAACTAAAGTAAAATAGATACCAAGATCAGAGTGCTGGTCTAGTAAGTTTTACTCTGGACTGAGGATAAATCTTGTTAGTTGCTCTCAACTGAACACAGCTCAATAAGCTGATTTAACTATGAAAGCTGATTTTGTAAAGAAAATAAGCCACAATGTTCAATTAAGAAAAATAGACTAGCAAAAGAGATTTTTAAAAAAAGTACAAAGGTTATTTTTGGGTATTCAGGCAAGTAAAATTTAAAAAGAAATCTCTAAAATGTTTATATAAATACAAATTCAGAAACAAATTATGAAGGAAGACTAAAAATTCTGTTCTATTTTATCATTGCTTAGTTTAATTTTAAATTAAATTAAAAATTATTTTATCATTACTTATTTTAGGTGTGATAAAAGGCACACAATGTAAAATCTTCCATCTTAACCATTGCCAAGTGTGCAGCAGCATTAAGTACATTCACATTGTTGTACCATTATCATCACCCACCACGCAGCTCTTTTTATCCCGCAAAACTGAAAAACTGAACAATAACTCCCCATGTTCCCTTCTGCAATCCCTCCAACCACCACCCTATTCTCTGCCTTTACGATGAATTTTCTCATTATTTTTTTTTACTCATAATCTTATTTTTTGTTTTGTTTTCTTTTAAAAAAAAATTTACGTAGTTCAGAGAGAGCGTGAGTGGGGGAGGGGCAGAGAGAAGGGGACAGGGGATCCTAAGCAGGCTCTGTGCTGACAGCAGCAAGCCCAATGCGGGGCCAAACTCATGTGAGATTGTGACCTGAGCCGAAGTTGGACGCTCAACCAGCTGAGCTACCCAGGCATTCCCATTTTCTTTTTTAAAAATAGAACCATGTGATTCAGTAATCCCACTTCAGGGCATATATCCAAAAGAAATGAAATCATTAACTTGAAGAGAACCTGCACTCTTATGTTCACTGCAGCAATATTCACAGTAGCCATGGTTTGGAAACAATCTAAGTGCCCGTGGAAAGAATGGATGAGGAAAATCTACAATGGAGTCTCACTCAGTTTTAAAAACAAAGAAAACCCTATTTGCAACAATGTAGATAAAGCAAGAGGACATCATTCTAAGTGAAATAAGCCAGACACAGAAAAACAAATACTCCATGATCTTACTCATAAATAGAATCTAAAAAAAAAATTAGACTCCTAGA
>CM053577.1:89544661-89597581 GCA_028646485.1 Cryptoprocta ferox | reverse complement strand
GTTCCTTATAGATTTTGGATACTGGCCCTTTATCCAATATGTCATTTGCAACTATCTTTTCCCATTCTGTCAGTTGTCTTTTAGTTTTATTGATTGTTTCCTTTGCAGTGCAGAAGATTTTTATCTTGATGAGGTCCCAGTAGTTCATTTTTGCTCTTGATTCCCTTGCCTTTGGGGATATGTCGAGTAGGAAATTCCTGCAGTTGAGGTCAAGGAGGTTGTTTCCTGCTTTCTCCTCTAGGGTTTTGATGGTTTCCTGTCTCACATTCAGGTTAGGAAGGGCCTTCCTACATGGAAGAGTGGCAGAGAGGGAATCTAGATTGTGGTGGCTGAGAAGTTACAGGAAATGATGTGTGGTTCATCTAACATCCTGCTACTCAAAGTATGGTCTGTGGATCAGCACCATGAGCATCACCTGGGAGCTTGTTACAAATGCAGATTCTTGTGCCCACCTCAAAACCACTCATTCAGGTTCTTCTCTTAATGTATGAGCATTTGGATAAACAATAATTTAAAAGATTATTTTACTGCATTTGAATATAGGAGACAGATGGCTTTATGCAGCCAGAGCCAATCCCTTAACCTCTCTGAGCCTTGGGCTCCATAGCAATTCAATAATTAATAATAATCTGTGCTGACACTCAAATGGAGTTATTATGAAGATCGAGTTATGACACACAGCAAAGTATTTGACAACCTTAGATAAGGTCATCAATCACTGTTATCATTATTAATTTTTCTAATAGGGAGTTATTATTTCATCAGTTCAGATATACCGACATTTTCCATTACCTTCTATGTTAGATATGTCTTTTCTAAGATACTATAATGTATTTTTTTCTAATGCTCACTCATATCTACTTCATCTTTGTGGCCAGGCACATGGAGGGATTTTACATCACTGCTCCTAACTCTTTGCGTTGGGCAGGGCCACGTGACCAATCTGGTCAGTGGTCCAATACTAAAGTGTCACTTTCCAGTAGGAACATTTATTTGCCAATGTAAGACTTTTCAGTAGTCTCTTCTCTCTTGTGCCTGGTCCTTCTGGATGGTGGAGTTTCCATCAATCTGAGCCCCTGAGTATAGGTGAAATTCCTTGATGGCAGATGATGAACATATATAATAAATGAGAAATTGCCGGAGTCCAGCTCCAGCAGGTCCAGGGTTCCCTGAAGGATGAATGGCACGAGAGAGTGAAGAGAGAGCCACAAGTTTCTTTCTGATCACCTGGTAGGCATCTCTGCTCTGTCTGCTTTGGTTTGTTTTTTTATTGGTCAAGCAATAACATGACATCATAAAATAGAAATTTTTTACAGTGACTAATTGTGATAAGATGCTTTAATCATCTAAAGTGTACAGAAACAAGTTTTACAGAAGTATTTTTTTAGAACCATCCCATTCATTCTTGGCATCAGTCCCTCAGATTAAGAAAGTAACAAACCTATCTTATTTTGTACGGGTTGGTTTTTTGCCAATAATCATGACTTTGTTTTTAATTAACAAGTTACAACCAAGTCACGTAATGTACTTACAGTGAGGTTGAGTAAATCTTATAACCAAGAATATAACAGGATGTTTTTGTAAAAAACAGGATTACATACATATTATTTAAGTTAGTAATGCTAAGATTAAAACATAGGTTAAGTTGTATATAGATAGGTTAGGAGTTATTTTGTTTGGCTCATTAACTACAAGAGAAAGAATGTTTGTTAACAAGTTGCTTGAGAAAGCCCTTTCTTTGATGCAAGCACAATGGGGGCCCTATGTGTGTTGGCCTTGTACCTAAGTTTCTATTTTCTTATCCCTCATATCTGAAGTCAGTATGAGGAAAGATATTTGTAGAATGTGGACCTTGGGAAGGGACCATGTTCTCACCTTGTCTTCTATTTTTTATCTCCAATTTAGGTTCCTTTTCTCCGGGCCAGACTTAAATGCAATTCTTGTGTTTTTAACCCCTTCAAGTCTATGTTGTAAGTCTGCAAGGCTCATTAGAAGAGCCTTCTGTCAAACATTTATAGTGTTTTGATCTAAAATCTCTTATGCAGGGACAGAAAAATGTTTTTTCTTATGGGGTAACTATGTGAGGACTATCGGTCTGATTTGGAACGTTGTAAGGCCTAACTAATGACAACAGGCTTATTTTCAACATGAGCAGTAGTAGCAGGAGATACCGGTTTCGCCTCTCATGGCAGGAGCTGTGCAAACGTCTGCCATTTCCTCATCATAACTGTGTCATCCAGCAAGGCTGATGCGGCTCCCAGAAAGAAAGAAATATTTCTTGCATTAAGCCCCTGAGATTTTAGAGTGGGTTGTTAATATACCAAGTCTACTGGGACTGATAGATGCATCTACTTTTCAGTGCCAACCTTCAAGACTATAGGTTGGTTTTAGATACTTCGATGAAACTGTAGGTCTCTGGGCATAACTTCACAAAATATATACACAAAATATATATGTATATTTATAATGAAGAATCTGCATGGTTTATTTTAACAACCCTGATTCAGCTTTGCTTCTTCAATCTGCCCTACAGAGCTTAACCAAACTGATCTTCTTTAAAGGAGTGGAATCTGAGATTCCTCTAGTCCCTATTTCTGACTACATATTCTAGCTCAGTATTGCAGACACATCTCATGTGTTCTTTCATATTTCAACACTGACATTGATAATTGATGACCATAAGTTTTCCTGAGGAGACAAGATATACCCTTATAATCATTTTTAACTCAGAAAATTTGAAAGCTTCTAATAATCCATCAAAGTAGACCTGAAAGATGAAATAAATTTTGTAGCATTGGTCTAATTTTTTAAGCTTAATGTCCTAAATAAGATTCCTTAAAATCTGGTCTCCCTTTTTTAATGCCAATTTTTATTTCCTACAACTTCTCAAAAAATTTCCTTTTCTCATACCAAAACATTCGCCACACTTTTTCCAACAAGTAAAATGCAATAATGTGAAGTATGATTGAGACCTTTTATTTCCCTGGAGTTTAAGTAGATTACAATGCAGATGGCGACCTGTTGAAAACTAATTGGCAAAACTGCTCAGCCTTTGTCATGAGACACGTGTGTTCCCAGTTATGAGAAGTCTCACTGATTTATCCATCTTTACCAATGAGAAATATAAGACAGGATAAGAATGAACAAACACCTTAGTTTCTCAGAGATCACTAAACATATCAGAGAACTTAAAATACAAGATCAGCATGATTCTGAGGATGTAAGGATGTGGTTCTGCATTAGTTACATCAAAGGGCTAAAAGAAACAAATAACATGAATAATAATGATGGAAATAGTAACTATTATATATTCGGTATTTACTATGTGATAAGAACTGTGAGAAAGTGTTTCCTTGTGTGTATTTTCTCACTTCGCTTTTAGATTTTATTATTATTACTATTTCATGCATACAGAAACCCTAACTCAGAGTTTGCTCACGGTGACATAGCTAATAGATTTTGAAAATAAGACTATCTTCAGAGCTTACATGCCTTGCCCCTTTTTCAAGACTACTCAATATGGTGAGACGTAGTGGTCTCCTTCTTTGGAGTAATGGGGTTGGGGGAGAAGTGTTATGCCTCAGCTATAGTTCCAACTCTAGTTTCAAGGGTCTATTTGACCCTGGATAGGACCATGAAAGTGTTTCTACAGCCAAGATCTGGTGACTGTTGTATGGTTCACCATTTTTTACAAAACAGATGTTTTTCTGAATAGCAACTTACGAACTAAATTTCTGTGCCTGTAATCATTTTATATGTTTAAAAATGTCATTCACTGAATCTTTGCACACATATGTATTCTAAAACACAGATTTCTTTTTTCATGGAAGCATTAACTTGTTATTTATTTTATTTATTTTCCATTTTTATATATTAATATTTCTCAATAGCCAGTCTTTAAAAGAACTGGATTTCTCCAGTGAAGAAATGGGCAAAAGATACGAATAGATACTTTTCCAAAGAAGACATCCAGATGGCTAACAGACACATGAAAAAAATGTTCAACATCACTCAGCATCAGGGAAATACAAATCAAAACCACAATGAGATACCACCTCACACCTGTCAGAATGACTAAAATTAACAATTCAAGTAACAACAGATGTTGGCAACGATGTAGAGAAAGAGGAACCCTTTTGCACTGCTGGTGGGAATGCAAACTGATGTAGCCACTCTGGAAAACAGTATGGAGGTTCCTCAAAAAATTAAAAATAGAACTACCCTATGACCCAGCAATTGCACTACTAGGTATTTATCCAAAGGATACAGGAGTGCTGATTTAAAGGTGCATATGCACCCCAATGTTTATAGCAGAGTTATCAACAATAACCAAAGTATGGAAAGAACCAAAATGTCCATCGGCTGATGAATAGATTAAGAAGATGTGGTATACATATACAATGGAGTATTACTTGGCAGTCAAATAGAATGATAATCTTGTCATTTGTAAAAACATGGATGGGACTAGAATGTATTATGCTAAGCCAGTCAGAGAAATAAGAATTAAGTCACTCAGAAAGACAAGCATAACATGATTTCACTTATACGTGGAATTTAAAATACAAAACAGATGAACATAAGGGAAGGAAAGCAAAAATAATATAAAAACAGAAAGGGAGACAAACCATAAGAGACTTAAATACAGAGAATAAACTGAGGGTTTCTGGAGAGGTGTTGGGTGGGCAGAAGGGCTAAAGGGGTGATGGGCATTAAAGAGAGCACTTTTTGGGATGAGCACTGGCTGTTATATGTAAGGGATGAATCATTAAATTCTATTCCTGAAGTAATTATTACACTACATGTTAACTAACTTGGATTTAAATTTTAAAAATTATTAAAAAAGAAAAAAGTAAAATATCTGGATTTCTCATTTCTCTCCACTGGTCATGTAAAAATTATTTCCAAGTATTTCATCAGTTATTCGATATCAAGTTCCAATTAATTACGAAGTTTTCCAAGATCCAATTTTCAATATTTATGCATCTATGAAGTTTAGAACCCTGAAGAAGATAGTAAAATTTTTTAAAGTGACACAAAGGAAGGCACCTGGGTGGCTCAGTCAGTTAAGCGGCCGACTTCAGTTCAGGTCGTGATCTTGCAGCTTGTGAGTTTCAGCCCCGCTGAGGGCTCTGTGCTGACAGCTCACAGCCTGGAGCCTGCTTCGGATTCTGTGTCTCCCTCTCTCTCTGACCCTCCCCCGCTCACACTCTGTCTCTCTGTCTCTCAAAAATAAATAAACGTTAAAAAGAATTAAGAAAAAGTGACACAAAGCTTAAAACCAAGAAATTCTGAGCCATTGTTTACTGAAGACATTAAAAGTATATTTTATGTTTGTGAGTGGAAAGAATCTGTTGATTATATAACATTTATTATGTTTCTTGGTATTTTTCATGATATGACAACATAAATGCAATAGTAACCACCACATTGAGAAAGCATTAATTTGATTTATCAAAAGATTCTAGCTACAATTTACATTTATCAGTATATATGACTTTGAGTTGTTCCTTTAACTTCTCTGAGGTATCTTTTACTCATCTATAAAACTGCTTGACAAATGTATGAGATTATGGTAAGGATACAGTGAGATCAGGCATATGAAATAGCTTTATGCACTGTAAATTGTTATAAAAAACAACTGGTTTTCTTTTTGAATATCTGTTGTTTCATCTGCAAAGACTAAAAATGTGTGTAGCCAAGAGTAGTTGTTCTAACAATAAAAAATAACTGGATTAAGGCCTGTTCATTACTTGCCTATTTTGCCTTTATGAACACATATTTACTGGCCTTCTTTTGCCCATTTCTGCATTTTATTTCAGTCTATGAGATTTGCTAAGACTCAAAGAAGAAACAGGGAGTGTGTATGTGTGTATGAGCATGTGCGTGCATATGTGTGAATGTGTGTGTGTGCGCGCGCGCGTGTGTGTGTGTATGAAGTGATTAGGAATAAGAAGAGGTGATAAGATTGCTAAGTTTTTAAATCCCTGATGTAAATCTCAGTGTTTGCTAGTGAGTATTTATCTAAATGGAGCTCATCATTACAATCAAATGTATAATTATAATTATATTTTTCTATGATAAATGGTTGGTAAACTAATTTTTGTAAAGGTGGCTCAATTCAAAACGTTTTGAGTAATCTTTGATTCCTTCTTTCTTAGTATGTGGCAATTTTAAGAACTACAGTGTCTTGGTGAAAAATGACTACCTGCCTAATAAGGTAGCAATATTTTGAATCCTCATAATTTGATAGACTTGGAACTTCAGCACCCAGACAATGGGACAAGGTCCAAAACAGAGAAATGTTATCAGTAATTTAATTCTATGGAGGCAACTTCAGTAGTTTTGTACTTGTTTTCTCCACTAACTTCCAACCTCAGAGCTATTTCAGAAGGTAATTATTTAAAATGCATTTACATTAATATGGATTTCATTACTGAGAGTATGTGGAAATGACTAGATAAGAGAAGACTTTTTTCAGGTAATTCATAGTTATAATTAACAATATATGAAATTGGGGCTGCTAATTTTGAAAAGTGACAGAGTTTTCTAGCAAAATTTATTCGACTTTATTAAAATGTACTCAATAAGATTCCCAAACCAAAATCAATTCTAGCAGTCTATTTCTGTAATAACATTTACAATTTTAATTATAAAATTAATTTTCCAGGATAGCAAGCTGAAATTAAATATTATAATATTTATGTTGACTATTTTTTACTGGATCACTCATCTAAATAATTAACCTTTTTGTCATTTTGTAAGTCCAAATAACATATTAGAAATATTCTACCAGCAAAGCAGAGTCCTAGAAGGGTGATTTCTAAAAGTTCTTTTCTAAAATTGCTGTATATTGTTAGATTGTCTCATTGTTTTTGAATAATTAAATCACACCTTAGCATTTGAAAGTTATTTAAAATTTTCATTGAATTATAACATAGCTACAGAAGAGTAAACTAACCATAAGTGAACAGTTCAATCAGTTGCCACAAAGTAAAAGCAACAATGTAACAGACTCACAGATGAAGAAATAGAACATTATGAGCCACTGCATCAACCTTTGTTCTGTCTCAATTCAAATTTATCTCCAAACTTCCAATAATGTAGAAAGGTTTTACAGTTTTTAAACTTTGTAATACTTATGCAATAAGTATTATTTTTTGGTTAAACTTCTTTCACCCCGCATCATTTTCGTGCGATTAATCTATGTGGTTACATGTAGCAATTAATTCTCTTTCATTGTTTTATGTAACATACCATCATTTGAATTATCTCTACTTTATCCATGTATGTAATTTATTTACCTGTGTATTTATCTTTTTATGTATATTGTGATTTTTATAAATAATGCTGCTAGTAGAATTCTAGTTCATGTCTTTCAGTTGTGTATAGCTAGCAGTTGAATTACACAAATATATTCAATTATATGGGATGCTGCCTAATGGCTCCATAAAGGAGCTGAATATAATTTACACTCCCCAAAGCATCTAGTAAATTCTTCACTGCTACAATATTTCCAACACTTGCTATTAACAGTATTGTCCTTTTCATCTTATTTTTTGTAGAAAGTACATAATGATGGCTCATTATGATGCTCTCAGCCCTTCTCTAATGATCACTGAAGCTGAAAATCTTTTCATGTTTTCATTGGTTTTCTATTATGTTCACCTCTGAAGTGCCTGTTCAAGATTCTTGCCCATTTTGCTATTGAATTGTCTCTATTTTTTCTGGTTATTTGAAAGATTTACTAATATATTCTAGATATGTGTTCATATTCAGGTTTAAATGTTCTAAACATCTCCAACTCTGTGTTTCACCTTTTTGTTTCTTAATGATATCTATAGTGAAATGAAGTTCTTAATTTTAAAACAGTTCAATGTATTAATCTTTTTCCTAAATGTTGCTACAGCTTTTTACACTTGTTTAAGAATTCTGCCTATCCCAATGTAAGAATTCTTCTGTTATCTAGCAGTTTGATTAATATGAAGTTAATTGTTTTAAGGCAAGGGTCAGATTTGTTTCTACATATCAATCCAATTTACCTAGCACAGGTTACTGAAAAAGATCAGCCTTCTCCTGTCCTCTGCAATGATACCTTCTTCATAAATCAAGTGTCCAAATTATTATGGGTCCGTTTATAGATCCTATTCTATATTATATAACTCTATTTTCATGAAAAATATTGACCTATATTTCTTCTTTTTTTTGTATATGTGTAATATTCTTGTTGGGGTTTGTTATCAAGATTTCTTCTGGCTCATAAAATAAGTTAGGAAGTGTTCTCTCTTTTTCTAATAATATCAAAAAAAGTGTGTGTGTGTGTGTGTGTGTGTGTGTGTGTGTTATTTTTGCCCTAAAATGTATGGAAGAATTCAACAGACAACTAGAACAAGAATGTTCTTCATGGAAAGGCTTTGAGTTATAGATTTAATTTCTTCATTAAATATACAAAAATTATTTAGGTGTTCCATTTGTTTTCTTAATAATTGTGTTTTTTAGATATTTCCATCTAGGATATCTTTATTGCATCTACTGTCTCCTACTGCCATAAAAGTGTTCACTGGTATTAAAAAGTTTGTCAAAACTTATAAACAATGTAACATTTGTAGGATCTGAGGAGATACCATTTTTTCTCATTCCTGATATTAATTAATTGTGTTTTCTCATCTTTTATGAGTTTTGACATGTTGTTTGCATATTATTATGAGGTTAAAATATTTTTTTAATTTCCATTGTGTTTCTTCTTTACCTCTCAGATTTTCAGAAGTATATTGCTTATTTTCTATACTTATGAAGATATTCTAGTTACACTCTATCCTCATTATTTATGGATTCTGTATTTGAGAATTTGCTTACTCACTAAAATTTATGTGTAACCCCCAAATCGGTACTCCTGTCACTTTATTGAGCATTGGTGGACTTGCATAGTGTGGCAAAAAAAGTGACTAACTGATCATATGTTCCCAGCTAAGGTTGGATAAGACAACACACTACCTTCTTGTTTCAGCTTTCATATAGAAATGGAAGGGCAGGGTAAGGAGTAGTGGTATATAGTGTGAGAAGTTCTGGTTCTGGGGCCAGCTGGATGGGATTTGAACTCCAACTCCGGCACCTGCTGGTGGGGCAGCTCCAGGCAAGTCACTTAACATTTCTAAACTTTGTTTTTTCTTTTGCAAAAGAAAGAAAATAAAATCTACCAGGATGAGTATTTTTATTATTTAAGAATATAATTTATGTGAGATATTTAAATTTATGTATGTATTTCCCTAGGAGAAGTGTGGTTCAGTATTCATTTGTTCAGTGTTCACTTTATAGAACATAACTAATGGAAATAATGAGAATTAATCTGTTTCTTTTCTTAAAGGAATTGCTAGTTTAATTGACTTGTGATCCCAATTCTTTTGACTTTGTTGAAGCCAGATTTATGACCTAGTATGTGTCAATCTTGGTAAAAATTTCGAGTGCACATTTGTTGGGTCACTGATATGTACTGTGAGTTGAATTATATTCCCTCAACTTCATATGTTGAAATCCTGCATATCTTTACTCCCCTTGGGAGGTCCCTGATGCTTTCACAATGATTTCTTAATGTTTCTCAGTTTTTCTATTATTTTCTGTAATAAAGTTGATCTTAGATTAGTCCACTATTGCTGAAAGCAGAACTCTCTTTTTCATTTGATTTTATTACTCCATCTAATTTTTCTGTACTCTTATATTTTTGTGTAATTTTGTAAAACAAAACAATATAATTGTATTTACTCCTTCTGCTTATGATTAAACTAAGTGTATATCATGAAACTGATTGGACTTAGCTATTATTTTTTACTTCCAAATTTTTATTTAAATTCTAGTTAGTTAACATACAGTGCAATATTGGTTTCAGGAATAGAATTCAGTAATTCATCAATTACATACAACACCCAATGCTCATCATAACAAGTGCCTTCCTTATCACCCATCACCCTTCTAGCCCATCTCCCACCCACCTCTCTCCATCATTCGTCAGTTTGTTCTCTACCTTTAAGAGTCTGAACTTAGCTATTATTAAGTCCAGAACACTGAAAGAGTTCCCTCCCCCCCTTTTTGGTCAGTGTATCAGCCATGATAGACAAAGTTGGTTACACTATGGAAATAAAAAAAATCCAAACTTAGTGACTTAAAACAAACTGTTTTCCATTTTTTTATTACTCACACTTCATGTGTCTTGGGGTAATAAGGACTCTGTTTTTGCTTAATCTCATCAAAGATCTGGACAGATCTCAAACATCTTTAGCCATAGTGGGAGATAGGAAAAGACATAGCATGTAAAGTTCTGACTCTTAAAATGTTCCACCTTGATATAACACATCTCTTTTGCTCACATTTCATTAGTCAAGTCAAGTGACATGGCTAGGCCTTACTTCAAGGGCACAGAGACATTAAAGCTTACTATGTGTCTAGGAAGAGAAACAGAATATCTCTGAACAGCACTACTGGCTAACATGACCAGTTTTCTAAGTGGCCAATGACCACCATTACCTAGTGACTGAAAAATTGTAAAGTTCTCAAAAGTGGAGAATATGTTCTGTTTGTGATTGCATAAATAGTGTCTAATATAGTTGTATTAGTTTTCTATAGCTGACGTAACAAAGTTCCACAAACATTATAGCTTAAGACAGCACAGATCTATTTATTTATTTATTTATTTATTTATTTATTTATTTATTTATTTATTTATTTTTACTGTTTTGTATGGAAGAAATCTGACACAGGTTTCACTGAGCTAAAATCAAAGTGTTATGAGGCTGTGTTCCTTTCTGAAAGCACTGGAGGGGGACAGGAATCCATTTAGTTTGAGTTGTTAGCAAAACTAAGTTCTCTGTAGTTATAAGACTGAGGTCTCTGACTTCTTGTTGGCTCTAAACTGAGGGCCACCCACAGCTCCTACAGACTACTACATTCCTTAGATCCTGATCCTCTTATTTTCATGTCAAGGCTAGCAAAGGTAGAAATTCTCAATCTCTCTCTCTCTCTCTTTCTCTCCACACACACAGTAGTATTTATGTCTATTATGTATTATATATTATTATATAATACTATATGATAATATAATGTAATATATAATTATATGCATAAATATTTTAACTTAAAAGATACTGAAAGAGAATTTTAAAAATTATATCTTTGCTTGATCAATCTCAACTAAGTGAAGGCCATCTGGTTCTACATATGGGGAAATACAAGCATAGACAAGGACTTAAAATTTTTTCTTTGCTATTAATTAATCTTGATCCTTTAAGGGATAAATGAAATTAATATCTTATGAAGCATCAAAAAGAATGGCCTATGTTGGTTAATGCAAGAAAAACTTCCAACAATCTGCTTTTCTACATGATTCAAGGGGTTTTGCTGAATAATCAGTTCAAATATTTAGAAATTAGTTCTATATATAGTTAAAATAGTAGCATATACTTCTAAGGCATAATGTAATTTTCAAATAAGTATCCTCCGTATTATCCCATCATATCTTCATAATTGATCTATGATATAGGCAGGGTAGGAATTATTAATCCAATTTTACAAATAGTCTGACACTTCTCTCAAAAATTCAATGTAGCTCAGTCTTTTCTTTCAGAGAATCACCCAGCTGTACAGAAACCACAGAAAATGCTTACACAGTTATTCCCCCTACCTCATATGCCAGAGTGGGAGTAGGCTGGTATGTTGGTTGATTGGCTTTTGGCCAGTGAATATCTCAGAATCCACTCTGAAGATGGGTGTTATGCTTTGTCACATGCTAGCTGTATATTTGTGGGCAAAAACAATCACTCTGAAAAATACATGCATTGATATCTTATCTGATTTATAGTTTTATGGCTTTTAAAATGTCTATGTGGAAGTGAGTTTCTACAACCAGAAATAAAATGCAGCATGAAGCCCTTGGATATGCCATTGCTGAAGGTGTTTTGCATTCTTTTTCTGTTAATAAAATTAAATTCCTGATGTGAGGCTAAATCATCGACTATATGATATCATCATGGTGGATAACATTACCATCATTCTATCAGTTCTAGATATTTCACATTTGATATGGTTGGTTATATTAAGAGATAGAACAAAATATTTGTTTGATTGGAGGAAGTTCTGCATTATAATGGCATATTACATCCTATGGGTCATCAAAACCTGTTGCCATCTCAGAAAACCTTGCCAACTGTGGAAGAGACTAAATATTTGTTCTTTTTCTCTATGATGTAGGAGATATGTTTAAATCCAGTCATATCACTCTTTGTAGCACGTGTGTATCAGACTCTTTTTACTTAGCTTAGGCTTTTAGCACACATTATCTCCCTCTAATCCAACCATCTGTTATGTAAGTTTTGAAGTTTTACTTCTCATGTTATAAACTAGATACTATGAAACTGTCATCATTCATTCACATTGTCAGAATTCAAGATACAAGCAACCATTTTCTTCTCTTCTTTCCATTTAATTCATCTCATTTTATTTCTTTTTAGAGTAACTGTAAAATTTAGAAGTCATTCTCATTAAGATCAAGTCACTTTAAACTAGTATGTTCATGCCCAACTATAACTTTTAAAAAATCATCCTTTAAGATGAAACCTTGTGTCTTTTCCCTCCCTAAATTTTGCTACTTTTCACAATTTCTGTTACCTGTCCTTTTGCAAGGATATTATTCCTCCCCCTTTTTTTAAGCAAGAAACTCTGAGACATAAATAGTCCAAAGTATGATATGAACCCATAAAATTTTGCTGATAAAAAATTGTGCTGATAAACATATCAAATGACATTAGATTATTTGATTTAATATTAAGTTACTATTTTGTGTATTCAAATGCATATATTGAATGTTTGTTTAGATATGAGCTCTCCTCTTAAGTAAGTCATTGTTCACGGAGGAAAAATAGACACGTAAAATCAAACTTCAATTTGATATGATTTAGTATTAATAAAGATAGGTAGAAAACACTCTGAGAGGACATGAGAAGGTACTAACCGATGGTAGTAAAAAGGAAAATGATTCATGGAGGATGTGATATTTAGGTTGGTTCTTAAAGGATTATTTTAGTGAGATGTAGAACTGAGTAGAGAGTAGAGTGCAAGCATATTGCAGGCAAAGATAATGGTATGATTTATTAGTTATCTACTGCTGCATAACAAATACTATCAACTTTGTTGTTTGAAACAACACACATTTATTATCTTATAGCTTCCATGTGTCATTTTAGCTAAAGCATGCTTATCTGAGTCATCTGCTTAGGGTCTCACATGGCTGTGATCAAGGGGCTGTTCTGGTTTGCATTTTCATCTGGATACTCCGTTAGGGAGAAATAGGCTTCTAAGCTCATTCAGGTTGTTGGTAGAATTAGTTTCCCTGTGACTGTATGGCTGGTATCCTGACTTGTTACTGTCTAGAAGCTGGAGGCTGTCATTAGGTTGAGGCCACACACAGTTCCTTTCAATATGAGCATTTCAAACATGGATATTTGCCTCTCTTAGGCCAACAAGGTAATTTCTCCCTTTTAAGGGCTTTCAGCTGTTTAAGCCAAGCCCACCTAAGAGAATCTCCCTTTTTATTAATTCAAATATTAAACCTTAATTACATTTGAAAAATCCCTTTACTTTTGCTATATAATGTAAATTTATCACAGGAGTGATATTTCATCATTTTTGTCATCTTCTATTGATTAGAAGCAAATCACAGCTATCACCCATGCTTAGGGAAAAGGATTATTCCAAGGTGTGGCCACCAGAGTTTGGGAATTGTTGGGGATTACTGTAGAGTCTGACTGCCATAATGGGCAAAGACAAGTACCCATGAAATAATATAATACTGCAAAACCACAAGTACTGTAGTTCCATCTAGTACTAAGATAGAATGTAACATGGGTAGAGGTAAATAAAAGTCAGAACCTATTAACTTTGAGTATCATGTGAAAGAGTTTGGATCCCATGTTCCATGCAGTGAGAAGCTATTGAAGAATATTCAGAGTAGAGCTTGGGTACAATCAGTCTGGAACCAGTGAGCAAGATGAATGCAATAGACTGATCTGGAAATAGGGAGATTGGTTAGCACACCCTTTCAATAACCCAGAGAAAGGAGGATGGGAATTTTGGCAAGACTCAGGAAGTGAAAAAAGGAAAAAGAGAAATAAGATAGAAAACTAGATTTAAGAAAAATGATTCTCATTGAAGATGGGAAGGAGGGAAGGATGTGAGATGACTTATTTTTGTCTAAACTGGCTATGTAATCTCTGGTTCAGGGGCTTCCCAACCTGAGGTTGAATATAAGTTTTTACCACTGTATTAAAAAAATATCACTTGAGCATCTATTTTATGCTAAACACTCTATTAGGCATTTCATGGAATTCATATATTTACTCAATTTGTTATCTGCCTCAAAGAGTGTATAAGACACAATCTAAATGACTAGATATATAAAGTAGTGTATAAAATAATATGTGATGGAATGTAATGATAAGGTGTCTAAAAAAGTAATTTTATGAAGGATTGTAAGTCAAGGCAAGATTTAGAAATGGAGATTGGGGCTAATGTAGGGTTTTTTGAGTGGAAGTTAAAGAACTTGAGCTTTGCTCTATAGGTACTAGAGAAATCAATGAAGGTTTTGAAGCCTGAGAGTGATATTACCAAAGCAGTGTTTTCTGAAAACTAATTTGCAAATTGATGAACATGGTAGGTTTGGTGGAGAGTCTGGCATGGAGACTCTTTTAGAGGCTATATTTATATCCTTGGGTTGAAGAAATATGGATTTGGGCCAGTGAAATTGGAAAATGATACAAGGTAGGAATGATTGTCAAGAACTTTCACCAAAACTGCAGTAGGTTTGTGGTTTCAGAAAATTGCCACAATGGGCACCTGTTTATTTGATATTTTCATCTCCTGACTAGAATTTAAAAAGCATCCTGTCCTACATATCAAAGTCACTATGAGTGCACATTACACCTTTTATGTGCCTTTGGCATGACCCTTGACCATAAGCATAAAAATCAATCATTATTGTTTTGTTAGAAATATGTACTTCTTCTCCACCTTAAAGCTAGAGATTCCTACTCTAATGGATAATAATTATTTTATTAATAATACTATTGTAAAATTCTATTGAACGTGTATTGAATGTAGATAATATTCTGAAAACTCAACAAGAATTATCCCTTATAATAAATCCTTTGGTTGTAAAGCCAATAACAGATGAAGAAGCTGAAGTGAAATAACTTGCTCAGATTTATACCCCTGGTCAATAGCAGAGTCAGAATCCTAATCTAGATTATGGACGGAAGTCTATGGCATACTCCTCACCATTATGCAACGCTCCTAGATTTAACACTGTGTAAAGTAAACATGCAAGCAAACAAACACTATTAACACTTTGTAACATTTCAAATTGTTTCTTTAACTATTTTCTTCTTTTTGGATTGCTTTCCTACTAAACTATTTCTGCTTATGAATGATATGGCTTTTCCACCTTATGTTACTACCCCCAAATGAGGAAAAATTAAATGTTAATGAAGTTGGCTCAGTATTTTTTGCATAATAAATTGGAAAGGAGAAGGAAGGAATCTGTCATCTGAAATCTATTTAAAAATATATTTCTGTGTTGACAAATTTTGATACATAATAATATAATAATCTAGTTTTAAGTATTATAGTCATCTTGGGCAAAACTAATGTACAGCCTATTCAGTTAAATGCTCCTAATGGCATAATCTAAAGTCACTATGAAGTCTTGTGTTCAATAAACTTCTCCATTGTTTCAGGAGCCTTTCCAGAGAATGAATCACTCTTATTTACTTACTCATTTATTCAACCATGTGTTCTTTCAACAGTGGTAGACATGGTAAGGATATTGGCAATGCAAAAATGAAGATGAGATTGTGAGTTTTTTGTCTTTCTATGGGCAGACTTTGAATTACCTTTGGAACTGGAAGAGGAGTATATAGAGAGAAGTGATTCCAATCTTTGGACAGATTCCTTACCTCATTTGTTAAAGAGTACTATCAAGAAAGATAGCCAATATCAGGGGCTGTGGTAGGAAATAAGCTTCAGGGTAAGGTCTCACCAAGTGCAAGCACTCATTAGGAAGTGTAGGTCAGAGGATGAGAAGGACGTGTGAAAGCCCTCCTAAAAGCAGAAGGATATTGAGTATATTGATAATTGTCCACTGATACTTCTGTTTGTTCAGTGAAGAATATTCCCTTATCTGAAGCTAGAACAAATTTGTTATAAAAACCAAAATAAGAAAATTAGACATTAGAAAAATAGGATGAAAAAGATGTCTGTGGCCCACATTGACAAAAGTTAATTTATGTAATTAACCAGAGTATTTTGACAAGACTATGCCAAAATAACTTCCTTGAACTGACACGTTTGTCGTTCATAAAATATCTTTTTAAGGTAGATCAAGTTATAGTACTCTCAACCTTCAAATGGGTAACATGAGTTTGTTACTACACTTCCATGAATGGATAGTAATGCTTAACTTTCAAACAGTCAGTGATCCATTTAACCTCTCTTGTTGTAAGGAGGAGATAGCTTTATCGCTGGTCTAAATAACAAATCTCTTATTTTTTTTAATGTAATATGTAGTCTGAAAAAAATAGGGATACAAAAAATACAAAAATTGGCAAATTAATTTTTCAACTAAAACTAGTAGTTATATGGGGTAAACTAGTAGTTATATGGGGTACCTGGGTGGCTCAGTTAGTTCAGCATCAACTTCAGCTCAGGTCATGATCTCACAGTCTGTGGGTTCGAACACCACATGGGGTTCTGTGCTGACAGTTCAGAGTCTGGAGCCGGTTTCAGATTCTGTGTCTCCCTCTCCTCCTGTTCCTCCCTAGCTTGCATTCTGTCTCTCAAAAATAAATAAAGATTTAAAAAAAATTTTTAAAGAAATATCCATTAAAATGCATTCATTTATTAGAATGTATTTATTGAGCTGCCGCAGTGAACTAGACACTTCTAGGCTCAGGGAATAAACATAATACCTTTTGAAGGAAATAAGAAGACTTTGAACACAAAAGTAATGTGATTGAGGAGGAATTATGAGGTGATTCGTAGAATATAAAAGAAAATTTAGGCAGAATAAGAAGATGAGTGGGATTCTTTGCTGTATTGGTGGTCAGGGAAGGGAGGAGAAACATGGAGTAATTATAGGGTAAACCCTGTGAATATCCAGGGACATGATGTCTGAGGCCAAAGAAACAGCACAGACAGAAACATTAAGGCTTGGCAGGTTCAAGGAATTGTCAGGAGGGTAATGTCCCTGGAATGAGCCTTCAGCTGTAGGACATAGGATCAATTTAAGATATTAAAGCACAAAATTAGTTGGCTGGGACAGACTAGATCCAGCAAACAGAAATGAGTAAGTATCTGCACATAAAAATGTTATTAAAACTCTTTGAACTATGTGTAGTCTACTTACATCACTTAATACTACATGAGGCATCTGTAAATAGCCATTCTTTTCCTTGAATCTATGTACCTATCCTAAAACCTGATGTCTTTTCCTACTAGTGCATTTCTGTTTCCTCTTGTTGATTTTGCAAGAGTTTTATTCCAAACAGCATTATTCTGATTCCTTTTTACCTCAGTCTACTATCTTCATTATTGGAAGACAGACTGATATTTAATTTCATTTAATTCACACCAACTATTTTGTAGTAACAATGCCCTTTTTAACATTAAATTTAAAATTAGGGGAGCCGGGGGGCTCTTCTGTATGTTATTTAAATGGGCTTATTTAATAAAGTATTGAAACATTTTTTATGTAAAATGAACAATTAATTCCTTATCTGTAAACCGAATCTCAACGCAGAATGTCAACAGTCCCAAATGTGGACTCTACCTCCAAACATTAAGATTTGACATCTTTGTGTGCTTATGTTATTGGAACATTCATCATGATACACTGTAAACAAATGAAAGATAGTTTCCTAGTTGTGTGAAAATAAATAAATAAAAGGGACAAACATATGAACAACAGAGCTGTCACCTTTTCTCTTTTCAATCTCGTTGACAGGAACATTAACATTTCCACATCTGGCCTTTAGATGGATACAGTATATTTATTTAAAATTTAAAGTAACCTTTTAGTCCTACTGATTTTTAAAGCTATGTGAGTGTTTTATTTTTCCATCTGGGGAAATTTTGCAAGTCAGATTTTATGCAACCAACCCAAAATGAGCACAGTGTGTTAAACAACTGAGAGTTTCAACTGTTTTAGTGACTCTGGCTCTGAGGAAAGATTGTGATATTATATTTCAGGCCGTTTTTGTCTAATGGTAATTTTATTTTTATTACTTTATGCAGCCAGCTCAGCACTGGAGCTTGGCTATGGAGTAAAGGGCATGTGTTTTTGAAACTATTATTACCATCTCCAGTTTTTTTAGACATCTTTGTTTGGTGGCATTTCATCCCCATGCACTAAGTAGGCTTTTTTTTCCCTTGCGTGCAATACTTAAATAAAGATGATTCTAACTTTCTTTCAGGTCTTGTAGTTGCCTTGATCTCTTGGGTCTGCATTTTAGGGAGATGGTTTGAAAAATAAAGCACTGTAATCATTAAAGGTCCACTGACAATCACTTACCTTCTATAGATATGCTATAATACCTCACAGAAACTGAAGTTTCTTACTGACGATACGCATTTCTTGTGAAAATTCAGAGTCCCTTTCATGTTTGTATGGAGACCGTTTTCTTAGATTCTGAATATAAATTTCCAAGGTAGAATATTATGTCCCATTTGTTTGTACTCTTCCAACCAACAATTTACTATGTGATGTACGATACATGTCTGAGGACGCACACACGGTGGGAGGTGATGGTAATGGAAGGCACTCAGAAAGAGGATCCTTAACTGCATTACTTATTACTCTGTGTATCCTGAAGTCCAAGAATAAAAGACCTTTCTTTCCAGCTCCTTATAATGTTCACATATTCTCTTCTTCACTAAATGCCTCATTAGCTTTATCTTAAGTGCGCTTTGTTTACCCAGAAATTTGTGTTCATTGTTAAATAAGACTATTTTTCAAAGTGACAAAAACACTCTATTGCCATTGTGCTACTTTGAAATCTGCTACAAAAAGTGTTCTGCTTAAAAATCAAAACACAAATTGTATGCTTACGTCTAAATGCTCTCAGATTAAAATCTTTCCGAGACCTCTCTCCATGTGACATCCCATTAGTTCACCTCTGTTTGGATTAGGTCCAAATTCATGTCTACCACACAGTGATTGATGCTCTGCTCTCTGGTGCACAGCATGTGCTCATGACCCAGGTATCAAATGTTTATCCGACCTTATGTGCCTATTCGGTGACAGTCCTCACTTTGGGAGTGTCTGCTATCTAATTCGTATGCTAGGTCTTAACCAGATGTGCAGTCATAGGAAAGAGGATGGCTCAAATTTTACCTAGGGGTTATATGCCTGTGGTGACCATTTTTCTAAACCCAAAATTGAGACAAATTGGTTGACAAATATGAATAAACTTGTGGGCACAGAGGAGATAATATTTTTAAATAGAACAATCTTGGAAAAATTCACAAACCCAAGTACACAGACACCACAGACACACATATCCTTGGTTAAAAGCAGAGCCACCCATTCCCCTCAACGGAATTGACCTCTGATCACTGGTAATGTTCCAGATTTATTTAGTATAGAGATATGGATGCACTGTGTGCATATTTCATTTCAGTCAGTTTAATTTACAAAGGTTTGGAGATTTATGTCAAGAATGTAGTTAAATGTTATATATGTTTTTAATAACCCAGTGAATCCAAATTTAATTTTATGTTTCAATATAGCAGTTTATGAATTTATAGTAAATACAAATTCAAAGCCCTTCACCATTGGGATTTCACATAATTTTTTAATTTCCAAACTTTCAAACTATGTGTATAGCTCATAGTATTATATTTTGTTGACTAAGAGAACAGCAAAAATACTGCTTTGAACATGTAAATGACGTATCTCACACCATTCTAAATATTAAAGTAATAGCAATCCCTGACATCATTCTGACATTATATTTTCTGTAAAGACATACATATACATTAAGCACATATATATGCTTATTTATATTTAAAATTGTAGATCAATTTTTGAGAGTTTTTAAACTTCTTTTAAGAAATAAATATTTCCAAGTGGCTTAAAAAGCAAATGTTACAATCATGGCAAGGATTTCACAGTATAATTGCCAATAAAAGTATTTCAAGAAATTCGTGTTGTTTAAGGGTCCATGCAGACATCTTGGAAAGTCATCTTGGAAAATCTATAATGAAGGTAACACTTATGAGACTAATTCTCTTCCATATGAAAAAAAAATACAGCCTTGACATTGATGTATGCAATATATTTTTAAGATGACATTTACACAGTACTATTCTTGCTAAGAAAAACTAACAATTCAAAGAAGAAAGCTTTTTTTATAGTATAGTTCAATATGACTGAAAAAGCCTCATGTTCCAATTCCCACACTTTTTCTACTCATTCTTTGAACAAGTCAATGCTAGCCTAATGGAAATAGTTTTTTAAATCATTCAATATGTATAGTGATCCCATTACGTATAACACTAAAATATTTATCTAAGGAAATTTAGGTGATCAGATGTGATCTTTCAAAACCAAAAGATAAATATCATACAATGCTTTCAGTTTTATTAATTGTAAGAAATGAGCACATCTGTGCGTGTTTGTATCATATGTCTGAATGATAGAATATGAGCTATGCTTAGTTAAACTGGTTGGTAACAACAAATGGGATATGGCAGCATGGACTTTATATAATAAGATCAAATTTAAAAAGTACCTTTAAAAGTTAGTGAGGAAAAAATGAAAAGGACTAAGTTCAAGGGCAGGCTGAGTCAACTCCACAATATAATACAGAAAATAATTAATGAGCATGAGACACAAAGTTCAGTTCACAGATTCAGGTGTTAAAGAAATATAATTTCATCTTCTGAAAGTTAATTTTAAATTCTAAGCCTCTGTTCTGTTGGGTGGATAAAAAGAAATTAACACATGTTCCTTATGGGCATAGCCTCTACTCCTGCCATTGACTTCTGTATTGTGATTCCGAAATCTTACACTGTGCTCTGCTGAAGCTGTGTTCCTAGGGTTACGTCCACATCGCCCAGTACTCACTTCAATAGCCAGCTTGGCCTCTCCAAATGCAGATGGTTCCTGCTGCTCTTTGAGACATGGAGTTCTTTATTTCTATCAATTTAGATTCTTGACATAGGCATTTTTCTCTGGATTATGTTACATTCCTGGTGAGCTGCCCTGACTATAAGCAAAGAACCCATCAATTTCCTTCCTTTTCTCCTCTCTGCCTCTCATCTCTTCTCCTCCCTGGTAAAAATACCTTTTCAGTCTCATATGGCTAAGACCACTAAGTAAAAATTTCAAGTAGGCCTGATGATGTATGTAGTCAGAAAAAGAACTTGGAAGTTTATAACTGTGGCCAAGCGAGAATCTCCTCACATTATAAATTGTGTAGAGACGAGTACCACGACCCCTATCCTCCTGTGGCTTGGAATAGAATTGAGGGAGGGAGTCCACAGTTCTGAATTCCTCTCATCTGGAAGATTCCTCATTTCATACAGGTTTGTAAGACCTCTGAATTCACAAAACACCTTTATGTAGGCACAGGCTCCCAAGGATATAGACATCCACTCACTCATATACTAATCTTGTGTTTGTCCTTTGCAGTAAACTTTGGGTTGGTAGTAAAGCAAACTGAAAGCAACCTTGCACAGGTCTAAGACACTTTCCCAGACTTGGAGCCACGCCAGCCTTGGTTGTCAAATCTACCTCACTTTTCTGCTCCTGTCTATCATCTCCCACTCTGAGGCCATGGGTTTTGGAAACAGTAGGCAGAAAATCTGCTGTCCTGAGCAGAAAGGAAAATGCGATGAGTGCAAGTAAGAAAATAAAAGTTAACATTTTAAACTATTACCAAAGTATAAATCCAAGTATAAGTGAACAAGAAAAACACCTCTATGTCACAGAACATGAGCATAAATAATCAAGAACTTTTATTCTTTAGATTTGATATTTATAAGAAATAGAAGCATACTGTAGATAATTGTGAAAGAACTATCATATTATATGTAGCAAGAAAAAAAAAAGATGCAAGGGTTCATTTTTTTCCAGAACACCTCAATTCACCAGTGAATCTCTCTTGCTTCTGAGTGACATTTTTTGGTGATTCACTTGCTGCCCAAGATTTGGAACATCTCTAGGCTGGACCTGGTAGAAATTGTGCAGTAGGTATATTTCTCTTATGAACCTGTGCCATTCCTCTTCTTATAAGATTGATTTACCTGATTTCTTTGTGTTCTCTTTCCTTCTTTCTTCTTAAAACCTACTTTGGAAAGGCCATGACACAACATTCATAGCATATTTAGAAAACAACTCAGTAAATAGGGAAGTTCTCTTTGGAAGTGAACAAATACTTCTAGAATATCAAGCCTTTGGGGATCAATGTCCCACTTCTGTGTCCCTTTTCTAAGGACATAAACATACTTCCAATTTGAGACCAGTAATTATTTTAGTAACAACTTGTCTGATAGATTTTTCTTCCTCCACATATTAAATATTCAAGAGTTGTAATTCAGCCCTTCACCTATATATTTTACTTGATGTTAAATGGAGAATTCTACAAGATTAATTTAGAACTTGGAGAAAAAATTTCAAGCAAGTAGGGACAGGCGCTTACAGAGAAAGCAACACATGATACAAATATTGGGGCCTCTGGAAATCAGTGTAGAATTATATTCTCTTCTCTCTTCCATTCTTCACTATCTTGCCCATAAATAAAATTTGACTGTAAGTTTATTTTCATGCCATGACTATAAAGATACAGGAAAATACATTTAAGTTCAGTTTTCAATGAATTTTGAATAATAATACAAATCTATGAAATTCAGGGATTGGAAGGAGAGGAAGCCTTCTTATTGATGAGAGTAGCTTTTAACTTAAGGATTATTTTCAAGATTTTACTTAAATGATAATAACTTCATATCTGGATAGGAATATAATGTTATAGAGAATACAGAGAATTACATATGATCATCTCAACGTTCTATGCTGGTGCTCCTCTACATGACCAAGTAAGGCTCAAAAGAAATCCTACTCATTAAAAAAAAGTTTTTAAAGGTGGAGAGGGGGGCGTCTGGGTGGCTCAGCCAATTAGGCATCTGACTTAGGCTCAGGTCATGATCTCACAGTTCGTGGATTAGACCCCCACATTAGTCTTTGTGCTGAAGGCTTGGGGCCTGGAGCCTGTTTCAGATTCTGTGTCTCCCTCTCTCTCTGACCTTCCCCACTCATGCTCTGTCTCTCTCTCTCTCTCTCTCTCTCAATAATAAATAAACATTAAAAAAATAAAAAATAAATTAAAAAAGAAAAAGAAGAAATCCTACTGAATCACATGCAAAGTAAATTTCAGTAATTGAGTTACATAACCCATTGGGGTCATCATTATTTTGAGAATGTATGTTCTTATTAAGCTTTCACACAATTTTTTATCAAATGTGCATTTGGAAAGCTTCTAACATTTAGAAGCCATGGGACCCTAAGTAGTTTGATTTGAAGTGATGATCATGGTTTGCTTTCAGTTGAATTGGGACAGAAATTTTATTATGATTACAGTAATTGGCATATTTTTATGGATTCATTTTCTAATTTGGCACCCATTCAACTTCACAGCTCAAGCTACAGTAGTGGCATGATGGATTACTGTGGGTTCTTTTCATTATTATTAAATTTAATTAATTTTTGCTCAGGTACCCAGATGTGAACAGCATCAGGCTTCTAATCTAATAATACAGACTGTTTGGAAAATATGTGCTGTCAATTAGAGACATTTTGTAATGGAAACAATAAAAAAGAATCATTAATGAAAAGTAGTTTGCCTCCCAATGTAGTTGGCGCTAGTTAATCAAAGGTACTTTGAAATTGAAGTCATTAATAAACTTTTCTTGTTTTTATACCAACAACGTGCTCTGAGATTTATTTTCGAAATTAGAAAGGTATTTTGAAAAAATGACTTAATGTATTTTGCTTTTTATAAAAATGGTTTTCTTCACCACCAACATATGTTAAAAATAATAAGAAAAACAACTAAGAAAATAAGGATTTGAATTTTCAGTGAAAAAAAAATCCCTGTAAGGGCTCCTGGGTGGCTCAGTCAGTTAAGCCTCTGACTCTTGATTTCAGCTCTCATGATCTCACAGTCATGAGATTGAGCCCCATGTCCAGCTCTGCACTGGGTGTGAAACTGCTTAAGATTTTCTCTCTCCCTCTCCCTCCGCATTTCCCCCACTCACACAACATGTTCACGGGAGTGTGTGTGCTCTCTCTCTCTCTCAAGAAACAAACAAACAAATAATAATAAAGTAAATTCCCTGTAAATTTAATTAGTACTTTTGCAGAGATGGAGGTGATGAACATTTTTACTTACTCTGCTAGTTAGTCTCCTAGTTGTTCCCACATCCATTGTTTTTAAAATGCAGGAAATATTACATGGAGCCCCTTACCTTCTACCTGGAGCAATTTGAATCAACAAGAAGCAATAGCAGGAGACAGAAGGCAGGGAGAAATTGGAGTATTTCTTTCTGCTTTCCTCCCTTCGTTGGCACTCTAACTCTGACAGCCACTGAATCTCCTTCTTCATAGCTCTTCACTGGGCTCCAGTAAAATATTCACTCCTTTCCAGATGTAGTAATTGTTTCCTAGTGTTGCTAGTCTCTGGATGCTACAACATCCCTCATTTGCTCTTGTCTTTATATCTGTACATATACCTCAACTAAAGGTTCTTCATTTAACCCATCCCAAAGGATTCTGTGTTCTTCTCAGACATAACTCATATAGAGTCAAAACATCTAACTAGCTTGTTTTTGGAATAATGGACTAGGAGTTTCTATACTATTTTCATATATCATTTCATAAGGATAAGCACAAATATAAGGATACAATTCAGCATATTAAGATTTTTACATGCCATGAAGTTTTTCTTGAGGTAAAATCTACTCTATGTGCCCTTAAGGAGAACATTCTTTTTTCACTAGACTTGATGAGTCTCATGACTTGGAAGCAGTAAGAATTTAAAATCCTATTAGTCTTTATTTCATTTTGACATAATATGACATTAAGAAAATGATGCCACCCCTGAATCTTTCAATAAGTAAGGTCAATCTTATTATTTATGTACATTATAATCGGGAAACTCTTGGTAATTTGCATCAATGTGTTGGAATGTTCATAATTTCAGAAATAATATCAGCTACCTAAGAACCTGCAAGAGTTCATTGAACTTATTTCAGTGTTCTTATTTTAATATACTTTCAAATTTGCATTACTTAGAATGATTTTAATGTTAATACAATATTCCATGTTTATTCTGAAGTTGATTGAAAACCTTTTATCATCTCCCTTTTGAGTGTAACCATTGTCATTAAAGAAATGCCTCTTGTTAATGTTTACCATGAATGAAATGCGACAGTTAATATACCGCTGAGTACAATACTATTTTCTGATAGATTCATGGGATCTATCTGGACATCACTCCAAATATTAATATTTAATAAATTCCAGCACTATGTAATGTGTTTCTAATCTGCAAAACTACAAGCACTTATTTTAGATATCTGGTATTTATGTAAGTTCAAGAAGGGCAGTGTTTACGTCTGACAAATGCCCATTTCTGACTGATTTGTAGCCTAAAGTTTTCATGTAGTCCCTAGAATGTAGAAGATGCTAATTAAATGCTTAAATGAATAAATGAATTTCTGATTTGAAATATTTTAAAAGAATTGCTTAATCTAGAATAATTAAAAGTTATCATTTGTTAAAAAGCAAATCTTTTTAACAATGTTTTAGTGAAATGATTCCATTTTCATTTGATGTATTCTGTTCTTTGCTTTAGCATCCATTAACTCTTTACAAATCTCAATTTAAGTGGTTAGCTGTTGCATTACTCAGGTTTATTTACAGGGGTTTTAATATGGTTATGGGAAAAATACTTTGACTTCAAGCTTTTAGAATGTGTTTACTCTGAAATAGTTTTCTTTGCATGATAAATTTGTTTATTCACTTCAGATATTATGATGTCCTCTTATGTAATGACACAGAATAACTTCAGAATCATGAAGCACCAGTGGAAAACACAATGCAATGTTTATAACTTCATGTTTCATTTCACTTTTATGTCTCTGAGTTATTTGAGGGTATATGCCGAACACTGAAACTTTGCCCTCCAGAAGAACTCTTTGCCCTTCTCCACCTTCCATAGCCCCGAGGAAACTGAATTTTATAAATTGGATCTCCCAGGCTCCTTTGCCCTCTGGATTTTGAGGTGTGTTCAGGCACTGCGAGGGCCAAGGAGAGGCTCTACAGGAGGAGAGTGAGGTGGGACACTCATTGCCCTGCTCCCTACCTGCGGGGGTGTGTAACTTTATGGAAGGCCTTATCTCCTTTGGGTGATTCTCTCCTGGAACTACAGCCATCTCCATAACTGCTCTCTTCCTTGCTTCTTTAGCCTAGAAACAGACACACCTCCCTGTTGTGCTGGCTTTGAGTACACACCAACCCTTATTCCTGTCGCCTATCCTATCTATGGCTCTATAAACAGTCTCTAGAATTAACTCACTTAAGTGTGTCATTATGCTCCTTCAAGGACCTTAACTGATGCAAGACATTTTCTTAAATAGGTGCATTTTTAAGCTGTTTTTACTTCTTCCAGATGATTCACTTGGAAATGTGATTTATTTACTCTGTCTTCCAAAAAGATTTATTCTTACTGACATAGATTTGTTCATTGAAAAATAAATGGTTGGCATGGAGAACTTAATATTATCAAACATCTTAATTCAATAAACTTGTTTTAATTACATTTCTAAGTAGTTGTGGAGAGAAAATTTCCAAATATATTCAACAAGACTGCATCATTATTTAAAAATATAAGTATTTTCATACATAAAGATAAGATGATAATCTACTTCTTCTCAGATTAATTTGCAAACATATATATGGGAAGTGACATGATAGCCCTGATATTCTACAGCATAAAACACATTAACATTTATAAAGGTAATCATTAATCGTATTTGCCAGGACACTATGATCCAGTCATAACATCATTTTTCAGACTTTGCCTATTATTAAAATGCCATGTTGACTTAGATTATGTCAGGATATAACATTGCCAAACTAGTTGATTTTGATAAGTCAAAGCTAAAAGACAGAGCAAAGTAGACATGCCTTTACCAAATGACCCCTTTAAGATTTATTATTTTTAACAGTACTTCCTACATATAAGCAATTATTTCTGTAACACTTCATTATTTAAAAAAAGTAAATTTGCAAATAATTTACCATTATATTTATTATTAAGTGATTCAACTAATATTTATGGGGCACCTACTTTTCTGGCTTGTTGATGTCTGGTGTCTCCAGGAATAAAATAAATCAGTCTCATGGAACTTACATTCAAGAAGTGCTAGAGAGAGAGTAAATATGAGTAACCAACATACATGGGTAGGTGCTGATAATGCTATGAGGAAAAAATAAAGATGGAAAAGGGATGCGTCTGGGTGGAGCTATCAGACAATGCAAGGTGTAAGAACAATTTAACTTCCTTGTTCCACCTCCTGTCTTTTGGATTATTGTTATCATGTTTTTCATTTTATGTATACATTAAACCCTAGAAATGACTGTTATTGCTTTTTTGTGCAGTTAATATTTATTTATGTCTTTTCAGATAATTATTATTTTACTGTTTTTTATTCCCTTCTGCTTCATTGGACTTCCATTTGGGATTTGTTTCTTTTCATTAGGAATCTTTTATTTCCTTTATGTTATTTAGAGTGATAAATTCAGGATTTTTGTTGTTGCTGTTCAAAAATTGTCTTCATCTTTAATCTTAAAGGAAAATCCCTTAAGTTTAGGACTCTGACAATTATTTAATTTTAGCATTTTAAGATCCCAGTCCTTCTAGCATCCATTGATTTTGTTGCAAAGACATATCTCAATTAATTCTCTCTTCAACTGTATCCAATCTGCTGTTAAATCCAGCCATTGATTTCTCAATTTTAAATATTGTAGTTTATTTCAGTTCTAGAGCTTGCATTGGGTTTTTATAGCTTTCAATTCTCTGCTAAAATCTCCAAGTTCATCTGTTATCTTTTTCAACATATTAACCATGGTTATTTTAAAGTCTGTCTCATAAATATTTTATCAAGAGCTCCATGGGTTATGTTTCTATTGTCCATTGTTTTCCTTTAATTTTTTCCTTGTTGTCTTAATACTTGTATGCCTGTTATTTTTGAGTGAGTATTAAGCATTGCAAATCTTAATGAGGCTTCAGATGATGATGATATAATCCTCAGAAGAGAATTTACATTTACCTCTGGTAGACTGGGAGCATTCTGGAAGCTTTAAGCCAATGTTAAGGCTTAAAATGATTTAAAGCTGGGTTCCAACCTGTGTACAAAAGTGACCTATTTTGATTACACCCTTACTTATCTTAACCAAATATGGGAGATTTAACATGCCATCTCTTGTAGTGCCTAGACTGGAATTTTTGTTCCTCCAGCTTCATAACATTTCAAAGGTTCTTTCAGTTTCCCAGCCACTCAATTACCTCACCCGAAATCTTTAGAAACTCTTGAGGCAAAAGCAGCCCCAAATATTGGGTGTACCTCTCTTCTTCCAGACCTTAGCTTTCTCATACTTCATTGCCTTATTGGTTTTTCATGCTTTCAAGTAAATATTCCTTAACTTTTCTCATTTTTCTTAGCAAGAGAATTTCTCAATCTGCCATGACTGAAAGCATAAATCTGCCCATAAGTTTATTCTTGAAGCCATAAGAAAACAAGTTCTAATCAGTAGATCCATAGAGATCAGAGAAACAAAAATATTGGGTAGATGTCTGCCAGTTTCAGAAATTCAGCCTTAAAATTTTACATGCAGATTCTGAACTAAAAAGAGTAGATTCTAATGTAAAGGGTTGTGATTGAGTAGACTTGAACTGCTTCATTTTCATCTTATATATACCCTCAACTTGTATATACAAGATTTTAAAAGAAAATGGTGTAAAATTAAGTTTATGCAAAGGCTTTAGAACGCAGAGACATACAAATTGGAGAAAAAGGGATTAGTGTAAATTACAAGGATTTTTTTTAAGATCCCATATTCAGGCATAAAATTTAATTTTCTTGAGGTATGTGAGTGGCTCAGTTAGTTGAAGTTTCGATTTCGGCTCAGGTCATGATCTCACAGTTTGAGCTCAAGCCCTGCATCAGACTTTCTGCTGTCATCACAGAGCCTGCTTCAGATCCTCTGTCTCCCTCTCTCTGCCCCTCCCCCACTCACAAGCTCTCCCTCAAAAATGAATAAACTAAACAATTAAAATAAACAAATAAATAAAATTTAATTTTATTTGCAGTAAAAATAATTTTACAGGTATGTATTTTTTACTTGATTTAAACTTCATGTCAATTTTAGATATCAGTCTTTGCTTTCCACTGTTACCCTAAAAAGTTAAAAAGGTAATATTACCATAACAATGAGTAAAATTTGGACAAAATTATTGTATACCACCATTCTATCAAATAATTCATGTTTATTTTTTATCTTCTAGTACTTATCCACAAATATGTTTATTTTTTACAGAGTTGCAGTAAGATACATAATAATTCACATCCTTTTAAAGAAACTAATAATATAATAAAATACCTCACCATTTAATTTCATTAAATATTTAAATGTTTGCATTAAAATCCCAATGTTTCCTAATTAGTTTCATTCCTAATTATTTTGTTTTCTTAAACCCTACTCCAGGGAAATCAATAATCCACTGTTGTTTCATATTTAACAGCATTATTTTGGAGATAGATTTGGATTTGAACAAGGACTCTTCCACTTCTCACATCATTTATTTCCCTGAGACTGAGTTTCAGCATCTGTAAAATGGGATAATAAGAAAACACTTAAAAATGACTATAAGGATTAGTGCTAATTCAAGTAAAGCCCTAATCATGGTCTGGCATGTAATAAGTACTCAACAGATAAATATCAGTTTAACAATCTCATCTAATCTCAAATAATCAGAATTTGAACTAAAATAATGCATACATACTAGTCAAGAAGAAAAGAACTCTAGCTTTGATATTAGAATGATGGCTTTATATCCTGGCCCCATCACTGACTGGCTGGCCACCTCAGAAGTTACATAACTTTTCAAATCCTGAGTTGTCCTTTCTGGATTTTAGAGAGAGAAAAGCTAATAAAAAATCTGCGAAAATCATTAACACAGTGCTTCACACATTAAATTCAGTATTAAATTCCTTTTCTCTTAGCTTTCTACTATTAAACTCATAGAACATGATTTGTCTCCATGAACATTATCCTCTCTCTAATCCTTCTCCAGTGACTCAGCAAATAGGTTAGAAGCCTTTCTCTTGACAATTGTAGTTTTTAAAAATAACAATGTTTTTTTTTGTTTGTTTTTTGACTGTTTTGAGTGCTTTTTGACTATTCTTGGGTGCAAGAAGTTTTCAGGAAAAAAGTGCTATGTTAATTTGAATAATATTTACCCTACTGTGACGGTCAGAACCTGACATAATAAAAGTCAATTATTCCTTTCCTGAAGCATTGCATTTTTAAGGAAAAGAGCAGGGGACTCTGTTACAGATAGATTCAGTTTTAAATTTGGGACCCCGACAATTATTAGTTCCATACATTTAAGAAAGTTATTTAACTGATCTGAGTCCCAGTTTATCTATCTGTAAAAGTTGGCTGATAATATCTGCTCTTAGAATCAAGTAAAGGCTACAGTGAAATAATGCATGTAAGATAGTCACTCATCTCCTAACTGTGAAGAAAAGATTAATCTTCTCTTATTTTAATAACTTATCAGGTACAGCTATCCAGAGAACCATACCTGTGTATGTTGTATTTGTTTGTTCTTATTAAGAACTTTTACAAATAAGAAACCTGTAACTGGACACCCAATTTTTTTAATGTCATTTTACTCAGTACGGACTGTGGTTACAGCCTCTCTCTTACCTGAGAGGCTAGATAGAGCTCTTCACACCAACATTAACTCCATCTTTGGCAGTTCTATATCATTCAACTCCTCCTCACTTACCAGCTCCAATAACCAAACCAAAGTCTAACCCTGTAAATTGTATAGCACATGAGATGTTTGCTTTATTATATGCTTTTGTAGCAAATATCATTTGCACTTAGAAATGCAATACTGCAACACACAGGAAAAATCTTTTCAATTGACTTCTCTATGTGTTCTCCCCACCAACAAAATCTAATGTATAAATTTGACCTTTCAATGATTATCACAATAATAAAATGTTCCATAAAAATAAGCATTCTCAGTGATATAAAATGTATTTTAATCATTCGATAAGAAAATGGATATTTTTCTTGCAATTAAGTAGGATGATAAAAAGGCACCATTACATAGTAAATTGTCATCTTTCAGAAACTTGTGTTTTTCTCCCTTGGTTCATTTCAATCATAATCTGGACATTGTCAGTTCCTAAGGATAAAGGAAACATATTTTTTATTATACAGTGAGGAAAACAAGCCAGGCATATTTATTCTTTTTTTTTATCTCTTTATGCCTTACTATTTAAAAAGATGGAATTTATTTTTACAGAATTTTAACCTAAACCTCCTTACTTATAAGTAAGAAATAACCCTCAGCATCTTTGTCATCTCCAGGTTACTTCTTAATTATGTCAGTGAAGGGCTTGGAGCTCAAGTGTTTAAAAAATCAAGATTCAGGGGCACCTGGGTGGCTCAGTTGGTTGAGCATCCAACTCTTGATTTCAGCTCAGGTACCCCGCATCAGGCTGGGCGCTGGGCATAGATCCTGCTTGAGATTCCCTCTCTGTCCCACTCTGCCCCTTTCCTCAGCTTGTGCATGCACGTTCTTGCTCTCTCTCTCTAAATTGAAATAAAATAAAATAATAAATAAATAGATAATCAAGATTTAGAGTGAGTGGAGGCAGTAAGAGAGATAGATAAAAGGAATGGGAAACAGGAAAAGAAGAATAAGACCTAACTAGGAGAATTTTCCCAAGAGGATGGGTTTCTAAGAGTGTCTTAGTCCATTCAGGCTGCTTTACCAAAATGCCATAGACTAGATGGCTTATAAACAAAAGGAATTTATTGCTCATAGTTCCAGAGTCTTTGATCTGTTTCTAGTAAGGACCTGCTTCAAGGTTGCAGACTGCCAACTTCTCATGGTACCCTCACATGGCAGAAGGGGCAAGGCTTATCTCTGGGGCCTGTTAAATAAGTTCACTGATCTCTTTCATAAGGGCTCCATCTTCATGACCTAATCAATCCCTTCCAAAGGCTCCACCACCTAACACCATGGCCTTGGGGGTTAGTTTCAACATATGAATTTAGAGGAATACATTCAGACCATAACAAGGAAGAAAACAAAATATATGTGAGTGAATATGTCTTGACTCATAAAAATGTATTTTTTATTCAATTCACTCATTCAAAGTTAATTTAGTCTTCAATAAAAACTTGCAATCAAGAGAATCTTGACCAATTAGAACAATGGTTAAAAATGGCCAAGATAAAATGTAATAGAGATTGAGAAAACATCCTACACTTAAATTTAAAATAACATTTGAAATTATGAGTAAGGACAAAATCCTAGATTTTTATGTATTTACAAGGTTAATGTTGGTATCATAAATATATACATTGCAATATTAGGTTAAATTAATAAAGCTATGATTTCCTTTGTAGGCTATGTGGGTCAGGCCACATCAGCACATTAATGCCACCATTAAAAAACTAAAGTGCATTCTGTAATGGGCATTCAAAATATTGAAATGCACTACAGTTTAAATCCACCTTTTGTGGGAAAATTATAAAATAACCAAGCTGTTTAGCATTTTAGTTTAAATAAGGGAGAAGGCTTAGCATGCTCCAAGCCAGGCAGCAGATCAAGAGAAATGATGCAAGTTAAAGATAAGTGAGATTTTGTTGGAACTAAAGTAAATGTTCTTGTAATTGGAGCTATCAAAAAAGAAAAAGGGAAAGCTTCCTCTGAGAGTTTGTGAATTGGTCATTACTGAACATTTGCACAAAAACATGTGAATGACTACTTACCACTTTTTCAATGCTTCAGATGTAGTTTGTTTACACTCAGTATACTCCCCATCCTTCAAAGATCTCCTTTTCAGCCAGTTGCTGATTAGAGGATGGCAATGGGAATTGTTGGTGCTGGATTTGGAAAGCAGAAGAGAAGAATTGATTAGTCTCTGGAAACAGCTGTGAATGAACATGGACTTTGGCCTGTTTTCATTGCAGGTAGCTGAGATCACTGGCAGACCCCTTCCTGCTGCTACCAGATGATCTAAATGTCCTCTAGAGAATCTCCCACTTCTCTGCTACAGATTGTTTCCAATTGTATTTCCCATATGAAGCCTCTAATACCCTACTTAAAATGCCTAGAGTAGTCTCCATTTTCCTGACTAATCTGTGATTGAATGGGAGCTACATCACATGAGTCCTCAGAGCACAGTATATTATATATATAAAATATAACAGAAATATTAGAAACAACTGGTTGAAAAAGACATTAATTTCTCTTTGTATATTTATTTGACTCAAGAACAAATATGCCATCAAACACTGTTTTCCAAAAATTTTACCCTTTGAAATATGTAATAATCTCATGTAATTAATACACTGGTTCACATAAGCAAATTTTATGTATAATTGTTGATTGTTCTTAAAAAATAAAACACTGACTTCTATGCTTAGTAACATTAGTAAAATCATCTGTCACTACTTTTCTACATTCTTTTTTTTTTAACTTTATAGTTTATTGTCAGGTTGGTTTCCATATAACACCCAGCGCTCTTCCCCACAAGTGACCTCCACTATGACCATCACCCCACTTCCCCTTTCCCCCTCCCCCTTCTGCCCTCAGTTTGTTTTCAGTATTCAAGAGTCTCTCGTGTTTTGTCTCCCTCCCTCTCCCTCTTTTTCCTCCAGATACCATATGTTTTCACTCATAGGTCTAACAGGAGAGGCCTAACAGAGGACCATGGGGAGGAGAAGGAGGAAAAAGTTTTCTACATTCTTAATTGTCTGAAAAATTAAGCTGTCAGATTATATTCAAAGTACTGTTTTCTCTTAGAAGTTTTATTTCATTTATGAGATTTGCTTTCACTCTGAATTAAGGAAGATGGGTAAGCCAAGTATACAATGGAGATTGTCTTCAAGTTAAATAATCACGGGAGTGGTCTATCCAAATTTTAAGCTATGGGAGGAAGTCACTTTTTTAAAATTAATTTCACAAGGTGACTTGCAGGAGGTTGAACTTCAGAATGATCGCTACACCTACAGAAAAATTTTGTCAATCACAGGTCAGAGCTCCTGGAAAAGGTCCGAAGACCTGAGTTGTGGAAGTGAGTGCAGAGAATCTGTGATTGTTGGACTTCAGTCCTACAAAGAGATCAGGCTAGAATATGTAGACAAGCAAGAGAAATGGATCAGAAACTTGGAGAGGTGAGGAGAATGTAAAACTAGGTTGTGATTCATGGAAAGATGAAAAATCATTGAAGATTTTTCTTATAACATGGAAAGACCAGGAACAAAGTAAAAGGTGAAGAAGACAACTTTAGGCAAAAGTAGTTAAGATCAATAAGATAAAGTTGCATCTCAAGGCTGGAATAAACATCAAAATCCCCCACCCACCTCCCCACCTCCACCTCCCCATCACACACACACACACACACACACATACACACACACACACACACACACACACCCCACATGCACGCAAGCAAGCACACACCATACAGTAATATTGTGTTATTGGGTCAAATAATATGATGTCAAATATAATGTTAAATGACAAATAAATGTACAGGCTCATTTTTAGCACCTAGTCTCTGAATTTCAATAATGCTTTAACTGTTTCCTTTGCATAATCTTAATCAACTCCATCTCTTTACAGGTATGTCCCCCTTTTGGATGATGGGACCCACTCTCGTCCAAACAGGAAATTATTTAAAGAAACCACAGTCCTTTATTTCTTTCTCCCTCCCTCCATAATGACTAAAACAATTTGCCCTTCACTAATTCTTCATCCTACTAGTTCTTTGAAAAAGTTTATTTATTTGTGAGAGACAGAGAAAGACAGAACATAAGCAGGGCAGAGGCAGAGAGTGAGAGAAATGGAATCTGAAGCAGGCTCCAGGCTCTGAGCTGTCAGCACAGAACTTGATGTGGGGCTCAAACTCACAAACCCTGAGAGCATGACCTGAGCCGAGGTCAGATCCTTAACCCACTGAGCCACCCACTTTCCCCAAACCCTACTAGTTCTTTGGATTTAATTTATAATATCTGTAAGAAGCATTTTCAGTAAAAGTTTTTTATTTTTCCTTGCCCTCATCACACTGAATATTCACAGATTTACTTAACAGTACTTGTGAGGGTTTTTTGGGATTTTTTTTGCTTTTTGTTTTTTTGAGGGGTGGGGGGAGAGAGAGAGGGGGGGGAGAGAGAGAGAGAGAGAGAGAGAGAGAGAGAAAGGGAGAGGGGAAAAGGAGAGGGAAAGGGAGAGGGAAAGGGAGAGAGAAAACCAGTGGGGCAGAGACAGTGAAGGACAGAGGATCAGAAGCTGCCTCTGTGCTGAAAGCATACAACTCCATGAGGAGCTGGAACCCGTGAACCATGAGATCCTGACATAAGCCAAAATCAGTTGCTTAACCAACTGAGCCACCCAGGAGCCCCTGTGAATTTTTTTTTTAAGTATGAAAGTTTTTTAAAATTCTTTTAATGTTTATTTATTTTTGAGAGAGAGGAGAGACAGAGCATGAGCAGGGGAGAGGCAGAAAGAGGGAGACACAGAACCCGAAGCTCTGAGCTGCCAGCAGAGCCCGACCCTGGCTCGAAATCACAGGCTGTGAGACCATGACCTGAGCTGAAGTCAGACATGCAACCAAGTAAGCCACCCTGGCACCCCGGTATGAAAGTTTTTAATGGATTATAGTAAAAAGCAGAATCTCGATAGGCATTGATGCTAAAAAATACATTTAATTTACAGCTCCACTACTTAACGATTCATGGTACTAAAACTGTTAGGATAATGTCCACTCCTAAGAAGGTTTGGGTAAGATTAATTGACACATCATGTGTAAAGCTCTTAGCACAATGACTTAACCCCTGCTCAATTAATATTAATCCTTTTCTCTTTCCCTTGAGACAAGTTTTTAAATTCCTCAGAATACTGAATCTTGAATTCCTCTCACCTGCATTCACACGTATCAAGTTCATGGTTTCTCAATGTATTGAGAGATCACCTGCATTAAAATGATTATGTTAGTACAAAATACAGAGAGATCTATAGATCTGTAGATAGATGGATGATAGATTCATGAGCTCCAACTATGGAATGTATCTTTGGAAATGAGGGATATAAATCTGCATTTTAACAAGCTTCCACATGTTATGTATGCCTTTGATGTTTTAAAGCAATTAAACTAGACTTTCCATAACAGTTGACTACTGAAATAGTCCATTTCAAATTCTATCTAGGGGCGCCTAGGTGGCTCAGTCAGTTGAGTGTCCAACTTTGGCTCAGGTCATGATCTCACAGTTCAACGGGTTCCAGCCTCGCATAGGGCTCTGTATTGACAGCTCAGAGCCTGGAACCTCCTTTGGATTCTATGTCTCCCTCTTTCTCTCCCCTCCCCCACTCACGATCTGTTTCTCTCTCTCTCAAAAATAAATAAACATTAAAAAAGTCAAATTCTATATAAAAGACAAAGAAAATTTTGAAAATAAAATTTTTAAAAGTTTTAAACAGAATATGAAGACTGATTGTAGAAAATAACACTAGTTTGGCAAATAAAGCATGCCGAGGGATAAGGAGGTAAAGCATGATATCTGAAAAATTGTGGGATTTGAGGAAGAGGCTAAAATATGTTCTTTAAATTGCATATTAAATAGAAAGGTTTAATGGTTTCTGCACAACTTGAGCAATGCGATAGCTGAGTTTTATGCAGTGAGATGTCAGTTTTCTTTTTTGTCATTTTAACAGCATAAGATTGCAGCTATCAGACCATATTTAATTTCCAGCCTCAATGTTTTACTGTCTTTTGTCCCCAAGTGTCCACTTTAAAATGCGCCAAACTGCAGAGGTATAGGGAAAGAGAATTTTTGTTCGTTTTTTCCAGTTTTCCAACTTATAGCCTCTCTCCAGCATGATTTAGATCTTTCCATAATGATTTTAAGTAAGACCAATGTCAGATTTAGCAAATCAGTATATTTTAAGTCCTCTGGGGTGCAAATGGAAAGAATTTGTAGTCTTCATGTAAGTTAAAAGGCATATTTTTAGATTCTTAAAAATTTTGATAGAATGCTTCAGCAACCATACCTTAGGGGTTGCCTGGATGACTCAGTCATTTGAACAGTTGACTCTTGATCTCCCAGCTCAGGTCTTGAACTCAAGGTCATGAACTCAAGTCCTGCATTGGGCTCTCTCTGTGCTGGGCATGAAGCCTACTTTTAAAAAAATACTCTAAATTTATTTTTTAATCCACCATATCACATTTGCCATCCTACAAGTTTGATAATTAGCTTTCCTACTTTCTCTTCTCTAAATTAATTATTTATTGTTTCATTATAATTTATCAAGAACGAATTGTATTGTAGGGATTTGGCCCTGAGTTTTCTCTTCTCCTCAAATTATCCCCAAAATAATTATCATTCTCTTTATTCTTATGGGACACATTAAAATGTCATATTTTCCTGTGGCACCTGGGTGGCTCAGTCAGTTAAGCATCTGACTTTGGCTCAGCTCATGATTTCACACTTTGTGAGTTCAAGCCCCCCATTAGGCTCTATGTTGACAGCTCAGAGCCTGGAGCCTGCTTTGCATTGTGTGTCTCTATCTCTCTCTGCCCCTCACCTACTCACTCTCTCTCTCTCTCTCTCTCTCTTTCTCAAAAATAAACATTTAAAAAAAATTTTAAATGTCATATTTTCCTAATAGCAAATTATTACTTTGTTCTCTGAAAACTATAGTTACTATATGAGGTACAGTTTGGTAAATGTCTGCTTCAAATGTCTAAATTAATTGATAATGGACTGTAGGTCCATCAGTAAAATATACTAATTAATAATATTCTTTCCATTTAAAAGTATGTTCTAAAATACATTGTTTTATTTATTTTTGCAATGTTGCAAGGCGGACTAAATTATTGTCCCTCTTTTACATACATTCTAAAGTTGAAAGGTAAAGAATGGATTAACCCAATGTCACATGACTACTGAGTGGTGAACCCAGAAACTAAGATTCAGGTCTTCTCACTTGGAGTCTACTAGTCTCCCTCATCTATCAGCCTCTGGTTGGTACCACTGTATCATCTCTAGGTGATAAGCGGAAACAGTATGGTCCAATCTGTTTAACTTGTGGTCACAATTTTAGTGAACATATCAAGATATGAAGTACATAATACATGGCAGACATAGTTTCACTATTCTAGGGGGCAATCAGATATTTGACCCAAAAAGTAGAGTTAATCTGAACTGTCTGCAGCTTTTAGTAGGAACTAAATAGTAGTAACTGCCAGCCACTGCTTTTGAACTCTATCTTTTCCCCCAATCCAATATTTTATTGGTATAGAAACATAGAACCAAAAGTTTATCTAAACCAATTGTGCATCTAGTCTTGTGATCTAACACAGGTAGCCTGGAACCTAACCACAGGCTAACTTCCCTGAACATGTTGTACTATTAGACCTTGACTAAATCCCGCTTATCATGATTGTCTAAAAATCTATTTAGAATTGAAACTCAGTCAATATTTCTTTTATCTTAGAGATTTAAATAATACTGCATTTTAAAGAGAATATAGAGTTTGACTGTATACAATCCAATTCCCTGCTCAGTCACTTTCCATCTGGGTAACCTTGAGCAACTTAAATGTCAGCAAGACTCAGATTCCTCAACATTACAACGGAGATAACAATAACAACTTTGTATGCAGCTTTTTAATAATTGTTTAATAAGTATGAGATTTGTCACATTTACCATTTTTGAGTGTTTACATTAATTAAATCTTTAACTCTTTATATACAGAAAGAGCACCGGTATAGTATGTGAAGAAAAATTTCCACCCTGGCTTTGCTACAAACTGGCCATTTAACCTTAAATGAGTTACTTGTGCTCTCTGGGTCTCATTATTAATTTTTTTTCTAACTATGCAACTACTATTATTTAATGATTTACTCCTAAGTTGCTAGAATTGAGTTCCATAATCTTTTATCCCCCTCGCACAAAGGTCTTCAAACACTGGCTCTCGGTGTATTCATAAATAAATGCTCTATAAGGTTAGATGTATTCCTAGGTATGGGCTCTACATAGATTTTTCCATTTGAATAGCGTAATCTCTTACATCAGCTTAGCTGGCAACTGACTGCACTATTTACAGACTTAAACTATGTGAAAAATCATTTAATCTAAGAATCATTGTACAGACGAGTAGGATATCCTCTCTGCTCACCGAGTTGCTGCTGCCTGTCTTTTCTTAAAAGATTCTGTCACAACTGAATAAGACCTATTAGAAGTGAATCATTATTTAGTTGAATATAGCTCAAAACATCCAAATGAGGAGATTTTAACAAAAGACAAGGCTGCTATATTATCTGGCAAATTTAAAGTTAATACTGTTTTAAGGGAAATATCTGTTGATTAGAATAAATTACAACTTGGCTTATTTTTTCCTTCGTTTTTGTCCAGGAGAAGATTTGTGTGAGCTCCCTTGAAATAACAAATAGACAGGGTCAGCGCTGGCTGCGGTTCAGGAAACTACCTGGGGGGAAGGGGATGGAACAAGCAACTTCTGTCCCCACCCCAGCTTTGATTTTGTTTGGATTTTGGTTTTTGGTTTTCTTCTGTGCACCTGTGAGTTTTCATCTTGTAATATCAAGATTTGGCGAGACCACTAAGTGTAATAATGTCATCTTTTTAAAATGTATTTATTTTTGGGAAAGCACAAGCATGGGGTAGGCAGAGAGAGGGGGACAGAGGATCTGAAGTGGGCTCTGCATTGACAGGCTGACGGCAGCAAGCCTGATGTGGGGATGGAACTCAGGAACCCACAAGATGACCTGAGCCGAAGTCGGATGCTTAACTGACTGAGCCACCCAGGTGCCCCAATGATGTAATATTTATTTGTCATATATATTGATGGGAGAAAAAGAAACAAAGGCCAGAGTTTGCTGAGGTTCATAGTCTCCAGGCAAGATTCCTAGGGTATACAGATTGTAACACTCTTACAGCTCCCTCAAGGATTTCCTTTAATGTTTTACCACTATAGCTTTGCTCTTGTTAGTGTTACTTCCCTCTGATAACTGTAAACACCCCCCCAAGATATATGTTAGCAATCATCTTTCAAACATACAGCCCACTGATATATATCTGAAGGGGCTCATGACTAATGATTTACTAGACAGTAGTAAATAACCTTATCTTAACAGCAACTAGCCCCTCCAAGGTCCTGGAGACCTTGTTTTTAACATGCACAGATTCCTTAGAGATTTACACTATCCCTAATCCCCACTACCTAAATGTATATCATCAGTCACTCCTCACACTCCAGTGCAGCTCTTTCTTCCTTAAGGTCCTGACCCCGTGCTTCAATAAAAGCACTTTTTTGCACTGAAAATGCCTCAATATTCTTTCTTGACCATTTGCTTTGTGGCCCCACATCATATGTCACTTGCGTTTCATATGAATTAAATATTTCCCATAATCTTATTATGTAAGAATCCTAGCAAGAGATTTAAGACATGCTAGGAAAAGAAAACGTCTAGAACATGTGCACTCTTAAACTAATTGACTAAAATTCATGTCATCAGGAACCCAAGGTCTCTCGAGTTTCTTTGGAGTCAAGAGGACCTTGGAGAGATGCCTGCTTCAACAAGAGCAAATGCTTTTTTATTATTTTACATTTTGGAGTTACATATAATAGTTCTGTTATGTAAAACATCTGAAAAACACTCACTCCTGGAACCATAGTGTCCAAATAAATTATATTCCTTTACAAAAAGCTACATATTGTTTTGAAATACTATCTTTTCAAATATACAATTTGCTTTTTATTACCAAAGAAAATACCAAACAAAATATTTCATTGTTGTTACCGAAGGAAACAGGCACTGTTTAAAATGCCACTTTAAGGAAAGAAATACGAATTTTTGTAATTAAAAAAAAGAGGAAAAAGAAAAAACATGTTATAAGAAATAGATTAGAAAAAACAAGTTGGAAATCCCTTTTAAAGAGAAATGTTTAAATTTCTGACATATTTGTTTAAGATGCAAAATGTGTAAATCAAAAGTTTTCCCATTAATTTTCAATAAAAATAAGTGAATGACAAGCTCTTGCTATTGCCTTAATTGTAATTTTTCATGAGGGGAGAATAACTGTCAGTGGCATTTCTGTGATGGATTTCAATATATCTATAAACAATAAGTTAATCTAATATGCATTACCTTGCAGATCATTCAGTAACTGACAGTCATTAATTAACTATAAGCTTTTAATGGAATCATCTGGCAAACACTGTCCAAGTAATCATTTAGTGGTATAATACAGCTATATTTTTAAGAACTTTATTTTAAAGGTGGAATAAAGCACCAAGCACTGGAAATGCTTGTTTGCCAAGAACAGAAATAAGTCATTTTATGTCCACCACAAGCACGCCTTGCTATATTACTCACAAGTTTCACATTCAGCCAAGGTCAAAGCATACAGTCCCATGTCACCTTTGGAAACTTTGTAGCAAGGCTTGGTATAAATTTACCTTTATTTTATGAACAGGTAATTTGTCATTCCTCTTAGAAAAAAAAGGAAAATGGCTTTTGGACGTTGATTCTGTACTATGATACATTTTTAACTTTTCTTGGGACTCACCGAGCACAGTGTCATTTGTGAAGAAGTAAATGTTCCTGTAGTTTGTACGGCACGACCATCATCACTGGGCATTAAATTGTCAGACCCAATATCCATTTCCACTTATTAAGAAGGAAGCATAGAAACTGAATACAAGGAAGGGAAGGAAGGAATTATAAAATAGAACCTAAAATGATAGATTAGGAGATTAAAATTACCTGGTTGTTATGTGATGAATTGTGCCCCGCCCCACCATAATTCATGTATTGATGTTCTAACCCCTAGTACCTTTGAATATAAATTTCCTTGGAGTAAAGTATTAAAAAAAGGAATTAAGTTAAAATAAGGTCATAAGGGGGGCCCCTAATCCACTATAATGTGTCCTTATAAAAGGAAGAGATTAGGACAGATACAGGAGAGAGAAGGTCATGCACAAACAAGATGGAAAAGACAACAAACTACAAGCCAAGATGAAAGACCTCAGAAGAAACCAACCTTGCCAACACTTGATCTCAGCCTTCTAGCATCAAGAATTGTGAGAAAATAAATTTTTGTAATTTAAACCATGCCCAGTTTGTTACGTTGTTATGGTAGCCCCACCAAACTAATACACTGGGCAATGGAAAGAATACTTAATATCAGTGTAATAAATGTGTTTAATTATAAGATTTATTAAATGGAAATATTTCATTAAATTTATTGGGTGTACATAATTAGATGAAATGAAAAGGGCAAATAATTGGTATTTTTAGTGGATATTTTGAGTGGACTGCTAGCTGATTATAATAAATTAGACTAAAATATTCATCATAATTTTTCATACTGGAAATGTTAATATCAGCTTCGTAGGCCAAAAAAACAAAAAAAAACAAAACAAAACAAAAAGCAAAAAACAACCAACAACCCATCATTCAAAATCAACCAATGAAGTGGTATTACTGAACAAATTTATGGATAATATTTTCACTCCTAATACCAAAAATCACCTTTAAAGACAGGAAAGCCTGACTTGAGTGGGCTTGATCATACTGAAAAACTGAATGAGGTATTCTCAGTTCCTACTTGCATCTAATGTGAAGGTCTTTGACACTTTGCCTATTTCTAAAATGTAATGAAATATAGCAGAATTAGTAAAATAAAAGGAAATTTTACACAACAGGGAATCAAATTTTTCATGAGATTGAATTCAATGTTTTAAATATTGAGCTCTACCAGAAAATTGCTTTAAATTCATGAATATTTGTGAATTTATATTATTGAAAAGTCCAAGAAAGGAACTTAGATGTGGTTTGATCCTGAGGTTTACTAAATACAAGATTTCCATCTTGAGCTACAATAACTTCCTGTCTCGTTTCTCCTTCTTGTGCCAAATATGCCCTCTTTGTAGCTTTCCACCTTGTAGCAAAAGTTGGTGCCACTGTTCCAGACTTTACACTCAGATAACTACTCCAAGTGTGGGCCATGGACCAGCATCATCAGCATTACCTAGGGGATTGTGAAAAGTTTAAATTCTAAGTAATATGTCAGGTGATTAGAACATGTAATTTGTCAATAAGTCAAATCTCTGAATATGAATGTCCAGGATGAGGCCCCCATATCTGTCTTAACAAGCTCTCCACATGATTTTTATGAACACTAAATTTTGAGAAGCCCTGTTCTAGAGCAGTGTTTTCAAACCTGTTGCATAGAAGTGTCACCTGGGAGAGATTTAAAAATATTATCATGGCCTGAGTCTCATCTCAGAGATTCTAGTTTTATTGGTCTGAGATAAGGATGAAGCAGCACTTCTGCAGGCAGTCCTTGCTTTGTACGCAGATTTCACAGCGTAGTTAAATAACACCAGCCCCCAATTACATGGTTGAAATTTCAGTTGTGATGTCATATTAAGTGCCAGTAGTTGTGTAAAGTGCAGACTTCATTGCTACTTCTTCAGTCCACAAATCTCTATGTAAATAACAAAAAAGCCTTAGATTCAGTGACCAATAACATTTCTTTTTTTAAAGCATGTCTCTGATTGGTCACTGCGTATCTGTTATTCCGTTCACAAAGCGTGTTCCTCAGTAATAAACAGCAAAGTGTGTTCTTCAATAATACACCCATGTGATGTACTACAAAAATGGATCAAAAAAGGAAATTGGCCAACAAAGATAAAAGGGCAGCAAAGGAAGAGAAGGTGATAAGAGTGGAAGTGAAGGGCAAATCAAATATAAAGGAATTATAAAAAAAAAACAGCCAACAATGGGAATTTTGACACTAATGCTGTTCAGTAGACTCTAGATATGAAGCCAGAGGATCTCAGTAAAGACAAATCTACCAACGTAAATGAGGAAACTGGTTGTGAAAAAAAGAATGAAGATGTCACTGAGGAAATGACATTGACAAAAAAATCACATGAAAGAAACTTTCAGAGATACTTCACAACATGGAAAGGCCAAAGTATACAGCGTTGGAAGCAAATCTAAATTCAGAATAGAGTACAAAAATTTGCCAAAGCACAGAGAAAATGCACACTTCATATCATGTTATACAAGAAGGCAGGCACTATTCAGATTATATTTAATAAATTTTCTACAAAAAAAGAAAACATTATTCTCAATATTTATAACATTTAAAATTACAGAGTCATAAATAAATATTAGTTTTGATAGAGAAAAATCTGTTATAACATGGCTGACAGGACTGACAGGGGAATTCCAGTCCCTGCCCGAAGACTTCCATTCCGGGTTTTCCTTTTCACCCTGCTTGTTGTGGGAACAGACTATAAATTATTGCCTCTGCTTATGCTCTGGGCTCAGACCTCTGGAGAGTCATCCCCTATGAGCCCACCAGTGTAAAGTAAACCTCTTGCCTTCCAAGATATCCGAGTGTCCAGTGATGCACACCAGATTCCATAACAGTTTTACTTTAAAGATTTTACCCAACACAAAAAAGACAGTAAGTGGGTTTTTTCATATTTTGTCCAAAATACTTAAAGATAAGGGAGCAACTGTAATTTTTTTAATGATTGTTAAAGTCTGTCAGGTTGCAAGGTCATTTATACAATCCTGTACTATCATGCAAAGTGGGCACTTCCTTTGTTTATAAGCTCTCAGATATCTCAAAGTGCTAACAGAGTTATGAACTGATCAGAGCTGATCAGAGCAGCAGTTCTCAAAATGTGATCTACCAATATGAATAGCTTATACTTTATTAGAAATATAATACATTGGGTTCTTCCAAGCTAGGAGAGAAGCCTAGTAATTTGTGTCTTATTTAACAAGCTTTCCAGATGATTGTGATTCTATGCGTGCTGAAGAGTAAGAAGCACTGATTTGGAGAATAAAGAACTTACCTTACTGAGATTTCCAAGTGTGAAAGCAAATCTCTCAGGACTGGCAGCCATCTTGTGTGGTCTAAATCTCAACTGAGGCACTCAACAGCCACTATGTTCATTGCTCTGTTGCTATTAAGAAAGTGAAGAGGAAAGCCGCTGCCAGGAAAAAACCAAAATGTCTACTACACCTCTTTTTTAAAAGCTTCACAAAACATTGAAAGGGAAAGTTCAAGTTTTAAAATTAAAAGGGAAGAAAAATCTAGGAAAGTATGGCTTCTAAGTAGGAATGCAAGTTATTGAGATTCTGTTGTAGGATTTTTTACCTCAATATTCGGGGTTCATTGTCTTGCTGCTTCAAAGAATGAAGAGGTGGACACAAAATGAGCAGCAGGCAAAAGTTTATTAGAATATAAGATCAAAAGTAAGAATAGTATGAAACCTCTCTTTACAGAGAAGGGACATTCGAATGAATGAATGCTTGTGACTATAGGCAAAGGTCCTTGTTTTATAACATTCTGGTTAGCCTTCCTTTCCTTCCCCCTTGTTCCTTCTCAGGTCGCACCCTTATTGGCTTGGTAGCTATAGGTGCTGTGTTATCCATTCCTGATTGGCTCATTTCCATTGTATAAGGGGTGGTCTATGGCCATATCATTCCTTGAGGGTCATACACTACTTATTTTTAGTTAGGTCTTTTGACAAATTCCTGAGGGAAACCTGAGGGGGAGTGGGTGGTGTTTATTACATTCTTAAGAGGAGCCTTACACCTGAGGAGGTTTGCTGTGGTCAGAGACTCCCAGCATTGTTCCAAAACAATGTGTTTTCCCCACCCAGGAACCTCAGGTCCTAATCTTCCCCTTTCTGCCTACTGAATCCTATCTTTTCCTATCAACAGCTATATTTCATAAAAAAAAATGTTTTCTGATTCATTTGAACTAAAAGGTTTAATGTAGATACTATTAAAAGAAAAATTTACACAATTTACTGATCTAGTGGGCTTGTAGTCAATGATTCATGTATCAAGTAGTATCAGATCTAGTAGATAAAAAGGAGCTTTGAAGAGTTGTACAAGGCAAGAAATTTTCAAAGACCAACTTGAACAGGATAAAGGAAATTATACTGGGTATTTGCAAGATGACTTTTCTTATATAGAGCAAAGGGAAGTCTTGGAGCTGGGTTAGCACCGATTGGTTCACCTAAGCCTTCGTATTTTGGAAGAGCTGAACATAGAAAGTTCAATTTTGGTTTGCTGAAATGGAACTTATCTTGAGCAACTCCATCTTGGGCCTAATCTAGTTACTTTAACAATATCCACAAAAATACACATTTCCTTTTTTTCATAATTCAATTAATTCACATTTACTATTGATATGATTAGATTTATATCTGCCATTTTAAGTTTTGTTTTCTATATGTCTCAAGTCAATTTTTGTTCCTCTGTTTATTCTTTACTGTGTCTTTTCTCATAAAATTATATAAAGTAAGAATTATAACAATATATCGATGGATTGTAACTTATAGAGATGTAATATACATAACAATAATAGCAGAAAAAGGCATAAGAGAGCATAGAGTTATACAGGAGTAACATTTCTATATCTCACTGGAATTATGTCAGTATAAATCTGAAGTAGATTTGGTAAGCTAATATGTATGTGATAAGCCCTGGAAAAATACACATTTCAAATGAATGAAATGTTAATATTGAAATTTGTTTTTCTAAATACAAATGAAAGACGTTTCATTGTGATCAAGACACTAATATACAAAAAAATTTGAAAGGTTCTGTGTAGGATTCATATTATATTCACTGAAAACAGTGTAATTATAACTACAGCTTTGACTAGAATTTATAAATAGAATTTCATTTAAAAACATCAGTTCAGGCTTTTCAAGGTTGTTCCTTAAGCCACAATCATAAAACTTGTATAAGCTTAAGGACTGTGTTTGAATATTCAAGTAGGCAATTGCTTATGCAAAGTAGGGAATTTTTCTCTCATGTACCCTGACCCTTCAGTTTTTATCATCCCTTATCCCATCTGGCTTGTTTAGAAATAGTAGAGCACTTTCTGGAGTATCTGGTCCTCTATAATAAGTTGCACATGTCAGGACCAAGAAGAACTAAAGAATGAGTAATTCACAAACTAATAACCAGCTTTTTCATTGGGAAAACTACTTAAATTATATTAAACTATTCTTAACTCTATATAGTCACAAAAAATTGTACCTGGTAAGTATATTTTTCTGCTTTGAAATGAAAGGTTTCTAAAGGTTTCTCACTTATTTGTTTCCCACTCTAAATAGTTTTGTTTCCTCATGGTTATGATGAAGGTACAGTTAATAAATAATTGGCACAGAATACTGCTCATTAGGTTCAGTTTTTAAAAACTAACATAACAAATCCAAGCATTCATTCCATTTTAAAACACAGCACAGTTATTTTCCTATTCAATATCAACCTATAATGAACATTATATGGACTAACATATACAGACTTAGTCTCCCGTTCAAGATGGAGTAACAAAGACAGGAGCTATCCCTGATTCTAAAAAACTGAAAAACAGGGCATGATGTAACAAAATGATGGTTTCCTGTTTTGTACATCTAGCAAAACTACAACATTCTCTAAGAGTGGGAAAACAAAGAAGTGAGACCTATGGTTTCATTTCCCAGGTCATAGCTTGCAGAGGGTTTCCAAGGTATAGTGCATGTGTGCAAGAACTCAGATGGAATTCAGTAGTCTCAATACTTTGAGAAGATGAAGCTGGGAGTGCAGGGAGTCAAATACAGCTAGAGTTCACAGAACAGAGTATTAGAAAAGAGAGAGCTATCCATACAACATGCTAGTGTCAGACACCTGCAGGCACCTCCCCTCCTTGAGTCATCAGCTTTATCCTGATGAGTCAGCACAGGCATGTGGGGAAACTACCCAAGCCTGGGAAAAGAGCCACCTGAAAGCTTTCCTGGAAGCTTACAAAAGGAAGGGAATTGTTCATGTTCCTACAAGCAAGAGTAGCAAACTTCATAAATCTGGGGCATCGGTTGGAGAACTCAGAAAGGTATTGTCTCCCGTCTGGAGGAAAATTAGCTCTAAAGGCTGATCTGCTCCCTTCTGAGAAAACTTTAAGGACTAAATTAGTCAAACTTTTCCAAGCACTTTAACTACATCTCAGAACAGAGCGCAAGAATACATCTTTTTTCTCTTTCTCCTTCCCAATATACATACTATATATAATTGACCTCTCGAAGTTATTTCATAGTTCACTGATGTTTTTTTGATTATTTATTTGGTCTTTTCTTCCTCTCTGTTTCTTTGGATAGTTTATATTGCTATGTATGTCTTCAGGTAAATTAATTTTTTCTGCTGTGTCTAATATGCTATTTTAAAAAATTTTTAATGTTCATTTTATTTTTGAGAGAGAGAGAAACAGAACATGAGCAGGGGAAGGGCAGAGAGAGAGGGAGACACAGAATCTGAAGCAGGCTCCAGGCTCTGAGCTGTCAGCACGTGGGGCTCAAACCCATGAACTGTGAGATCATGACCTGAACCAAGGTTGGAGGTTCAACCAACAGCCACGCAGGTGCTCCTGTCTCTAATATACTATTCATAACATCCTGTATATTTTTAAGAGAATTGTACTTTTCATCACAAAAACTCAATTTGGGTCTTTTTAATATCTTTCATATCTTACCTTAAAATTTTCAGTCTTTTATTACCTTTTAGAACATATGTGATGTAATTATAACTCTGCCGTGTCCTTGACTAGTAATTCTATCGTCTATATGATTTCAGAATTCATTTCTATTGATTGGTGTTTTCTCATGTTATGGAAAATTTTGCCTACTTCTCTGTATGACTGGTTGATTTTAATTTGATGCCAGATACTATGACAATTATATTGTTATTTGTGGGATATTTTTTTGAATTCCTGTAAATAAAAAATAGTGGCCAATTTTTTCAAATTTGATGAAAACTCTAATCCCTCAAATCCAAGAAGCTCAATAAATCCCTGCACAAGAAACATGAAGTAAACTACACTAAGGAACATCATAATAAAATTGCTTAAAATCAATGATCAAGAGAAAATCTTAGAAGCATCCAGAGAAAAGGGAAATATTTCATGTAGAGGAACAAGGATCAGAAAGCAGACATCTCATACAAAAGTCTGAAGATGTAATTACAAGAAATGGTAAAGAAATAAGTCAGTCAGAGAAAGACAAATACCATATGATTTTACTTTTATGTGGAACTTAAGAAACAAAACAAATGAACAAAGGGACAAAAAAAAAAATAGAGGCAAACCAAGAAACAGACCCTTTCACTATAGAGAACAAACTGATGGTTACCAAGAGGGAGGCAGGGAGGGGCTGGGTTAAATAAGTGATGAGCATTAGGGAGTGCACTTGTAGTGATGAGCACAGGGTGTTGTATGGACGTGTTGAATCACTATATTGTACACCTGAAACTAATATTACACTGTATATGAACTAACTGGAATTTAAATAAAAACATAAAGAAAAAAAACAAAAGAAATGGTAAAGGAAGTCTTTTAAGCAGAGGGAAATGATACCAGATGAAAATCTGCATCTGAATAAAGGAATGAAGAAAAGCAGAAACAATAAAAAGGGTAAATTAAAAGATTTTACTTTTATTTTTAATATCCCTTTGCAATAGAAATGATTGTTTAAGGTAGAAGTATTGACAATGCATTATAGTAACAGTCGTGTTAGTAAAATACATGTCAAAATAGTACAAAGGCAGGAAGAAAAGATATCTAAGTGTACTGGTGTTAGATTTTATATGTAAAATGTTAATAATATTACTTGAAAGTATACTAGCATAAGGTAAATATTTATATTATAAACCCTAATGCAACCTCTGAGACACACAGCAAAGATTAATAGCTCAAAGCCAATAAAGAAGATAGAATCTTTAAAAATACTTTATTAAAGGGGGGCCTGAGTGGCTCAGTTTGTTAGGTGTCTGTCTCTTGATTTCAGTTCAAGTCATGATCTTGTAGTTCCTGAGCTGAATCTCCCGTGTCGACCTCTGCGCTAACAAGTGTGAAGCCTGCTTGGGATTCTCTCTCTCCCTCTCTCTGCCCTTCCCCTGCTCTTGTGCACTCTATCTCTCTCTCAAAATAAATAAATATTTTTAAATAATTTATTAATATAAAGTAAAACAAAAAGAGGAAAAGGGTAATGAAGAACAAGATGAAACAAATATAAGTATAAAAACAATAGCAGTTTAACCACAACCAAATGAATAACCAAAGTTAATTTAACTAATTTACATACCCCATTTTTTATAAAAAAGAGCATAAATATTGGGTAGGAACTATGTGATGCCTATAGGAAAACCATTTTGAGTATCAAGATATAACTAGCTTAAAAGTAAAAGTATGGATAAAAAAGATACATCGTACTAACTCTAATCAAAACATAGCTGGAGTAGCTATGTTAACATCAATGTAGATTTCAGAGGAACAAATATTACCATGGATAAAGAGAATCATTATGTAATGATAAGTGTCAATTATCAAAAGATTAAACAATCTTAAATAATATTACAGTTAACAAAATTTCAAAACATGAGAAGTAAAAATTGACAGAATGGAAAAAGAAATACACAAACCCACAAATTTAGTCAGAAATTTCAACATCTCTCTCTCTCTAATTCATAGAATAATTGATGTTCAATAAGAGTATAAAAAACTTGAAAACACTATAACCCAAATGACCTGAGATTTATAAAACACTTCACACAACGGCAGAATACATATTGTTTTCAAATGCATATGGAACATTCACCAAGATTGACCACATACTGGGCTACAATATAGGCTCTAATACATTTAAAAAGGATTAAACTAATAAGTGTTATTTTCACTTATCACAGTGGAATTAAATTAGAAAGAAATCAATAAGAGAATATCTGGAAGCTCTCAACTATCTGGAAACTAACCTCTGTTTCAAAGAAAATGGCTAAAGAGAAAGTAGGAACTACATTGAACAGAATGAAACACATCATAGCAAATTTGGTGGGATGAGCTAAAGTGGTATTTGGAAGGAAAGTGTTCTACAAGCGTATTTTAGAAAAGAAAATGTCTCAGTTCACAAGACTCAGCTTCCAAAATAGAGAACTAGAAAATGAAGAGCAAATCAAACCCAAAGTAAGCAGAAGAGTGTAAATAATAAATATATGATCAGGTATCAATGATATAGAAAGCCAGACAATAATATAATAAGTCAATGAAATAAAAAGCTATGTTTCCAAGAAAATCAATAAAAATGATAGTCACTAGGCAAACTGCCCAAGAAAAAGAGAAGAAATAAATTACTAATATTAGAAATGAGAACAGTAACATTATTTCAAATTCTACAGATATTAAAAGAATAATAAGAAACATCAACAACTCTGTGATAATAACTTCAACAGCTTACATAAAATGGATAAACTTCTCCAAAGAGACAAACTAAAAACATAAACCTCCTAAAAATAGTCTGAATAAATTTCTGTGTATTAAAGGAAAGGAATTTGAAGTTTACGCAAAAGAAAACTTCAGGTACAGATGGCCTCAGCAGCAAAATTTATCAAAAATTTGTGGAAGAAATTACACCGAATCTTCACAAACTCTTCCAGAAAAATTGAAGAGGATAGTATACTCCATAGTTCATTTTGTGAGGCTAGTATTAAACCAATACCAAAAACCACCCTACAACATTACAGGAAAGAAAATGGAAACTATAAACTAGTATCATTCATAAACATATAGAAAACAATTTTAACAAAATTTTAGCAAATCAATCCAACAAATATAAAAGGGTAATACATCATGACCACATGGGGGGATTATCCAAGGAATTCAACATTGGTTCAACATTTGAAAACTTAATCAGACTTAATAGACTAAACAACAACGACAACAAATGAATATCTCAATAAAGGCAGAAAAAGGATTTGACAAAATTTAACAACCATTCCTGATAAACACTCTTACCAAACTAAGAATAGAACATAATATTCTCAACTTTGTAAAGGGAATCTTGAAAAACCTACATTTAATATCTTAATTAATTTATTTATTTATTCTTTTAAAGTTCTATTTAAATTCTAGTTAGCTAACATATAGTGCAAAATTGGTTTCATGATAGAATTTAGTGATTCGTCACTTACATATAATACCCAGCGGTCAACACAAAAAGTGTCCTCCTGAATACTCATCACCCATTTAGCCCATCCCCTGCCCGCCTCCCTCCATCAACCCTCAGTTAAGAGTCTCTTATGGTTTGCTTCCATCTCTTCTTTTTTCCCTTTCCCTATGTTCATCTGTTTGGTTCTTAAATTCCTCATATGAGTGAAATAATATGGTATTTGTCTTTCTCTGACTTTTTTCAATTAGCATAATACTCTCTAGCTCCACCCACATCATTGCAAATGGCAAGACTTTATTCTTTCTGATGACTTAGTATATATATACCAATAATAATATATATATACCCACTCTTCTTTACCCATTCATCAGTTGATGGGCATTTGAGTAATATCATATTTAATAATGAAAGACTGACTACTTTCATCCTGACATCAGGATCAAGTCTAAGATGCCTGCTCTCATCACTTTTATTTAAC
>CM053577.1:89359415-89544161 GCA_028646485.1 Cryptoprocta ferox | reverse complement strand
GTAGCGGCACTGTCAACAATAGCCAAATCATGGAAGGAGTCTAAATGTCCATCAACTGATGAATGGATTAGGAAGATGTGGTTCATCTATACAATGGAATACTACATGGCCATGAGAAAGAATGAAATCTGGTCATTCGTAGCAAAGTGGATGGACCTCGAGGGTGTCATGCTCAGCGAAATAAGTCAGGCAGAGAAGGACAGATACCATATGTTCGTACTCATAGGTCTAACAGGAGAAACCCAACAGAGGACCATGGGGAGGGGAAGGAGGAAAAAGAGTTAGGGAGAGGGAGGGAGACAAAACACGAGAGACTCTTGAATCCTGAAAACAAACTGAGGGGGGAAGGGGAAGGGGAAAAGGTAAAGGGGGGTGATGGTCTTGGTGGAGGTCACTTGTGGGGAAGAGCACTGGGTGACTGGGTGTTATATGGAAACCAACCTGACAATAAACTATAAAGTTAAAAATAAATAAATAAATAAAATGTGTATGGAAATGCAAAGGATTCAGAATAGTCAAAAGAGTTTGAAAAAAGAATAATGAGTTAGAGGACTTATTCTACCCCATATCAAGCATTATTACAAATCAATTATAGTGTATTGTTGTAAAGATACACAATAAGATCAATAGACTAGAATAGAGTCCAGAAATAAACCCACACATAAACGAACAACTAATTTACATGATGCTAAAACAATTGGATATATATATGAAAAAAGGCATAAAACTTGACCATTATCTCATGCCATGTAACAATGTTTAAGTCAAAATAAATCTAGTCCTAAGTGTAAAATTAGAATTATAAGACTTCTCAAAGAAAACATAGGAGAAATGCTCAGTATCCCCTGGTTTGCCAAAGATTTCTTAGGTACAACATGAAAACCACATTCCATAAAAGAAAAACACTTATAAATTGGATTTTTTTAACATTAAAAATTAAGTTCTTTGAAAGACTATTTTAAATGAAAACTTGAAAACCTTTTCAAATTGTACACTTTAAATGTGTGCAGTTTATTGCATGCCAATTATACCTCAATAAAACTGCTTTTAAAAAAGATAAGCCAGAATTTTGAGAACATATTTACTAATCATTTGTCTGACAAAGAATTTGTATCTAGAATATACAAACAACTTCAAAAATAAGATGAACAACATCCAAACACCAAAAAAAAAAAAAAGAAAAAAAATAGCCAAGAAATCTGAACAGACATTTCATCAAGAAAGAGGTATATGAAAAAAAAATTAACATCATTAGTCATTAAAGAAATGAAGATTAAATCCCCCAAGTCTAAAATTGAAAAAGTCAATCATTGCCAATCAAATATTGGCAAAACTACATGAACTGGGACTCCTGTGGATAACCAGTGAGAATGTAAAATAGTGTATCCACTTTGGAAAAGTTCTGTTGTTTTTAAAAGTTAACTATATACTCCCCATCTACACAGCTATTTCACCATACAGTATTACCCAATAGAAGTAGAAGCATATATCAATACAAACTTTTACCTGAATATTCATAGCAGCTTTATTTATACCACTCCAAACTGAAAGCATCACAAGTATTTATAAACATGAAAATAGTAAATAAATCATGACATGGAATAGACTATTACTTAGCAATAAAAAATAATAAATTATTTATATACCCAACAATATAGATACATCTCAAAATAAATATGCTGAGTGAAAAAAACCAAAAACAATATTTCATAACACATTATTCCATTTATATTAAATTCTATGATAGGCAACTAATGTATAGTGATGCAAAGCAGACACCTGTAATTGCAAGGGTGGTATAAGAAAAGGTTTCAAAGAAACACCAGGGAATCTGGGGGGTAAGGGATATGTTTATCATCTTGATGGTGGTGATAGTCTCTTAAGTGTATATGCATATACAAAGGTTATCAAACTGCACACTTCACATGAAGTTTGTTGTATGTCAATTTTACCTCAATTGAAGTGTTACTAACTAGACAGAGAGATAGAGACATAAAAAGATAGAGCAAGAAAATTAATTTTGACTTATGAATTGACACATATTTTTAATACTACACTAACTCTCAGTTTTCTGTTTTTATTTGCTGTACTTTCATAACCAGCAACTGAATTGACACCTTAAACCTAGATTTTAGGAAATTTATTTACTATATAATCTTAAGGTTTGTGATTTTTTTTCATAAGTTGCTAGTAAACTACTAAGGTATAAAATAGTACTAATTTCAAAAGTAATTTTTAAATGCTTTAGTGATAAATGTTTGCCATTTATTTCTTGGATCTCCTGACTTATTTGGAATAATTGGCAAATTAAACATATATATCTGAAATGAAGGAGTAACATTTTAATATATATTATTAGTCTTCATACAGTTTCAGAAAAATATATGAATAAAATTGATAATTATGTATTTAGGTGAAGATAAGTTAAATAAGATAGTATTGAACATCTAAATGATCCACAGGTAATTAAAATATTAGTGAAAATGTACTAGCATACTCAATACTTTTTTCTTAAAATATCACCCAATAGACACCCAATATATTGTTCTCTTTCAGATAGACAATGACTGAATTTCAAAAAATAAATCTAAAAGTTCGAATATTTAATCATTCACAAATAAAAAGAAATGTAAAAAAGAAAAGAAAGGACACTAACCAATTGAGACTCATCAGCCAGGGACCATGCTAGGTTCTATACTTACCATGTTTCACATAAGCAATAGAATCAATCCATTGCTTAACCAAATGGGTTCAAATTTAATAACAAAGCTTCAGTCTGGAATATTGGTCATGTTCCAAGATCCAATGACAAAAGAATAACTGTTGTTTCTTTTTTTCTCCCATACTTCAATGCTTAGCATAGTGCCAGATTTCTTGTGGATGCTCACTAATTTTTTTCTTGATTAATGCATGTATTGTCCACTTAAACCAAACACTTTTATTTCCTAAGAACATCCTAGTGAGAGGCAGAAAATGAGTGCCTACAGAATATTGCATTTAAGAGAGGTCTGCATGGGTTGACTAAAAGAGCAGACTCCTAAAGCCAGAATCGCTATGAAAAGAGCCCATGTTCCAGGTTCAAATCAAAAAGAATTTGATCTTTTCAGCATACCCACAAGGTGTCAGACTCAGTGACAAGTTCACGAGAAACTAACCTATAGAACAGATTGCTCATATATTAACGCAAGTGAAATAGAACTTCTGAAGATCAAGAATATTCTTGTCAGCTGGTCAGTACACCCGGATCACAGTAATAAAGTCTTTATGGAGAGCAAGTATAATCAAAATACTGCGTGGTGAGCAAGGGCAATTAGGAAAATGATTGTTAACGGTTTGTGTTACCATTTTGTCATGGTCTGAGGCAGCCATCAGAAATATATGTCCCTCTCCTTGGATAGTCCTGAGATTACTCTGATATATTCTTGCTCTTTTATTATATGAACTCCATACAGAACTCCCAACTTCACTTAACATATTCTTATTTCTCTTTCAAAATGCCAAAATAACACAGATTAGATTATGTCTTTTTATTATATAAATTGTATTTCAGTACTATCTTCCTCAATTTATACCCTAAGTTACTTGATTAAATTCAGCAATGCCTTTCTCATTTTGATTTCATTTAGGGAAGTATTTTCCCATGTCTATGAACTGTCTTAGCAGAGGGTTGTTGTTTGTTATTATTTTTGCAGATAACTGCTTGCATATATTATAAGTTTAATTTCAATTATCTTAAATTATGAGATTATGAGAAACAATTTACCATAACCAGGTGTGTGTGTGTACATTTTTAATAAAGCAAATGTCCAAGAATATAAATGAGGAAAATTGAGTATAATGGTTTATATACTTAGCCAAATTTTTAAATAAACATAATCTATATATTTATACTTGAAACACATAGTTAAGAAATGAGATACATGTCATGATTTTGAATACTTCTACTAAACACTTTGAAAGTATGCAGACCCAGCAAGTTTTATACAAAGAATAACTGACAAATTACCATAGCTATTTTTTTTGATGTTTAAAATTTTTGCTTACTAACATTAGCCCATAAAAATGGAAACCTGTGATAAGTAATGTTCTATTTATGCAGTCTTTTAAATTATTCTTTATATAGAAATACCAGGTTTGTTAACAAGATATGCTCCTCTTTCTCTAGTTCTGACACTAAAACATTAACAAATTTTGAGGTAAAAAATATCTGTATTATCAATAACTTTCAGATATTAATTTCTAATTGGCAATAATTATTTTATGAGAAAACTAAGTAATGCTTATGCTTAGATTCTCTCCATCACCATGTAATATTATACAGGTTGTTTGAAATATGATTATTCTAAGGGTGTCTAGGTGGCTCAGTTGGTTAAACGTCCAACTCTTGATTTAGTCTCAGGTCATTATCTCATGATTTTGAGATTGAGCCCCATATTTGGCTCCATGCTGGGTGGGGAGCCTTTTTAGGATTCTCTCTTCTCTTCTCCCTTCACTCCTCCCTGCTCGCTCGCTCTTTCTCTCTCTCTCAAAAGAAAAAAAAAAGATTATTATGGTCAACTATGCAGGCTGCATTTTCCTTCAATTACCCTTCTCCAGAAATAAATTACTTAAGCACCCCTCTCCAAGTTGTGACTGTTCCTTAGTCAGGTTTCATTCCAATTATATACAACCAGGGTCATTACTTAGGTTGTGAATGTTGTGCGCTCCATAAGGGCACTCATGGTAAAGGCTGAATGGTGTCTGAAATCCAGCTTAACCTCTTCTCATTAAGACTTGACTAGGGGTTCTGTCTGTCCTAAGGAAAAGACACTACTTTCCAGAGTATCCTAAGGACTCATAGAATCCCTTATATTCATGTATTTAAAGTCTACATTTATGATGATATTTACTTTGTTTATTTCAAGGTATTTTCTTCTAATATGTCAATCCAACCTAAATCAAAATACTGATAGATTATGCAAAGACTTGGCAGGAATGTATATAAACAGAAAATTGTATTTATTTTTATTTTATTCATTAATTTTATCTACTTATTTTTACTATCATAATTATTATTTATTATCCAAGCAGAAGTGGAAATTATAACTTTTTTAAAGAAATGATTTAACAGTACCTATTAAAATTTTAAATATGTATTCCTTTTGAGCTAGCAATCCGCTTTTAAAAATATGTCCTTTAGACAGAGTATTAGAATATATGTACAAAGAAGTTCACTGAAGCTATAGCTTATTTTAAATAAAAACCTGATAGCAAATCTAGTATATCATAGTCCTAAGATATAGAATATCACAGAACTATTTTTAAAACATGAACTACATCTGTAAATGGTGGCCTAGTAAATATGTAAAATATAAGTTGCTATACATTGATTTCATGCTGTTAAAAAATGAGGGGGACTATTGTTGTGTGTCAATTTCTTATGATTTCAAATCTACTTAGTTGTTATTTTGATATAAGGTGAATTTGTTTACATTGGGGAGGCTGTGTGAGGATGATGTTATCAAAATGGCTGTACTACTGAGTGCTTATCAATATGAGCATGTGAAGGCATATAAACATATAACCATAACATAATGGACATTTAAACTTTAAATACTGAGATTTTGTAGAATTTACAGAAAGTATTAGTTCTGGCAAGGCTACTTGTTGCTGACCCAAATGCTTTCCAAAGACCTTGGGACATTAGCTCATGTCATGACTAGGCAACTCTTTGTGGCAGTGGTGAAAACTGCAATGGCTGCTGAAGGAGATCATCCCACTCACCAATCCTGGCCCCTTTGTTCCACTAGCATTGTGCTCTGGTGCCAAGACACTTGATGTGCACTGGCCAACTCTTCAGAGAACTAACTTGCTGAAAGGTACACTTCAACTAAATTTGGACTTCATTTTTTTTCATCTCCCCTTTGCCTGAAACAATAGTACAATTTATCTATCCTTGGTTTGGAGTATGTTATTTCTCTATTGGCTTATTAAGAGACATTATCCTTTATGCTATTGGCTTACAAAATACTATTATAAATTATAATACTTCTGTAAACCTGCATTAAATAAATTATTGGCAAAGACTGTCTCAGTTTCCAACCACAATTTGCAACAGGCAAAACAAATGTGAATAAATGTATACAAGTTTATCTGAGTACATACTCATTTTTTATGGATTTAGTGAAAGGTAAAATATGATATACATCCAATTGTTAGTGTAATAATTCAAAAGAGTATATTGGGGGGCCAAGAATGTAAAACTATTGTTTTTAGTCTTATGTATTGAGCAATTTGTTGCAAGATGCTAGTATTTCACTTTTTTAAGTCAAAAAGAACAAAAGATAAATGTATCTTTTTTATCCTTTGGGTTTTCATTTTCATTTCAATTCCATTCATTTTCATTAGGCATTCATATATTGTAAGACGTAGTCTTCTTAAGTACCATGTTTTAATGACAGCTCGAAACCATTCCTAAACTTCTTCATTGATCATCCTGAATCTACTTCCGATATACACATAGTTCTGTAAGGTTTTGTTGTTTTATTGATTTGGGGTGTAAAGGTTGTTTCTGCCTATATACAGCAAATATTCTTATGATTATATCCCCAAGAAACTTAAAACAATTTTCTTGGTAATTGTGCACTGAAGATTGGAGAATACTCAGGATTTGTTGAAAGCTATTAGATATGAGGCCTAACTGATATTAATAACAGAGAACTCAAAGTACCATCTTGTATCTCAAAGTTTCAGGGATCTTAGAGAATAAACATTAAGATACTTGTGTTCTAGGGGCGCCTGGTTGGCTTAGTCAGTTAAGCATCTGACTCTTGATCTCAGCTCAGGTCTTGATCTGAGGGTCATGAGTTCAAGCCCTGCATTCAGCAATATGCTGGATGTAAAGCCTACTAAAAAAAAAAAAAAAAAGCTACATGTGTTCCAGAAGGTTGTAGATAAATTCTCAACCCAAAAATTCAAAGTAAAGCAACATCTGTGAAGGTTGTGGCTGCCCAGTGATCTGAAAAATGCCAGGACATATATTCTAAGGAAAGGACAAATTGCTTCAACTATCATCCCCTTCAATTAATAAAGAATTGTTGTTGGGGGTCTCTGTGGATACTGGTGACTGCATGTACTATTGTACTTTGAAATAAATCTCACTATCACAGGACAGACTCCAGAGATTCTGGAGTAAGAACTTACCTTCATAAGAAGAAAGCTACTTTCTTCTAACTATGGTTTGTCTTTCCTGCCCCTAATGTCCCTGACAATATCCTCATCTGAGTTGCTATATGATTTATTATCATGATATCCCCCACCATACTGCCTCAGATTAGGAGCTCATTTTAAAACAAAGGAGTTGCAGAAATAGGTACATGTCCTTGGGGTCTATTTGTCTTACTACATACTGTTTCATCTAGAAGTATCCTATGTGATAAAACAATGAATGTTTTGTAGAAGTCTCAGCTTCAGGGGAAGCTCAGAGACAACCCTCAGTCCTGTCATCCACGATGGGTATACATTGTTGACCAACCACTGACACAGAATACCGTTGCCCAAGCAGCTAGCATTTATGGTCCAGAACGAAGGGAAAGAAGTATGATCCAGACCTCTCACCATCACCGTCCAGTGTTCCAAATGCCGAAGTTTCCTTTTTCTCTTTGTCTTTGTTTCCTTTTTGTCTTTGTTTTACCTGCCTCTATAGCTCGCTCTCACGCTCTTTCTGGATCAACTGGACTATTGATTGAATCAACAGGCAAATAGAAAAGTCATTAAACTGTATGGCTAATCAGGTCTGATTTCCATGAGGATCCACAGTTGATGCTAAAAATGGGGAAAGGGAGAAGTATTTATGATATCCAGGGTCTTCATCAGAGTGATTATTGATGCTTCTATACCCAGAGATCTTGTTTAGAAGGCAATTACAGAAACTATGGCACAACAAAAGTGAGTCAACTAAGAGCTCAGAACATTGAGGGATGAGCGTCTGAGTCTCCACACAAGGACAACAACACTTGCTGGCCCAAGAGCTATGGGAAGATAAGGGATGTCCAGCATCAGTGGTGGAAAGAAAAGGCACATGACTAAAAGCAGTTAGACTCTGTACGAGCTACAGCAATGATGACTACAGCTTTTTTACTAATCTTCTTTAATTATTTGTAAATAGGGCTGCAGGCTACCACCTGGAATGAGACTCTAGATGATAGTCTGGATCTAATAAAGTGTATGAATGTATCTGAATGGGGCAATACATGTACTGTATTGCACACATCTAAGAATCACTTCAAAAGCAAATCCTTTTGCCCTATCTATTAATCTAGCCACTGCTATAGCAACTATTTCACTTGGGCTTCTATTAGTTTCACACAGGTGCAAACTGACAGTTTGCAGTCAGTGCATTCATCCTACAGCATCAGTCTTGCATTCCTGGATGCTTACTTAATGCCCTGGATCTTCTATGAGACTGAGGTGTGGCCACCCATGGGAACCTGCTTGGAAATCACCTATAGCTCAAATGTGTGGAACAGATAATACCCTGTGGGAAATAGTCTCGATCCTGGGTGGCCTCTAGAGTCTGGAAACTAGGGCCTCTAAAGAGGAATGCAGCCCTGTCAACACCCTTGATTTTGCCCCAGGGGCACTTACATCAAACTTCTGACTTACAGAACTGTAAGTTACTACATTTGTAGTAAGTTAAGCCACTAATTTTATGGTAGCTTGTTACAGTGGTAGAAAACTAATATTCCACTTGACCCACTTTATTTACTGATCATTTCCCCCTATTTCTCCTTAACCAAACTGCAGTTACCTTCTCTTGCTCTCCGCATCTTCACCTCATTGTCAGGGTAAAATTTCAGATGCTACAACCTAGCATTCCAGACCCTTCACAGTCGAACCCTTACCCACTTTTCTATCTTTATTCCTTCAGCTCCTTAAATTTTAATACTCAAACCAAACAGATCTGGCAATGTACTTATTGATCACATCTTTAAAATGTGAACTTCTTATGCCAGGGACTTTTCTCTTTTTTGCAATCATCATCAATGTACATTTCCCAATATGAATAGTACCTGGATGCAGGAGGAACTAAATTAATTCTTGTTAAAGAGAAAATATGAATGATTTCTTCCACTATAGGTTTATAGTACTCTCTGTGCATAATCCCCTGTCCTGGATCTCCTCTACAGATAAAAGATATAGAAAGGATATTAGTCATTCCCTTTCCCAATGCCCTGACAGCTGGACTTTGGCCAAGATACTCCTATTCAATATTGAATGTAGCGTTCAGTGTAAGGATATTTAGATATTTTCATGGACACTAGGGTCAAAGAAAAAGTGGTTTTGAAAGGTGATAAATGTCCAAAAGCCTGAAAAAAAATATGTAAGGGCAGCAAAGTCCATCGTCAATGTAATGTGTATCAAACTATTTCAATGATCAAAGCAGTGTCAGATATCCAACTACCAAATATATTGTGAGAATATTGGTCATATGGCAGCATTTTGTCCATCTTGAATTCCTTGATCCCTGTCTGAGACTTAGTTCTCTAACAATTCTGTATATTCTTTGAGATACTCAATACCATTAAAATAAATTCCTTCTTTCCTTATGTTACCCAGTCAGTTTCTATTATTTGTAACAAGGAATTTTGAGATGAAATAATAAAATTCCTTTAACCAAAACATGAATCAAAATTAATAACTTGAATTTTGAGAAGCTAGTTATAATTTAATAATTCTTTTAGTTTCAAATTAGTTGATTTTTCGAGTTAAATTCAAATTAAGTTTACATGTATTTAATAATTTAATTTTTAAATATACACTAACTATATTCTAATATATAGAAATTTTATAGTATTTCCATAAAACATATCTATGTATCTTACAATTTGGTTTTGTATCTGTATTTATCCTTAGAAAGATGTATGAAAGTATATTCATCTTCTATTAAAGATTATTATTTTGGAGTGTGGAGTTGAGTTCATTGTAGGAAGTATTTTGGTACTCTTCTATATTGCTTGAAATATTATAAGGCACATTCATAACTTTTATATAACTAACAAACTTTTTATTTTAAAAAAGTTAGAATGTAAGACTTAAGTGCCTTAAGGCAAATGATATTTACAAATTCTATATTTCTCTAAAGGGATGGCCTCTTTGCCAACACAAAGGACCTGTGATTGAATGGCAGTATGCCATAGTGAAAAAAGGCACTGATATCTGGAATTATTTCAGATTCATGGCTGTGTATCCATGAAATCTTGACTACTTTCATTGAGTTTTTGTTTTTGTATCTGGTAAATAAAAGAATCTAAGATTTTTTTGGTTCTTACTTTTTTCTTTTTTTCAAGTTTTTATTGAAATTCCAACTGTTTAACATGCCTGGTAATATTAGTTTCAAGTGTAGAATTTAGTGATTCAACACTTACATACAATATTCAGTGCTCATCACAAGTGCCCTCCTTAATAACTATCACACATTTAGCTCAACCCTCATCCACTTCCCTTCATCAACCCTCAGTTTGTTCTCCAAAGTTAAGAGTCTGTTTCATGGTTTGCCTCTTTTTTCCTCCCTATTTTCATCTGTTTTGGTTCTTAAATACCACATATGTGTGAAATCATATGGTATTTGTCTTTCTTTGACTGACTTATTTCACTTAGCATTATACTATCTAGTTCCACTCACATCGTTGCAAATGGTAAGAATTCATTCTTTCTGATGTTGAGTAATATTCCATTGTATATAAATACTACATCTTCTTTATCAGTCAATGGACATTTGCACTCTTTCCATAATTTGTTTACTGTTGATAATGCTGCTGTTAGCTGAGGCTAACAGACACATGAAAAGATGTTAGACATCACTCATCATCGGGGAGATACATATCAAAACTACCACACACCAATTAGAATGGCTAAAATTAACAGCATAGGAAACAACAGGTGTTGGTGAGGATATAGAAAAAGGGGAACCCTCTTACATTGTTGGTGGGAATGCAAACTAGTGCAGCCACTCTTAAGAAAGGTATGGATGTTTCTCTTGGTTGCTATGTTTAAAAAATTCTATTCCTGGGGTGCCTGGGTGGCTCAGTTGGTTAACTGTCTGAATCTTTATATTAGCTTAGGTCATGATTTCATGGTTCATGAGATTGAGCCCCGCATTGGGCTCTGTGCTGACAGCATAGAGCCTGCTTGAGATTCTCTCTCTGCCCCTTTCTGCTTGCATGCACTCTTTATCTCTCAAAATAAACAAATAAACTTTAAAAAAACTTCTTCTACTACTGCATAGAATTAATTATAAAGTCAAAATAGTTCTATACATCATGCATACTTCTGTATGTAACTTGTATACATTTCTAATAAAAGTATCTTTCAGTCAATAGGCACATGTCTTTTTGGTCTCTTGTTCAAGAAGTTTGGAGAAGAATTTACCACAGTTTTTGTGTGAATTTGGTCCCATATTTGATGACTAAACTTCTTTGATAAGTCCAATTTCAATCACCATTTAATCAAATACTCCAAGAAAAAAAAATAAATTTCTTACTCTCTTTGCCAAGTTCCTTAGAGTTTTATAGAAACTGCCCTTGACTTACAAAAAAAATTGACATTATACTTACTATAGCAAGTAATATGTCAGCACAGTTTATAGCACTTTACATATATTCATTCATTTAATCTTGACAATATTATCATTTCTCTTTTTTTAATGAGAAAATTGCCCAACGTCACCTAGTTGGTAAGTGGTTGAATACAAATATCAACCCATGCAGCCAGGTTCCAGAATCTTTGTTCTTATCCACTACGCATTGCTCTCCTAGGAAGCTTGTGTCTGACTTAGGTCATCACTATTGAGCATTCACTATGTCAGACACTGATAGGCAAGGAGATTCAACAATGCATAATCCCCTTCCTTCTTCAGGTAACTTACACATTATTTACTTCTTTTTTGAAAGTTTTTTCTCTCTCTCGCTGTAGTAAAATAAGTCTTACAATTTTTAAATATTTTATTCTATATTATGTTACTTTCGCTTCATCAACTCCTTTTACAACACCTCCACAACATAAGTATTTCACTCATGTCAATGTAATTTATTTTCCTCCCTTATACACAATTTGTTTCCTTCTTCTCTACGATATCCAAGAACCATATCTGAAACAATGGTCTTCATTGTTTCCATATCTGTCTTCTTTATCTTCCAAATTTAAGGAGAACCTAGTGACCAATATATCCACCTGCATCCTCTCTTTAGGAATGGGATCAGTTGAGGGGTGCCTCGGTGTCTCAGTCGGTTAAGCTTCCGACTTCGGCTCAGGTCATGATCTCACCGTTCGTGGGTTTGAGCCCCGCGTCGGGCTTTGTGCTGACAGCTCAGAGCCTGGACCTGTCTTCAGATTCTGTGTCTCCCTCTCTCTCTGACCCTCCCTTGCTCACGCTGTCTCTCTCTCTCAAAAATAAATAAAACATTTAAAAAAAAAGGAATGGGAACAGTTGAATCGATTTTTTCAAGTTTTTAATTAACTATATATCTCATTAAAGCATCCTTTAAATTTGTTCAGGTGCAAGAGTTTATGTACTTGTGTTTGAACATGTGTTTGTGTTGTGGGTGGGTGAGTGAAGGAGAAAGGGAGGGAGGGAAAGATCTAGTGGTCAGAAATATTATGAATTCTTAAATTATTAAAAGATTTTATTCTACTCAATAGCACCTATTAGAATTGACTACCAATATTAAAATCATCCATTCCTTTAGTAAATATTTTATGAAGTGCCTACTAAATTCTATAAATTTCATATTATGAAATCAAATTTGATTAACTATTAAGAACTTGGAGTTCTCAAAATTAAAGATATATCTATAGCCATATACCTTCATAATATCCATTTTTAAAGTCCCAAGGCTTTTATTCTTGAATATCAGCTTAGTCATAAAATTCTGATTAAATAATTAAACATTTAATAACTAATTAAAAATATATGCCCCTGCTTTTATCATAAACCATTACTGTATTCATAGAGTTATATTGGTTAATATTCATAAAACAGAAACATGCCAACCAGAAGTCCTTACTAATCTGGTCAGTGAGTGAAATGTCAATGTGCCTTTGTGAAACCCACTCACTCATTATATCAGTTATTAAAATGTCACTTCATTTGTATTACTTTTTTTCTTCACTTAAAAATAAAATATAAACCTATCTTTTTTGGATTAAGTAGTCAGTATTCCTCATATCATTTTCTGGATTCTGGAGAGTACATTTTAGAAGTTGGCTTTTTTTTAATTAATAGGTTAATTAATGGAAATATTTCCAGATACAGTTTTTCTTTAACAGTGACTTGTTATGGCATCATTTGCCATCCAAAATTATCCTTCCAACTGTTCAAAAGCAGTTGATCACTTTGCTAGTCAAAAAAGAAGATAATTTGTCTTCCAAATGTATAGATTAAATACATTCAATCATGTATTAGTGGACAAAATTGAGGAGTTTGGAGGAACAGGATATGCCGACATAATAACAACAGTTCCACCCTCTTTCTGTTAACCTAACATTTTAAACAGCAAGGACAACCCTTTAGTGAGGCTATCTCTAAAGAAAACTAGTTTGTGTATAAATGGCAAGTGCCTCAAGTGCAGTGACCATTTGCTATCCAAGATCATGTTTGCCTTGTGAATCTGAGACTTAGGAATGTGGATGGAAAAAAAAAAAAAAACCTGTGCCATTTTGTTCCAGGGAATATCATTTTGTTAAGTATTTACGGAAATTCCAAAGAGAATGAATTAAATGCAGATATTTATGGGGCACCTGGGTGACTCAGATAAGTGTCTGATGATTGATTTTGGCTCAGGTCATGATCTCATGGTTGATAAGATGGAGCCCTGTGTTGGGCTCTGCACTGACAGTGCGGAGTCTGCTTAGGATTCTCTCCTCTTTCTCTGCTCCTTCCCCATTCATGCTTTCTCTTTCAAAATAAATAAATATTTAAAAATAAATAAATAAATGCAGATATTTACTTTAGAGAATTAGAGCTTCTTTCCTGAATATTAAAAGAGTCTTTAGACCATAAAAGGGAAAACATTAATTTTTAAATGAATAAGTGGAATTTATATACTTCTCAAAAGAAGAAATACCACTAACTCCAAAGTGCTATTTTGTCCACTGATTCTAAGAGTGTGTTCCACGTGGTTTTAGTAGAGATTTTGTGAGAGAAACAAAGCTTGTTTTGTTGCCAAATCAATTAGGCTATACTGAGTTGAGCAAAGTTAAATAGATGCCTTTCCTACTGGACTGCTCAGATCCTTTAAGATCCTACCTTATGAGTTTACAGGAGGTGCACATTGGCTACTGTAGATCAGCACACACACAAAATAAGACAAGGCAAAATCTAACTGATTTGACTAGGAAAGATATAACAAGAAACTTTTAGATTCAGTTTATTATTTACATAGTGAAAGGAGGATTAACCAAAGGTACTAACTTCCTGCAGTCTTTATCCCACACACCAAAAAGGATTTGAAATAAAAGGAGCCAGATAACTATAGTGAGTTTTGATGGACTCCATTGCTGAAAAGCAAACTCTGGACTGTAGTTAAGTGGTTTTATATTCTACATTCTATCTTCTATGACAAGAACACCCCAAACCTCATCAAAACCTGGGAGGTGATAAGAAACTGTTGATAGCCCCTCAGGGGACATAAGTAAGCAAATTGGAGATGACCTTGTAGTAGCTCCTTATTAAGTCTCCAGAGCATCCTTCATGAAGAATCTGTGAGGCATTCTGCCAAGACTCAGATTAACTGTTTGGTTCAAGCCCCTGCCTGTGTGGTTTATGCAGATATGTGTGAGTTAAGCAGGGCCCATGGAAGAGCTGTCCCCTTCACAGCACTGTCCTGACATGTTTGAGCATGAAACTCTTATTTTTCATAAGAATTGATATTCTTCAGAACAGATAAGGAATGACTACTGTAGTCTAAGTCTGACTGATAACTGACTATGTCCAAAATGGTCTTGAGGAGGTAAATTAATGATTAGAAAGGCTCTGGAGAGGCAATGCTAGAAAGCATGAGGAAATAGCATCCAGCTATAATGGTTAATTTTGTATGTCAATTTAATTGAACTAACAGATGCCCAGACTGCTGGTAAAAATTATTTCTGGGTGTGCCTGTGAGGGTATTTCTGGAAGATGAGCATTTGAATCAGGGCTTTGGACTGGAATGGAACTTAAATCGTTGGCTTTCTAGTTCTCAGGCCTTTAGGTTAGAAGTAGAACTACACCACTGGCTTTTCAGGCCTCCAGCTTGCAGACAGCAAATCACAGAACTTCTCAGCCTCCATAATTACATAAGCCAATCCCTCATAATAAATTTCTTTTATATATATCTTATTGATTCTGCTTTCTCTGAAGAACCCTAATACACCAACCAAGTTTAGAGAGATGTGAAAAACAGGGGAGAGGGCCAGAAAAGTGAGGGGCACAAGCCACATAGAAGTGAGGAAAAGCTTCTGTCCCGGAAGAGTAGAAACCAGGATGTTACCAGAAGGCTTCAAGCAGATGGTCACATATGTTATGGATTAGGTTTGAGCAGGCAGCAGAACTCTTCCAAGCTCCACTTACTAAGATGAATGAAGAAGTTCCAACTATACTGCTATGTAATAGTCTGGCTTAAAATTATACTTAAACAGTCATCTGCTTATTTACTAAGCTCATCTTTCTACCTACCACTCTATGCCTCTCTCCTTACACTATCTTTCAACAATACTGAAATATGCGTCAATTCCTAAATAAACCAGGCTCTCTAATGCTAATAGGAATTCGTTTATGTTATTACTTCCCCTTGAGATGATCTTCCAAACCACTGCTTCTCTCTTACCTGGCCAAATCCTGCTTTGTTTCAGCTTTTGGCTAGGCATATATTGGGGAAAGCCTTTCAGAATTCACCCTCTTCCTATTTGAGAGTCTGATCCAGTTGGGAAGAAGAGGAGGGAGTCCAAAGAAGGCTCCTAAGACACCCTGTGTTTGCTTCATTTAGTACTTATTATACTCACTAGTTGGCTTGTATATTTGCCAAGCTCTTTCATTAGATTATATAATTGTTCCTTATTCATATTTCTGGCATGGTACATAGTCTCTGATACATAGAAGGTACTAAGGAAGCACTTATTAGGTAAAGAAATTAGGTAGGGCTAACTGTACTCAGGCAACATTTATTGCCCACCATTGCACAGGATAACAGTGACTTTCAGTCTTTGTAGAGATCATTCAGTATGAAAGGTCTGTGCAAATCAGGTTTTAGTACCCATAGAAGAGAATAATCTACAGAGAAAAAAATTAAGGAAAGTATTTTAAAAGAATTGGTGATTTTCAAATCCAACTTAAAATTCTTCAAGTGATTCTGAGTTGGATTAAGACGTTCAATATTTCTAACTTCTTACTAAACTAAACCATAAATGCTTCAGGCACTTATTTAGCTTGATCAAATATTATGCTTAAGCAATAAAAAAGCTCAAAGTGATACAGTAAATATTTATTTGTGTTGTTATGATATTCTAGGAACATCAGAATATTTCTCATTTTCAAACTATATTTGAAGCTACTGTAAGTGGATTTAGAATTTGTTGAAGTTTTTAATATGAATGAAGAATACCACATGTCGAGCTCCTTCCTCTAATTCTTTCTGGTTACCAGACCTTATATTTGTAGGACCACCCTCACCAAAGTTTGAGCTGGTCTGACCAAGCCTGTAACTATGTTACGAATTACTAAGTGGGGTCTAGAACAAAATTTACTCCTTTAAAGCTATCCAACAGCCCTTGAACACTTGGCCACTCTCTTCCTAACTCCACAGTCATGTGCTCTGGTGATACAGTTGGGTTTGGTTTCCTGCCTTCAGTTCAGTTTCCTAATGGAAGAGATTAACCCTGTTCTCAATCCCATTTGCTTGGATTGGGTTTAGATATGCCATCTAAATCTTATCAATCATTTCCATCTTAATTCTCCAACCCAAAAATAATATAATTATTTCTTCATAAGTGCTCATAGATTCTTTTTGATGGTCTGGTTAAGTGAGTGTTAATACCGTTAATCTTGTCCCCTTATCCACTGGCCCACTGATGAAGGGCCAACATTCTTTGTTACTATAGTTAGTGGAAACTGAATTTTAAATTATTTCCAAGATTAATCCTAACTCTCAAATACATAAATCACTTTTCTGTATCTACCATCATTTATATTTTCCTCCCCTGACTGAGGATAAACCTAAATCAGAAGCTCTTAAAGCATTGAACTTTAGCTTGGGATGTGTCAGCCAATAATAGAAGACAAACATATAAGCTACCTGTTTCCCACCCACAACCGTCAGTCAAAGAGATAGAGACTTTCTTAATGATCGAACCACACAGGTTTCTGAAGATAACTTCCTGAGATGTTGTGGAATGAGTTATTCCTGGACTCATCTGGCCACTGCCTGGCCTCCTTCCAGAGGACAAATCAAGTAGCAGAGTTAGACTGAGATGCCCTGAAAGTATATACCACAGAGATATTTCCTGCCTGTCATGACACAGGACTTTTGCTTTCAATCACAGATTACTCAATTGGTATATCCTTTGCTGTGTGCCTTTGGAATTCTATTTGCTCCTCATATTTTTCTATCAAGTCTCTGTCTATTTTCATCATTGCCAAAGACTTCTGAACTGCCTTTGATCATACTCACACACACACATCATTCTCTCTGAGACTTCATCAAATGGCCTTTGTGTATCTATGTTTCTACTAACATTTTATTCGTTATTATGTATGTATTGTCTGAAAAGATTGAGGCTTTCTCTACAGCTCTTCTCTTTTCTTTTGGAGTCCCTACCAGAATCCCCCTTAACATCCATATTTCTAGCATGTACCTCAAAACTCTGTCCATTACCCCATTCCAATGCTACTTCCATGTTTTTAGGTATTTGCTACAGCAGCACTTCACCCTTGCTACCAATTTCTGTCTAGTTAGGGCTGCTATCACAAAATACCATAGACGGAGTGGCTTATAAACAACCTAAATTTCTTTCTTACAGTTTGAGACTGGATGTCCAAGATCAGGGTACCAGTATGTCAGGTTCTGGTGAGAGGTCTCTTCTGGATTACAAGCTTCTTATTTTTAAGTTTGTTTGTTTTTTTTGTTTGTTTGTTTATTTATTTATTTATTTTTGAGAGAGAGAGAGAGAGAGAGAGAGAGAACGTATGTATGCACACAAGTGGAGGAGGGGTAGAGATGAAGGAGAGAGAACGAATCCCAAGCAGGCTCCACACTTAGTGCAGAGTCCAACATGGGGCTCCAATTCACAAACTGCAAGATCATGACCTGAGCTGAAGTCAGACACTTCATCCACTGAGCCACCCAGGCGCCCCTGGATTGCAGACTTCTTATTTTATCCTGACATTGTGGAGATCAGAGAAAGGAAGAAAGCTCACTTGTGATCTTAGAAAAAGCACTAATCCTATCCATGAGGTCTCCACCTTTATAACCTTGTCTAATCTTAATTCTTTCCCAAAGGCCTCACTTCCTAGTATTATCATACCAGGGGGTGGTGTTTTAACATTACAATTTTGAGAGAACACAACATTCAGTTTATAACAAGACCATAGATCCGACTGAGAAAAGTTACCATCAGAGGCAACTGAGAACAAACCAGGAGTTCCACCAGCCTTGCACTTTAGCATCAGATACCTTCTGGAAAATAGGAGGATCCATATCCTAGATCTGAGAGGAGAAACAGACAAGTGGGAGAAGAGATCTACCACCTAAATGCTCTTTTTTCACGGAGCATATAATTAATGTTTCCCCTCAATAAGCTGCTGGAATTAAAAAAGTTTTTCACTTCAGCTAAATCAGTCAAAATTTTAGGAGTTGCCAACTAGCTTTGTTATATTAAAATTTTAAAATAGAATGATTCAGTACATTTGGTTCTGCAGAAGCAGAGTATTATGTGATCAGAGCAAGGAAAGATTTGGTAGGGAAAAAAGAACTACAGCCCAGGCAGAAAATTTGTATTTCTTTGTTCTGCTTCTGAAGTTTTTTGTATCAACTTTGTAGGTACACTGCCAATAGGCAAGTAGTATATATTTCATTTTATTGCTTTTTCTTTGAATAACTACATTCTCAATTTCCACAGTTTGCATCTAAGTGAAATCTATTCTGATTTTATTATATTTTTATACAAAGAACAGACAGATGTCTTAATAAAATATGACCAGATGGCTTATAGACAAGGAAGTACCATCAATTTTTGTATACAGTTTAAAAATTGCACAAAACATCTGTAGACTAGTAATGAGTTCTACTATTTTTCCATTTTGTGTACAACATTGCTCAAAATACATAATTAAATGTGCATTTTGTTAATGAAATCTTCTGACTCAGTCATTAAAATAAACTTTTCACTTTCAAACCTGTCACACTAACATTTGTTAATCTGTTGTTTTATTTACCTCAGTTTTCAATATAGTATTTTAAAATATATAAAATATACCCCTTTATAGTGATAATTCTAAATTTGACATGGGTAAATGACTACAAGTAAAACTGATACATTTTAAAATATGTGCAATGGCTAGATAGGTTGCTTTTTTTTGCTTATTCTCCATTTATGAAAATTTGAAATTAAGCACTTCTTGGCTATACAAATACCCTTATCTTTAGGTAAGGTGTAAAATCTTTTTCAAGAGATGTTGAATCATTATGAAAGGTGCCTACTAAATAGTGAGAAGAGTATAGGTCATTTAAACTACTTATCCGTTTAAAGGAGAGTGTTTACAAATTAATGACACAAAAGATTTTAAACTGAAAAATGGTATGGATGAACTTACTACAAAAGAATGTTGGCAAATATCTCATCGATTAAAACTCAATATTTTTTAAAAGATTTTAAGCTACAATATAAATGTAATAGTAGTAAGGGTGCCTGGGTAGCTCAGGCGGTTAAGCGTCCAACTTCAGCTCAGGTCATGATCTCACTATTGGTGGTTTGAAGTCCCACATTGGGCTCTGTGCAGACAGCTCAGGGCCTGGAGCCTGCTTCAAATTTTGTGTATCCCTCCCTCTCTGCCCCTCCTCTGCTCATGCTCTGCCTCTCTCTGTCTTTCAAAAATAAATGTTAAAAAAACTATAAATAAAAGAAATAAATAAATGTAAAATTTGCAAACACATAAAATATAGAATTTATAAGTTATATGTACAACTCATATTTATTAGAAATTTTGTGGAATTTAATATAGATAGTGGAACTGGAAAAACTCAAAATAGAACTCAAATGAAAAGTATTGACTGATTTTTTGGATGGATGATTGGTTGTATTCTTGTTCTGTCTGACATATACTTAATAATATAAAGCAGAGCACTTTTGAATTTCTGGCAATTGACAATTTTAAAAACAATTATATAATACTTTAGATTTTAATTTATCTGGTTTGATTTATCACATGGCATCACGATAGCCAAATATTTTGGCCATTTTATAAGCTATATTTTTTCTTCAAATTTCCATAAAAGTGCTTTATTATTTATTTACACAGATCATTAATTTCACATAGTGTTTATCCATTGTGTATAGTGGGTTGTATTTAGAGATTTGCTATTTTTATCAACAATATACTTACTTGAATTATAATAAGAAATTGTTTTTATCTCCTGATGGATGAGAAGACTTAGACTGTAAATAATTTTAGCATAGCACTTTATTCTAGTTTTCTTGCAAAGAAAATCCACTTGTGATTTTTTTAAGTATTTAAATATTTGAAATAGTGTGGTTTTTCTATTCTATTCTGTTCTATTTATTTATTTATTGAGAGAGAGAGAGAGAGAGAATGCACGAGCAAGGGAAGGGCAGAAAGAGTCAAAGAGAGGAGGAAGGAGAGAAAGAGAAAGAGGGAGGGAGAGAGAATCTCAAGCAGGCTCTGCACCATCAGCATGGAGCCTGATATTGGGCTCAAACTCACTAACCATGAGATCATGAACAAGAGTCAGAAGCTTAACCAACTGACCCACCCAGACACCCTATGGCTTTTATATTATAAATAGCATGTTTCTATTTCTTTTTCTAGTTTCCATCTTAAAAATTCACATTGGGAATCGGAATAAAAATTTTAACCAAAAAGTAAAAACTATCACTGATACCTAAAAACACAAAATTTCCTTTCAGAGAGGATTTATTATTTTAATTTTAATTTTTTTTAATTTTTAAAGGTTAAATAAGGTTTTTTTAAAAAATATTTATGTATTTTTGAGAGAGAAAGAGAGAGCAGGGGAAGGGCAGAGAGGGAGACTCAGAAACCAAAGCAGCCTCCAGGCTATGAGCCATCAGCACAGGGCCTGATATGGGGCTCAAACTCACAACTGTGAGATCATGACCTGAGCTGAAGTCGAACACCCAACCGACTAAGCCGCCCAGGCTCCCCAAGTTAAAATAGTTTTTAAGCTCTAAATTTTTTATTTAAATTATATCTTGATGGGTGAAATAAGTAATTCAAAAATATATATTTATATATATTTATTCAATTATTATTTAATTAATTAAATATTTAGTATCATTAATGTTAAGTATTAGTTTTATTTATAGCTTAATTTGAATATGTAACTTTATATACATATAAAATTCTAGAAAAGATTTGAGTCATGAAATAAGTTCCTAAAAAGCAATTATTTCTATACAAGTCTCAACATAAAGAATCATTGAAATGTGGTTGTAACTTTTCTTTAAAAAATTAGATTGTTATAGTTGATGTTGTACGATCCATTCTAAATATGTTGTTTATACTTCAAAAGAATCATCTATTGGAAAGAAGATATGTTCTAGGAAAAGTAGTCAGGAAAGGCCCACTGGTTTCATTACTTCATTTCAAAAATGCCAATTCTAATGACAACCGAGGCTCTCCAAATCTTGGCTCACTATGACACTGGAGAAACTAGTACATTAGGCTTCAAAGTTTATTCTTTGTTTTGTTTTTTCTTAAATTTTATTTATTTATTTTGAGAGAGAGTGAGAAGGAGCACACGGGAGGGGCAGAAAGAGAGGAAGAGAGAGAAAATCTCAAGTAGGATCTGCACAGTCAGCACAGAGCCCAATGCAGGATTTGAACCCACGAACCATGAGATCATAACTTGAGCCAAAATCAAGAGTCAGACACTTAACCAACTGAGCCACCCAGGCACCACTAAGTCTATTATTTGAAAACATACTAAACACTATATAAAAATAATTTAAAATACTTCCATCCTGTAACCACTCCCAGAAATAACTTTTTCCCAAACTTTTAAGTAGTTATGTCATTTGTTCACATTTCAGATAGGCTTTATCTATATAAACTTAATTCAAATCAAGAATGAAATATAAGTACAATGCTTAGAATCTCATGTTATATGTCATGCATACATGGCCAATTAAGTTATGACAAAGGAGCCAATGGAGAAAGAATTATTTTCAATAACTTGTGTTTGCAAAACTGGACAGCCACATGGAAAAGAATGAAATTGGTCCCTGTCTTACACCATACACAAAAGTCAACTCAAAATAGATTAAAGATTTGAACCCAAGATCTGAAACCATAAAGCTAGAAAAAAAACATAGTGGATAAGCTCCTTGACATCAGTCTCAGCAATGGCTTTATGGTTTTGATATCAAAAGCTAAGGAAACAAAAGCAAAAATAAACAAGTGGGACTACATCAAACAGAAAAGCTTCTGCAGAGCAAAAGAAACCATCGATAATGAAAAGGCAACCTATAGAATGGGAGAAAACATTTGCAAACCACATTTTCAATAAGGCATTAATATACAAAATATACATGGAACAAGGAACTCATACAACATAATAGCAATAAAATAAAATAAAATAAAATAAAAATTTAGAAATGAGCAAAGTACCTGAATAGACATTTTTTTCCAAAGAAGACATACAAATGGCCACAGGTACATGAAAAGATGCTCAATATTACTAATCATCAGATAAATGCGAAACAAAACGACAATGAGATTTCACTTCACACCTGTTAGTATGACTATTATCAAAAAACAAATTCAACGCTGTCAAGGCTGTAGAAAAAACGGAATTCTTCGTACACTGTTGGTGGGAATATAAACTAGTGCAGCCACTGGAAAACAGTTATGCAGAATCTTCAAGAAGTTGAAAACAGAACTACCATATGATCCAGCAACACACTTTTGGGTATGTATGTAAAGAAAATGAAATCATTATCTCAAAGGGTTTTCTGTACTCCCATGTTCATTGCAGTATTAATCACAATAGCCAAGGTCAGAAAACAACCTAAGTGTCCATCAATGGATGAATGGATAAAGAAGATGTGGTATATACATACAATGAAAGATCATTCAGCCATGAGAAAGGAGGAAATCCCACCATTTGCAGCAACACAGATGAATCGGAAGGGCATTATGTTAAGTGAAATAAGCCAGACAGAGAAGTAAAAATATTGGATGGTATCATTTGTATGTGGAATCTAAAAACAAAAAAAAAAACAAAAATAAAAAATAAAAAAATAAAAGCAAATAGAAAAACTCAAATTCAGAAAGATAGTAGAAAAGTGGTTGCCAGGAGCTGGGGGTATAGGATATAGGGAGACGCTGGTAAAAGGGTACAAACTCTCAGTTATAAGATGAATAAGACATGAGGAGCTAATATATAACATAGTGACAACGGTTGATAATACTATATTGTATAATTGAAATTTGCAGAGAGTAGAATTTCAATGTTCTCATCTTCCCCCAAAAAGATAAATATGTGAGAGACAGATATGTAATTAATTCAGTAGGGAAATCTTTTCATAATGTATACATATATTAAAGTATCACATTGTACACCTTAAATATCTACAATTATATTAATCAATTATACATTGAAAAATCTCATGTTAAATGCTAATTATTATATTTGAGAATTTGTGAAAAAAGCATGAAATCAAATTGAATCATTATAGAACTTTAGTATTTTGTGGTAGAATGGTAAATCTGTTCTCTTAAGTAATATTTTCCTGATATGTATTTGTATGTCTTTGTCTGTTTTCTCACTCTTCCTACTATATTTATGTGTTAGAATTATCCAAATGAAATATCTACAAGTACTGATATTTTTACTGTTTGTTTTTATAGAAAGAACAATCTATGTGGTTTATTCTCTTCCTAATTATCAGGAAAAATTACTTTATTTTAATATTATAGTTATGCATATGACAACATTTTGTAAGCCAATAATTTGGAAGAATGTTACTTTATTTTATGTATTTTAATGGTTATCAAATATTTTGATATCATAAAAAGGTAAGAAGTTTATGAGAAACAAAGATCATACAATCATATAGTGCAAAGGGTTTAATCTCAGTTTTCACAAATAATAAAAATACTTAAATATATTTAAAAAACTACAAACTCAAACCACTTTGAACAATTAAAGAAATTTCGAATTCAAATCCACCAAGATGTAATTCTCCACTGCAAATTCTCAAATGAAAGAGCCATTTGGTCCATTTAAAATAAAATCCTAACATCATAACATAAAAAACAAACAAACAAACAAAAAACACAGCTGTAACCAGAATAGTGCCAGTGAAATTCCATGGTAGTAATTATCATTATAAAGATACTGAGAAATCCCAAAATGCATTTTAAATCAGCAAAGAAAAATAAAGTATAATTCTTGACCCGAATTCATGGAATGAGTGGGAATATATTCTTCCCTCTTCAATTTTTCAGAAGCATTTGAACAGATTTGGCAGTTCTTCTTCCTTAAATTTTTGTAGACTTCACCAGTCTAGCCATATGGGGTTGGAGTTTTTATTACAGCACATTTTTAAACTATAAATTAAATGCTTTTAACAGGTATAGGGCCAATCAGAGTATGTATGCTTCAATGAGGATTGTGGCTTGTCTTTCAAGGAATTTGCCTATCTAGGTTTACTAACTTGTTTACCTAAGTTTATTAATTTTTTAAATTTTATTTTATTGAAGTCTAGTTACCATACAATATTATGTTGGTTTCAGATGTACAACATAGAGATTCAACATTTATATACATTATGAAGCGATCACCATGAGAAATCTAGCTACCACCTGCACCAGACAGTTGTTACAATATTATTAGTTATATTCCTTGTGATGTACACTTCATCTCCATGTCTTACTTATTTTAGAGCTGCAAATTTGTACCTTTTAATTTTATTGGTTGGCATAAAACTATTCATAATATTATTTTATTGTCCTTTTAATATCTGTACTATCTATAGTGCTGTCACCTCTCTCTGCAACTCTCTCCAGTACTCAACCTTGTGAACTCCAGCCACTGTCATCTCTCTGGTCTCCCAACTCTGTCTCCTCAACTCAGACTGACCATCTGGCTTGGCTTGGGTTCCACCTGCATGTGCTAGCATCAGGAAATGCTCTCTGACAATACATTGTGACAATTATAAGGTTTCCTTTATTCCCCATTTCTCAGAATTATTGTCTTTTATTGGCTGATGTTCAATGACTGAAAAGCATTGCTTCGTATATTTTGTTCAGTTTTTTAGTAGTTTCAGGCTGGAAAATAAACCTAGTCCCTATCACATCATCGTGTCTAAAAAGTGAAAATATTAACAGATCATAACTTCAGTATGTATTGAAATAGCAGCCAAAATCCACACAGACAAAATGTGAAAGCCTAGATGTCTTTATCAAAAGTTCAAGAAAGAGGGGCACCTGGCTGGCTTAGTTAGTGAAGTGTCTGACTTTTGATTTCAGCTCAGGTCATGATCTTACAGTTCATGAGATTGAGCCCCATGTCAAGCTCTGTGCTGACAGCACGGAGCCTGCTTGTGATTTCTCTCTCTCTCTCTCTCTCTCATTTTCTCAAAATAAATAAATAAACTTCTAAAAAAGTTCAAGAATGAGATATTCCCTACTTGCACAAACTGCTCTATAGATTAAGAAACAGATATCCCAGTTCATATAAATTATTCTGGAGTATGTGGGTGGTAGGGGAGAAGAAGTCAGCTAACTAATTCTGCAAAGCAAACAAAATGTTTATTCAAAAAATATATAAGAAAAACTAAATACAATAATAGGTTAACCACACCTATCAATTTAGGTGAAATATACTAAAGGAAATATTTCAAAGCCAAATTTTAGAACTTTCCATACCAGAAATCTATCAGTGAACTTCTAATTGATAAGGAAAAGGAAACATATCATACCAATGCTGTGTAAAATATTACCAAATATTTTTAAATACATAGCAGATTTCTGGAAGGAAATACCATAAAATTTACATGTGCCAAAAATAAGAGGGGTATTCAAAGCTGAAGCTGTAAATAGTTCAAATCCTTGGAAATTAAAGGGAAATTGCAACTGTGTATATGCTTAAGCATCTGGGATTTTCAGTTCTCAAGGGTGGCTAGAATCTACAGAGCTACATGCATAAAGCCAGTTATGGAAGAGGTTTCCCTGCATCCAATGTTATTTAATAAAATATTATCAATGAATAGAGACAAACAAATAAAAAATTTTACCTTGAATCAGTTAGAAATTCCCAGAGAATACTGTCTCCCAGAAGAGGCACCTTGTTCTTATATGCACAAACTTGCTACATTGGCTAGAAGTTATTTTATATGTAGAGACTAGATCATGCATAACCTCATAAGCTATTTTAGAGAGCATTAGCATCATTCTAAGGACAAGAGCAAGACATTAACATTTTCAAAGAAGGAGAGTGACATGATCAAGTTTTTAATTTGAAAAATAACACAACAAAATAAGTTGAATACTTAGGAGGCCATTGTAGCATTGCAGGTGAAAAAGGAAGGCAGCATGGATAATTGTGATTGTGGTTGAATGAAGAAAAGGGACAATCAATTTTAAAGAAATAAAGGAATTTGCTCTTCCTAAAGGTGTGAATATAATTGAGACAAAGAGAGAGAAAAAGAGACATCCAAAATTGCTCTAAGGATTCTGAAATGTGGTGATATTCACTGAGGTGTGCAAACTGGAACGTCAACCTTCAACGAGTTGAGTTTAAGGCCCTGAGTTCAGCTTTGTACTGGATGACTTTAGGATGGCTTTAGGTTATCCAATAGAAAGTATTCATTAAAAAGTTGGCTACATATCCAGAGAAGATGTCTGGACCTGAGCATGAGTTACAATGTGAGTCATCTATATGTGATGGTAATTGAATCTACAGATGTGGATGATTTTACCTAAGGGAGGACAGAAATACTAAGAACAAGCATTTAGGACTTCTTACCTCCTCCAAATAAAAGGATGAGCATGCCAAGAATCAACACTAATTGTTTTTGAGAGATCTGGACAAAGTAGGTTTTGAACATCTATTGGAGTTAGTGACTTAGTGACTTAAGCAAGATATTTTTTCCATGAAATAATGGGTCTAGAAAGCAAATTTAGATTTATGTGATAGGCAAAAGAGAAGAAAGAGACACAAGACTCTGGTAATGGTGGTTGCCCTTGAAAAGAAAAACCATATGAGTGGGAAATGAAGAAAATGAGAGTACTGGGCGCCTGGGTGGCTCAGTTGGTTGAGCGTCCGACTTCAGCTCAGGTCATGATCTTGCGGTTCGTGGTTTGGAGCCCTGCGTTGGGCTGTGTGTGACAGCTAGCTCAGAGCCTGGAGCCTGTCTTCAGATTCTGTGTCTCCCTCTCTCTCTGACCCTCCCCTGCTCGTGCTGTCTCTCTCTCTCTCTCAAAAATAAATAAAAAACATTACAAAAAAAGAAACTGAGAGTATTTTTCACTGTATACCTTTAGCACCTTTTTAAACCTGCACCTTGTATCTTCCACCTATTCAAAAATCACAAGTATGGTGAGTTGTAATGGTAAAATATAAAAATCTAAGTCTAAATAAATGTTTGCTTTTGGTAAATTGCAAACCTCTCCACACAATGGATAATACAAGTAGCAAATGGTTTGTAAGCATGAAATACTCTGCTAAAGATCACTCTTACCTTATGTACAACCTTGTAAAGAATCTTGTGTATGGGATTGTTAACAGCTCTCAGTGACCTTCCTTTGTTCTTTGACACTGTGGACAGAAATCAGTTATGACCTAAACTCCATGAGCTCACTGTAGATCTGTGCCTACCAATGATCCTACTGAAACCACAATAAAACTTCAACAAGTCAATGTCATAAGGAATAGGTCCGCATGGATCAGATAATTTCTCATAGCATATAATTGATATGATGCTTTACAATGACAGTAATATCTGTCCTCAAACCAGCTGCTATTTAACTATTGTGATTTGTGTAAGATAAGGTCTGTTCCCTCAGAGCAATTAATGCACAGTGATGGCACCCTTGCTGCTCTATCTTCCCCCCATTTCTGGCCTAACCCAACCCCTCAAACCCACATACTTTCCAGCTCTGTCCTCCTTAAGTTGTGGTGACATTTTTACCTTGTGAGACAAAGTCACATCCCCCAGCCAGACTCCGCTTTGGGGGTCCTCTCCTATAGAATTCCCATGGTAGTGGCTTAGGCCCCCACTCCCTAGCACTGGGCCAGAAACTAATCCTCTATTGTTTAGGGCCTCCCTTTCAAGGTTCTGGGAAAAGGAAAAGTCTAATCTGCAGTCCCAGGATGCAATGAGTTCCGGCCATCTCTGAGACCTATAACTTCTAAATCTATTTGTCTCTCTCTTTTTTCTCTCCCATTTCATCTCCTGCATCCTGAAAAGGAAGCATTATCTTCCCTGCATGCCAGGAAACTTCCTTTATATCATTTTCTGCATTCTTTTTTACTCTGACTCAGTGGACCACAAATATTTATTCTTTCAAAATTCTGATTCTGCGAAAGAAATCCACACTTTTTAGACTTTATTTTTTTCTTCTTTGGATATTAAAAATTATTTTTTGAAATTCAGAGCTGCCTACGGCTTTCTTTGTTCCTTTCTCTGGCCATTTCTCCCTTTTCCAAAACAAAGACTGCCTCAATTTCCATGAGCAGAAAGCTTAAAAGCAATATGAATTCATGCGATTTTTTTAAACCAGGATTTCAAAAGTACTATCTAACTATTACACTTAAAAGGGATGAGAACTGACCTTTGTTTTTAAATTTGTTTCTTAATTATTTCATATCAGGTTGAATGGTCTGATGCAAGTTCTTTGCCTATTATGTGTATTATATGTGTTTACATGGTTGATAGAAATCAAGTGGAATTGTTATCAAGAATTAGGAATATTTGGAGGCTCCTGGGTGGCTCAGTCAGTTAAGTGTCCGACTTCAGCTCAGGTCATGATCTCAGAGCTTGTGAGTTCCAGCCCCGCGTCGGGCTCTGTGCTGACAGCTCAAAGTCTGGACCTTGCTTCAGATTCTATATCTCCCTCTCTCTCTGCCCCTCCCCTGCTCACACTCTGTCTCTCTCTCTCATAAATAAATAAACAATAAAAGAATTTTTTAAAAAAAGAATTAGGAATATTTGTTGTAGACAGATGTTTCTACCATATATTTTTATTATAAACTAGTATTGTGTATATTTTCCTGACCAAATAATTGAATAATTATTAAAGCCATTTGAGTAAACATTCTAAATTTGAATTAGCAAATAAAACTAAAAAAAGATATTCCACTATATTATTTACGTCACTTCAATTAATCATCCATATGTACATTTTGTCACTAGTTTATGTTGGAAGGTACATAAGAAACTTATGTAGCTCTACAATCAATATTTTATAATACTGTGTTGTTGCATGTGTTTATCTTGGCTTTTATTACAACTAAAATAACTGTCTTTTCAAATACTGCATGATATCACTTATTTGTGGAATCTTCAGATGTCAAACTTGTAGGAGGACAGAGTAGAATGGTGGTTACCAGGAGCTAGAGGATAGAGGGGTTGGGGAGATGTTGTGTAAGGGAACAAATTTCCAACTAGTAGGTAAATAAGTCCTGGATATCTAACGCACAACACAGAGGTTATAGTCAACAGTATCATATTATAAACTTCAAAGTTACTAAAAGACTAGATCTTAGTTGTTCGCACTACAAAGAAGAAATGACAATTATGTAATGTGATGGAGGCATTAGCTAACACTACAGGTGTACTCATATTGCACTGTATGGGTTTATTAAATCCACATATTATATACTCTAAGTTTATACAATGCTATATGAAAATTATATTTAAATAAAAATAAAATAAGATAACACCATCTCTTTATCTGCTTTGAAAATCCTTTAGGCCAAAAATCCAACAGAAATGTCACTCCAGTTAGGTCTCTTTTTGCTTATTTCCATGAACTTGGAATGGCATTATATAAAGACTCACTTCCCCTTTCTTTGCTGAGTTCTTTGATTTTTACCCTATCCCCAGCTCTGCTATTAAAAACACACAGCTGTGCACTTATTTTATAAAGAATACAAGTACCCCAGACCTTATCAAGGAGTATAGCTTCAAAAGCTCTGTCACTAAATAGAAAGCTTTCAAAAGCTCAGTAGAGAGAAACGGAATTAATGGATATTCAATTCCTTATTCCAGCAATAGAACAGGAAAGTTATGCAATTCATTCATTCCTTAGATAATTTAAAATCTACCCCTGGAATAAGCTAGATCATCAGAGAGCCACATACCTTAGTCCCATTACTTTTGCTTTTTCTGAACTTCAATAAGTGTGTTTTTATGCTTTGGTATTATGCCACCAATTTATATTAACAAAACGCCTTATGAAATATGTCACTAGGTTTATACCAACAACTTAAATTTCAGTATCAAGAATAATCATGTTTCTGTTTAGAAAACAGTGTTATAAACTTAATTTTAGGACTTGCAGTGTCTCTTTCTGCATATGTCTCTTATACACACATACACACACACACACATACACACACACACACGCTTGCTAAAAAGTTGAATGTCCCATTTGTGCCCTACTCCTGGCAAGTATATTATATACTATTCTAAGTAACTTAAATAAGCTGTTTACAACATATTTTTGCACCCTATTTTCCATTTACCTTTAATTTTCTAGGTTTAATTTGCTTTACCTTCATAACTTGCTTTACATCATTTTTTGGGGGTAGAGGGGAACAAGAAAAAGTTTAAGTATGTTCTGTTTTCATTTTTTTAATCCACACTATCAAAATTATAATTTAGCATTTCTTCTTTTCTCCTTGTTCAATTACATGCACTTGCTCTCAGGCACTAGAATCAAAATATAGGAGAAAAAAACCTTAAGAGAAACTTCATATCACATGATATTTTCAATAAAACTCATTTTTTTCTCCAATAAATTATATGGGATTCTTATATATAGACATTTGTATTTCTACTGATGTTGGGAAATTTTGATTTATTTTATAGAAGATGATAGCAGTCTGCGTGCACTAAATTACAACTATGCAATGCCAGTGGTATGCACCAGATTTTATTCTAGTATTTTCATTCTGTTTACTTCATTATATATGTTGGAGGTGTTGTAAATGTTCAGGATCATTTTGATTTTCTATTTGTCATTGCTACGATTTTAGGTGGAACTAGTCCAGAGTAATTTTGCAGCTGTGAAAAGCTGGCATATGGAATCCTGGTTCATTATTTGTCTATTAAAGGACCTCTTAAAAGTTATTGTAATGAATAATGAATTGTTTATATGTCTGTTTCCTTCATTAGACTCTAAGACTCTAGAAGGAATATTGCCTTACTCATTTTAACATCTTCAGTGCCAATACAGGGATATAGAACGCAGAAGGTATTTCATGAATATTATTGAATAAATTTTTAATGAATAAAATAAATCATAGTTTTTACTAGTATCCAACCAAGAACTTTTAAAATGAAATGATGTATGGTACTTCTTTTATTCACTGCTTTAAATTTTCAATTTTTTAAAATATTGTGAGTATTCTGCTCTCCAGTAAGGTTTCTCTACAAATATTACAGAAAATTTTAACCAAAAAACAGCATAATTCCCCTCCAAATTACCACCTTTAGAGATTATACATATATACAAAATTCAAAACATTTTTGAAACTCTATTATTTGGAATACCTTGATAACTAAATATGTTCATATATATTTGTATTTTATATATATTTTTGTATTTGTCCACTAATTATAAAGTCTAAGCATACACGGATTGTACAATGAAATCAGAAAAAAACCCTGTCCAAATATTCACAATCCAATGGAAGAGACAAGTACAGGTAATTCTCACATAACATGATTATCAGTAAATATTTGTTATTTCATTGTCTTGAATGCTCCCTCTTTCAAAGCCATTAGCAAGCTCAAACCATTTCAGTGAATTTATTTTTCCTGTGCACAAACTGTGTGCCTTCTCAAATTCTTTCCCTTAATTCCTTCTACCCAAAGAAGCCTAACTGACAAGCTCGCCTAACTGGTTGGTGTCCAAGTTTCAGTCCCACACCCATCTGTTCAGATCCCCCATGCCTCTCCCTATAAGCTCTGAGCTACTCACCTCCCTGCCATTTTCTTACTCAGATGGAATGCCACTCTGTTGAGCATGAGCTAGCTTCCTGAGTGGTTTCCAAGAAGAAGGAGGACACAATCCAGAAATTAAAGAAATCTCATTCCACGAAATGATCCTTGACCAATAAGAAATGGTGGATGAAAGAGGCACAAACAGATGCATTCCTTTCCTTATTCCTTTCCTACTCTTCTCTACAGTCTGCTTTCTCCTTATAATTCATCCAAAAAAAAAAAAATCTCACATGTAAAAAGAAAATGCCTGCTTGCTGAAACAGAACCCTATTTCACTTTGGTAATTGTGACCAGTGGCCTGTTTCATATCTTTGTCTGGCTGCCTTTTTTTTTTTTTTGTCCTGGGCACTCTGGGATTGCACTTCCCAAAGCAAGTGGAAGCACTTTAATCTTTGCCTCAGGCTTTGATTTCTAAAGAACCAAGTCTAATAAAGTACCTAAAAATTCAACACAACAGTGCTTTGTATTTTCTTCTCTATTACATAGATTTTTACCTTCATGAGGTAATGAACCTAGATAAAATTACAACAGAATTTTGAACCGTTTTATTATATTTTTAGGACCTGGTCTCGATTGTGTAAATCCCTATGTTAAGACCTCCAATGAAGGCAACCTTTCCTCTATAGAAAAGGTACAGATGCTAAGTGGTGAAATTAGTTTCCTATTAAGAAAATACTTAGAAATCAATTTTTCTGATTTTTCTCCGTATAAATGTCCATATCCATTAAGTTTCGTTATCTGAAATAGTTAGCATGAAAATATATTTGTCTGGAAACTATTTTGAATGATACAATGAAAACCGGTTAAGCTCTCAACTTAAATTTTTCATAATATAAAATTGTAAAAAATATGAAAATCTTAATAAAATTAAAATAGGTAAATTTTAAGCCAATAAAAAGAAGTCATTATTTCAATAAAGTATATAAAATAGTCAAGCAGAGCAATACCTTAACCTGGAGGTCAGCAGGATATATGCTGTGAGTTGAATATTTGAAAAGGGATAGCTAATTTTATGACCACTCATAAATATTTTCAAGCTAGGACAATGATATGGGTAATAAAACATTCTATTCAGGATGCGAACCATTCACCTACATGGATCAGGAATGGTTTTCCTTTTGCCTGTGTATTCAGCATTTGATTTTTGTGTGTGTGATGTGGCAGTGTTACTTTCTCAAGCATAAAAACACTTTTAAGAGAAAAGAAAACACTTACAGATAGTACAAGCATTACACAATATGGAAACAAGTTCTTCACATTTAGAATTACTTTTAAATGTGAGGAGTAAAGGAACTCAGTTTCATAATCGGCATGTTAAGGTATGACTTTTAATTCCCTATTTCACTGATGTCACTCTATCTCAAAATTACTTGTAACATCTTTGTCTTATGCCATGCCATTTAAACTAGGTAAGAGTGGTGGGAAAAATAGGTTTATCTGGTTTTCTAAAGGAAAATGTATTTGTTCCGTATCTTAAAAAATTATGTAAGTGAGGGGCACCTGGACGGCTCAGTCGGTTAAGCAGCAGACTCTTGACTTCAGCTCAGGTCACGAGTTTGAGCCCCGCGTTGGGCTCCGTGAACACTGCATAGAGCCTGCTTCAGATCCCTTGTCTCCCTCTTTCTGGCCCTCTCCTGTTCACACTTTCTCTCTCTCAAAACTAAATAAATGTTTAAAAACTTTTTTAATTGTGAAAGTGAAAGAACGGTGATCAGATAATAAAGTGTTTTTAATAAATATAATAAAAACTTAAAGGGAAAAAATTTGGCATGCTGGATATCTCTATTTCCCCTCTATATTTATTCGCCACGCTTATCCACCTGTCTGTCTGTCACCTATACCATCATACAGGAATAGGAGTTCCTTGCCCTCTGGCTTCTGGTTATAGTTGATCAATGGGGAGTCCTCCAAAAAGTCATAGAAGGAAAAGATTATTATCAGTTTATTATGTATTCCCCCAGATTCTCCATCTGAAGCTAGATGCTTCCCTGGAAAGGGAAAGAAAGTCGGGAAACCTAGCTTTATGTGTGATATAGACACATATCTGTGCTTCCCTGCCTCAATCAGTCAGCCAATCAGGGCATCAACCTCCTCAGCTCTCAAGGAAGATATCTAAATGGTGGAGCTCTGCAATTGCATCCAGAAACAAAATTCTAGGAAATACTTATTTTCTTCTAGAAATCATTCACTTTAATATATTTTATTACTATTTTCTTTGACTTACACCCATACCTGAATATTCTTTCAAAACTTTCTTCAGCTCCATATCCTCCACGTGTTACTAATAACTAGAAATATTTGAGGCAATTTTTTAAAGAGGTGAGGAGCAGTGGAAGATTGCTAGTAATGAAATTCAGAAGTATAGTAAAACCTTGGTTTGTGAATAGAATTCATTCCAGAAACATGCTTGTAATCCAAAGTACTTGTATATCAAAGTGAATTTCCCCATGAGTAATAATGGAAACTCGGATGATTCATTCTACAACCCAAAAATATTCATATAAAAATGATTACAATACAGTAATATAATACAAAATAATAAAGAAAATACAAAATAATAAAGAAAATACAAAATATAAAGAAGAATAAACAAATTAACCTGTACTTACCTTTGGAAACCTTCATGACTGGTGTGAGGGAGAAGAGAGAAGAGAGTTATTGTGTAGGAAGACTTGCAGTATCACTAATGGAATCACTGCTATCTATTTGCTCAATGAATTCTTTTTCTATTGGTGCAACTTTAAGAACGAACTTATCCAATGACACCTATTTTTGCCTCCTTTGGAGGATTTCACAGAAATGTGACATTGCAATGATGATCACCCATAATTCCACAGTGAGTAAGCGAGAGAGCGAGAGCGAGAGAGAACCACCAGCTTAATTGTGATCATGTGACATTCGGCATCACGTACTACTCATATTGCAAGACATCGCTCATCTATCAAGTTAAAATTTATTAGAAATGTTTGCTTGTCTTGTGGAACATTTGCAGAACAAGTTATTCACAACCCAAGGTTTACTGTATTCCCTCCTACTATTCCATGACTACTCACTTGCTCTCCTTTTAAAGTTTCTCTTCAAAAAACTACATAAAGATGAGCCCACAAAGACTCAGGGTCTTCTAATGGCAAGATATATCTATTTTAGTCAGCATTTGGAGGAATGTAGTGATTGCTTTTTATAAAATGGGATAATATTTAAATATTTTAATCTCAAATCCCACTTTTCCATTTTCAGTTTTCTTACTGGCTCTTCCTCATTTTTGGACCCTAGCAATAGCATAATACCAGCCTAGAATATTGAAAGGGTGAATGAATTTCTTTAATCAGAGTGTACTCAAGAGTCTGAGGCCAAACTGTTTTATATTTCCAATATGCTAAAGTCAGAGGAAAAAATGTTTTTGTTATGGTTTTTGAGTTTCAAAAGAACTTAGCTTTAGAATCTTAGGCCAAATGCAGAGGACAAGGATAAGCATTTAGAAAAGTTAATCAGAGAGTTTAGCAGAATGTAGCACATAACATAAACTCAATTTCTTTGTACATGAAAAGATGATTTAGACCCTTTCTGAGTAAGGAAGGAATAGATTTTGAGAGAAGATCAAGGGGAATCTGAGCAGAGTTTGGATGTTTTCTAGGTCCTTGACAAGGTGCCTACTGTCTTCACCTGCAAGCCACAGGGTCCCTGAAGAAATGAAAGCCACTAGATCTATCTAGCAAAGAAAATCTTGAATCCACTAGAAAGTTTTTATAGAAGAAAATTTCTTTATAGTAATCCAAGTATTATTCCCATCAATCACAATTTTAGATTTAGCTGTATATGAAGGATTCCTCATTACATTGTAAGCTCTTTGCACACAGCAGACACTCTGTATATATGATCCATAAATGTTTATTGGGTGAACAATTAAACCTAATAATGTAGCTTTTCTTCACTTTTGTAGTCATGCAATTGGTAGAATTAAAACACAGTATGGTTTGCAGGGCGTTACAAAATTCTAGTTTGTTAATAATATAATACTTTAGGTTCAGTTTACATTTAAGAATACCAAGCATATAATGTTTCTAAATATACCCTTTAACATGAACATCACATTAGCTTCAAAATTATTTATATGGTGTAATTTTACCAATAAAAATCAAAAAACAATTTTCAAATTAGATCAGATTTTCCATTCTGATGTATTCTTTTAGTAAGTTCAAAGGAATTGGCAGAAAGCAATGTTGGCAAATATATGAATCATGATATTCAATTTGGTTAGAAGTCAATTCCTTTATGTCCTATTAGAATTAAGTTATATTCTCTATTATCTTTATAGTTGCAGGTTGTTGAGTGCTCTATCTATGGTTTTTGCATTGGTATGGAAGTAGGGAAAAACTTGTAAAAATGTCTTAATAGTTGTAGATGTTGGTGCTTCCATGTTTATCCTTATTTTAACCCAGTTGGATTCTAGCTAAGAATGAAACACTTGACTGTTTGGGTCTTTTTAGCTCTGCAGTTGTGTATAGATTCACTCTGAGTTATTGATTCACTCACTCAGCTCCCACCATTCCCTTCACAAAGGCACTACAAATGCCATCCAGGAGTGGCGTTGAAGAACTCCAAAGGTCAGCTGAGAACACACAGCATTCTTTTTGCTGAATATCTGCTGAAATGGATATGTTTTGCACTCTCTTACTTGCTCTTTTTGTAATGAGTTATGACAGGATTTTTTTTCTTTTTTTAGTATAAATTCATCAGTACTCCCAGAAACCATGAATACATTTTTATTCATTTAGGTACATTAAATACTTGACACCTAACACAGTGAAACAGAGCTAGCATTGCACTTGGCTTTGGGGGGAGGGGGAAGTGGACGAAACCTTATTTAAGAAAACATATATGGTTATTTTCAACAAGAAACAATATTGGATACAAATCTGTTTTGAAGCACACTTCTAAATATTTATATTTGTTGTTATATCACAGGAAATAGCAATTACACATTTAGAAAGAGAGTCTTAGTTTTCCAAATTAGTACTTTCAAAAATATTTGTGTTCGATGCTGCTTCTTGTGTAAATTACCACTGGATTATCATTCGTTTGTTTACTTGACAAGCTAGTTGCAAATCTCTGAGACTTTAAAAGGAATATAATAATTGTTCACTTTGAAAAACAGTTTTTAAATCTAAATTAAGTATATATTTAATATATTGCTAAAACTCTACATCAATATATTACTTATATTAAAATTGGTTATGTATTAAATATATATATAGCCATTCTCACTTAAAATAGTAACATGGAAAAAAACCTATTCATTATGCCACTTTCTTTTTAATAAGTTTCATGAGAAAAACTTGAAAATTGTTCTATAAATATTTTTGTTTGCTGTTGGGTTTGATTTAGTTTTGAACTTTCTAGTATAGTTAAAGGATCAGGTTCTTTGTCTTACTAACTTATAAACCCAAAAGATAAACCTTCATAGGAGATTTGATAAATTCTTCCTTGAAAAAATAAAGAAGACTAATATGGTGGCTAATGGCTATATATCAGAGAGGGTTTTCCTCCCAAAAATGAAAATGTTTACCATTTTATCTCTAATGATCCAAACTGTATTTAATTTTGTTGTATTTGTTAAATAAATGCTATGTCTATATAATCCAGAAGAGTCAGTTATTTGGTCAAAATTGATTAAATTGGTTTAAAGGTTCTGGCTATATCTCTTGATAGTTGACAGAACTTATTTTTACTACTATAAAATACTATAAATATCCATGAGGATAATTGAAATTAATTTTATTGAAATTAAGCCAGATAAATTTAGCTGGCGCTTTTGTTATTCATCTTCCATGTTCAATATTCCATGTTCATCAGGTATTTTCTGTGGAGCTCCCAGTAAAAAATAAAGTGTTGCCAACTTTAATTCCCTAATGATTTAAGTTCCCATAAAAGAAACAATAGCCATTGATTTAATTTTCACTACTATAGTGCACTTTCAAAGTTCCTTGATATTTAAGTTAAATAATTGTTTTCTGATATGTTTATGGGTAAACTTTATTAGCATCTTTCTAAAAAGCTTATATGATCCCGAAAAGAGAGATCTTTTCAGGTCGCCTATTATGTTACCTATGTCTATTCAACTCATTTCTCTTTGAGTAGTAAGAGTTACAGTAGTTTTAGAGGCAGATTAAGAAGTTACAGCCATAGAATCATTTCAACAGACTTGGTGCATATTACATTTCTAAGCAGAAATCAGATCTATGATTGGTAGATGATAAAACAAGGTATCCCTTCCCTTTCATGATTCAGTTTCTGTTTCCAGTGTCCTAATGACTATAAGTCATTACCATCGACTGTAGTTTGGAATTTAGAGAGAGCCAAATTCCTCATCTATGAAAGAACTAAGCATCAAATCAAGTCACTTTTACTTTAAATGAAATTTTTTCTACCTACACTTCTTCTAAGATAGGTCTTACTCATCTCCCCTGAGCTGGCAAGCAGATTTGTGTTCAAGGGAGAAATGCGGCAGCCACAGGCTGGGGGCAATAGCCCAAGCTGTTGAAAGATTTAGGCAAATCAGTAATAACTTCTAAAAGAGCACTAAAACTGCTTAAATATATTGCATCAGATTTATACTTAATGGTTCAAGGTGCAAATTTTGACCTGTAATACGCAAAAATTTTGGAGAAGCCAATTTAGGTTAAGCATTTTATAGTATTTTAGTCATAAATAGTCATTCAGAGTCTCCGACCCTCTGCTAATTACGAAAAATTTCAAGAGACATTTTTTTTCATCAGAGGAAGCTCTATTGTGATTTAAGAGTCCCCAAACAAAGTAAGCAACTTATCATAGCCCCATTAAAAAAATCATTTGAAATATTTCAACCTCTTTACATAAATTATACATCCGACCTATTATATCTTTTCTTATTGCAAGTTGTATAAATCTGGAGGATGTGTTATAAGTTTTAAAACCACAGAAAAACTTTTGGAATAAGAATTGTCAAACTTTTCAGCTTTCTTGAAGGCAGCACGATTATCTTGCCATGTTTTCAGGTGTTCTGCATATTTTAAAAAGCAAAGTGATTAATTCCCATGGTATTTTAAAATGGCATTTGTTCTTTAAACATATTTTTTGTTCATTTAAATAACTGAATTTGTTTTGATGTGAAAAGGCAGTTAGTAACATGAAATTAAGTGGTATTTCAATGCAGAAAAAGACACAATGATTCATTTATTTTGGGATTTTTTTTTTTGTCTTTTATGTCTCTGCTTTTATACTTATTATGTTACAAATAGCAGTGTCCTTTTTCCATTAATCCAGAGGTGGTCTAACGAACACCATTCCTTCCTTCCTCTCTTTTAAAAATATTAATCAATATTTTGATTATCCTAAGTCAATCATATGAAACTTTGGCAATGTTTTTTCAGAAAGCCAGAGTTAAGCCAATGGTACATAGCATTCTCCTAGAGATTATTATTGGTCTGGAGAGAGTATAAGGATCAATCAGGCTGAAGAAGAGGACTTGCATTCCATAATTAGAAGATAGTTTCTATTTCTTACCATAGGTGAACAAGATATATGCCACTCAGAAGGTGCTGGCAGCCATCTTCTGACCATAAGCAAAGCCCAAATCAAGACAAAAAGAAAGAAATACTGAGTGGCAGAGAAATGGAATCAGAGCCCGGATGTTATCAAGCCAGGATCCTGTCCTACTTCTAGACTTCCTTCTCTGTGAGATAAGAAACACTAATACATTCAAGATTTCTTTTACTTGTAACCAAAACATCCTAAATGACACAACTTCTTAAGTAATTTTTAAGTAAATTGTAGCATATTTATAATGTTGCACATTACATTTATTGGTTCATCCATTTATCTTAATACTGCAGATGGTTTCTACATTAACCTCTTTTATTTCTCCAGTGACCTCAGAAGCCTGAGAATTTAAGATCAGTCACTTACCAAAAAAGTACAAATGGCTTCAAATTCCCACTGCCTCTGTTATAGGACAGGATACTCTAACAGTAGGTCATTACTCACTGAAGATGGATGTCTGTGTGGTGTTAATAGCTCCTTCTTGACATGCTAGTTTGCTCCCAGATCATCTCTAAGTTTCTTGTTAAGAAGGCCTAAGAAAGAGGGCCAGTGGTGCCATGGATAACACATCTGACTATGGATCAGAGAAAGTCTGCAGAAGATGCATCGGATCTCAAGAGAGTGTGCACAGAAGATCTCCCTTTAACCTTGAGACTTCATAGCGCCCCAGCTTCTCCACTTCTGCTCTTGTTCATCTTTCAGTCAAACACACACCTAACTCTCACTGATCATAATCCAATTTTATTACATCAGAAATATATGAGTATACTTTTCATTATTTTATTTCCTTGTAAGACCTGCTTCTATTAGCAAGAGTTTAAAAGCTCAACTACTTTGATAACAAGTGAATAGGGGCACCTGGGTGGCTCAGTCAGTTAAGTGACAGACTCTTGATTTTGAGATCAGGTCTTGAGCTCAAGGTTAGTGGGTTGAGTCCAGTATTGCTTGAGATTCTCTCTCTCCCTTGCTCTCTGCCCTTACACAGCTCATGTGAATTTTCTCTCTCTCAATATAAATAAATATTTTTTAAAAACCAAGTGAATAACGCATCAAAATTAGAATATCTTTATGACCAAATTGCACTAAATTAATTCTACTTCACTTTTTCACAAATAAACATTTATGCCCAAACACACATACTATCAAAATTTAAACTCTTTCAACATGAATATTACTTCCTTTTAACAAGAAAAGATCATAATATCTTTCAGTAATTCCTCAGTAAAAACAGGCTGACAACTTGTTATTTCCTTAGCAGAAAAAAAAATCATAAAAGGAGTTTTAAGCAATCTCTTTGCACATAAAAAAATTTTCTGAATATTCACAGAAACTTTAAGTGCTCAAGTAGATACAGGGAGGTCAAGATGACCCAAATATGAATCTTGCATTCAAGTGATGTAAACAGACTTAATAAAAAAAACGTTAAGACAAATGAAGAAATGACTTGATTTTCAGTGAAAATTACCAACACCAAAAGAAAATTACAGAAAAAGTAGACGACAAGTACTTTTGAATTACTGTTTAAATTAAGGACATCTAAAAGTATTATTTCTACTTCTTTGTCCTAAGAATGTCTCACATTCTAAAAATCCTATTAAAAATAGTTAATTTCCAATAAAATAGTCTACCCTAGAAAGTTAGTCATTATCTAACCTGGATCTCTTAGAAACATCTTCAAATATATTCTAGTTTATAAAAATTGAGTTGAGAAGGCATCTTTATTTTTTTAAACCCGCAATAAAATACTTATTTAACTTAAAAATGTGCAAGTACATGATTTTTCGACATAAGTATGTTTGATGGTATATATGAGCAAAACAATTTGAATATTGCTAATTCTAATATAAATGGAAGTTATCACAATGAGTTTGATTAAGACAACGAAATCAAAACTACACAAACTACAAACTACTACTTAGAGTCAACTAATGGAACTTAACAGACATTTAATGCAAACACAGACTCTCGAGATCCCACCATCCTGAGGTTCAAGGGCTTGTTTCTTTGTTTGCTTAACTGCAGGTGAAGACATCATTAAACAGCTGACAAAAGATTGTCAACCAGAATTCCATATCCCATAAAACCAACCTTCAAAAAAGAAAAAAATAGGCATTTTCAGATTTTAAAAAACTATACAATTTTCACTTTTCACTACAAGAAAGACTAAGTAGACTGAAAGAATATGTTCCCAAGTGGAAACTCAAATCTTCAGGAAAATCTGAAAAACCCTAAAAATGATATATGTGTGGATAAATTTAAAAGGCTATTATTCTTTTTAATTTCATTAAAATAAATATAACTTTAAAAAATTATAATATTGTTTTGTTAGGTGTATCAGTAACTCTAATATGATAACTCTGGTGTAACTCTATGTAGAATAGAGGTGGGTTAAATGGACCTATACAGTAGTAAGATCTCTACATTTAATGTGAAGTGGTGCAATATGAACTCTATGTATACTGTGTGATTTTAAAAATACATATGGTAATTCTTACAACTACCACTAAAAAAAGAAATGCAAAATGATGTAGGTGAAAACAATACATAAATGAAAACTAAGTTTGAATACATATTTAACAATTCTAAACAAGGAAAAAAGCAAAATAACGGCAATAGCAACAGAAAGAAAAATAGACAAGACAAAAAACAAATAGTAAAATTGTAGACCTAAATATAACCATATCAATAACTAAGTGCTAATTGGCTAAGGGCTCTGATTAAAACCCATAGATTATCAAAATGGATTTAACCAAACAAACAAACAAATGAAACCCAACTCTGCTGTCTACAAAACTTACAGTAAGTAAAGACATGCTTCATTTCGTTGGGTTTCACTTTATTAGCACTTTACAGGAATTGTAAGTTTGTGGCAACACTGCACTGAGCAAGTCTGTCCATGCCATTTTTCCAACAGCATTTGTTCACCTCATGCCTCTGTGTCACATTTTGGTACCTCTCACAATATTTCAAACTAATTCATTATTGTTATATTTGTTATGGTGACCTGTAATCAGTGACCTTTGATGTTTACTATTATAATTGTTTTGGGTGTTCATGTAAGATGATGAACTTAAATAAGTGTTATGTGTGTTCGGGTTCCTCCGCCAAACTGGCTATTACCCCATTTCTCTCCCTCTCCTCAGGCTTCCTTATTTCCTGAGACACAATTTTGAAATTAACCCAGTTCAGTACCCTACAATGGCCTCTAACTGTTCAAGTAATAGGAATAACTGCACATCTCTCACTTTAAATCAAAAGCTAGAAATGATTAAGCTTAGTGAGAAAGGTGTGTTAAAAGCCAAAACAGGCCAAAAGCTAGGCCTCTGATATCAGTTAGTTGAGTTGTGAATGCAAAGGAAAAGTTTTGAAGGAAATGAAAACTGCTGCTCCAGTGAACACACAAATGATAAGAAAGTGAAACAACCCTACTGCTGTATGGAGAAGGTTTTGGTGGTCTGCATAGGGGATCAAATCAACCACAACGTTCTCTCAGGCCAAAACCTAACCCAGAGCAAAGTCCTAACTCTTTCCAATTCTGTGAAGGCTGAGAGAGGTGAGAAAGCTTCAGATGAAAAGTTTGAAGCCAGCAGAGGTTGTCTGATGAGGTATAAAAAAAGAGGACATCTCCATAACATTAAAGCACAAGGTGAAGCAGTAGGTGCTGATGTAAAAGCTGCAGCAGGTTATCCAGAAGATCTAGCTAAGAGAGTTCACGAAGGTGGCTACACTAAATAACCAATTTTCAATGTAGATGAAAAATCATTCTATCTAAAGAAGATGCCATCCACAACCTTCACAGTTAGAGAGAAATCAATGCCTGGCTTCACAGGTTCTAAGGACAAGCTGTCTCTCTTATTAGGGTCTAATTCAGCTGATAACTTCAAAGTTGAAGCTAATGCTTATTTACCATTCTGAAAATCCTAGGGCCCTTAGGAAATATGCTAAATCTACTCTGCCTGTGCTCTATAAATGGAACAATAAAGCCTAGATGACAATGCATCTGTTTGCAACATGGTTTACTGAATATTTAAGCCCACTGTTGAGACCGACTGCTCAGGAAAAAAAATTTTTTTAAATATTACTGCTCATTGACAATGCACCTGGTCACCCAAGATCTCTGATAGAGATGCCCAACGAGATTAATGTTGTTTTCATGCCTGCTAACACAACATCAATTCCACAGCCATTAGATCAAGGAGTAATTTCAACTTTCAAGTCTTATTATTTAAGAAATACACCTATAAAGCCTTTGCTGCTGTAGATAGTGATTACTCATGGATCTGGGCAAAGTAAACTGAAAGCCTCTGGAGAGGATTCACCATTCTAGATGCCATTGAGAACATCTGTGACTTATGTGAAGAAGTCAAAATATCAACATCAACAGGACTTGGGATGAAATTGATGCCAATTCTCATGGATGACTTTGAGGGCTTTAAGATTTCAACAGAGGGAATAAGTGTAGATGTGTGGAAATAGGAAGAGGAGTAGAATTAGAAGTGAAGCCTGAAGATGTGACTGAATTGCTACAATCTTATGAAAAAACTTGAACAGATGAGGAGTTGCTTCTCATGGATGAGCAAAGAAAGTAGACTCTTGAGATAGAAACTAGCCCTGATGAAGATGCTGTGAAGATTGTTGAAGCTTAAACAAATGATATAGACCACTACATAAACTTAATTGAGAAAGCAGCTGCAGTGTTGAGAGGGCTGACTCCAATTTTGAAAAAAGTTCGATTGTGGGGTAAAATGCTGTCAAACAGCACACGGAATGCTACAGAAAAACCGCCTGTGAAAGCAAGAGACAGTTGATGCAGCAAACTTCATTGTTGTCTTATATTACGAAGTTGCCACGGCCGCCCTCACCATTAGCAACCACCACCCTGATCAGTAAGCGGCCATCAACATCCAGGCAACAGCCTCCACCAGCAAAAAGATTATGATTTGCTGAAAGCTCAGATGATGGTTAGCATTTTTTAGCAATAAAATGTTTTTAAATTAATATAAATTAAGGTATATAAATTGTTTTTTAGACATAATGCTGTTGCACCCTTAATAGACTACAGTATATGTAGTATATATAAATATAACTTTTTATATACTGAGAAACCAAAAAGTTATTTTCATTCCCTTTACTGCAATTTTCAATGTAGTATTGAATTTTATTTTTTAATTTTTTTAATATTTATTATTGAGAGAGAGAAAATGTGTGTGTGTGAGTGGGGGCGGGTCAGAGAGAGAAGGAGACACAGAATCTGAAGCAGGCTCCAGGCTCTGAGCTGTCAGCACAAACCCTGATGCAGGGCTCGAATACACTAACTGCTAGATCATGACCTGAGCCGAAGTCAGACGCTTAACCGAGATGCCCAGGTGCCCTTGCAATATTCACTTTACTGTGGTGGTCTGGAACTGAACTTGCAATACCTTGGAGTTATGCCTGTATTAAGAAATCAGTTGAAAATAAGTAAATGGAAAATAGACGTCCCATGAAAACAGTTAATATAGAAAACTTGTATTGGCTATATTAATATATTAACTTCAAGCCACAGAGTATAAACAGAAAGTAAAAGCTGTGTTTCATAATGATAAAATGTCAATAAATTAGTAGAATCTAACAATCATAAATCCATACACTTCCAATGAGAGAGCCTCAACTTGTGGAGAATCAAATCAAGCATTTTTGATGTTTTTCAGAATTAAAACTGCTTTATCCTTTTCTCTACGTATTTCACTTTTATTAATATAAAGCTTTGAGATATTTGTGTAAATATACTAGAATCATTTGGGTGAGATTTATATTCCTTCATATTAAAAATCAGCCAGGTAAGTTAAATAATGTTGGCAATAATCTAACCACAAAGACATTTTAAAGGAAAATTAATTTCTCCATTTTTCACTTTGAAAGGTTTCTAGGATTTTTTTAGCATTTCAAATTCTCCACCTATTTGGGAAAGAGGTTGGCGTCTTAGATCCTAGAGTTACTTTCAAATTCTGCCTTTCTACACCATTCTCAGGCTTTTGAATAGTATCTTATGGTGCAAACATGCCTAAAAGATTGCCCTCCTTAGGTATAGTAACAAACAGGACCAAAAATAGACCACTATAGAAGACTTTATCAAAAAAAGTATTCAGAATTCAATAGTATGACAGCATTGGGGTGAGGGAGAAAACTCCAGATTTGCAGTACTGTGAACTTTCCTAGCTCATCTAGCTATAAAATATGTGACTTTGGGTGGCTCAGTCAGTTAACCCTCCAACTTCAGCTAGGTCATGATCTCACAGTTCATGGGTTTGAGTCCCAGGTCGGGTTCTGTGCTGACAGCTCAGAGGGTGCAACATGTTTGGGATTCTATGTCTCCCTTTCTCTCTGCTCCCACCCTGCTCGTGCTCTGTCTCTGTCTCTCTCTCAAAAATAAATAAACGTAAAAAAACACAAATAATTATGAAATATGCAACTTTGATCAAGGATATAAAATATGTGACTTTGATCAAGGAACTAAAGACTTTTTGAGACTTTTTTCTCATCTGCAAAATGCAATTAAGATATATGTGGTTCAAGGCTTTCCCCACCTCCCACCTTAAAGATTTTGTCTTCTCTGTATGGTGGAGAATGGTAACAAAATAGTGCACTTAACCTATTTATGTACCAGAGTATTTGTAAAATGTTACAAAAGCAAAATATATTTTAAAAGTTATATAGCTTTCTCATTTTTAGCTTTTCTTAACAAGGAAGAGAAATCATGTGTAAATTGTTGACAGAGTTTTTGTGGGTTTTTTCCCCTTTTCTGGTAGGAAAAAATCTCCTATTTTTAAAAATCATTTCTTTCAATGTCACCATATCCTCAATAATGTGGATGTGCAACAAACCAGATTTAGATTCACAGTCTGAGTATTTACTTATATTGACATTTATACCTGCATAATGGAGCAACACAAAGCATTTATGTGTAGAATGTATGAAACATAGTATTGTGAAATACAAAGCAAGTTAAGAATAACTCAAAATTTACTTATTTTTTCCACTTACCCCCTGAGATGTTTACTACTGAAATAAATTACTGGAATTGCTTTATAATGATGGCAAATGTCAAAAATACAAATATCTGAGATCATTTAACTTTATACATAAATAGATTTTTCTGTCCAACATGACATGCATTCTGTAAGATATACTGCATAAAAATTAAATCCGTAGGAAGGATAATTAATAAGTGATTTGAGAAAATTCAAATGGCAATGAATATAAGATATTAATATTCATTTCCTTTAAAATTTTAATTGACACATTTATAAAAATTTACTGAATATTACTACATGCAGCACTTGACTTTGGATTCAAAACTTAATATTTATGAAATATAGAATATATACAATTTTACATTCATGCAGATCATGGTTTCTTTAAAATTTATATAGCTTATAAAGAACAAGAAGTACATTTTACTACATAATAGAGATTCATTCATTTCTTTTAATGAAAAAATTATACATTTTCTTATTTTGTACATAGTAATTTGTATTTTGTATAATAATATGTAAACGTGACTTTAAATTATCTTTATATGAAAATTCATCTAAGTAATAACCATAACTTTTAAGATGTTTATAAAAATTTTACATTAAGTATCTTAGATTTTGCACAAATGTTATTTTGCAGTTTCTTTTTTATCCTCCTGATTACTTTGATCAGATTTCATATCTCATCTTTTCTGCAGAAATCAGTTCTGTTTAAAATAAGTTGGTCCATTTTAATCTCTGTTGTAGTATTGAGAACGAATTCCCTCAAGAACTTATAAATAAGGGAAATTACATTGCTCTCTGAGACATAAACTTTAAAATCAATATATAAGAAAAGAGTTATGAAGCATTTCAGAAAAACACATTCACTCCTAGCCCTGCAAGACTTGGGATGTGGTACAGAGGTTGTGAAGGCCTAAAACCTGACAAGTCTACAGTCCCCTCATGAAGGAAGCTGACTAAAACAGAAACTTGTTCACAAGTATCCATGTCTTTCGTATTGAGACCACAGACCAGCGTTCTAACAAAGACAGCCATCAACAAATTGAACATAGAGAAGACAAATAGCTTAAGTAGAGAGATGACCTAGGAACCCCACCCAATGTGGGTGTTTTCTTTTAGTAAGAATGAGATAAAATGATAACATCCCTCAGGATGCTGACCGTGAGATACAGAGGACTGGAAACAATGGAAGAGAGATATAAAGAAAAGCTTGGTTAATACAAGGTCACTAGGATCATTGTTGTATTATGAAATATATTCAATTCCTCCACAGTTGATTGATATCAGCTACAAAATTATTCCTTCCTTGAAATCATATAATAAACCTGCAGTCATTATCACCTGTGGAAACTGAGAGTGTCTGTTCTTTGCAACTTCAAGGAGCCAGTGCTAACACAAGACTAAAACCCAATTCAATGCGTTCTCATAACTAGAGAAAGAATGTACTTACAAAAAAGTGATTTATTTAACCATGAAAGCATAATGGAAGGAAAGTCACAGAAGGAAATCTTGGCATATTCCACCCTCACACCGTCCAGGAGAGAGGAAATCCAGCTATAGAATAGCAGGTGTTCTGGACCATTATTAGACCATGTCTGTTGTGATATGGATGCTTCCATCTCTTTTTAGTCTGGAGGCATGATACATCAATTAGTCTAAATACTCTCTTTCCTCTTATTTCATGGCTAGTAAACAATCCTTGTTTATATTTTCATGTCTCAGGTACATGAGCTATAGGAATAAAATGCATTAATCAATGAGACATAAGTATTCCAACTTGTGTAGCAATAATTTCTCATTGTGAATTGATAAATTGGCATTCTTATCTGTTAACATCAATTGACTTACTTTGGTTAACAGACATAGCCTCCAATGGTTTTATAGACTTTCAGAAAAAATAAGGTTTCTAGGTCTGCAAAAACTAGGGACCAGAACAGGTCAATTTAAATTTACATGACACCCTAGTAGACCTTTCAGGAAACAAGAAGCCAAATCAAAAACATATTGTTATGGGCTATATAATAAAGCCTTCCCTTCCTGCCTAACTTTCTACAGCCACAGATGGAAAAAGTATGATGTCACCATCCTTCATTACTACAGAGGCAAATATATGAGTACACTGTTTCCCTCCAGACCATATTCATTTAAGTGTGCTGTCTCTGCTATCACCGTCCCACCTGCCCTTCCACCATCATCTCATTTAACACCGCATTCATTTCTAATCCACTTACTGGAATCTAGCAAGTACAAAAAATCCCAAATCTAACAAATATAAAAGACTTCATATTAATATAACATTTTATAGTAGTCAAAGTTCTTTCTCTTACTTACTTCATATCTCATCCCAAGCTTAATGAGTTGGTATAAACTCTGTGTTCACTAAATCAGTACTTCTCAACATGTAATCTAAGTTCCTTCTGCATCAGAATCACTGGTGTGCCTGCCACAATGAACCTCCTAAGGGAATTCTGTGCATACTGAAATTTGATAAATATGACTCTGAAATGAGAATAACAACACATGGCACTAATTCCTGCGATGCTGTGAGAATTAATGGCAACTTATTCTTCCCCAAAGGTTTTAGCCAGTGGGTCTCACCCTGACTGCCTGTTTGAATCACCTGGAAGCATGCCAGTGCATAGCCTCACTCCAGACCAACTGAATCAGAATGTTTGGGACAAGGGTTCAAAGTGTGAGAATTTTTAAAAATCTTCCCAAGTGATTCTGATGTGCACCCAGGATGGAAAACCCTCTTTTCTAGCCTATATTTTTCATTTTTAACATATGTTTATTCTTCCTCTGGGATTTTGTAAGACAGCTCCAGTGTGATCAGCACATATTAAAAATTTTTAAATATGTAAATTAAAACCACAAATACATATTTTAATAGGAAAATTGGCTACTCATCATTAAAATATGCAAATATAAGGGAAAAATAAATTGACGTATATGTAAGTGAAAAGAAGTAAGCTAGCTCAGGCTAGTAATAGCACCTCAGATGTTCCCTGAAGGCAGACTGCTTCTGGGAATTATGAATATTATAGACCTACAAAATATTTTTTCCAGTTATACTGTTATTTTGTTGATGAATATGGGTAAATTTAGAATCCTAGAATGCTATAAATCTGCATTATCATGATCTCCCGGTTCATAGGTTCAAGTCCCCCGCATGGGGCCTGCTTGGGATTCTCTCTCTCCGTCTCTTTCTGCCCCTCCTCCACTCATGCATGCTCTCTCTCTCTCTTTTTCTCTCAAAATAAAAGAAATGTTTAAAGTTAATTAATTAATTAATTTAAATTAAGAAGAAAATTCAGGACCTTGGGGTTCCTGGGTGGCTCAGTCAGTTAAGCCTCTGACTCCTGATCTCCGTTCAGGTCTTGATCTCATGGTTGGGAGTCTACCTCGAGGGTGGAGCCTACTTAAAAAAAAAGAAAGAAAGAAAGAAAGAAAGAAAGAAAGAAAGAAAGAAAGAAGAAGAAAACTCAGTTCCTCAGGGGCTAGTGGATGTATGTAGATCAGTGCAGAAAGCTCTATTGGGCAGCTGTTAGACACTTACAGCTAGTTTCACCTTATAGACAGGGAAAACAGACCATAGAAACTTAAGTGACTTGTCCCGTGTTGTATATCAGGATAGTAGAGAGCCAAGATAGGAACTAGACACAAGTATAGTATTCTATATACTATTGTGAGTTAGGGAATGGATCAACAGTTGTAATGATGATGATCAGTATATTAGTAATTGGCATGATAGAACAAAATTATTGATTATTTACTATATGCCAGACATTCTTTTGAAGGTGTTTCTTTGTGTTAATTTATCTAATTATTGCAAGAAACATAAAAACTAGGTATAATACTTACTTCAGAAACATGGTAGCAGTACAACAGAGTTTCCCTAAGGATACACAACTATTAAGTGACAAAAATGAATGACTGTGTGCATATGTGTGCATGTGTATGTGTGTGTGTGTTTGAGGGGGTATGTCATAAATTTATATGCTAATATAAGAGATTCATTATATCAACACATTTTAATAAAATTTAAAAAATTGTGTTTTTATAACATGTATCTGGTGCCACCAGATATTAACATTTTTGGCAGAAATGTACCAGGAAATTTTTTAAATAGGCCACTTACAAACATTATGGTAAGTTCATTTACTTAATCAATATAAAGGATCATAACATGATACTCTTCAATTTGCCCCTGTCTCACTGAGAATAAGATGTTTTAGTGTACTGCTTCAGAGAAGACATTCTATTTGGGCATATACTTAGGGTAGGGTCCGTTTCAATAAAAATTCATCTAATTAAGATTAATTGTGTCTGTGAAATTACTGAGAATTTGAACTGTGTATATATCAATATAAACTGGCAGTAGTATCATCCCATCAGTTGATTTAAAATATATCAACTATATACTGATAAATATTTCTAATTACTTAGTTTCTACTTTATGTTTTATTTCAAACAGCATAGGATACCCGTATTTCCTTTCCTTATCTGAGATATTTTATTGGTAGTGTTGGTAGAACTTAAATTTTTTTTAACATTTGCAAGAAAAACTAAATTCACATGTGTGAGAACACCCAACTGGAAATAAAAAGCAATTAAAAACAATAAAAAGCTAAGTCTAAGATACAGCAATCTCTGTGATAAAGAAGAAATACAGTAGTGTCCCCTTACCTGGGGAGATATGTTGCAAGACACCCAATGGATCCCTAAAACTGCAGATAGTAGTAAACCCCATATATACTACGATTTTCCTATACACTCATACTGTGATAAAGCTTAAAAAACTGGACACATTAAGAGATTAACAACAATAACTAATTATTAAATAGAACGATATAACAATGTACTGTAACAAAAGTTATGTGAAAGTGGTCTTTCTCAAACTGTCTTAGTGAACTGTATTTCTACTTCTTGTGATGATGTAATATGATAAAATGTCTAAGTGTTGAGAAGAAATGAGGTGAATGATGTAGACATTGTGATGTAATATTAGGCTACTATTGACCTTCTTTTTAAATTTATATTTTAATATACTATTATTCAAGATACTGTGCAATACTGGGGCACCTGGGTGGCTCAGTCGGTTAAGCATCTGACTCTTAATTTCAGCTCAGGTCACGATCTCATAGTTCGTAGTTTCAAGCATCGCATCAGGCTCTGTGCTGGCAGCGTGGAGCCCGTCTGGGATTCTCTCTCTCTCTCTCTCTGACCCTCTCCTACTTGCTTGCCTGTTCTATCTCAAAAATAAATAAACAAACTTTTTAAAAATGTATATATGTATGTGTACATATATATACTGTGCAATATTGGTTTCAGAAGTAGAATTCAGTAATTGATCACTTACATACAACACCCAGAGCTCATCACAGTGACCTTCTGACCACAAATCAGAAGAATCGTCTGCTTCCGGTAGCCGTTGACCACAGGTAACGGAAACTGCAGAAAGTAAAACCACAGGTAAGGAGGGACTACTGTAACATTATTTTAGTGTCCAAACTACAATTGCCACTCTAATTGCACTGTAATGTTCTAGCAGTGCTTAGCAGAATAGAATTTTTAATGACTCTTGGACAAGCTTAATTTCATTTTTTTATAACTGAAAAACCAGAGCAAATGATTTTGAGTATTTTTCCCAACGGATTTTCCCATAACTTGGATTTTATAACAAACACAAAATTTCTCCATATTTAGTGTGACAGATTCTGAAAATTGCCTATGCAATTGCCATCTTCCCTTTCTTCTTCACTAACAGAACTTAAGCAATGTGTCCTACTGAAAAACTATTTCCTAGCTGCCCTTGCAAATAGGAATAGTCAATGAAATGTAAAGGCAATTTATTGAATGGGGAATCCCATTGCCTTCCCTCTTATTTCTGCCTCCACCTTGAACTCAATTGTGAAGGCTGGATTTCCAGAAATTACTTGGGTTATAAGGAACCCTTGGATTGAAAATTATGTGTTTACTAAAGAAAACAGAAATCTTAAAAGGGGTAGTGTCTGATAATAGTGAACCTATCTCATCAACCTTGGACTACCTGTGTCTGAATTTGTGGTATGTAAAAGTCTTGAAAACTTTGTTTAAACCAGTGTTATCTCTCATATCTATCTCTAAAAGCCAAATGAAATTTCTAACACATTCAGTTTTACAAAATCCTGACAACCAAGTCACAAAAATCAAATACAATGATGGAAAGCAATGTGAAAATTACATAAATTGTGCATATTTATCATTTGTTACAAATGATTAAACTGAAGTATGTTTATTAAGTTATGAATTTTAAAAATAAAAATAATTTAAAAATTTATTTTATTCCTGAAAGAGCACACACATGCATATGCTTGAGTGAGGGAGGGGCAGAGGGAGAGAGAGAATCCCAAGTAGGCCCTATGCTCAGTGCAGTGCCCGATACAGAGCTTGATCTCATGACTGTGAGGTTATGACCTGAGCCAAAATCAAGAGTCAGATGCTTAACCAACCGAGCTACCCAGGGGCCCCTAAAATAAAATTTTAAATAAAATCTAAAGTATCCAAATTACCTGAAGAAAAAGCTGAAAATTAAAGAGACCAAATATGTAAAAAATGAGAAAAGTTATCAAAGATTTCACTCCAAGGAAAATGTAGGGCTCAGAAATACTTATAGAAAAGTTTCCTCAAGTGTTTACTAAATAGACTATCCCCATTCTATATGAATGGTTCAAAAAATATAGAAAAAAATGAAATGCCATCAAATTCATTTTATAAAGTTAGTGTTGTGCTGTGCCAAACCATATATATATATATATATATATATATATATATATATATACTTTTATTTATTTTTGAGAAAGAGACAGAGCACGAGCGGGGGAGAGGCAGAGAGAGAGGAAGACACAGAATCTTGAAAGCAGGTTCTAGGCTCTGAGCTGTCAGCACAGACCCCAATGCAGTGCTCAAACCCAGCAATGGTGAGATCATGACCTGAGCTGAAGTCGGACGCTCAACCAACTGAGCCACCCAGGCACTCCTAAAAAAATATTTTTTAAAGCACATAGGAATATATTTTGAATAAACCAATGAATATATCAATATGCAAGGGCTCAGAGCTTTAGCTAGTGAACATAGACTGAGGGTCAGTAGTCAGGTTGAGCTTACCTATCAAAGGTTATCAAACTAAGGGAATAAGTGGAATTGATCTTTCCTAAAACAAGGCTGTCTTCAAATTCACTCACTACTGGTTTTCCATAGTATGGATCTCTTAGCAAACAAAATGTTTTAATGGCTGGTCAAAGAAGGCATTTTGAAAATAGTAACGCAGACACTACTATAAATTGAGTCTAGTTGTTTTGGGGGGCGGGGGGAATCTACTGCAGACAAAGACCCTAACAAGGCTTAAGTCTATTAAGGTTTTTTTTTTTTTGCTTTTTTTTTTTTTTTTGCTTTTTGTTGTTGTTTTTGCTTTTTGTTGTTCTGTTTTTCTCTTTTAGGAAATTCAGAAGGCAAACAGTCCAGAACTGGTACCATGAAGGTAACTCAATTCACTTTTTTTTTTTATATGGATTTTGTCCTTATAGCTACAAAGATTCCACCTCTAGGCATCTTGTTACATATTATGGGCAGACAAAAGAAAAAAAAGACAAAGCCCAAAACTTATGCCACCTGAATTTGTGCAGTTTACAACACTTTCCCAGGAACTCTATGAAGTGAGCTCTGCCTATTTCAACTTACATTCTATGCCCAGTCCCTTCTTGTAAGCAGATGGGAAAGTGAATGTCGGACTTATAGTTTCTATGATTGGCGTTTTCTTCTACCAGCCAGGAATTAGGAGTTTGAAGAATGGTTAGGCAGCCATCAATGTATGCCACATTTGCCAATCATTCTCTGTTGAATTAATCGTGGAAAATCTTTCTTTCAATTTCTGGCCACATTTGTAGATTCTTCGCTTGTTCAGCTTCCCGTTGGCATTGCCATTTCTTTTTGTTCATATAACTAGCAGCCTTGTCAGAGGGAAAATAGATGTCCTTTTAAAGAAACACACTTTCATTCATGAACCCTCCTATTCTCATGTTCCTAGGAAGGCGGAAAGGTGGGCATGTGAAATGGGGCAACATTAATCTGTGAAGTTGAATGCAGCTTCACTGATGGGTGTTTGCAAGAGAAAAGAGAAAAAAATTTCCTCCCTACTATATCAATAAATAGATCTTGTTTGAATGAATAGTAATGCTTTAAAAAATAGAATTTGTGGTTATTCTTCAATAACTGCCAATACTGTCTCCTTAGAAAAGCTCTGTTAAAAAGACATTTAAGCTAGTCACATAGCCCATCTGACAGCCTCTCCATAAACTGCTCATGAAAAAGAAGGATCTTAAGATCAGACAAGGCAAATGAAACCCTCCTCTGCCCTGTATCTCAGAAAAGGTGTTTCTCAACACTATGTTAGTCTAGAGGAAGAAGATGAAACATTTAAATATCTTTGACATTTAAAAGCTACTAAAAATGAATTAAATTATACTGGTAATAACTTATGTTTATGTAGCACTTTATGTGTTTCAAAATCTTTTTAACTACATAATCTCCCATTTGATTGAGCAGTCATTGATACTTAAAGTTACTTGCCTAAAGGCGTGCAGAAATTTAGTAAAGGTCCCTTATAACAGAGCTCCAAGATTCACATTTACTTCCTTCTCTCTAAATCTGACCTCCCCAGAGGAAACCATTGCCACTAGCAGAAAAATCCTGTATTGCTGTGACCATAAGAGACGCCTGCTGTAGGGCCTCACTGTCATTTTGCCAGCTAGGCTAGCCCATAACCAGAACTCTGAAATTTGCAGGCCCCTCACCTGCTGTAAGACTCCTCCTGCTCCCTGAGATCACAGAATAGAGGAGAGCATCCTCTCTACTGACGGCTGCTGCTTTGCTATAAACTTATCGGCATTGTAATATCACTTTAAGGCTGGCAAATAAAGCCATCACAATATAAGCACATAAATTATAAAGTAATTTTTTCTTCTTTGGGAACCATTACAAATGTGATCCATGTAATATGAAAAATTCTCATTTATGATTATTATCAAGTCATTTACTTTCCATGCCACATGCAATCACAGCAGAGTTTTAAAGTATTAGAAGATAAAGATACATAAATCTGTGTTGCTCAAAACTAATGCATTTGTTATACATTACAAAATGGTCCCTTTGGCCTGAAGCCATATCTACATCTTTGGTTCAGATCTGACTACAGTGGTTATATCAAAGTGTATCACAGTCTGTCCCTAAATTACATTTTCTAGAAACAGTTTTCTAAGAAATATCTCAAAGCTCCCAAAGTATGTAGACCAGTAAAAGGAAACCTATTTTTTTTTCAATCTGGAACCTTGGAAATATGCTGAGCCCCATTCTTGATCTAGGCTAAAGCATTTGGCCTGGCTCTAACTTAGAAATATTCAAGATATCTTTTCTGTAAGTTGTGAACATTTAAAGAAAGAGTATTACTTGCTTAGGAAGGTCAGGAAAAAAATATGAACTACATTTCTCTAAAAGCTTTAAGTAGAATATATGCTCAATAATTTTTTCTATTTCACTTTTGCTAAGTTTAAGTACTCAATATATAGATACAGCTGTAGCTCCACTTCTCTGTGGCCAGACTACAATATTTCTTTAAGAACAATTTACTTTCCTTATAAATGGCTAAAAATTTCAAGGCTCATACTATTGTATCTTGAAGCAGATTGATCATTTTAATAATAGAACGAAATGTTTTTGTAGTTCAACAAGAATCCTAGTGCTTATGTGATTGATAAAGTTTTATTTAAGAGTGTGCTCATTAACAACCATAAAAAGCTGATTTTTGTCATGTGCTTTGCAATTTAAAATTCATATATATATGTATATGTAAGTATATATATACATATCAACTCATCTAATTCTCACAAATTTGAATTCCTTGGTCTAGATGAGAGTTTTCTCTTATATACCATCTCAGATTAAATGCTCACTTTAGGAAATTGTGGATTCCCATGAATTAGTGATACATTACTTGTATAGTGAGGCTTGTCACATGATGAGCATCATGTATGAACACAGATAATACAGTAATAACTATTAATTGAGTTCTTTTTAAGTGACATAGTGCTTTTTACATGTATTGACTCATTTAATTATCTTAAAAATCCAATGGTGTAGATATTAGTATCCTCATTTAACTTACAAGACTAGGCTCAAAGAGTATGATGATTTTCCCAAGGTCATGGTTATAAAGGGGCAAAGAAATTCAGTCCTGAATCCTTTTACACTAAGACCTATGCTCTTTTTCATTTCACCCTGCTGCCTCTAATTTTAGAGCATAAACCAGTCCCCATTTAGAAAAACATGCTTTCAAATTAAATGAAATAGGAGAAAAGATACAATGAACAGCTTGAGAATAAAATCATACATAACTTGAGAATAACCTCATAATTCACAAAACAAGTTTGCATCTGTTATTCTAATGTACCGCCTGTGTTATAATAGCATATTTTCATAATTTATTCATGATGCTACATTATTTTTCTCAACATAAATCCAATGTATACCTCTTTTACTTAGCGAATGTTTTCTAGTAAACCTGACAGAAAGTCTCCTGCTAGCTGACACTGATTGGTAACAATCAGAAAAATCTCACTGCTGCCAACAGATTAGACTGTTTTGCTCTTGTTTAAGAGCATTGCTTCATTCCAGCTAGAAAAGATGCATTTCAGAAAACTGAAAAAGACACACAGTACTTGACATGTAGCAGGTCCTCAATGAATAGAAAGTAGATGTGAATGCATGAGTGATTGACATTAGTATTTGACATTTCAGGTAGGCCAGTGGAGAGAGATTTCAGCATTCTTCAAGTCACACTGCCCTGGGTTAGGTGCTCTGGACAGAGACTCAGAGACAGATTTCCTTAAAGGAAGTTTATTGGGAACCACTCTTAGAAGCACAGCACTGACAAGAGAGTGAACAAAGCAGGATGGAACAGAGGCAGAAGTGCAATGCCATTGCAACAGTGGCAGGAATCAACCGCCCTGGGAGCTCTGGAACCAGGACGGTCTTTAAATATGTCCCCACTGAGGCAGTGGTCCGGGCCTTTGGACTCCTCATCAATTAGTCATTGAGCTTAGCTGTGATCAGTCAGCAGTCAAAAGTCCCCACAACAGGCAGAATGAACACTTCGGTCACAAAGAAAGAATCTGTACAGTATATCACAGCATCCCCTACATACAGTCACTTCTCTTATGGGTAGGAGAGAAGTGATCTTTTCACCACATTACATAAAATAATAACTGCTGGTTTTTAAATCTACTATGTACTTTGCAACATACATAAATTGTCTTTTATTTAATCATCACAACAGGGGCGCCTAGATGGCTGAGTCAGTTAGGAGTCCGACTTTGGCTCAGGTCCTGATCTCATGGTTTGTGAATTCAAGCCCCGCGTCGGGCTCTGTGCTGACAGCTCAGAGCCTGAAGCCTGCTTCAGATTCTGTGTCCCTCTCTCACTCCGCCCCTCACCTGCTCATGCTCTGTCTCTCTCTCTTAAAAGTAAGTAAAACATTAGAAAAAAGTAATCATCACAAAAATACCACATGGTGTATTCTTCTCAATCCCATTTTATAGATGAGGAAAGCAAGATTCAGAAATGTTAGATAACTTGTCTGCAATCAGACAACTATAAACTTTTTCCCTTTAAGGATAGCAGGTTGCTATCCTTTTGTGTTTGCCAAAGTGATAGGGCCTATGGGAGGTCAATTCTTTATTCTGATGAAAGTATGATTGTTAAAATGAGGAAAATTCAAAGTGTCTTTAATTTCCTATCTTGTGTTATAATAAGTGTCCTTGAGGTATTCCTTGAGAAGCATGCAGGATATATGATTCAGGTTAAATTCTTTTCCATTAAAAAGAAAAAGATGCAATTTTTCTTTCCAAAGTTAATTCTCTTTTGCAACTTAAATAAATCACTAGGGAATAGCATATCATTACGTATTTCCTGAAATTTCTTTGTTTCCATTAATTGAGGTCAGAAATGCATTTTTTTCAGATACAGTATTAAAGTCAAAACAACAGAAATGTCACCAGCAGCGGTGCTTTTGTTTTGTTCCAGGAGGAAAGTGTAGATATTAAAAGTTAGTTTATTACAAATTATATAAAGATAATCAAGAAAAAGTATTTTGTATTGGAAGAAAACAGAGCACTTAAATGTAACTGTTTCAAAGGCATAATCATTTTTCCATCACTGAAAAAATAGCTAGGAAAAGATGTTAATTCTAAGTGTTTTTGAACAAATTGAACAGAAAGTTATTTGAGATGAACAATTTGAGATGAACATGTTGACCAGTTGCATCAGAATCTCCCCCTATCGTTCCTGGAAAGCATACAGAGTCACAAGGAAAATAAAGAAACCACACACACGAATTCCATGTTCAATGAAATGAGGAGAAAGAAATATCCACCAAATCCAAAGCATATGTAAGTCTCCCAGAAAGATCTGAGAACTGGCAAAAACCATGCACACAATGCCATGGGGAAAGTCAAAGGGCCTGAACAGTAGCAGATTCCCCAAAGTGGCACCTCATCCTGAAGGTGAAGCACAATGTTGATGTCCTTTAGATTTTGTCATTTAAAGGTAAAAAACTCTGGTGAATGAATATGCCATAGCATATTGACTTTCCTGTGCTTTGGACTTTTTATCTTTTTATGTGAACAAATTTGGAATCTGATGTGCCAGTGAGATGAAAATTAAAGATCAGTTGCTTAGGCTGGGGATGAAAAAACCATATATACAATAGAAAAACAAATGCATTAGGAAACCAGAGACTATAACTATAACTCTTGTCCCATCTATGCAACTCTGAAATGTTAGAGAAATCATTTTAATTTCTTGTTTCTGTTTTCTCTTTGAAATTGTGAAGAAATAAGTGATAAAATATTTTTTATCCTTTTCTTTATATTTTATTTTATTGTTATTGCTGCTGTGAAGGTTGGGTTACATTGTTTATTCAGCAAATATTTATTTAGCACCTACTATATGCCATGAACTGTTCTAGTGAATAACTAGACAAAATCCCTATTCTTGTGGGACCTTAAATTTTAGTTGAGGCCAAGGAATAGAAAATAAACAACATTATAAACAAATTCTATGGTATGCTACAAGGTAAGAAGTATTTATTTTATTTTTGTTCAAGTATAATTAACATACAGTGGTATATTAGTTTCAGATATAAAATATAATGACTCAACAATTCTATACTTTTCTCAGTGTTCATGAAGATAAGTGTATTCTTAATCCCATTCACCTATTTCATCCATTCCCCTCATCATGTCCTCTCTGGTAACTATCAGTTTGTTCTCTGTATTTAAGAGTCTGGATTTTTGTTTGTTTGTTTGTCTCTTTTTTTTATGTATTTGTTTCGTTTCTTAAATTCCACATATGAGTGAAATTATGTGATATTTGTCCTTCTCAGGGTGACTTATGTCACTTAGATTTACACCCTCTAGGTCCATCCATGCTGTCGTGAATAGAAAGATCTCACTCTTTTTTATGGCTGAGTAATAGTCCATTATAGATGATTGATAGATAGTAGAGAGATAGAGAGATGATAGGTAGAGATAGAAATCCATTCATCTATGAATGGTTCCTTCCCTATCTTGGCCATTGTAAATAATGCTGCACTAAAGATAGAGGTACATCTATCTTTTCAAATTAATGTTTTCATTTTCTTTGAGTAAATACCCACTACTGTAATTACTGGATCATATGGTAATTCTATTTTTAATTTTTTGAGAAATCTCCATACTGTTACCCACAGTGGCTGTACCAGTTTACATTCCCACCAACAGTGTGAAAAGGATTCCTTTTTCTCCATATCCTTGCCAACAAGATGAGAAGTACCATGGAAAAAACTAGAGCAGTGTAAGGGAGTATAAGAAGCATTGGGGGAATTATTCTGTTTGTAAATTCAGGATAAGCCTCATTATTAGACATAATTAGACAAAAATTAATCATGTTTTTAAAAACAACACTTTTGCCTTTTGAGATTCTCTAAAATAGTTTCTTAAGTTATTCATTGATTTTGAGACAGTGAGAGTGAGTGTATGCAAGCAGGAGAGAGGCAGAGAGAGAGAGAGAGGGAGAAGGAGAGAGAATCCCAAGCAGCCTCTGCACTGAAAGCACAGAGTCCCATGCAGGTCTCAAACTCATGAACTACGAAATCATGGCCTGAACCAGTCTGTTGCTAAACTGACTGAGCCACCAAGGAACCCCTTTAAAATAATTTTCAAAGCCTACATATTAACTTTTCTTTTTTAAAAATTGAACTATTTATTGATTTTATAAGTTATTTTGCTTTCCAAAGAATCAACCCATCCTTTTTACCATCTCTTATTTTTACTATACTAATATATTGATTCTGATTTTAAGTATCTTTTCTCCTTTTACTTTCTCTCCTAGGATAAGTTTTTTGGTTCTTTTTCTAGATTCTTGTGCTAAAAGCTTTGTTGCTTTATTTTTATTATTTCTCATTTGATAATATAAGTTTTTAAGACTATGAATTTTTATCTGGGTAATTTTGGTTATGTCTAATAAATTTTGATAAAGAATGTACTAATTATTTTTATTCTCTATTTTATAATTGCAATTTTAATTTTTTATTATACCCAAGAGTCATTTAGATAGAGTTTCTTTAATTGTATTTATCCTTTAGTTATTAATTTCTGGTTTATTGTATTATGGTCAGCAAAAGAGCTCTGGATAATTTTCTGTTTTGTTCTTATTGAACTTTTGCTCAATATTCACTACATAGCAAACTTTAGTAACTGATACCTGGAAACTTGAAAATAAAATACATTCTTGTCAGTAAGAAGTAGATTTCTATAAATGGATATATATTATTATATATAAGACTATGTTTTTGTGAGTTTATTTCATGTCTCCAATCATTGGTTTTGCATTTATTAAATACTATGGTGTTTGTTTTAATGTGCATTCTATTATTGATCAGTAGAAACACTCTCCTTTACCTGTTTATAAAAAAAGAATTTAGCAATGAAATGACAAGACAAGTGGAAATGAAATGTGTTAGCAGAACTCACACATACAAAAAAAGTTGACCAACACACACGCACACACACACACACAGGAAATAAAGACAAAACTGAAAGAAGTAAAAACCAACTAAACACTAGGAAATACAATAAGGATTATTGAGAAAGAAATAAAACACAATAGAAATTTTTAAGTGTTTAAAGTACTGGCAATAAAATAATTGAAATATGTACAATCAAAAAAGAGCCAAAATTCACACACGTATTTTGAGTTCACCAAGGAAAACAAAATCAGCTGTATGTAAATGAAAGCACTGTATTAAGTTGGAGGCCCATACATACCAAATTGATGAAGACAGTCTTGGATTACGCCTGTTTACCCTGTGTCTTCTGTGGTTATTGTTCTATTCTCTGTCCAATCACTCCATGTATAAAAGGAAAAGATAAGATGACTTCAGATTTCTCTCTAGCAACACTCAGAATCAGAATGTAATTCAGCAATATTTATAAAGTATTCAAGTTAAAAAGTTTGAGCCTAAAAATTGATATCCAGCCATATTCTTCCTGTGTTATAAACATTATAGATAAATAATTTTGAACATGCAAAAATGCTGGTAATACTGTTCTCATGAGCTTTTCTTGAAGAAATTACTAAATATCTAATTTTAGTTAACTAGAACATGACTACAGAAATTTGGCATAAACACCAAAAATAAACATTAAATATATTTAACTGAATAAGACAAAAAAATTTGGGAAAGGGGGTTAAAAATATAACATATTTATGATTTCTACATAAAATGTGAATTTTAAAATCCTGAAAGTAGAAGGGAAAATAATTGGGACATAGGATAAGATTGCTGTTTAATACAGTTTAAGAACTAAAGGGCAAGAAAATATCATTTAAAATAAATCAAGTAATAAGAGTACTACCAGATTTAAGAACAAGAAAGGTAAACACTAAGAATAAGCTATTATACTATTAACTAAAATTGAATGATGGAAGGAAAGAAGGGAACAGAGAGGGAAAATTAGAAAACTTCCTAACTATATAAGAATTGCAAAAATGAACAATAAATAAAACAGCCCATAAAGTAAAAGATTTTTAAGAAAAAAACATAAAAAGAGAAAATATCACATGATGGGATTAAAACCCAATATATATGGTATAGAATTAAATGTAAATGAGCTTAACTCACCGATTAAAGAAAAAATTCAGATTCAGTCCTAATCCAAACACCAACTCTAGGATGTTTATAAGAGATACACATAAGATAAAGTGATTCTTTAAGGTTAAGAATAAAAGGATAGGCAACTATAGACAAACAAAAATTAATATTACTATCTTAATATTAAACTGCATGTATTTTAAAACAAATATTATAGAATAATATATCAATAAGGTCAATATAAATGATGTACATCAATTACTAGACAATACACCTTTCTTTTCAAATGCTCATAGCATATTGACAATCACTGACTATTGAGAAGACTACAGAATATTAACATTAAGGTAGGTCTGACTGTTATATACAAAATCTGGCCAAGGGGAGAAAATATTAATCAACGCTTTTACAATTTTACATACATGATATCTAGAATGGAATTTAAAAAGCAGACATGCCAATGGGGCGCCAGGATGGCTCAATCTGTTAAGCATCTGACTTCGGCTCAGGTCATGATCTCACAATTCACAAGTTCGAGGCCACGTCAGGCTCTGGGCTGACAGGTCAGAGCCTAGAGCATGCTTCATATTCTGTATCTCTCTCTCTCTCTGGCCCTCCCCTGCTCATGCTCGCTCACATGCTCTCTCTCAAATATAAATAAAAATATATTAAAAAAATAAAAAACAGACATGCCAAAATACAGAACCCAATAACTTAAAAACAAGAGAAAATTATCAAATAGTAACAGATCCAAAGATGATTCAAATATTGGACTTATTAGACATGAGCTATAAATAACTATGATTAATGTATTTGAGTATGGGTGAAAAATGAACAATTCTACCACAGAATTTTTATCGATATGGAAAATCCAATAAAAATTGTGGAAATTAAAAATATTAACATTGAAATTAAGAACTAATTGATGAATTTAAAACCAGATTATACATGGCATAAATTAGGATTATTATAGTTTTAAGATGGAAAATACTTAAATAGTAAGTCTTTGGAGTCCCAGAAGTGGAAATTATGAGGCAGAAGCAATAAAGAATGCTAGCCAAGAATTTTCCAAAATTGATGGACAGCGTGCCAAACTTTTCCAGAATTTTTTTCTTCAAGCAGAAAAACGAACAAACAAACAACAACAAAAAGGAAGGAAGGGAGAAAGAAAGAAAGAAAGAAAGAAAGAAAGAAAGAAAGAAAGAAAGAAAGAAAGAGAGAGAAGGAAAGAAAGAAAGAGAAGGAAGGAAGAAAGGAAGGAAAGAAAGAAAAAAAGAAATAAAGACAAAAATAACACAGCTAGCCACAAGCTTTGAGAGATGGACTGGCTATGTCTGGGAGGAAGCATAAGGGAAATGTCTGACATGCCATTAATATTCTACATCTTGATCCAGATAGTGGTTATACAGGTATTTTCACTGTGTCAAGAAAAATCATAAATTTAAGATTTTTGCATTTTACGGTATGTATACTAGACTTAAATTTAAAAGTTTTAAGACGTTTAAAAAGATGACTTTCTCTTTCTTGTTTGGCAAGCTACCCCCCTCCCTACCCCATATCCCGGTTGCCACTGAACCTCCTAGAAGGAGGAAGAGTAACACTTTCGAAAAAACGGGATGTGTGTAACATTATATAATATCGGATCAAAAAGTAAAATCTGTCCCTTAAATCCTCTAGGAGGAAGATTAATCACGTGGTTAATATTAACATGGTGGAAGACAGCTCTACTGCCAGGCTTCCTGTGCAAGAGACCTGTAAGTTGTCATGAGCACCAGTGGGCAATTACGGGAGCGGGGAAGGTAGCAGGGCGTGTGTTACAGCAGAGCAAGTAGAGGTCTAATGACGAACAAAATGGCTGCTGTGTGGGATTTACTGTTTCGGGCACGAGCTTCTATAGGGGGTGCCAGTAGTCATTCCCAAAAATCAGAAGGCATCAGTGGCGTCAGTGATACCTCAATACTTACTAGTAGGAAAAGCACTAGTAAACACTAGTACTTACTAGTACAAAATCAGTTACTCTCCAACATAAATTATTGAATATCTAGGGAATAAGCAAAGATCTGAGGCCTCCTCTTGCCCTTTCACTGTAAGGCCAAATAATTCCTCTTAGATTTCCAGATTCCAATATGAAAAGGGGGAGGAGGTTGGGTGCAACTATAAAAGACTAAGCATTTACCTAAGACCTCATCTGAGACTTTACCTACGACTGATCATTACCTAGGACTTAATATTTACCTAAGATAGAACAGTCTTAAAGAGCTAAATTAGTACTAAAGAATTTAACTTTGAATAGACTAAATGTTTAGAAAGCTGTATGTAAATGAAAGCACTGTATGGTGTATGGAAGAGACACTTTTTTATTTAGCACATAAAAAAGATGAGATCATCATAGGAAAAAAGATAACTACGTATTTTGGCACATTAGAGCTTAGGGCATCAATTTATGACCCCACTACATCAAAGAAACCAATTAAATAGCATATACTATTTCATACCTTCTAAAGTAACAAAAATCTAAAATAATGAAAATTCCAAATGCTGGTAACATGGTAACATTATTGTACTCATATACAACTACAGAATAATATACTGACTATAGAATAATTACAACATAATTTGGCAATAAAATGCATGAATTACAAGCTGACTCATGATTTATAAGTAAATCCATAATAATGTTATTCCTAAGGAAATATTTCATGAAAATCCACTGCAGCATTATTTACAAAGAAAAATAATTAAGAGTAACTGAAATGGCCAATGACAGAAAATAATTTAATAAGTTCTGGTATATCAACACTGTGGAATATTAGACAGCCATTGTGATGTATAATCATTAAAAGCTGCACTGGTATTTGGAATTACTTAAGAGAAAAACAAAATAAATGGAGTATAAAATGATATATTAAGCTTCCAAATATATAAAAATTCTGTATGCATTTGAATATAGTCTAGAATAACAATGAAAAAAATAGTATAATAATGGAGAGTGTGAACTAAAAGATGTTTTTTTAATATTTTTGCCATTCTAATATTATTTTGCAATTTTAAAGTCAACATAAGAGCCAATCACCTTTATTAGAAATCAGATTCTGACTTTATTTATGGGTTCCTCTAATTTGTTGCCTTCTTTCCAAGAACAAGAAAATAGAAAAGTTACGAACCTGGAGCCCCATTATTTGGGTCTGATTCTGGGTTTTTCTACTTACTGGCCATGAGACCCCAAGCAAGTTCCTTAACCTCTTTTTGCCCCAATTTTTCATCTACAAATAGGATTATAGTAAAATCAATCTAACAGTATGGTGGAGAGGATTAGATAACTTTTATATTAACACATTCTATATTTTTATATTAAAGCACTTTAGAAAAAGTCTCAGTAATTAGTAAGCATTCTGAGAGAGTTAATTGTTGTTATTGTTTTCTTATAGTTGTGCTTTATTGGATGATGTGAACAATACATCATGGTTCCTGAACAAAGCATGTGGCAAATACTAAATGATTCTTAAATTGAATTAGCTTCTCAGCCTAATAGAAAAGTCTCAGTACATCTGTCTTTTCATTTTGATTCTTTTTTGTTTGTTTGTAGCATAGTTAATGTGTATGATCTCTTCTGTTGGTAGTGAATGGGTAATTTTAGTAGCAAACAAATTGAGTTATTTAGAATTAGAATGTTCCTTCTTCTTAGCAGTGTCTTAAAAGCAAAATAAATACTAAGTCCATGTGGCTGACTGGTGAAGTTCAGACAAAAATGTTCAAGTATCTGAATTTCCCCCTTTTCAACATATGTTGTGGTTGTCGTCATGATGCAAACAGACTTGATAGGCTTCGCCTTCATTTACATTAGCCACATTTGCCAAACTGTCACAATCAGTGGTCTCTGGGTTTCCCACAGAGGCATTTAAGACCATAATCAATCATTTCATGCTAAAACATGATATTTTATAGGCTCTTTCACTCTCCAATCCTCCTACAAGTGTACAGAAATAGAATAATATGGAATTTTACCTAAAATAAGTTTTTATTCTTTTATTTCTAATTTCTTTTCTTTTTGCCTGTTTTTCTCATATATATTTTCTTTTAGAGTCTGAGCATATGGATGGATGAGTTGTCTGTGTTAGTTTTTGCCATAGATAAGGGATGAAATGGGACTCCATCACCGAAGACTCAGTAACACAAACACCCCAATGTCAGTGACTTTAAACAGCAAGGCATATTTCTCATTCATGCTCATAGTCCACCCTGGGTTAGGTGAGGCTCTGCCTCATGTAATCCGCAGTCTGGAAAACAGGCTGACAGCAGCCATTGTCTGGAGTCACTATATCAGGAAGAAAGACTGAGGGACAAGTCACATATCAGCCCTTAAAACTGTCTTCCAGAAATTATCAATATCACTTCTCGCATTTCACCGTAAGGCATGTCGTGTGGCCACAGCTAACTTCAAATGGCGAGAAATTGCCGTTCTACAGATTTCAAGGACAATCACAAATATTTGTGAGATAGTACTAAGGACTACTACAAAGAACAACCCAAACTGGAGATAGTGTGATTCCTTATAGCTGCATACTTAAGTAAGAAACGATGTAATCCCTTCTGGTATTTACCAAACATTTTAAGCTAATATTCATTCTTTCATTCAAAATTAATTTTTATATAATTTTTCTTTCTTTTACATTCTTTCTTATTCAAGAAAAATTATTTTATGAGACAACATATCTATAGCTCTTTCAGACATCTAAAAAAAAATCGTATTTTCTACTCTTCATGGCAAAAGACTGTAGCACCAAATTATGTTTGCATGTTGGTTGGTTAGTATGATAGATTGATTTAAAATTTTTTGATGTTTATTTATTTTTGAGAGAGAGAGAGGGAAAGAGAGAGAGAGAGAGAGAGAGAGTATGAGAGGGTGAGAGAGAGAGAAAATGAGCAGGGGAAGGGCAGAGAGAGACGGAGACAGAATTTGATGCAGGCTCCAGGCTCCATGCTGTCAGCCGAAGTCAGATGCCTAACTGACTAAGCCACCCAGGTGCCCTATGTGGTAGATTGGTTTGAAAGTAAATTATACTTGATTTAGGTAATGCTCCAAATTTAGGAAACCATAAAATAATGAAAGATATGGTAAGAGATCTTTCTCTGGGAAGTCATAGGTATTTACTTAAGAGAACCAAGTCAAGTCTAAGGGAAAATTTAGAGCTTTTATTCAATTACATGGCCATTGGGATTAAAATAATAAAAACTACCAGTTTGTTCTGATTTATCTGCATTAGAATTTTCCACTAAGTGATGAAACTGTTGTGTTCAGCATTGGAAACTACTGAAATCTATTTTGCATTCAGGTAGTTTCCTCCAATAGTCTGATTTTGAGCATTCCCATGTTTGTTTTGTCTCTGAGATGAAAAGAGAGTTTGACTCTACACATAAATAAAGAAAACAGTTATTATCTAACTGACAAATTATTAATTATTGGTTTATATTATCTCTATTGGAGCACTCTAAATGGAGCGAATATTGTTTAAGCACTACCATTTATTTATTTCTACTTTCACCTCACTTTTACAACTTTTTCCATGCCTGTAAGAACACTCTTCCCCAAAGATCTCAAATAAGTACTTGAATAAAACTACAATATAAGCATAGCTATAAAGAATGCATTTAATTTCAAGGGCTGCTATAAAGAATTTTACAAATGGCATGACAGGGTCCTTTTATTGTCCCCGATTTCATTACACAGCCTTCCTAACAACCCTCCTGAGAGCAAAGGTAGGATAGTGTCAATCCTTTTTATCAATTCGCTTGGTTACAAAAGAAGAACATTATCCTGACATTATGGGCATTGTTCTAGTTATTTGCAGTGTCCCCATTGTAACTTTCCCTAAAATATAGTGCTGAACACAGATGCAGTTTGGAAAGAACCTGCAAGTATTGTCGGTGTTAATGGGATAAACTCAAATTTTGCCTAAGTAAGCTGAAAACAAAACAACTCATTAGCTAAAAAACAAATGTCTTCCAGAATCAGCACCAGCGCCCAAACAAGTGAAGTGGTAAAAGAGAAGTTTCGCTTCTCCTCTTCTGAAAGAGTTTCCTAATGAAAGTACATCTGAACCAGCTACTACTCAGATATCTGTAAGGTTTATACGATTAGATACTAGAGAATTCCTCCTTTTAAATCAGGATATACCAAATTGGAGTGCACAGATTTTGGAGTTCCACAAATGATCTGTTGAAATTTTTAATTTTGTGCTTTTGTGATGGATATAGGCTAAAGCAAAATGAAACAAAAAGGGCGGGAAAATTGCAGACAGCACACACTAGTCTGGGAATGCCAAATGCCATAAAGCAATGGTGTTGGTCATCAGTCTGTGCTCATGTTTTCAGTGGCAATTGCATCTCAACAAAAAGTGTTCATGATTATATTAAGGAGAGTTTTGAAGAGTCTCACAGATGATATACTAAGGGAAAGAAGGAAGATATAAAAGAGTGTACTCTGTATGATTCTATTAATGTAAATTTCAGGAAGAAGAAAACTAGCTTCAAAATAGTGCTTATGTCTGTGGCCAAGGGGTGAATGGTAGACAGTAGTATTGATTGCAAAAAGATATGAGGGAGTCCTTTGGGGAATTATGAATATTTTATATCTTGACTCATGAAGTCTTTACTCAAGTGAATATAAAAATAAATAATGTGTATAAAATTCATACAACTTGAGACTTGATTCATATACTTTATTGTATGGATGTCTTACATATGTTAAAAATAAAACATTTTTAAGTATTGGTATTATTAGTTTGAAATTGTTTTATTTTGTTATATTGTTTGTGTATCTTTGTAAATATTTTTGTTTCAAAATTGTATAAGAACCAAAACATAAAAGATTAGGGGGCACCTGGGTGGCTCAGTCAGTTAAGCCACTGACTTTAGCTCAGGTCATGATCTCATAGTTCATGAGTTCGAGCCCCAGGTTATGCTCTCTGCTGTCAGCACAGAGCCTGCTTTGGATCCTCATCTCCCTCTCTCTCTGTGCCTTCCCCACTCTCACAGTCATTCTCTCTCTCTCTCTCTCTCTCTCTCTCTCTCTCTCTCTCTCTCAAAAATAATAAACATTAAAGAGAAAAAGTTAAAAAACTAAATTAATACCCACTGTCAGGTTTGTACACTTTTAAGGTATACTGTAATTAAAAGAATTCTTTTCTGCAATAGGGGTTGATGAGAAATTTTTCCCTTAAAAGAGGGTTTCTACAAGCACAGGTTTGAGACATACTACTGCCTTGAGCTATGACATTTGTTGCAAAATAAATTCTTACAAAACAGGAGGAAGCTAGAGATACAAGCCTGCTCCCTCTGGGACATTGCCTCTGAGCTATAAATGGATCCCATTTGGGTGTAAGAAATGATTCATATTTCCTGCTGTGACCTTAACAGGGCTTCCGCGATAGAGCCAAGGTCTTGGAGATACAAGCATTCAACACTTCTCTTTCCACTGTTGTGCCAGCATCAGACCACCTTCCAGTTCTCCATTTAATTCTCTGCTTCTGGCTTGCTGGGAAAACAGATAAAGTGTTTCAAGTGACGGGAAGACTAAGGAGTGAGGCCTTGGGATTTAGGTCCAATGGCAGCTAGCTGACAAATGGTTTGACCTTGAGCAAATGATTTGATCTGTCTAAGCTTCAGTTTTCCCAGCTTCTACTTTGGAAAAGCTACTGTAAGGGATTTTTGAGACTTTTATGTAAAAATATGTAAAGCACCCAGTACAGTAACCAGCATAGTAGGTGCTCAAAAAGTAACTGTTACATAGTAATTAAATTAGAGACACCAAAACCTATTATAAAGGCCTAAAGCATAAAATCATGGCTTCACCAATGGCATTTTAGGGCTGCTTTTTAAGTGCTCAGAGGGTCAGTTCCATCTTAACCTAAATTCTAAGCTGTTTCTACAATGTCAGAAGGCTTCAATGTGGGTGGCTCGTACTGTATTATATTCCTTATAGTTTGGGGGATACTCACTCTAATAAAACTGATCAGTGCACCTGGGTACCTCAGTTGGTTAAGCATCCTACTTCAGCTCAGGTCATTATTTTACAGTTCATGGGTTTGAGCTCCACGTCGGGTTCTATGCTGACAGCTCCAAGCCTGGAGCCTCTCTCTGTGCCCCTTCTCTGCTCATGATCTTTCTCTCTCAAAAATAAATAAACATGAAAAAAACTATTCACTATGTAAGGGAGGCACCCTACTTAATGTGATTTCCAGCTATTCAAATAATACAAACATAAAAATGTGTTTTGAAATTTTATTTAAAAAATTGAACTCCTCTATGTTGATGAGTAGGAAGACCTTACCGATTAATGGTTAAACTGATTTTATAACTTGAATAATGATATTTTGTATGATTTTTACTTCCTTATATCCGTCTTTATTTAGAAGATAATTATAGAAAACCAGAATTATGCTGGAAGAAACCAAAGGTGATTGCACAAATCCTAGGAAACAAAACAAACAAACAAACAAAAAACTAGTGAATAGTGAATAGGTTTATTAAGCATCTTAAGTTCCAGATATCTTCACAAATGTTTGACAGGACCTGTATCATAGGCCATTGGATTGATACAGAAGATAGGATTTATAGTTGTCAAAATCCAAAAAGGATCTCAGTCGTATTTATTAATGCTTTGTGGAGGCCCAACAAGGAGGAATTACTTACCAAACCTCCTGAAGAACTGAGTGAACTGACCTGTGGGATATATTACAGAATGATCATTTTGTAGCTAAAACATAATTTCTCATGCAGTTAAAATGGACCTGAGTTTCAAGGTAATATCCTACTGTTCATCACTCGACAAAAATTGGGCAAATGCAATGTGGCCTCTACTTTTAGTTATTGCCCATGCGGCACGATGCTAAAATATTATAAAAATTTTCAGTTTGAGTTCTAGGTGTTTTATTTTCAAAATATCACGTGTCTAGATATTTTTTTATGTTTTAATTAGTTTTATTCAAATGTATGGCATGTTTGTGAACAAATCTTACTCATCAGAGATATATAATTACACTATTATTGATATAACTTTGTCAATGCCTTCAACATGCTTAATTTAGTAGCTGTAACTCACTTCAGACTATTTCCCCAGGGCTGCTAAAATTATAGAATTTTAGAATGCATAAATAAACAAATATACCTCCAGAACAGAAATTCGCTATAAAAACTCATAAGCACATGTAAATGTTTGCCTACATTCAAACATTTAACACAACTTTCTGAAACTTAACCATGGGTAGAAGTTCATGAAGTTCAAGTCAAAAATCCTTGTTCTTTATTGTTGATTATAATTAATTCCAAGCCAATAAAGAATTCAACGATTTCATTGTTTACCCAGTATATGTCAGAACTTGGTCATGCCCTGGTGATATTATACTACCAAGATCCAGTCCTTGATGTTTAAGAGGTCAGGTATTGTCAATTAGCCAAAAAAATGAAGTTCATCTGCAAACTTGCACCTCTGATCCATAAGCCATAACTCTTAAAAATGGGAAAATTGTGCCTGTAGAACACCAAACATCCAGGCAAGTTGTTTGGTTTTGCTTTCTTTTAATGCCTTTTCAAATGCAGACCCATATAAGAAACTTCTAATATGCTGCCTTTTGAATCTTTATTTCATTAGTCTTTAAATTTCTTCCATTGATTTTTAATGTAGATATATAGATACACAGAAGTTTCCTATGAGTTAACTGAATTTGTAAAGATCAGCACTTTCTCTTCTTTTTCAGTCTTAGCATTATCTTTACCAATACTCTAAACTCAAATAGACTGAGATTCTTGGCAACAAATATCATGAACTTGGCACGTTTGATATCAATTTTTTTACACAATAAATATTGAAAGAATGAATAAGTGAATGAATATAAGAATGAAAAAAATGCAGTGTAATTAAAATTTTGTGCATATAGATCAAAATGTTATTAAAACAACCTAAATGGAACAAAAATAAGAAATACTAAAATTAAACAAATTTATTATTAAAAGCTGGGTTGCAATTTAGAGAGAAAAAAACCTACTCCTGCCAAGAAAATAAAGGCAATTCTCAATTTGTGTGTTAAAGATGAATAGAAGTGCTGATGCAGTTTTCTATTACTGGAGGGTGTTGGCAAGGGATCCCAATTAAGAAAGGTTTCTAAGTTGAATAGAAGGAATAAAAAAAAAGTCTTGGTGCTTGTCTTCTCATTATTAATTTATTCTTACTGTATAAGGGAAGCTTTATCATAGGAAGAATATCTTTAAATTCATATAGTTTTCTTATGAGATGTTTTGAGAATGATAATTTTATTTATTCTTAGAATTTATATTTTAGAACCTATTATAAATCTTATGTAAAATATTCACATATACCTAGCAAACATTAGTATTTTTATTTTGTATTTAAAAAGACCTAACATTACACAGAACTCTAGCAATCAAATAATCAGATGTATCTTGTTAGACAGCACACTGAATAGCATTGAATCTAAAGGCTGGATAGCGTGACCTTTGTTTATGATGAATTTTGCCCTGAATTTAGAAGAATTTTACAGAGGATAGAAAAACTCAAAAAGACAATGTCAAGCATCTAGCCTATGACCCAGCAATTCCACTTCTGGGTATTTATCCAAAGGAAATGAAATAACTATCTTGAAATATTCATTGAAATGTTCATTGCAACATTATTTGCAGTAGCCAAGTCATGGAAACAACTTAAATATTCATTAACAGATTAATGGATAAAGAAAATATAAGTATGGGTATATATAATGATAGAATATTATTCAGCCATTAGAATGAAGAAACAACATGGATGGACCTTAGGGCATCATGCTAAGTGAAATAAGACAGAGAAAGGCAAATACTGTATGATCTCCCTTAGCTGTGGAATTTAAAAAGACAAGCAAACTCAGAGATAAAGATATGGTTTGGTGGTTGTCAGAAGTGGAGTGGAGGGGGAAAAATGGGTGAAAATGATCAAAAAGTACAAATTTCCAGTGATACAATAAATAAGTCCTGGGATGCAATATACAGCAAGTAAAATATGGATATCTGTAATGTATTGCACATTTGCAAGTTGATAAGAGAAAGGATCTTCAAAGTTTTCACCACACACAAAAAATTTTTGGTACCTCTGTGGTGGTGGATAAGACCTAAACTTATTATGGTTATCATTTTACAATACATCCATATATCAAATCAAGAGATTATACACCTAAAACTAATACAATGTTATATGTCAATTTTGTTTCAATAAAAATAAAAGAATTTAGTCTAAAACAAACAAAAAAGAGCCAGAATAAGAGAAGTTTGAGTAAGATTTACAGCAAGTATTATGAACTGGTCATCTCCCTTTGCATTACATTTTGTTTTTACATATGAAATAAAAATGTTATGACAAATTTCTTTATGATCATATTGTGAAAATTAAGTTAAGAAATAGTAACATTGATGACATTTAGATTTCTTGATAGGGCAAGTGAAAATATATGAAACAAAGGAGATTTCCATTAGAAGTCTGATATTTCTGCTTTGACCAATTCTTTTATTCAGCATATATTTATTGAAAACCATATACATCGGTCATGGTGCTAGATGCTGAAAATCACCAAGTTATAATCTTCACAACAATCTAATGAAGTAGGTATTATCCTTTAAAATATACACTAACCTCTTTGGAATATGGTAGACGTACATTACATATTTACCAAATGAATGTACAATGGAAAATGGTCTTGATAAAGAATACTAGGGTAACTGACCCCCAACACTCATGACTTAAATCCAGTTTGTTCTATCTCCAGAATATGTATCACTAATCGAGTGAGAGTCAAGAGAAATAAATGGATATATAGGTATGGGGAACCTGGGTGGCTTAGTCGGTTGAGTCCCACTTTTGCTCAGATTATGATCTCTGAGTTCATGAGTTCAAGCCCTGCATTGGGCTCTGCACTGTCAGCACAGCATCCATTTTGAATCCTCTGTTTCCTTCCCTCTCTGTCCCTCATATGTTCATTCTCCTCTCTCTCTCTCAAAAATAAATACTCAAAAATGTTTAAGTAGATATATAGGTTAGGTGCATATATTCATCATAGGAACTGGAACTCCAATTTCCACACTCCCATCCCGATCTCTAATATTGCTGAGAATTCTGCTCAGAGACTCAGCGTCTCAGTCATCAATGAAAGGAAAACCAATGCCAAATACCAGTTTCATCTTTTATTCTCTTCTCTTGAAATCTTAACTCCTCCAATCCTTACTGCCTGGGTAGCTCTCCAGAGTTCAAACTGATATTTTATGTTTTATTCAGGTTTCTAGTTGTTCTTAATTTACTTCATGATTACCGAGGTCAAAAATCAAGGCTGGGATTTTAACAGTAAAAAAATGTTAGAATACTAAACACAAATCTTAAATTTATATAACAAATGTCTTAGTTGGTCTTTTCCCCACTAGTAAAAGTATTAAATATAAAAACTTTGGTATAAACCTTTTGACTGATATATCACCAATTATGATCTCCAGAATTCCTGCATGGAATGGGATGGAATAGGGAATTTTTATTTTTTATTTTTATTTATTTTTAATTTTTTTATTTTAGAGAAAGAGAGAGAGTGCACATGAGAGGTGGATAGGGGCTGAAGGAGACGGAGAATTTTAAGCAGGCTACACACTCAGTGAAGAGCCTGACACAGAGCTCGATCCCATGACCCTGGAATCATGACCTGAGCCAAAATCAGAGTCAGATGCTCAACCAACATAGCCACGCATGCACCCTGGGAATTTTTATTTTTAATTAACTTTCCAACATATTCTTATTTTCATTGAAATTTAAGACTTACTATTGATCCTGTTGTGTGCAAAGAGATAATTTGACTAAAGTATTTGCTTATCATTTGATGAATAAAAATCACAAGATTTTAAAATATATTTTCATAATATTAATTTCTTATAATTTGATATGCTCAATGGTATAATAGAATTTAATAAAAACTCAAATTAGTCAACTTTGTTTTAGATAGCTATTCTGAAAAACATTTTCATTTTTATATTCAAATAAAGATTTTAATCCTTAAAAAAGTAAGGTAATCTATGCATTTTTGATATTACAGAGTTTTCATAGTCTCATATTGCTATTGTCATGATTATTGTTGTTGTTTTTTACCAAAGAGGAATTAAAACAAAATTTTAGAGATTGGAATTATTAGTAAAAGTTTCAGAAAATGGGAGCGCCTGGGTGGCTCAGTCAGTTATGTGTCTGACTCTTGATTTTGGCTCAGGTCATGATCTCACGGTTAGTGGGATGAAACCCCACATTGGACTCTGTGCTGACAGTGTGAAGGCTGCTTGGGATTCTCTTTCCCTCTCTCTGCCCCTCCCCCACATACACAGGCACACACTCTCTCTTTCAAAATAAATAAATAAACATTTTAAAAAAGTTTCAGAAAATAAAGCCTATTGTGTGGTTTTCAATATTCCTATTGCTAAACTGCCATTTATTTTTTCCTCAAAGTAAAAAGTTGCTGGGCTTAAACATTTTAGTGACTGATTTTGATTATAACTTTGGCTTCTAGATATTTTCTTTTTTTTTAAGTTTATAAGTTTATTTATTTTAAGAGAGGGAGAGCATGAGCAGGGAAGGGGCAGAGAGAGAGAGTGAAAGAATCCCAAGCAGGCTCCATACTGTCAATACAGAGCCCAATGTAAGGCTTGATCCCACGAAATGTGAGATCATGACCAAAGCCAAAACCAAGAGTCAGACACACGACCAACTGAGCCATCCAGGCACCTCAGCTTCCAGGCAGATATTTTCTTTTATTTCCTTTCTTGTTTTTAAAAGTAGGCTCCACACCCAGCACAGAGCCCAATGCAGGGCTTGAACTCACAACCCTGAGATCAAGACCTGAACTGAGATTAAGAGTCTGATGCTCCACCGACTGAGCTACCCAGTTGCCAACCCCCAACCAGATTTTCTAAATAGAAAATTTCAAAAGACATTTTACACCTTTTCAGGACCTCATAGTTACAGATTTATTAATAGCTTTTCAAGATGTAGAAAAGGCTGCTTTATCATTTATTCCTTTAGTAAATAGGTTTTGTTTTGGGGGAGGAGAGTGTGTTTGTTTGTTGCTTGCTTATTTTTTTGTGGAGGCCCAACTAGTTCTAGCCACCAAGGACATTGAGAGCCATAATAAATTTAAATCAGAAAATCAGAAAGATTTAAATGTGAAATACAAACTTAATTCAGACAAGTGATATTAGCCTTGTAGGTAAAATACTGGAGCATCCAATCATGAAATAAGCTATGATAAAGTTTTAAAAATTAATTTAGAATGAAACTAGAACCTTGTAGCAAAGTATGCCATAAAACAGAAGAATTATATTACCAGTAGAGTGCTCTCACTTACAAAGCTAGAATGGTCTATCATCCCAACTTCTATGAGTATATTATTCATCTGCAGCAGTATTATAAGGTGGTGATGTATCCAGACTTTAGAGTTAAAGCCAGGAGCGGCCGCTAACCAACTGAGATCTTGAGAAAGTTACTCTTCTAACTTCATATTCTTTATTTGTAAAATGGGAATAATAAAAGATCTAACTCACAGACAACCATTGAATGACTTAAGTAAGATAATATAAAATATTTGACATAATGCCTGGCACATAGAAAATGCTCCATAAATGTTAGCTTCACATGTTTCCTTGTTTCTCTTATTTTCTTTAGTTTTTAATGGCATATTATACATTTTTTGAGTAATTCCATAAGTAGTCAAAGTAGAAAAAAATTGTCACTAGCTTAAAATCTGTTTTTAACAATTCATTATGGTTTTTGGGCATTTCTCTTTATTTTTATTCTTCCCATAAAATATCTGCTCTCACTCTCTGATGCTTTCTACCCAAGAGTATATCTTCCACTCACATTTACCTCCCTTTCTAAGCATAGAAAAGTGTTCTTTTTATTTTTTCATTATCCTTCCCATGTGTCATTCCCTCATGAACTTCATCATAAAATATCGAAAGGTGATAAAGTTAACATATGAGACATTTGTACAAGTACAAGTTCAAAATGCTTCTTTAGATAAAATGTCACCCTTAACTAGCTTCTTAACTGCCATCCAAATATCTCTCTCTCCCCTTCTTTTATCCCTGAATCTTCACTTTCTTGATGCTGTGTCTCCTCCCTCTCTGCCTGCCAAAGTCCTCTCTATCTTTCTTTCTTTTCAAAAAATGTTTGTTTATTTATTTTGAAAGAGAGAGAGCGTGCACATGCAAGGGCAAGCAGGAGAGGGGCAGAGACAGAGAGAGAGAGAGAGAGAAACCCAAGGAGTTTCCCGTGCTGTCAGCACAGATCTCAACACAGGGCAGGATCTCACAAACTGTGAGATCATGACCTGAGCAGAAATTAAGAGTCGGATGTTTGACTGAGCCACCCAGATGCCCCAGCCTTCTCTCTCTTTCAATACACATTTCCAAACCTACTATCATAATTTTTTTCCTGATCATCCTCTCCAAAAGCTCCTCCTATTTAGTCTTTTGATTGTTATCTGAACTTTTCAAATATGTATCTCGTCTTTAAATTGTTACCTAATTTTGTCATCAAACAATTTATTTCCTTACATCTTATTTTTCTGGTTATGGTTTACTGAATATAGGAACATTGACTTTTTGCTGAAATATCTAAACCTCAGTATCTAGTCAGTGTTAAATGTTCAGTGTAGTAGGAGGGCATTAGTTGGAATCCTAATTTGTCTGCTTTCTATTTTATTTCAGACTAGTGATAATACTCTGTATGAAAATAACTAGCTTATTTTGTAGAGTATATAGAAATGCAAAGGACCAAGAATAATCAAAAAAAGTATCAAAAAAACTAATTGAAAAAATTTACATGGACAGCGAGACTTATAAAGGAACAGTAATTAAGACATAATTACATAGAACATGAATAGAAAAATAGAATAATGTAATAGAATAGCACATCCAGAAACAGATCTACATATTTGTGAAAAATTAATTTATGAAAAAAATTGTCACTGCATAAACAGTAAAGAGACGCTAGTATTTTGAGTAGAAAGGCAATGAATCAATTAAATATCCAAATGTTAGAAATATCTATATCTTCATTCTACCTCATACCATTTGCAATAATCAATTTCATGTGGATTATGATCTAAATGTGAAAGATAAAACAATAAAGCCTTGTATTTTTCAGTTAGAATGTTTCAAAATGCTGCAACAATGCCTCCCAACCTCCATGATCTCCTACAATCAAAGAAGGATAAATAGTATTGGGTATTACTATCTAAAATAATCATCATTCCCACATCTGGTTGGAGGATGCAGAAAGGACTTCACAAAAGAATTGACAGTTTGAGATTTGCCTTTGTATGTAAGATGTTGACAGGTGGAGAATAACATGTGAAAAATACATTGATGGGAGCCTGCAAGGTATATTTGGGAATAGTCAACAGGCCTGCTTATTTGTAGCAGAGTACAGCTAGATTCAATACAACACTTGAGAAAATGGATTAGAATAAAAGGAAACTGGAATCGCATATTCATAATCCATATGAGGATATTAAGTTCCTGCAAAATAATTTAGCAATGGAAATGGAAGGTTAGAGCCAGATTTAAGAGACATTATAAAAAGAAAATTACAGAAATTGGCAGCTAATTAGATATAGGCATGAATAGCAAAGAGTCTAAGATGAGGCCATGGTTTTAAATTTCAGTGATTAGTGAAATAATGAGGTCATTAACAAAAATGGAAAATCCCACAATTTTGAAAGTTAAAGAAAATTTAAACATCAGTTGTTTGAGAATTTTCTCTCCATCTGTGTATTAGTATATGATCCTATGAGAGGTTAAGATGCAGAGACTGGAGATAGAGTATTCAAATTTTAATCCTGGTTCTGCTATTTAATAGCTGTGTCACCTTGGGCAAATTACATAAACTCTGTTTCAACTTCCTCATTTGTGAAATGAATAAAAATAACATGCCTTACTTCAAAAGACTATAAAGTGCATTGTCTGACACACCTGCATAAGTGTTCACTAAGTGTTAGCTAGTATATTTATTACTATTTCAATGAATATTTACAATACTTGTCTATATTTGAGATATGAACATTTACAATACCTTGATAGGTATTTGAGATATACATTCTGTAGACATGCACTGTAAAGTAAGACTGAACTGCTGCTCCCCAAGGTCAATGTCCCACCTTTCATAAGGGAATGCCCTCACAGTGAAGAAATATGGCAACTTACTATCAGGAAATTGTGGCCCACACAGATAGATCAGCCAAAATGTTTAAAATGGCATGTGGAGAAATACGAATTGAATAGAAAAGTATTTAAATAGAAGAAATGTCAAGACTAAAAGAAAGCAGTTTAATAGGTACAGAGAAAAGACTTTCATTTCAATCAACCCATATATTGACCCTTCAAATCCTGTTGCTGGAAGCTGCTTCCAACTAAATATATACATCCATGATGTTTCGGATTTGCATCAGAAGGTTAACTTTTCCGTAATGAACCCTTACATCTTTTGTACACTCCTGTTGATGGTATACTATACTATATACTGAAGTGCTTTTCTGTCGATTGATTGTCCTCCAAGAATGTCATCCATATTTTTTATAGTTAAATATCATGTTAGTATGCTACTGAAGGAGAAATGGTGTTGTTCCATACCATCAAGAATTTTGTATTATTGAAAAAAAATTCATCAGGGCGCCTGGGTGGCTCAGTCGGTTGAGCGGCCCACTTCAGCTCAGGTCATGATCTCACACCTCGTGGGTTCTAGCCCCGCGTCAGGCTCTGTGCTGACAGCTCAGAGCCTGGAGCCTGATTCTGATTCTGTGTCTCCCTCTCTCTCTGACCCTCCCCTGCTCACACTCTGTGTCTCTCTCTCTCAAAGGTAAATAAATGTTAAAAAAAAAAAAAAAGAATTCATTGATTTTTGTTTTTGTTGTTCATAATCAATTTCTTGTGGAATGGTCACATTTTTAAAGGCTGTGGAATAGAAAAATCCTTCCCTTTCCTGCTAAATATACCATGCATCTCAAAGAAGATCAAGCTGCATGCTTTGTACTGATCTGTCAGACTATGAAGATATGGACACAATGAACACAATAACTCAAGATTAACTTTGCACCAACAGAATTCTTTCACTCAGCTGAAAACTTCATCAGTTTCTACTGAATTCTATGTACATTTCTCCTTAGGAGTCCAAATAAACACTTCTCCTTGTTGACCAATATGAACATCTGGAAAATTATGTGACTGATGCATTTAATCTCTTTTAAAAACAAAAAAAGACTTCAAATACACAAACATTATGATTTTATACATATGAAAACCTAAGCAAAAGCATTATGCTCAGTTCAAGCATCCAGCTAGAGGCCACATTAACAACTTGTGATTTTGGCAGTGGGTACCAATGGATAGTTAGATTTCAGAAAAGATAATAAACACCATATTCTCAACTCATTAGGCAGGTATAAAGCAGTTTAGTCAAAGTCACTTCTCATCTCTTTCTGCAACTCAATTTTCAGCTAAGCAAGTAAAAAAGTTGCGCCGTTTGTTTCTCTGTGAACTTGAACCATATAGGCAGTCAAAATGGATACTTGAATAAAATAATTTCATTTTTCCCCACTATGTCCACACCTATTACCCTGAGCCTTTACTCCCTCTCCCAAACTCTTCTGATTTATAATTATTCCCTCAATAATGCATGTATTTTTGTAAACTCAATATGTACAAATATCCTTATTATCAGAAAGTCTAATAGGAAATTAATATTTTGGCAAGGAATTATGCACCTCTTTAGGCACATAGTGTTAAGGACAGAATAGAATTGGACACAGAAATATTTTATCAAAATAATTCCTTCATCTTGGTTTGTTTAAGTTTATAGAGAATGTAAATCCTTCATTAGACTAGATGGATATATCTAAGTCATATAAAAGTAAATTCAAATCACATTGTGAAAACTAATCTACAACTCAACAGTGTAAATTAAATAAATGAAAAAGTTAAAAACTGCTAAAACCACAAGTTGACTCTCTTTTACCACTAAAGTGAACACTTTATTTGAAGGTCATACAGTTTCCTTATAAACCATAGGTGATTTCACTGGCCTGAAAGCTAAGAGGTCCTGTAAATGTGTATTATCTTGCTGGGCATAATAATGTTTAAACCAATTTCCACTGAATTGTAATCTACTCTAGCAAGGATGATTCTTTTTCCGTAGGGAAGAGAGCATCCATTTACACTGTGCTTTTTAGTTCAAAGAGGGAAAGAGGTCAGTAACCCACCATGTTTTAGTGTGCCTGGGTACAAGGGTGGTGTAACAGAGCTGCCAACACATTACTGCAGGACATTCCTGCAACACATTCCTTCATTCTCAAGGCTTGGATCAGAGGTATAAATGCATGTAGTCTCACAAGAAAAAAAATTCATCAAGATTTTATAAATCCAATCACTAAACGATGGAATGTCTTATCTCATTAGAATATAGCATCTATAAACCTTTGTTTAATATTCATATATTTTGTACGAAGATGAACTATATGGACATTAAATACGTGTAAGCAATGATGAACTTTTGTACATATAAAAAATATTGTTAGGTAATACATAACAAATAATGCTATTCCAGGTATTTAATATCTGAAATTCATATATCTGTATGTCAGGAACCCTGTAAATTAGATTAAATAATTTTGTTTGCCTTGATTATTTCTATACAAGTTTTTTTATTAAAGCCAAGGCATGCTCTTGACTTTTAATGACCCTTAGATTGGTTAATTAAGCATCTATATGGAGTACATGTAAATGTAATATATTTCTCTCTAATGTTTACGGTGACTTGGACAATCCGAAGGAATTTAAACTCTGATTGGAAAGCCCTAAAATGTATCTACTAGTGTAGGGTGCTGTTAAATGTTAACCAACCTGATCTCCAGTTGGAAGAGAGGGAAGGGAGGGAGGGATAATTTGTAGCATTTGCCAATTTCTGAGGTACAAATACTTCCATTATGGCCAATTTTAAGATACCACATGATGTCACTGAAGCCAGAGTTGGGAAGAGATGTGCCAATGTGAACTGGCCCCAGCATACCACTGACCTATTTTGCAACTGTAATGACTGACAATAATAGCATCCAATTGCAGTTATCCTTGAATGTTAGGAGGCTGATGAAAGGATCTCATCTATTCTGTAATAGAAATATTACAAAGTTGCTAGTATGCCTGCTCTCCCAAGACAGAAAGAAGTATAAGAAATTTGCAGAACACTTCATACATCTTTCTTTCCTTATTGCCTTACAGTATCATATTCTAGGCACACTGTTGACACTTCGTGAAGCTCATCTTCCTCCAGATGAAAAAAAGATTGCTAAGTGACAAATGGTGATGAGCCACCCCCACCACTACCAGCCTACAATATTGGATTTTCCAAAGATGCTTCCACACACATGGGCTCATGTTGACCAAGAAAAATGAATACTTAGTAAAACTAAGTAATATGTCCAAACATCAAACCCAGGTCTCCTTACTGGAAATCTGAAATTTTGACCCCTTATGTAATTGAGAAAGCTGCACTGGGTCCTCTTTTGGCCACACTATAGCCATTTTTGAATTTGATTTAATGTTCTTGGTTTAAAATTGATTCTTATATCACCAAATCTTAACTGTTTGTCCCTTCTAGCAAAGTATTTAGGCTGTCCACTTTTTATATAAATGATTTTATAGATTTTAGCTTCCCAAAAAAAGGTTTTATTGCCACTAAGTGTTTTTCTCTCCTGAAATCATTTAATTTGTTATGGAGAAGTCCTCTACAAACACAAGAGTCATGACAGTAAACAGCCTGTGCTCCCATAGATTGGTGCTTTATATACTAAAATTGTAATGATCTTAGTCCATTATTTAACAGTACTTATTTTCTTTTTTATTTCTTCTTTTAAAATGTTTATAATATAAAGTACCAGGAATACAATAAATAATCCAACAAATGGCAAAGAGCATTTCTGATGGATGTCTTAGAGTTTATTCAAATTGAGACTCATTTCTAAGAAAACTGATAAAAAAGAAATGATGACTCAGACATATGACAGAATCTTGCATTATCAGTTAAGATTCTTATGCTCAGGAACTACCAAGTCAGGAATTTGAAATTTTTAAAATTAGAAGGATTTTCAGCTTTCTATATTTAAATGAAAAAAAATTTCTGCTTAATTGGATAATTATTAAATACAATTGCCTCTGTCTGTTCAGTCTGCTGTTACTAAGACTAGGTGGCTTATAAACAATGAAAATTTGTTTCTCACAGTTTTTGGAGGCTGAGAGGCCCAAGATTAAGCTGCTAGAAGATTCAGCATCCAGTGACAGCCCACTTCTTAGTTCATAGATAGCCATCTTTTCACCATGACTTAACATGGCAGAAGGGGCAAGGGAGCTCTCTGGGGTCTCTTTTATAAGGGCATTAATCCCATTCATAACAGTTCCATCCTCATGATCTAATCACTTCCCAAAGCTCCCAATTCCAAATCACATTGGAGATTAGGCTTTAATATATGTATCGGGGGAGGGGGCCACACATATTTAATCTATAGCATTCTGTCCCTAGTCCCCCTCCAAATTCATGTCCTTCTCACATGCAAAATACATTCATTCCATTCCAAGAGCCCCTTAAGTCTTAACTCCTTTCAGCAACAACTTTAAAGGCTAAAGTCTCACCTAAATATCATCTTAATCAGATAAGAGTGAGACTCAAGGTATGATTCATTCTAAGGCAAAGTCTTCTGCTGTGAATTTGTGAAACCAACATATCAGGTGCTTCCGAACTACAACGCATAAGATAGACAGACATAGGATAGGCACTCCCATTCCAAAAAGCAGACACAGGAAAGAAGGAGGGCTAACTTCCAAATAAGTCCAAAGTACACTTCATGAGATGTTAAGGCTTAAGAGTAATCCTCTTTGGCTTGATGCTTTGCCTTCCAGACCCATTAGGGCTGTGGCCCCACCTCTGAAGCTCATCAGAGCTGGAATCTTGAGCAGAGCGCTCTATTATTTTGGAGTCTTGGGTGTAGCCTCACCCATACAGCTCATACAGTTTGCACACTGGAAGCTGGGGTGCCTTTGCCTTCTAGAGGAGTGATGACCACAGTCTGTACCACACACGGCCACTGAAACCACTGGAGGCACACCTAAGGTGGCAAAGGATTAAGGGAGCAGAGCCTGTGATGGGAACAGCAATAAAACTTGTCCCTAAATATCACAGGCATCAGCTACTTTGAAACCACTCCGTGCCTATGATGAGATGTACACCATGATCATTTCTGAATTGTCTTCAGAGTTATTCTTGCACTGTCTTGAGCTGTCAATCCTGGCTTCTGTTAAGATGGCTAGCTAATCTCCTTATTAAATAGTTGTTTGGCCACACCCTTAGTGTTCTCTTTCAATCATGCTTTCTCATTTTTTTAAATAGATAGGCTAAGAATATTCTAATTCTTTAACTTCTTTTTCTTTTTTAATTAACAATTCAGCCTTTATATCATTTTCATCTTCTCCAATTTTACTCTAAGCAGTCCGAAGGAATGAGTCTGCTCCTTCAACATTTTGCTTAGAAATAGGTTCAGCTAAATACCCAATTCCATCCCTGAAAAGTTCTACTTTCCACAAAACACTAAAACGTAAACATCTTTCAGCCAAGGTCTTTGCCACTTTAGAACAAGATCATCTTTCCTCCAAGCTCCAAAATGTTCCTCATTTCCATCTGACACATCATCAGATGGCCATCAATTTCCATTTTTCTACCAATATTCTGTCAAGGATTACTTAGATATTCTCTGCAAAGACTGAGGCTTTCTCAATTCAGTTCTCTTTTTCAGAACTTTCTTTTCAGTTCTCCTCTTTTCTTTCCAAAATCTCATCAGAATCACCCAGAATGGTCCATTCAAAGCAATATAGGTTTTGCCAGCATGAGCTTCACAACTAGCCTCTACCCATTACCTATTTTCAAAGCTCCTTATGTATTTATAGGTATTTATTATAGTGGTACCTCACTGCAGGGTTTTAGCTCAAACCCATTCACAGTGTAGCCAATGGATCCCCAAATCCATCCTGTGGTCATTTATCCAGTTCCAGAATACATAATTGACATGAACATACTTAGCAGCTGGCAGATTCCCCACAATGGTTCCCTGATCCATAGAGCGAGGGCTATAATGTGGGAAAGGCCAACAAGAGACCAGTAGTGCCTTAGGAACTTTAACATTAGGACAATAGCAATATGACATTCTGAGAGGTCTTGCAGAGATGAGTGCCATCGTGAAAGACTTGAAATATGGAAGGGTGGTGATTCTACCACATCTCCATTCAGCTCTCATATTTGTCCTGTGCAGAAGACAGATGTATGGTGGAGGAAGACAATTGATTGTTGGAATCTCAGCCAGGTGGTGATTCAGTTTCAACTACTGTACCAGATGTGATTTTATTCCTTGAGCAAATTAATACACCCCATGGTACCTGGTATGCAGCTATTGATCTGCAAGTATCTTTTTCTCCACACTTGTCCAGCAGGTCCACCAAAAGCAATCTGCTTTCAGCTGGCAAGGCTAGCAATGCATTTTTACTGCTCTACCTCAGGGGTATATCAACTCTCCAATCTATGTCATAATTTAATTTAAAGGGATCTTGATCATTTTTCCTTCCAGAAGATAACACACTGTGCATAACATTGATGACCTTATGCTGATTGAACCTAGTGAATGAGAAGTAGCAATGGCTCTAGACTTATTGGTAGAACAACTATGTGTCAGAAGGTGGGAAATAAATCTGATTGCATTCAGGGGTTGTCTCTCTCAGTGAAATTTCTAGAGGTCTAGAAGTATGGAGATGTCTGGATATTCCTTCTAAGGTAAAGAATTTGTTGTTGTATCTAGCTACCTACAACCAAGAAAGAGACACAAAGCCAAGTTGACCTCTTTGGTTTTTGGAGGCAATAATACTCCTCATTTGGGGCTGTTACTCTGGCCCACTCATTGAGGGACCTGAAAAACTGCTAATTTTGAGTGGAGCCAAGAGCAAGAGAAGGCTCTGCAGCAGATCCAGGCTGCTATGCAGGCTGCTGTGTTACTTGGGTCATATGATTCGGCAGACCCAATGATGCTTGAAGTGTCAATGGCATATAGGGTGCTGTCTAGAGTCTTTGAAAAGCCCCTATAGGTGGATCAAAACATAAGCCCTTAGGATTTTAGAGTAAGGTTCTGTCATCATCTGCAGATAACTAATCTCACCCTGGGAAATAGCTTTTGGTCTGCTACTGGTGCCCCAATAGAGACAGAATACTTGACCATAGGCCATCAAGTTACCATGTGACCTGAGCTGCCCAGCATAAAATGGATGTTATCTGATTCACCAGGCCATAAAGTTGCATAACACCCCATTATCAAAAAGAAGTGGAATATACATGATGGGCCTAAATAGGCCCTGGGAAAGTGGCTTGCCAAAATGTATGAGGTCTCTGACTTTGGTTGTCAACACACAATCCAAAAGGATTTGTTGCTAAGTTTACATTATATTTGTGCTGAGCTACAGCATTATTCACAAAGACTACTGATGAGATCATGGCTATTTCTCACTTGTCCATAAACAAAGGGCTCACGTTTATCAAGGTCATAGGATAGTGTCACCAGTGGAGAGTAGACGGCCACAGCACAGTGTCAGAGGTGAGTGCACATGCACAAGGGTTATGGTAAACATCATTCACGATTAGTCTTTTTGCCATATGGCAAAAAGGGATACAGGCTGTAGAGGAAAGTTGATGTATAAAAAAATTTTCCTCACATCTCTGTTAGCTGGACAAATTTGCCTTACCTTTATGGTGGGAAATAATGAAAAGCAATAAGCAAAATGAGTGTCTCCAGATATAGGGGATGTCCTTGTTCATTAGCACTAAGTGATCAGGGGTCTCCATTTATCATGCAATCCCAAAAGGGCAAGGGGTTGAGGAGCAATTTTTTTTTTTAATTTAGGCAAGCAGTGATAGGAAAAACCATCTCGAAGAGTGTATCTAAATTAAATCAAATGTTCACTGGCTCTGCTCAACCAGCACATATTCCTCCCTGCTTAATATCATGCACTGTAGTAAACTACTCATAAATTAAAGAATTTAAAAACAAATTTAAGAACAAAATGCTATAGCTGAGTCTATCAGTGTACATCAAACATCAGTGTAATCCTCTATATTCTGGAACCCCCATCCAGTTAGAGTTGGATTATTTGACCATGTGTGGCTAACCAAATGTGAACAGAAGTGGCTATGTCACTTCCAGGTCAAAGAAGTTAAGAGCCAATGAATGTAGAGCAAAATACCTTGCACTGGTTATCAGTCTCAAGGTAACAGAATACCATGTACCAGTATGAATCCCAGAGGAGGACTCCGAGTACATGGAGCATAACAAAGATCAACACTGTGCCAACCTCCATAAAAAAAAAAAAAAGTTCAAACATTTCTTCTTATTACATATTGGTATCAGAGTCACCACGGAAAACACAATATAGTCAAGCACTGGATAGGCACTTCACTAACATAGAGAAGAGGCAGAGAAGGATCAGCTTCAATAGGGGGCATTGAAACCTATGGCCAGCAGGTCTCTCCCAGCAACTGATGCAGGACACACACCTCTCTTGTGCCTCAATAGAAGGATCCTGTCCTCTTCCTGCAGAACACAGATATAGCAGTGAGGCTTCCCAAGTGCCATGTGATGCACATGCTTAAGCAGAATGGAAGAACACTCACTGAGTGTAAAACAGAGAAAGATATTCCCACACAAGATGATAAAGCAACACAGGCTATGTGCATTCTTTTTCTTGTGGTCAAAAAGTGTTCAAGTCTCAAGACCCATTCTTATGTGGCCAGGTGGGACTGCCTGATCACATCAGAACTTATGTGGGGGAAAATATACATTTTTATTCTGTTAATTTACTGAGATGCCAAGATCAATTTGTTACTGCAACACAGTCTGGTCTATCCTGACTAACACAATGAGTAAATAGTTTTATAACCTGCCGAAGGGAAAAGACTGCATGACTATGAACTGAAAGACAGAAGCTATAAAAAGAGAGGGGTTTGACTGCATAAAATCTATTATGGTTGTATGTCAAAGTACTAAAACAAAGTTAAAAGATGAAAAAAACTGAGAAGAACATTTCCAATATATATAACAAAAAGTATTAATATCTTTAACACATGAAGGATTCTCAAAGGCCAATACAGTTATTAATAGGACAGTAAGCAATGAAAATTAATAGATATATCATTTATAAATTGAATCTCATTGCCAATAATAAAGGCCAAAATTAAGCAAGTTAGAATTTATCTTTTATGTAAAAGAAATCTGGAGACAAGAGGTCAACTGCTATTAAGTCAGATCCGGGATATTATCATGGATCCAATCTCTTTCTTTCCTTCTGTTCTGTAATCCTTGGCATGTGGCTTCCATTCTCAAGGTTGATGTTAATCTATTTCAGTTACTGGAGCTCAAATCATCTTTCCTATTTTCCAAGTAACTACAGCAAGGGTTTTCTGAGTGTCATATGACAAAATTTATATTTACATTGGCCACCTCTATCTTCAGAAGACATTGAGAAATGTTAGTACTGTGTTAGTAATGAAAGGAAGAATGGACATTGTATAGACACAATCCCCCCTTTATCCAACCAACAATCATACTCTCTCTTCTCTACAAGAACATACACTTTCTCCTTCTCTACAGAAACAACCCAAAAGTCACGTCAGGTTATAGCATTCATCCCAATGTCCAGGACCTCTGGTCAAAGTGCAGTCCCCTCCATTGGGTCCTGAGGAGGCACCTCATGGTATGATAACCTATAACTAAAATGATGTTATCTACACCTAGCACTCAGTCAATGGTTACAATTAAAGAGGATACCCTGGGAGTGCCTGAGTGGCTCAGTTGGTTGAACTTCTGACTCTTGATTTCAGCTTAGGTCATGATCCCAGGGTCATGGTATCTAGCCCCATGTTGGGCTCCACACTGAGTGTGGAGTCTGATTAAGATTCTCTCTCTCTCTCTCTCTCTCTCTCTCTCTCTCTCTCTCTCTTTTTCTCTGTGTCCCTCTCCTTTGCACTCTCTCTCTAAAAAGGTTTTAAAAGAGGATAATCTGAAGGAAAAAAAAAATAAACCACTGCCCCAGACAGAACAAAAATGAGAGTAGGGAAATACAGTAATCCCTGGTCTTGCTGGGCCAGTCCTGGAATGGAGTGAGTGCTTAGTGAGCCAGTTTGGAAACTCCTGGTTCACTCTTCTGAGAGGGTATACTTGGTCCACTGTTCTCTGAGGCCTCTGCCTCACCTGGAGCACTTCTTTCCTGGTAGCTATACAGCTCTAGCACATGCTGGTGCCCATTCCAGAGGCCATGGGTTGTTATAGAAAGTAAGGCATTGGCTAGTGCAGGCCAAATTTGTGGGGGAATTGGGCAAGATAGGTCTCTCAAAAACATGTTAGCCTTCTGATCTCTTCATCTCCAGTTGTGAGTATCCACAGGCAAAACTTCAGCTGGACATAGATTTTAATCTGAGGCTCTGTCTCTTACTTTTCAGACTGTGCTTTGCTCCAGTGGGAAGACATCGTTGTTACTGCTTCATTTTAAAGGAGGTTTGTGATGGATCCTTTGTGACAATTCAGACTGCAAAGAAAATGGAGGAAGAGATAGATGAACAGTTTGGGAAAAGGGTAGAAATGTTTGCAACCAGGTATTGGGTTCATGAAATTTTATTATATTATTGTTTCTACAACTGTGTATAGTTGGCATTTTCCAAAATAAAAGTTAAAAAAAAAACTAAAATAAAGAACAGAGAATACTCAGTCTTTCCCCCCAGGGGTGGGATGAGAATGGAGGTTTAAGACCAACTGAATATGAATCTTTGGGTAGGCATTTTTAATAGATGTTCCTGGGAAGTTGTAAGCACCCTAAAAATTTGAGAAGCACCACATAAAAATTAAGGGCAACCATCTACTATTTATCTTCCTTATTTAACAACATGTCATGTCACACATAATTATTAAAATTTAGGGTCTTAATAATTATTGTGTTAAAGAGCTGTAAAGCATTTCACTGTTTATGCACCATAAATTACAAGACCCTTTTGGAAGGGAAGCCACAGGTGAAGCATGGGTAGGATTAGTTAGATTAACCTAAAAAGAACATTTCAGCATAGTGATTGGAAGCACGGCATAATTTGGATATATTTGCATACAGGGAACAAAGGAAAATTGGAAAGCACAGTTCTGAAGCAAAAGGCAACACACACACAATCCAAAGGGCACAAAGAAGCACACAAACCCTGCAGCAGCATGTTGGAAGCCTCAAGTAAAGAAGTGAGGCAAGAGTGGAAAGGTAAGGTGATGACCTGTCTTGAAAACCTAAGCAAGTTCTTAACAAAGGATAAGTCATTGAGCAAAGAAATGATGAGACACGATTTGTTTAAAAAAGCAGACATGGGCATGTCATGTGAACAGATACTAGAAGCAAAGACATCTATTAAGAGGCAACTCCAACAATAAGGAAGAATAAAGGTTCAGGGAAGACTGCCAGCATTGAAGAAGGAAGGAGACAAAGGCAGATGTGATATCGGTTGCTCTCAGAGCCAGTATGGGGTTTATTCATCCCTTGCAGTCGGTCAATGCTTGATTGGGCAGAGTCTGCTTTGATCTCTCAGTGCTCTGTGCCCTTCTGAAGAAAGGATTGAAGATGATAGACACAGAGTCAGAAAAATGATCAGGATTAATTAAAATCAGAAGAGTAAGAAAAAGAGTGATCCTAAAACCAAAATGCCAAATGTCGAACCACCATGGATATTTCTCTTTTTAACCTGAAATTCAATCCGAAGTGATTTTTTTTTGCTTTTCATAGATTTTGAATCAAATCAAGCTAGAATTTAATTCTTTCAAAACTAAAACAGAAAGAATAAGAAAGAAGTTGATTGAAATACCAAAATAGGTCAGATCGTAAAACAAGTTGCTGTGCCCCATTTCAACTTTATGAAGAAATAATGTTTTAAATATTCTATTTGTCAAAGGCTTAATTCATTCTATGAGGTTAATAGAAAATTCTGTGATGGACCACACCTTTATTCTTGATTTAATTTTAGTTTTGCAAGCAAATTTCTTCGTGCTCCCAATGAGCATTAAAATTATATTACTTTCATTTCTATAAAATTATGCATGGGAACAAATTATTTTAATTTTTCAGTGAGCCTCTTGTTTATGTTACATAAGGCCAAAGTTATATAATTCTAAAATTAGTAGTCCTTACCAAAAACATCAACCCAGTTAAGTATAAAGAATTATAATTTTTTGAAATAACAATTATTAAAGCTGATGGAAGAAAGTAATAGCCGAAACACTTGTTTAGAAGGTTGACCTTCCTTAAGATAGCACTATTACATTCTGAAAACAAAAGTATCAGTTTTCATTATCTCTATTTTTTCTTTTTCCAATGAAATTTGAAAATAACCACTTCAAATTATCTGTATCTAAGCAACCATCTCTCTCCTACTCTCATAACTGTGGACATTACCAAATACAACTACATTTTTAATTAACAGTGGTATTTAAACATGGTATTAACAATAGAGTTAACAAAACTATGTTTTGAATTTCTTCATAACCACTTATTTATGCATGCCCAGTTTTTATACTCTCAGTAAAATACACAGTACAATCATTTTGATTAAATAGTAGGACTTCCTTTCCAACATGTGTATCTTCAGAAAAAAACAAAGTAACTTAAAATTATGAAAACCATTATTTGAAGCAATTTGTTTTTAAATGATCAACTTTTACTTCACAGACTATATCAATATGCTACTAAACCCATGACATTCACTAAATCATTTTTTTCAGGAGAATCAGCCAAATTGAGCTTATGTTTTGGTGTTGCCTGGAAAGAACATATACACACAAAAGTTTGGGAAGTGCTGCATTGCAATACTTTTAACTTAATAGGAAAAAATGAAAAGTAATAAACCAGACAAACTTAGTTTATATAAGCTATATGAACATGTGCTGTATTATTTTGCTAGGGCTGACATAACAAAGTGCCACAAACTGGGCACTCTGTTGTCTGCTTCAGCAACAGAGATGTATTGTCTCACAATTCTGGAGGCAAGAAGTCCAAGATCAAGATATGTCAGCAGGGTTGATTCTTTCCAGGATCTGTGAGGGAGAATCTGTCCCATGCTTCCCTCCCAGCTTCCAGTGGTGTTCTGGCCATCTTTGATATTCCTTGGCTTGTAAATGCATCACCCTGATCTCTGCCTTCATGTTCACATAGCATCATCCCTGTGTATGTGTCTATCTGTCCAAATCCTCTTTCATATATGACACAAGTCATTAGTGGTACAAGGATTAGTACCTATTCTAATGACCTCATTTTAACTTGGTTACTTCTGTAAAGCCCTTATTTCTCATAAGGTCACATTCTGGACTAATAGGGGCTAGGATTTCAAGTCTATTTTTAGGGGGACATGATTCAAGTCACAATATATACAAATTTATATAAAATATTAAATGTATGCACATTATGGTAACATACAAAGTGAACCCCATAATTTCTCAAGAACATTTTTCTGCATCCCCAGTTCTGCTGAGAGGAGTGCAGGAGGAAGAACCACCACCAAGGACTCTGGATTCAGCTTCACCACTTACTGAGTATATGATTATGACAAAATCATAACCTCCCTGAACCTCAGTTTTCTTATCTTTAAAATAAAGAGATTTACATGGATGATTTCTAAGGTGTTTTAAATTATATATATATTTAGATATAATATGTACTTGTAGGGTTTTTCAATTAAAAATTAATACCTCAATGTGGTTAGAAAAAAACAAATCAAACGTTATGAAACGAATTGCCACAAATAGGTGTCCCTCCCATTCAGAACTCTTAGCACCTCATACTCAACTATCATGAACAGATTCTATGGATCATTTCAAAAACATTCTCTGCATATATAGGTACATATAAACATACATTCCCTTTTCACAAATTATAGCATACTGTTTCTCAGCCCCATGAACTGTTCTGAAGCTTACTCTTTTGTCATTGATCTTTTTTTGTGACAGTAGCACTTATCCATTGTTTTTTAAGTATATTTAGACAAAAACATCCTTAGAATATTCTAGAATACATGTGTAAGGTAAGGTAAACTTTTAAGGAAAGTAAGCTTCTAAGATTGCTCTAAAAACCTAAAATATCATGTATCTTAGATTAAGGGCACTATTATTAATAAGAAGTGATCAAAATATAATTTTGTTCCAAATATATACTTTTTTATTTAAAAATTTTTAATGTTTATTTATTTTTGAGAGAGAGAGAGAGGGAGACACAGAGCACAAGCAGGGGAGGGGCAGAGAGGGAGGGTGACAGAATCCAAAGCAAGCTCCAGGCTCCGAGCTGTCAGCACTGAGTCCCATGTGGGGCTGTAACCCACAAACTGCGAGACCATGACCTGAGTCAAAGTCGGAGGCTTAACTGACTGAGTTACCCAGGGGCCTCTTATAATATTTTTAATACAAGCAGTTTGAAAAAGCTATGATAATGTATCAGTGCTATTACATAGGCCAAAACTGATTGTCTTGTCATCATAAAGGCAAAGATGTCTAAGCCAATAGACACTGAAGCAAGAGACAGAGTCAAGCATGACGTTTAGGGGACATGGAACCGAGAAATTTTGAGAATGAAGATTTAGCCTGCTAAGCTAATATGATCAGCTTAGAAGATTCCAGCTGAAGTGAATCAGTAAGCAATAGAAGCTGGGGTTTAGTGATTAGAGGAGTTGGATCCCATAAGACTGATTGTTCAAAAGGATGTTTCAGGTCCTCAAACTCATCTTCATCAATCTTTTTCCTCTGGTTTATTCATCCTGTCAATGACATAAAACCATGAGCTCTGGGACAGGGCACTTACTATGTAAACATCTGATAAATATATGTTGACCAAATGAATGAACAAAAGAAAAATGCTGATATCTGGACACTTGACAGCATCTTTAATGAAGATGAACACTGTCCTCACTGTTAATTTTAATACAATCTCATGAACTTGATTTTATGTGCCTCCTGGGAGAAATAGACTTAATATGTTGTTAATTCAGATGAATGGCTGCTTAAAGAAGGTTATTAGGCTCATAATCAAGAATTTTCTGTGCCATTTGAAGCTAAGAAACATAGACTGTAACTTGCAATTTTCCACACAATATTCTACTGTGAACAGTTAAAATATATCTACTTATAATAGGATAGAATTTGGGGACAATCTAGAAAAAAGCAGTAGTCTATAACCCCTGTCCTTAGGGTTAGTGTTAGACCATATGTGCAGCAAATACTAACTTTACATGATTAGCCAATTATTTTGTAACCTGGGTTTTAAAGCTAGTTTCTAAATATACTAATATCCAAAGTGTTATAATTAGTTTGATGAAAAAAATTTATCAGACCAATATGTTGCTGCATTGAATTTAAATGTCAGAAATAAATTTAAAACTGGGTTTTTAGGTTGCTAGCACAGAAAGATTCAACTACTTAACTGCATGTTTTTGAAAAAAAAATCTTGCATTGTTTTCTTTAATCACTCGAGTAAATGTTAGTTAAAATTTCTTTAAGAAATACCCACTAATGGGGCACCTGGGTGGCTCAGTGGGTTAAGTGTCGAACCCACTTTGGCTCAGGTCATGATCTAGCGGTTCCTGAGTTCAAGCCCCATGTCAGGCTCTGTGCTGACAGCTCAGAGCCTGGAGACTTCTTCAGATTCTGTGTTTCCCTCTGTCCCTGCTCTCCCCTGCTTGTGCTCTGTCTCTCTCTCAAAAATTAATAAACATTAAAAAAAAATAAGAAATACCCACTAAGTATAAACAAGGTAGTCCACGAGAGTGCCATGCAGTAAGGCATCCACTTTCATATGTGTTGCTTACAAAGACCACTTAAATGCTACAGTTCCCATAAAAGAAATCTTGCTGTTTAGTCATTCTGCTGCTCTGAGCTTGCCCTGCTGCTGGGGGTTTCCACCATCCTTTCTCCTAAACTCCTGAATTCTTCACTCCTCTCAGGGGTAAGACAAAACAAAGCCTATGGCGTGAAAATGACAATGTAAAAAGGAAAAAGGCCGACTTCTACCTTGATAAGTGACACTCCTGGACGATGACTGGAGCACCACTTCAGCTCAGAGGAGTCTCGGATATGCGGAAGAGTTCTCATCCCTCCCTTGTAAAAAGAGCTATGATTTTCCTCTGGGTATATCTTTGACTTTCTCCATGGACAAATTAATAAAAGATGAGATAATTTCTAAACCCCTGGGTATTTTTTACTGTTATAATACTGAATGTCTTTAGAAATTTCCAAATGGATGAATTCTTGCTTTAGGGTTAGATAAAACCACTGACAGTGTTCCTTGGAATACTTTTCCATTTCTTTGTGTCCTCTTCAATTTTTTTCATAAGTGTTCTATAATTTTCAGCATACAGATTTTTTCCTTTTTTACTTAGGTTTATTCCTAGGTATCTTATGGTTTTTGGTTTCTGTTCCTTGCCAGTCCAGGGGACATACAGACTCTTGGTCCAAATTTATAGGTGGAGAAAAAAAGAATAAAACCAGGTGTTCTGTTGGAATAAGGAGAACGTGGAATGTAAAGACAACTTGAACGCCTTTTTGATTTTAAATAAACAATGCCTAATATTTCTATTTCCATATGTATGTGTATCACACATGTTCTCATAACTTTTTTTTTCCATTTTAAAGGCAGAATCTACATATTCGAATAGATATGGTTTTCTACTAAAGGACCACAATTATTTCCTGAGATTTAAAGAATATCAAAATTTATAAATAAATCCAATTCTGACATTAAAAATCCTAATTATTTCCTGAAGTTTGAAGAGTATCAATCTAAAAAGTTTTTTTAGATAGCACTCTTTTATTTTATTTATTAATTTTTAGAAGACAGCATATGTTTCCCTTATGTCTCGTATTTTAAATCCTTCAGGTTACTCTAAAAATATTAAAGTATAATAATCAATAATTGTTATTTATTCATTCATAAAGCTAACCAGCTTTTACTACATTTGTATTATGTGTGAAATGCTGTGGAAATGCTGTCAGAAACACAAAGAAGAGAAAAAAACAGTTTTCTATTCAAAAAGTATTTTCAATTTCAAATGGAGACAATGCCCAGTAAACAAAGGAAAGTATTAAAACTAGATGAGCAAAGATAAGAAATACATAAAAGAGATTTTTTTTAAACAGCAAACTAGAATTAGAAAAATCAAAGGACATAATAGAGGGAAATGTTTGTAAGCAGGTAAAAACTTTACAGCTATCAAGTAAAAGAACCAGTGGCTGGTAACCAGTCAAATGAGTATGTTTTAATAAGCGATTTGGTATACTATGTGGAGAATTGTGGACTGAAGGAATCTGTAAATTAGGACAATCCCCAGTATCCACTTATGTTCAATAAAGCATATTGAATCTCATTTTAAAGCATTTAAAAAACTGAACATTGATGGACACATAAACTCTGAACACACTGACTTTAATGATTAATATACATCAGTAATCAGCAAATGGGCAGGTTAAGTCCATGTTTTGTTACTTTTGAAGTCAGGGAGTAACTCTGAGTTTCTCCCATCCCTAAAAGGCACATTGTCAGGACTTAGTAGCTGATTGATTGACTGATTGGTTCCTAATATCAAGAATGTAAACTTTTTATGGGTAAGGACGTTTGCTTGTTTTCCTGTTTGGTTCACTGATAAATCTCTAGTGCCTTGATGAGTTCTTGGCACATAGTAACATTCAATAAATATTAGCCAAATAAACATTCCTACTGATCTGTTAACTTTACTCTCCAGATAAGGAACTTTTTGAACAGTAAGATATTTGGAAATAGTAATAATAATTTAGAAATAAACACAAAATACAAATTTAGATTCATCTGATCCAAATTAGTTTTAACATATTCACATTCCCAAAGAAAGACTAGCCATAAAGTTTTATGATTTTTTCGGATTGCCTTCCCATTGCTAGTCATTCATCAACATAACCCTAATTGATAGAAATAATCTAAAATACATGTATTCATTTAACATTTACTGAATATATGCTTTGTAGGTCTGCTTTTCAATCAGAGAGGCAGGACTAGTTGAAGATAAATAGGGAAAAGGGGATTTATTCTAAGGAATCGACATATACAATTGTAGGGACTGGCTAAGCAAACTGAAGTCCATAGGGCAGGCAATCAGGAAAGAAAGCTCACAAACAAACTGGAAACCCACCAGCACTAGCTGAAGCTAGGTGTCTCTGAATTCATGGAAGATGGGTGTCCTATTTTAAAGGTTTTCACATTACTTAAGTCAGGTCCACCCAGTAATCTGCCTTTTGATTAACCTAAAGTCAACTGGTTAGGAATTTTAATAATACTTGCAAAATCCCTTCACTACATTAGTGTTTGATTGAATTACCAAAAGAAGGTGTTTTTTTGCTACAAAATGGCTGTTGCCTCCCTCTGTCCTCTAATTCTTACTAAAGAAAATCTCTTTTACGTCACTGAACCTGGAAACATACTAGCAAAGAATTATGGGGAATGTAGTTTAGGCTAGCTAAGGTGATACATAACAAAGCAATTCAGATGGATAGATGCTGGAAACACAATAGTGACTATGACCATGGACCTGCCTTCAAGAGACTTACAGTTATTAAAAAAGATTGCCATGCATTCATGTAGTTCTTATATAGTGTTAAAATGCTCTGATAGTAATATATGTACATTAAAGATACTGTAGTGGAAGAGAGTAAGAAACAATAAATATATCTTCTTATTACTTAACAGACAAAATTCAAATTCATTTGCATCATAAATCATCCCATGACCTGATCTCTACTTTCAGCATCTTCTCTTACTAGTTTTGCCTATCTGCCCTGTTTTTCTGTCCTTGGATGAGCCAGATTCTTGTATGCTACTGTATACTAAACTATGGTTTCTCTTTATTATACTCAATGGATGCTTCTCCTCCAGCTCTATTATCCCTAGACTGCCTCTCACCTACCCATTCTTCAAGAACTACTACATGTATTTCTTTTCTGGGGCAAAAATCAAAATTTTGGTGATATATACTCCAAAAGCAAGAGCATTTATACATTTCTAATAATCTGGAAACTTTTTGCTTGTTTGACTTAAGTCAAAAGGAAATGTAATTTTTCTTTGTAATTAAACCTTAAATGAGGCATATTTCAAGGAAACATTTGGACAATTGCAAGGAATGGGCTTAGCATAATACAAACAATACTCTGGGGAAGACTAGGAGGGAGACAGGAATGAGCTGTCAAGGCAAAGAGAGAAAGAGAGAGAGAGAGAGAGAGAGAGAGTTAGTGTATTTGTCCAAGCAGAGTAAGAGAAAGATTCTTATAATTACAGAATCTTATAGCTTGAAGGGCCAAAATCATTTCTATCAAATTTTCCTTTTACTGATATAGAAACAAAAATCAGAATGAAGAATCAGTTCACTTCACTTTTAGAATAAGCATACTAAGAAGTTGCTTCAGTTGAGGTCAAAGAGGTTGCTGTCTGTGTTCTCCTATAGGATTTTGATGGTTTCCTGTCTCACATTCAAGTATTTCATCCACATTGAATTTATTTTTGTGTATGATGTAGAAAAGCAGTCCAGTTTCATTCTTCTGCATGTTGCCGTCTAATTTTCCCAACATCATTTGTTGAAGAGACTGTCTTTTTTCCATTGGATATTCTTTGGATATTCTTACTTGCTTTGTCGAAGATTAGTTGACCATATTGTTGCGGGTCCATTCCTGGGTTTTCTTTTCTGTTCCATTGATCTATATGTCTGTTTTGGTGCCAGTACCATACTGTTTTGATGACTACAGCTTTGTAATATAGCTTAAAATCCTGAATCATGATGCCTCCACTTTTGTTTTTCTTTTTAAGAATTGCATTGGCTATTCAGGGTCTTTTGTGGTTTCATGCAAATTTTAGGATTATTAGTTCTAGCTCTGTGAAACATGCTGGTGGTATTTTGATTTCAACAATGTTTGCTCTTCCAACCATGGTCTTGGAATACTTTTCCATTTCTTTGTGTCCTCTTCTATTTTTTTCATAAGTGTTCTATAATTTTCAGCATACAGATCTTTTACTTTTTTAGTTAGGTTTATTCCTAGGTATCTCATGGTTTTTGGTGCAATCACAAATGGGATTTATTCCTTGATTTCTTTTTTTTTTTTTTTTTTTTTGGTCTTTAGTTATTGGTGTATAGAAATGCAAAATTTTTGAACACTGATTTTTATATCCTGACACTTTGCTGAATTCGTGTATTAGTTCTAAAATTTTTTGGTGAAGTCTTTCAGGTTTTCTGCGTAAAATATCATGTCATCTGCAAATAGTTTGCCTTCTTCGTTGCCAATTTGTATGCGCTTTTTTTCCTTTTGTTGTCTGATTTCTGAGTCTATGACTTCCAGTACTATGTTAAATAGAGGTATATTCCATCTATGCCTACTTCTTACAAGTCATGTTGCCAAAGGCAAGGGAAACAAAAGCAAACACGAATTATTGACACTTTATTAAGATAAAATCCTTCTTCACAGCAAAGGAAACAATCAACAAAACTAAAAGGCAGCCTACAGAGTGGAAGAAGATAAAGGGTTAGTATCCAAATCTATAAAGAACTAATCAAACTCAACACCCAAAAAAACAAATAATCCAGTTAAGAAATGGGCAGAATACATAAATAGATACTTTTCTTTGGAAAATAGATAATAGACACATGGAAAGATTCTCAGCATCACTCATCATCAGGGAAATACAAATCAAAACCAGAATGAGATATGGCTAAAATTAACAACACAAGAAACAACAGGTATTGGCAAGGATGTAGAGAAAGGAGAACTCTCTTGCACTGCTGATGGGAATGCAAACTGGTGCAGCCACTCTGGAGAAGAGTATGAAGGTTCCTCAAAAGTTTCAAAATAGAACTACTCAATGATCCAGCAATTGCACTATTAGGTATGAACCCAAAAGATACAAAAATAATGATTCCAAGAGATACATGTACCCCAATGTTTATAGCAGCATTATCAACAATAGTCAAACTATGGAGAGACCCCAAATGGCTATCAACTAATGAATGGGTAAAGAAGAGGAGGTATATTTGTATAATGGAATATTACTCAGCAATCAAAAAGAATGAAATATTACCATTTGCAAAGACCTAGGTGGACCTAGAATGTATTATGCTAAGCTAAATAAGTCAGTCAAAGAACAACAAATACCATATAATTTCAGTCATATGTGGAATTTAAGAAACAAAACAGCTGAATATATGAGGGTGGGGTAGGAGAGAAGAAAGGAAAACAAACTACAAGGAACTCTTAACAACAGAGAACAAACTGAAGGGTGATGGAGGGAGGTGGGTGGTAGATGGGCTGAATGGGTGATGGGTATTAAGGTGGGCACTTGTGATGAGAACTGGGTGTCATATGTAAATGATGAATCACTGAATTCTACTCATGAAACCAATATTGTACTGTATGTTAACTAAAATTTAAATGAAAAAAGAAGCATACTAAGGCATCCAAACACTTCTCTTTTAACTTAATATATCTTTGCTCTATAAGTCTTGATTGAAGGTATGCCTAGTACAAGGAAATTTTATCATTCTTTGACGATATTAAAGAATGAAGCCCATTAGTTTTTATATAGGTTCTCTTTCCCTAAACAAGAAATGTATTTCTAAAACTTGAGGGAAGATTCAAATGATTGTGCATCCTCAAAAAATAACAGAAACTCAAATTTAATTTCTTCAAAATAGGGTTTTTAATAAAATTGACAAAATTCTGAATAAATTGAGAAAACAAGATATCTATTACAAAGGAGCCGAGAGTATGTGTACTTCCATTAAAAGAAACTATTATAACAATAAGAAATCTTGGATTATCTATAATTGAAAGGATTAAATATAAAATGTTTATGTTCAGCAGCAAAAGAATGAAATTCACTTTTAACTAAAATAGTACTAAGTTTGCAGAATTTAAACATAGTATTCCAATTTATAGACTGATTTTTTCCATGCCAATTATAATGTTTCTGTTACATCACCTAACTCGTGATTGCCAAAAACAATAAAATATTCTAGTAAGTCTGTTTTAAGCACTGCATTTAGTCTTTCAGTTAAAAATCTAGAAGTTGGAAGGTCCTGTGATATTCAGCTATTTAATGATATTGTGATTCTGGTTCCACATGTCTGAGATTCTCTTGGCTTTTTTTTTTCTTAATTTTAATTTTCTTTTTTTATAATTTTTTTTAAATTTACATCCAAGTTAGTTAGCATATAGTGCAACAATGATTTCAGGAGTAGATTCTCTTGGCCTTCTTATGACTGAGTTCCTAGCATCAAATCCTAAGGCATTATTGAAAGCAAGAAGGAAGCAACCAAGAGGAATACAAGTTTTTCACTCAAATAGCTCTTTTAATTAGGAGAGAAAAATCTTTCCAGAAACCTTGTGTGGCTGATGAAAAAATGACCACAATTTTTTGCAGCTCCTCCTACTGAGAAGTGGAGTCTCTTTCTTCAAACTTCAAATCTGGGCTAGCTGTGACTTGCTTGAACAATAGAATGCACATAAGGAATACTGTGAACGTTTCAATGCTGAGACCCAAGGAACTTTGTACATTTCTATTCTTGGTTTTTTATATATTACAATTGCCATGTGAAAAAGACTTTCTCAGTCTGGTTGATGAGAGACATGGAGCCTAATCAATTATTCCTTTTGCCCAGGCTAGCATATTGCCAAACACTGGACATGTGAGTATGGCCATCCTATATCATAAAATGCCCTGCCCACCTGCTGGATGAACAAAGACTCGTGAACAAGCCCAGAACAGATCAGTTGAGCCTGCTGGAACCAGAAAAACGACCCAGCTAAACCACAGAATTGTGAGTTAAATAAATCATTGATATTTTTAAACTACTAGTTTTAAGGGAGGCAAACCATAAGAGGCTCTTTTTTTATTTTTTTTATTGTTTTTTATTTATTTTTGAGAGAGAGAGAGAGAGAGAGAGAGACAACTTGAGCAGGAGAGAGTCAGAGAGAGAGAGGGAGACACAGAATCCAAAGACAGGCTCCAGGCTCTGAGATAGCTGTCAGCACAGAGCCCAATGGACATTTGTCCAAACAAAAGACATGTAGATGACCACGAACCCACGAACTATGAGATCATGACCTGAGCTGAAGTCGGATGCTTAACCAACTGAGCCACCCAGGTGCCCCAAGAGACTCTTAAATACAGACAACAAACTGAAAGTTGATGGGGCGTGGCAGGGGAGAGGGGAAAATGGGTGGTGGACATTGAGGAGGACACTTGGGATGAGTACTGGGTATTTATGTAAGCAATGAATCACAGGTATCTACCCATGAAACCAAGAGCACACTGTATACACTGTATGTTAGCCAACTTGACAATAAATTTTATTAAAATAAATAAATAGGTATATAAATAAACATATAACTACTAGGTTTAGAAGAGAATTGTTACCCAGCAAAAGTTACCTAATACATCTTTTATGACCTTTTCTTTAAATCTCTTTCATCAGAAATCAAGTCGTACTTCCACATCTAAACCAAGTGGAATTACAACGATTGACACAGAAATCCCTAGACACTGTATACACTGCCACTTAAATAAAAAGAGGCTTCTATTAACCAGGAAATAAAAATATTGGCTTTCAACAAAGCAAATCAACAGTATCAGCTACTGACATACTGTAGTCTTTAGAGCAAATGAGAGAGGAAAACCATTTAAGGAGTCATGAACTGGTCTTGATATAATCCCACATATGAGCCTACTATAGAATAAACAGCTTCAACATATGTTATAATTTTAACCCAAAATATTTAATAATAGAAATTTCTCTTAGTCTCTAAAAGCAATTACTAATTGCTATTTCTTAGTAATCAAAATTTAATTTAGATTCAATTTCTGTCAAGAGCTAAGATAATGGCCATGGTACTCATGTGATCTATAGATTCAATGCAATTCTTATCAAAACTCCAAAGATATTTTTTACATAATTAGAAAAAATAATCCTAAACTTCATATGGAACCACACAAGTGCATGAATAGCCAAAGCAATTCTGACAAAGAAGAACAAAGCTGGAAGCATCATACTTCCTAATTTAAAAATATATTGCAAAGCTATAATATTCAAAACAATATGGTACTGGCATAAAAACAGGCATGAAAATCAATGGAACAAAATAAAGAGCCCAGAAATAAAGCTATGCATTTATAGTCAATTCATCTTCAACACACATGGCAAGGATACACAATGGGAAAGAATAGTCTCTTTAATAAATGGTGTTGGGGAAACTAGATAAAATTGGATCTCTCTCTTACAGTATACACAAAAATCAATTCAAAATGGATCAAAGACTTAAACATGAGACCTGAAACAGTAAGGGCGGGGGGCGAGGGGGGGCAGGAAATATAACACTAAGACCCGAGGCAACAAAAGCAAAAATAAACAAGTAGGACTAAATCAAACAAACAAACAAAAAAAAAATGTCTGCACAGCAGGGTGCCTGAGTGGCTCAGTTGGTTGTGTCCAACTTCGACTCAGATCACTATCTCACAGTTTGTGAGCTCGATCCCTGTGTCAGGCTCTGTGTTGACAGCTCAGAGCCTGGAACCTGCTTCAAATTCAGTATCTCGTTCGCTCTCTTCCCCTCCCCCACTTGTGCTCTCTGTCTCTCAAAAATAAATAAATGTAAAAAAAAATTTTTAAGTTTCTGCACAGCAAAGGAAATATTAACAAATGAAAAAGCAACCTGAAGAATGCGATAAAATATGTGCAGACTATATATATGATAGAGCGTTAATATTCAAAATATATAGGGAATTCCTACAACTCAATAACAAAAAAACAAATAAATAGATTTTAAAAATGAGCAAAGAACCTGAATAAACATTTGTCCAAACAAAAGACATATAGATGACCAACAGGTATTATCTATTAAAAAAAAAGATAAACGTTGATGAGGATGTGAAGTAAAGGAAACTCTTGGACACTGTTGGTGGCAATGTAAATTGATACAGCCACTATGGAAAATGGTATGGAAGTTCCACAAAAAAAAATTTAAATGGGGGGAGCCCTGGGTGGCTCAGTCAGTTAAGCATCTGACTCTTGATTTCAGCTCAGGTCACGATCTCATGGTTCGTGAGATCGAGCTTTGTGTTGGGCTCTGTGCTGACAGCATGGAGCCTGCTTGGGATTCTTTCTTTCTCCCTCTGTCTCTGCCCCTCCCCCACTTATGCTCTCTCTCTCTTTCTCTCTCCCTCTCTCTCTCTCTCTCTCTCTCAAAATAAATGAATAAACTTTAAAAAAATTAAAAACAAAACTACCTAAATGATCCAGCAATCCCACTTCAGAGTATATATCCAAAGGAATTGCATTCAGTATCTGCATTCCATGTTCATTACAGCAATTCATTATAGTTGAGACATGGAAGCAAACTAAATGTCTGTTGACAGATGACTGTATTTTTAAAAAATGTAGTATATACATACAATGTCATATTATTTACCCTTAAAAATTAAGCAAATCTTGCCACTTGTAACAACATGGATTAACCTCAAGGACACTCTGCTAAGTGAAATAAGCCAGACACAGAAGGACAGATACTATATAACACCAGTTATATGAGGAATCTGACATAGTCAAAATCATAGTAGCAGAAAATAGAATGGTACTTTCCATGGTGTGAGGAGAAGGGGAAATGATGAGGTATTAGTCAAAGGATACAAAAGTTTCAGTTATACAAAATGAATGAATCTTAGAGACCTACTGTACTACATAATGTTTGTAGATAACAATATCATATTGTGTATTTAAAAATTTGTCAACAGGGGCGCCTGGGTGGCTCAGTCGGTTAAGTGGCTGACTTCAGCTCAGGTCATGATCTCACACCTCGTGGGTTCGAGCGCCGCATCAGGCTCTGTACTGACAGCTCAGAGCCTGGAGCCTGCTTCTGATTCTGTGTCTCCCTCTCTCTCTGACCCTCCCCCGCTCACACTCTGTGTGTGTCTCTCTCTGAAAATAAATAAATGTTAAAAAAAATTTTTTTAATAAATAACTAAAAATTTGTCAACAGAGTGTATCTTACATTAAGTATTCTTTTTTTAAAATTTTTTAAACATTTATTTATTTTTGAGAGAAAGAGAGACAGAGCACAAATAAGGGAGGAGCAGAGAGAGAGGGAGACACAGAATCCAAAGCAGGCTCCAGGCTCTGAGCTGTCAGCACAGAGCCCAACATGGGGCTCAAACTCACAAACCGTGAGATCATGAACTGAGCCGAGGTCAGATGCTTAACCGACTGAGCCACCCAGGCACCCCTATATTTAGTATTCTTACTTAAATGTTAGTTTAACAGTATAGCTAGCTATAAGTTGATTATCCAAATCAATACATCATGGCCTTCCTAGATGGACAGAAGTTTTCATTAAGGCTCATATATTAAAAAATTTTTGGAGTGGAGTCTAGGAATAAAACTCATTTTATTATAATTGGTTGCACCTGAAATCCTCTTCAATTAGGTAGTGTAGATTAGTCAAGGGCTAATGTCCAGGGTACTGGAGTATTCAAAGTAATAAATGGCCCCTGCATTTGATTAAATGCAAAATGAGGCTGATGTGTTTAATCAACCACAAATGCCTCTTTACAGAAAATGAGTACACTTTAACACATGGGCCATTATAATTTCTCTGTAGCAAGGGAAAACTTTCAGTGTGTTTATCCAGCAGATAATCAAAACACCATCATACTGTAAGGGAGACTATTCTATTTCTTGATGCTCACAGCAGGACCTACACAGGGCTACCAAACTGATCATTTTACTGAGTTGAACAAAATAACCAATTGTCTTTCCTATAAAATTACAAACATTTTTACTCTTAGGTTTGTGAAGCTCAGTGAAACAAACAGTCCATAAGTAGTGAAACATTATCTAACTCAATAAAGATAATGGAATCAAGCAAATGATTTGAAGTGATTAAACTTTGAAAAAGTAGAAGAACAATAGGTAGTGATGAGTTGTCCTCTCCTTTTCCAAGAGGGAAAGATAAATATTGCCACAGGCTAGATAGAGCATTCTACTTTTCCACCCCTTTTCGCTGCTCATTACAAAGCTGAGATGGCTCAGAAAGACAGTGCCCTCTCTACATTCTGGATCATCTGTTTGACTCAGGGCACCCGCTCTGGGCACCATGACACTGCTCAGCTTCATAATTGCCCACTGGCTCTGGACATAGAGATTATAAAATCCTCTTACTCATATATAATTTTTCTCTCTGCAAATTCTTCATTCCTTTAGGGAAGATAGAAAACTTCAGAACATTCATATGGACAGCTCTTTTTTTAAGACCTACAGAATTCTCCATTCTCTTTTCAGTGGTATAAAAGTCCAAATTCTCTGTGCAAAACCCTTACCTGAGATTGACCTACAATGAGGAAATGACTCCAGCCCTCTGAAAAGAGGGAATAATTCTTAGAGACTAGCCCAATGGCATATTTGTTAAATCCACTTTTACATTAAATATCTATTTCCACTTAAAAAGGCATTTTTTACTTATACAGCGTATTTGTTTCCTAAAGCTGCAGTAACAAATTACCAGAAACTAAATGGCTGAAATTAACATAAATTTATTTTCACAGTACGGGAGGCCAGAATTCTGAAATCAAGATGTCAGCAGAGCTGTACTCACTCTGGAGGCTCAAGAGAGAAACTCTTTGACTCTTCTAGTTATGGTTGTCTGCATCCTTTGACTTGTGGCCACCTCACCTAAACTCTTAATCTCTGCCTCTGTCATCACATTGACATCTCTTCTGCCTGTCAAATCTCCCTCTGCCTCACTCTTATAAGGACACTTATTATTTAGTGCCCAACCAGATAATTCAGGATAAATTTTTCTCAAGATGCTTAAGTGTATCCTTTGTCTTATAAAGTAATATTTACTCTTTTACTGTATGAAGTCAAATTCATATGTTCCAAAGATTAGAATGTGGGCATATCTTTTGAGAAGGCCACCATTCAACACACTTTATACAGTGATATATGTCCATTCGAATATCAACAATTTCTTACAAATGGAACTATTCAGCTATCCCTTCCAAGTACAGCCCCCCCTTCATTAACACTTTTTCTTTTGAATACTTCTTTTTTTATTTTTTTAATATATTTTTTGAATCTTTGGATTTTTGATGCTCTACTAATGTGGTTTTCTTAGCTCCATGAGACATTTCAACATATGGAGGAAAAGTCAGTGACGAAAATAAAAATGTAATTGTCATAGATTTAATCCTTTGATCTCTATTGCCCTATGTGCTTTATCAAGCTACTCCAAGAACTAATTCATCCATGAAGTACGAATTTTCAGATTATTCAATCTATAGCTCCAGCCATGACATTTCTTCAAAAAAACTTTACTGAATGTTTTTGTTTTGCCTTCACGTCACCCACCCTTTTAAACTCAACCTGTTTAAAATGTAACATATGTTTGTTCCAAGATCAGTTCTCCCTCAGGTTTTCATATTTTTGTCAGAGAAATTATTTTCTCCACAATAACCTGGCTCTGATCCTAGAAGGAAACAAACTCTGGACCCTCTCTCTTTCCCTTTTGTTTAGAATAATGTAATGTTAATTCATTCTTTTCTTTTTTTTTTCAAATTCTTGCCTCTTTTCTATCCCAAACTTTACCACTTGAGAGAAGGAAGCTAACACAGCTAACTTGTGATCTAATTACATCATTTACCTGGGGGAAATATCCCAGTGAGTTGAGATTAAAACAACAACAACAACAACAACAACAACGAGTCCCCTGTCTTATCTCCTTAACAACTGGAATTCTCAGTAAGTACACTGATAAGATTTGCTACAAAAAAGTTTATCTCTGAAATACCACTGGCAAGATGTCCCTGGCAAAGGATTATCTATAGTAAATAGAACATTGTATCGATGAAGCATTGCTCCCTGAAAAATGTCAGGCTACACAACTCTACAGAATATAAGGTGGAAATGTTTTATAATTAAATGCTCCTACTGTGTAAAGTTAGGAATAGAGACCTCTATTCTAGAACTGAAAGGACTTGACATTCCAGATCTCTTCCCATTTCCTCTGAGCCTTTTGATTACTTGCATTTCCGACATTTACTCAAGTTTGATAGGAGTACGAACTCTGATTCATGGGAGTCTGACTCTGTGTGTTAAATCATTACCTATCTATTTCTTGGATTAACCAATATTGCTTCCTAACCTCTCCAATCCCTTATAAAAACTATCATAGATAATTTTTTCTCAGATGCCATTTTTAATCACATCTTTTCCTTGTTCAAATATCATTAGTAAGATACCTACTGCATAAATATTAAATCCAAAGTCCTTATCCTAGAAATTAAGGATAACTGTGCAGTACAAATAGTAAGCCATTTTGGCTTTATCTGGGCACATCTTAGCAATTCAAAGTTATTTTTTTAAAAATTCCAGATGGACTGAAGATTTAAATATGAAATAAAACTGTAAAATTTATAGGAAATAATATAGGTGTCAACTTGAGATCCGATTACTTTCTTCATTGGAAAAACATCTATTCCATTGTAGGGAAGGATTAGATGGTTATATATGGTCATATAGTTACATATGGTGTGTGAATGTATGTATATATATTTATATATATATTACATATTGTGTATGTATGTATATATATACAGGTATATGTATGGTTCCTATGAATCATTAAGAGGAATATGAAAAAATAGAAAAATGGGTTAACAAATGCATGAAAAATACTTATTATTAATATGTAATTATAAATTAAAAGATGATAGATACCATTTTATATCCGCTGGATTGACCAAAGTTTCAAATTCTGACAATATCATTATTTGGAGAAGATGTATATTTAAAAAAATGTTTAAAAATCTCTGGTAGGAGTATAAATTGGTACAAGCACCTTTTAAAATAATTTTGCAGCATTATATCATAAAACTGAATGTGGGCATCACTTTGTACTCTGTAATTCTCTACGTGGTGATATGCTCTGAGGAAGTGCTTTATCTTACTCAGGAGATATAAGTAAAATGATTCATTGCAGCAAATGAAAGACAAAAGAAAGAGAGAGAAAAATAACCCAATATACATTTGTGTTAAAATGTATACATACAATGTAGTGTGTTGATATAATGGACTACTATAGAGAATATTAGTGAGGTTCAACATCAGTGAATCTCAAAAATGTGATATTGATGGAAAGAAAACCAAGACTCAGAGAACCAGAGTACAATTTCATTAAATGAAGTTCAAAAACAATTTAAAATAATATATACATTCATAGATAATGAAACTATGGGAAATCAAGGAAATAATAAACATAAAATTCATCATATTGATTACCACTGGGCATAGGGGAGGTTGGAGAAAGGCAATGAAGGTGGGCACATAGATCTGAAGGGTAATGGCAAAGTTTCATTTATTAAGTTGGTGAGAAGTATACAGAATTCATATTATTATTAATAATATTGATATCTCACATAAATATTATAAATATTATTTTATATGTTTAACTTTAATATTCTCAATTATAATAATAATTAGAGCCCTGCCCACTGACCCAATAATACAAAATAATTAACAATTCACACATGAAAATTTGTAGAAAGTAAGTATATTTTTAAATTTTTTTAATGTTTTTATTTTTGAGAGAGAGACAGACAGAAGGTGAGCAAGGGAGGGGCAGAGAGACAGGGAGACACAGAACTTGAAGCAGGCTCCAGACTCCCTGCTTTCAGCACAGAGCCCGACACAGGGCTTGAACCCACTAACTATGATATCATGACCTGAACTGACATCAGACACTTAGCCAACTGAGCCACCCAGGCACTCCAAAAGTAAATATACTTAAAAAAAATTATGGGTTCTTCTATGAGTCATCCGTTAGAATTGGAGGCCTAAAAGTTGATACCCTATGGTTCTGGCCTTGGCACAATTCTCTCCTAACTCTTCATGTTCTTCATTTGCAACCTCATCTACTATCATAGTTTTAACCACCACCCAAAGAACTATTTTTGCCATGTGTTTCAGATTCATTTATTTGAATGCACCTGAGTTCACTTCTCTTGTTCGTTAATGAACACCTCTATGCCACATGAGTAAATCTAAATTTAATTTCCTCTACTCTAGACATATTGTCTCATCTAGTGTTCCCTTTCACAGTTCATAGCCTCTCATTGGGTACTCCAGTCAGAAACTTGAGAGTCATCTAAGATTCATCTTCCTCCCTCCCCTTAGCAATCAATACTAAACCTTACTAATTTTACTTCCTTGTTATTTGTGAAATTTGCCTCTTTCCTCCATTCACTGCCCCAGGACTTGTTAGTGAGGGTCTCAATTATATCAATGGGAGTATGACTGCACTTGTATATATATGAATGCAATACTATATGATCCTCTTCTCTTCAGTCTTTCCCATCTATTATCCATCTGCTATCCCTCTTCAAATTCGATCTATCCAAAATCGTATTTCCCTCCTTAAAACCTTCATTAGCTTTTGCCATCTAGACAATGAAAACCATTATATGCATTTCCCTTCCTAACTCAGCCTTCCCTGTTGCTGTAAATTCATTTGCCATGACCTAGTTTCTGTTTATGCTCTAATTATATCACATCATGAGCCTTTGTCATAAGTTTTCTTATGCCTGGAATATGCTTCTCCGTACTTTTTTACCTACTAATAGCTACTTGCCCTTGAAGTTTATCTTCTCTGGAAACCCTTTTTTTCCCACCTCTTTCTGCTGCTAAAGATCTCTATGCATATTTCTATCAATAAATTTTCCATATTTCATTTAACGTGTTTACATCTGTGTCTTCTCCTCTAAGCTATAATATCCTAAAGTACACAGACTGTAATTCATCTTTGTAACCCTCCCTTTGTACATAGCACAGGTTGGCTCATAGTATGTACTCCACAAATATTAGCTTAAATGGACTGTGGAGATGTTGAAAAATTAGACTTACTACCTGAGGAATTGCCTTACTCTGTTTGCACAGCCCTTCTGCACCGGCAACTTAGAATTAATTTTGTGAACTATTTTTGTGTCTTGGACAATTGAGAGATAAATATTCCTCTGTGTTCCAAATCAAGTATTTTAACCCCATTTTATTGGAAGATTAACTTCTTAATTGGGGGGCTATTTTAGAAAACAGGTCATTGACTACCACTAAGGATACTATGACACGTTCTGTAAATAAGCATTAAATTTTTCCTTGGCTACAAAATTCAGGGATATTAAAGTTTAATTACTTCATGCTATGTTTTTAAGATTTTGGAAGCTGAGCAAAATTAGAATAAGGAACTCATAATGGAAACGAACACTTAAATTGATGAATACTATGGGTTTTGGAATCAGATAGAACAGAGCTCAAATCTTACATCTGATTATTACTAATAATATGACTTTGGGCTAGTTATTTCACTTCCTGAGCCTCGGTTTTTTTCTCTGCAAAATTAAAGACATAATACATAACTCTGAAGGTTGTACCAAATTGTTTTATAGAAATTTTATTAATCATTCAATAATAGGTCATTCCAATCTTATACCAACTCTCTCATATAATAAAAAAAAAAAAGGAGGACCTGAGCCAGGGGTCCCCATGACTACGCCCAGGTCTAGTTATTTACTAGGAAGACTCACAATGCTCAGGATAGAATTATACTTATGGCTGCTATGATTTATTATGGGAAATGGATACAAATCAAAATCATCAAAAGGAAAAGGTGCATAGGGTATCACCTAGGGAAAACTGGGTACAAGCTTCCAAGAGTTTTTTCCCACAGAATCACACAGGCATGCTCAATTCTTTCAGCAACTGAAAGTTGTGACAAAACACATGAATTTGTCCAGCGGGGAAGCTCACTAGAGATTCTGTCCAAATTTAATTGGGGGCTTGTAATATAGGCACCATCTGCCTGGAACATACCAAAGTTCCAGGCTTCCAAAAGGAAAGTAGGTGCTCAGAATAAGCCGTATTAGGTACGGTGAGCAGCTCTTATCATTTAGGGAAAGTTTTATATCAGTATAGATAATAGTTCACCATTCAAGTTCCCAGATGCCAACCCAATAGCCCACCTTGCGTGCAGGCTCCAAGGACAGCAGTCACAGGCATGCTATCTTAACTTTTTTCTGCACAATTGCCAAATCATTTTGTGAAATACACCATCGTGGTCAAGTGCACAGCTATGGAACGAAAATTACTGAGGTTGAATCCCAGTTTTGTCACTTACTGGTCTCTCCAGGCCCTGCTTTCCCCCACAACTAAAATGCAGACACTGACAGTGTTTATCTCATATGGTTGTGGTGAGAACTCAGTGGGTCATCACAGGTGAAGAGCTCAGAAATGCCCCTGGCAAATAGAGATCTAGTTGCAATAGCAGAAACACTAGCAGCAGTAGTAGTAATGTGACTTTGATTCCAGTATGAGACAAGGACAGAATAATAGGCCAATTGTAATCATAAACGTAGATATAAAATCCATTCACAAAACTATTAGTAAACTAAAGTTAACAATGTATAAAAAACATAATATATCTTGACAATGCCAAGTTTACCCGAGTAATGCACAGTGACTCCAAATTAGAAAATTTATTACTGTACCTCAGTAGATAAGTTTTGATAATATTTAACATCTATTTTTGATTTTTAAAAAACTCTAAGCAAACTAGAAGTAGAAAACCTATTTCTTAACTTGATGAGTCACCTACCAAAAAATGCAGAAAATAGCATCCAAAAGTAGTAAAAACTTTTAAAAAGAAACAAAACATATTCGCCTTCTACCAGCACTTTTACCCAACATTCATTGTACGGGAGTTCCCAGCCAGCACAATAAAAGAGGAAAAAAGAAAAAATGTAAGGATTAGAGAGGGAAAAAACAAACTGTCACTATTGTTTACATCCACAAAATAATCTACAAATTGTTAGAACTGGTGAGACATTAACAAATTTTCTAGATATAAAATCAAATAGAAAGATCACTTATATTTTATACTCCAATAACAAAATTTTTAAAGATTAGAAACAAAAAATATATAAGCTACATAGCAATTTAACAGTAACAAAAAAAAAATCAAAATTCTCCTTCATAGAAAAATTTAAAATTTCTGAAAGACACCAAACAAAATTGAAATACATGTAGAAGCATAGAGATTCATGAAATAGAAGGTAATATCACTTGAAAAACAGAATAAATGTGATTTCGATTAAAAACCCCAACATAGCGTTCCATAAAGCTTGAGAAGCTGATTCTAAATATTTTTATGGAAGAGGCAAGATACTTCTGAAAAAGAATAATAAATTAACAGGACTTGGCATATCAAAAACTAATTATAAACTATTATAATTAAGATGGTGTGGTATATTGGCCTAGGAAACAAACTGATTAATGTAATAAAATAGCGAACACTAAAACAGATTCATACATAAAGGGGAATTTGCTATGTGGTAGAAGCATTACAGATCAGGTAAAAAAGAGTTGTACTCAATAAGTTTGGTTCTTTGAATCAAATACAAATAGAAAGGTCACTTTCACTCTGAGAAAAATACACCCGAATCCCCAAAATATATCACGCACAAGAATCAAGTTTAAGAACTTTAATATAAATAGCAAAATCTTAAAATTTTTGTTAAAATATTTCAGTAATATCTTTGTTGCCTTGCCAAAAGGAGTAGATATCTAGATGGATGGATGGATGATGATAGATACATAGATGGTAGATAGATAATAAATAGGTAGATAGATAAGATTAATGATAAATGATAAAGAAGGCAAGAAATGACAGTTTTCAAGATAGTGTTTTCTCTGAGTAAGAAAGGGCAGAGGAGATCAGCGAGAGGTACTTGGGAGACATCAGTGATACTTCAAGGCTAATGATGTATTTTTTAAGACGATAGTGAAAACATAACTCTTTATTTCATTGTTGTTTATTATTATATTATTAATTATTATTATTTCACCAAAAAAGCACAATTTAGACTCTGAAGTATGTCTAAATTATTTCCAAAGTGTTTTCAGATTGATTACCAGAGTTTCCAAGAGAAGTGGGCCAAAAATCTCTATTCAGTGTCAGTTACAGAGAAAAGTTTAACATTTCCCCTTCATGCTTTGCTAATCTGATGTTTCAAAGAACAAGTATAGAAGAAGAATTTTCTATGGATGTAATATAAGAACCCTAAGTTCTACTTTTGGAAATTTATTTTAACCAACATAAAAGAGATGAAAAATTGCAGGTTTTATAATTTTGGATTTACACATAGATCCATTTCATCTGCATTCCCACAATCATCGGAGACAGCATATATTATTTTTCCTGAAAGCAAATGAGCTATTATATGCAAATTCTGATTTAAAAAAAAATTTCCATATAGTTTAAAATTCGATGTGCTGCAATTTTAACTTTCGTGTTGGATTTTTCAGATGAACTTTTTTAGCGTCTGCAAGTGTTAGTGCTTGAAAATTCCCGTCCCAAACCAAGAATAAAAATTAAAACACCCTCAAAGAGACAGGCTTTATAAATGCTTCCAGTGAGAAAATAGAAATTTAATCAAAATAGCATTTATCTAATAAGCACCTTCTGTTTCATTTAGCATGGGTAATCAGGGTGAGCATGATTTTTCTGGCAGCTGTGTTCTCCACATTAAGTTGATGCAGTTCGGGAGTTCTGCTTATACTGTGACTCCATTAGAATTCACTTAACTAAAAATATATTGTTAGTATTTGACAGAGACTTTCTAGATAACCTACAAGTCTATAAATTGTCCCTTTTCTCAAACATGGTTGAAACTGTTTGAGTTTCAGAAACTGAAATAGAAACTGGTCTACCATATTGTCCTGAGGGGCTATCTAAAAACTGAAAACCTTTCTTTCAAACAGAAGAGACACAAGTAAATTGCAACCTGTATCAGATTACATCCCCAGAGCCTGGCATTTTGCATATTCTGAGGTGTATGTAAACATAAGAGGGGATCAATCAATGTTGAGTTAGATATATTTCATTAAATTCCTAGCTAATAGAAGGAATCCTTAGACAGAAAACACTATTCTAGACCCATGTGATTCCAGACCTTTTACATGACCAGCCCAAAGTCTTCTAGTACAAGTACAACATACCCTGATGCTACTTTATTGCTCAATAAACTATAAGGTTATAGATTAGTCAGTCTGATAAATCCACTGATGGTTTTGTAGTTCTATGATCAGTGTGCAAGGATTTTTATAGCTCAGTAAAACACAGGACAGATTTACAATCCAAGACTAAACCTGTGATAAAGAGAGGGGGAAAAAAGGCATACACATATTAAAGGAAAATCTTCAAAAGTCACAGAAAGACGTATTTACATATTAAAATCACAGTATCTAGAATCTAAACCACTAGATTCAGAGAGCGAGACTTTTTTCTAAGGTATAAAACACAATCGGTATTTATTATAATGACCCTAAGAGACTGTTTGATACTAAATCCTCTCAGAAAACAAACCATAATTTAAATCCTGTGTAGCGTGCTTATGGTATGGATTGTATCTTATTATATCCTAATTCCTTTAAAACTGACTGTAAATAAAAATCCCAGATTTCCCTTCCTATGTAGGGAAAAACTCAGTTCTTCTCCACTGTGGGTCTTCTTTACTATTCACACAGAACACTTCACTTCTAAGCTTTCTGGTCACCAAATATGTGGACATTTTCCCCCAAAACAAGCAATTCTCTGCATCACCAGCTGGTGTCTTACAATTTAACTCAATTATGACACTATCTACCTGAAGATTGTGTTAGACCCTGCAGGTAAAGGTTCAGTCCCTCAAGATTATCCTCCACCCACAATGCGCACACACACACACACACACACACACATTCCAGATGCCAGTCACAAGCACAGGTTATCCCTCGTGCTTCTCACCCACTAACTTTAGATCAGAGGTTCTAATGACTCCGTCCTAGGATTTAATTGATTTGCTAGAATGCTTCATAGAGTTCAGGGAAACACTTATGTATAATATAATATAATATAATATAATATAATATAATATAATATATGAATAAGCAGATGCAGAGATACATACGGTGAGGTCTGAGAACAGTACAGGAGCTTCTGTCCCTGCAGAGCTGGGGTACATCAAACCTCCCAGTATTGATGTGTTGATGTCTCCAAACCCTGTACTAATGGGATTTTATGAGGTTTCTTCACACTGGCATGATTAACTATTAACTCCATTTCTAGCTCCTCTCCCCTGTCTGGAGGATGACAAGTGGGCTAAAAATTCCAAGCTTCTAATTATGCCTTGGTCTTCTGGTGACCAGTCCTTATCCAGGAGTTATTCAGGAGCCCACCCAGGGTCCTTGGTTAGAAAAAAAGATGCTCCAAGTGCTCTTATCACTTATGAATGTACAAGCCAGACCCATACCAAGAATCAGGAGCAGATAGATAATTTTTTCTATTATCTCACGCTGACCATCTATATCTTCTAATGGTGAAATACAGTTAAATAATACACTTATTTTTCTTAACATTTAGGAGTAATAAGAATTTACTTAATTAAAACTTTGAAAAGAAATTAACAATAGAACTCCCCTATGACCCAGCAATAACACTGCTAGGAATTTACCCAAGGGATACAGGAGTGTTGATGCATAGGGGCACATGTACCCCAATGTTCATAGCAGCACTTCCAACAATAGCCAAATCATGGAAACAGCCTAAATGTCCATCAACTGATGAATGGATCAAGAACATGTGGTTTATGTATACAATGGAATACTACATGGCAATGAGAAAGAATGAAATCTGGCCATTAGTAGCAACATGGATGGAACTCGAGGGTGTTATGCTAAGTGAAGTAAGTTAGGCAGAGAAGGACAGATACCATAGGTGGAACAGCAGAAACTTAACAGAGGACCATGGAGGATGAGAAGGGGAAAAATAGTTAAGGAGAGGGAGGGAGAACAAACTGAGGGTTGATAGGGGTGGGGGAGAGGGGAAAAGGGGTGATGGGCATGAAGGAGGGCACTTGTTGGGATGAGTACTGGGTGTTATATGGAAACCAACATGACAATAAACTATAAAAGAAAAAAAAAGCTTTGAAAAGGGGATATTAAAGGACCCCTTCAAAAACAAGAAAGAGTAAAAGGAAAAGAAGAGGAAAGAGGATAAGGGGCAAGGGAGAAGCAACAAGAAGAGGAGAAAGAGAAGTGGAGTGCCTATAACCTGCTATTTTCCTGTCCTTTCAGAGGTGCCCAAAGTCTTTTAGGGCAATAGTTTTAGCGCTCATGTCCATTAATTTTCAAATACATGTGCAAATTTGAAAACTGCTCTGAAGTGATGATTTATTTTTGGCATCTTTGCTTGTTTCATCAACTTGCTATATGAAATACAAAACCATTTAAAATATTATATTTACACTGGAATTTTTGCCTTTTCAAAGAATAATGGCATTTTTAAATGCTATTCTTTTAACTAATCAGTGTTTCAAGTATTCTAAGGAAAGACAAGTTTAAGGATTTATACACCAGTACTTCAGAAATTCAAGTAAAAAGTCTGCCTCATGGTGAGATTTTTTTCAGTATCACTTAAGATAAACCTGAAATGAGACAGCATTCTGTTTGCATATGTTATTTGAATTATGAATTTTATCTTAAGTCTCTAATAAAAGTAAGTGATTTTGATCAGGGAATGCCTCAAGGAAAGCTATCATATTGAATGATAGAAGTTCCCAGAAATCCTTTGAATAAAATGTCCATTATTCTTTGGATTATTAATGATAACTCTATACTACTGAAAAATAATGTCCCAGTATGCTTTGTGTTCTCTCTAGAGATAAACTGATTACTCAGAACCTGAAGACATCTATTTTACTGAATAGAAATGAATCACCTAAGGGAACCAAGAACTCACTTCTTGAAGGAAGTATTGTCCATACATTTTCATTCCTGTTAGAAAATTCAACATGCCTGCCTTATAAAATTGCCATCATGTAGATTAAATCAAAGGGGACTGCTTTCTTTATTATACTGCTTTCACTTTGCTTATTTATACATTATATAACTCACACTTTTACTTTAAATTCCACTTTAGAATATTTCATAAATTAGCTTGTCAGGAACAATTCAAACCAGAAAACTTTGATATTGCTTTTAGAATGAAGCTGGTACACTTAAATTTAGCTTAGAAAGATCCATTAGATGAAACATATAGCATAAGGCATCCAACACTATGGGGCTGTATCACAGATCTATCTGCTGTTTTTCCTCATTGGATATCACATTAACATTTTCTTGAGCCCCTTGAGATTGAATCACTGTAAAATTTGATGAGGGGGGGTGTATTTAATATTTGTGAAAATAACATCATACATATATGTTAAAAATGTGATAATTATCAGAAAATGCAAGTAAATAAAATAACTTGGGCTCTCATGCCTCGATTGAGTTTAGTTACACAACCTAAACTGCTGAACATTTGTTAGTTTTCTCTCAATTGGCTACATTCTCTATGGAAAAAGAAAAATAATCCCAATGTTAACTCTGATACCTTGTTAACAAACATCCTCTACTCTTGTAACTGATTGGTTCACAGAATCTGAACTGATAAACCCTTTCTTTCATTTTGGGTCATATTTCTAGATTATAAACCTACATTGATGAGTTTCTAGAAAGAAAAGTGAAAATTGTGATTCATCTATTCTATGCTAAATTTCTGTTAAATCACTTACACTGTACTTTATATGTGCTTTTCATTAAATCATCTTCCATCTCAAAGTAATTTTTTAAATTTCAGTGCAGAACAGTTAACATCATCTTTACAATAGCCAGGAAATGCAGAAATGTGGTACTAATCTTCAGTAATAATTTTCATTGTCTTGAAAGATCTTGGATTTTAAAAGTGAATTAAATAAAAGTATATAAATGACTGAAAGCAAATATATTAACTCTATGTCTTGCTATCAGTAATTAGTTTAAATGTAAATGGATTAAATTTCCTAATCAAAAGATAGAGATTGGAAGAAGGGATGAGAAAGTACAATCCTGGGGCGCCTGTGTGCCTCAATCGGGTGAGCATAGGATTTCAACTCAGGTCATGATCTCGTGTTTCTTGAATTCAAGCCCCACGTTAGACTCTGTGCTGACAGCTCAGAACCTGGAGCCTGCTTTGGATTCTGTGTTTCCCTTTCTTTCTGCACCTCCCCCATTCATGCTCTGTCTCTCCCTCTCTCAAAAATAAATAAACATTTAAAAAATTAAAAAAAAAAGTACAATCCAACAATACACATCTGCAAGAGACTCACCTTAGATCCAAGGATACAAATAAGTTGAAAGTGAAAAGATGAAAAGTGATATTCCATGCAAATAATAACCAAGATATCAGGAGTGGCTATACTAATATTAGACAAAATAGACTTTAAGTCACAAAAGGTACAAAATACAAAGAAGGATATTATATATTAATAAAAAGTTGCAATGCAGCAAGAATATAACAATTACAAATATTTATGCACCTAATGACAGATCATCAAAATATGAAGCAAATGACAGAATTGAGTGAGAAAGAATTGAAGTGAGAAAGAGTTCTATGATAATAGTTGGAGACTTCAATACCCACTGTCAATAATGAATAAAACAGATAGAAGATTAGTAAGTAAATAGAACAGTCAAACAATACAATAAACCAATTAGATGTAACAGACACATACAGCACATTCTACCAAACAACAGAATGCACATTCTTCTCAAGTACACCATGGGACATTTTCTAAGACACACCATATGTTAGTCCACATTCAGCCTGAATCGATTTTAAAAGATAGATATCATACAAAGTAACTTTTCTGACCACAGTAGGATGATGTGCACAAAATTGGAAATCAATAAAAAAAGGAAAGCTGGAAATTTCACAAATTTGTGGGGGAAAAACAATCCATTCTTAAATAATCAATAGATCAAAAAATAAAACACAAGAGAAATTAGAAAATAGTTAGAGATAAATAAGGACAAGAACACAGTATATCAAAACTTAAGGGACACAGCTAAAGAAATGCCAACGGAGAAGTTTATAGTATAAATGCTTATATTAAAAAACAAGAAGATCGAAAATCAACAACCTAACTTACAACTCAAGGAACTAGAGAAAGAGGAACAAACTCAATTCAAAGCTAGCAGAAGGAAATAATAAAGATTAGAGAGGAAATAAATGAAATCGAGAATAGAAAAGTAATAGAGAAAAATCATTAAATCAAAATTGGTTCATTGAAAAGATCAACAAATTGACAAACCTTTAGCTAGAAGGACTAAGAAAAAAAAGAAGACTCAATTATTAAAATCTGAATGTGGGGGCATTACTACTTATTTTACAGAAATAAAATTAATTATAAGAGAGTACTACCAATAATTGTACACCAACAAATTGGTAACTTAGAATCAGTGGACAAGTTCCTAAACACACAAAACCTAACAAGACCAAATCATGAAGAAATAGAAAATCTGAATAGATCTATAACTAGTAAAGAGATTGAATCAATAATCAAAAGTCTCCTCACAAATAAGAGCCCTAGACCTGACTGCTTCACTAGTAAATTTTATCAAACATTTAAAGTACTAATACTAATTCTTCTCACATTATTCCAAAAAATTAAAAAGGAGGGAATGCTTCCTAACTCATTCTTTGGGGCCAGCTTTACCTTGATACCAAAGCTGGACAATGACACTAAAAGGAAAAGAAAATTACAGACCAATATTCCTTATGAACATTGAGTTTAAAAATTCTTAACAAAATACAAGCAAACCAAATTTGCTTGTATATTAAAGGAATATACACCATTACCAAGTAGTATTTATTCCTGGAATGCAAGAATGTTTCAATATACAAAAAAAAAAAAAAATCAATCAAAATACACCACAAAACAGAATGAAGAGGGGAAAAAAATCATGTGATCTTCTCAATTGCTGCAGAAAAAGACTTCATGAAAAAATTTTTAAGTTTATTTATTTTTATTTATTTTGAGAGAGAGAGAGAAAGGGAGACAGAATCCCAAGCAGACTCTGCACATGAGCCCAGTGTTTCGCTTGAACCAATGAACCGTGAGATCATGACCTGAGCCAAAATCAAAATTCAGATGCTTAGCCAACTGAACCACCCAGCCACCCCCTCTGTATGAAAATTTTTAAATTTGGGGGCACCTGGCTGAGTCAGTTGGTTGGGCATCCAACTTCAGCTTGAGTCTTGATCTCCTGGTTTGTGGGTTTGAGCCCCACATCAGGCTCTGTGCTGGCAGCTGGGAGCCTGTAGCCTGCTTCTGGTTCTGTGTCTCCCTCTCTCTCTGCCCCTCCCTTGCTTGCACTCTGTCTCTCTCTCTCTCTCTTAAAAAATAAACAAACATTAAAATTTTTTAAAAAAGAAAAAGAAAATTTAAAAATTTTGTGCATCAAAAGACCTATCAACAGAGTAAAAAGGCAACCCACAGAATAGGAGAAAATATTTTCAAATCATATATAATAAGGCATTAATATCCAAATTAATAGAGAATTCCTAAAACTCAACAATTAAAAAACAAACAATTCAATTTAAAATGCCCAAAGGACTTGAAAAAACATTTCTCTAAAGAAGATGTACAAATGGCCCATAAGTACATGGAAAGATGCTCAACGTCACTAATCATTAAGAAGATGCAAATTAAAACTACAATGAGATAGCACCTCACACCCATTAGGATGGCTACTATCAAAAAAAAAAGGAGAAAGAAAAGTATTGGTGAGGATATGGAGAAAATCTTCACTGTTGGTGGAACATAAAATGATAATAGCTGCTGTGGAAATCAGTATGGTGTTTCTTCAAAAAAAATAAAAATGTGATTACTGTATGATCCAGAAATTCCCTTTCTGGGTATATACCTAAAAGAATTGAAAGCAGGGTCTTTCTTATATACCCGTGTTCATAGCAGCATTATTCACTGTTGTGGACTGAATGTTTGTGCCCCTCCAAAATTCATATGTTGAAATCCTAATATCCAATATGATAGTATTAGGAAATACATCCTTTGGGAGGTAATAGGACATCAAGGTGGAATGCTCATGAATGGGATTAATAATGTCCTTATAAAACAAAGACCCCAGATAGTTCTCTTGCCTTGTCTACCATAAGAGGACATAGCTAGAAGATGACCATGTATGAACCAAAAATCTCTTCATCAGTGAAACTCACAGTATGCTAATCTTGGGCTTTTGGGATTCCAGAACTGTAATAAGTAAGTGTTTGATGTTTATAAGCCAAAGTGTATATGGTATTTTTGTTATAAAAGACCAAATGAAGACCAATAGCTAACATCTAGAAGAAACCCAAGAATCCATCAACAGATGAAGTATAAGCAGATTGTTATATACACCTACAGTGGAATATTATTCACCCTTAAAAAGAGAGGAAATTCTGACATATGCTACAACAAGCTTGAACCTTGAGGACATTATGCTGAGTGAAATAAGCCAGCTGCAAAAAATAATTACTGTGTGATTCCACATATACGAAGTACTGACGGTAGTCAAAACTATAGAGACAGAAAGTGTAATGGTAGTTGCCAGGAGCTAAATGGAAGGGGCGAATGGGGAGTTATTTTCTAACTGATAAAGAATTTCAACTTTACAAAATGAGAAGAGTTCTGGAGATGTATGAGAGTGATTGTAGAATATTATGAACATATTTAATGCCACCAAACTGTACCTTTAAAATGGCTAAGATGGTAAATTTTATGTTAGTATATTTTACCACAATGAAAAAAATTAGAAAAATACATTAATCCTGCTCATGTCATCTTTGCATATGATGATCAACATTATCTAAATGGACAATATTGTATTGAAATTTAATTAGAATCTATAATACCTTTCCAAATTTTTAAAAATATTACAATTCTAAATTTGTCAGATTTCCTTTTTGACCTACATTTCATAATGGCATAATGACAAAGAGAAACAGCAAACATTAATGTCTCCAAGTTTTCATTCTTATGACTCAGTCCCATATTTGCCATGGTTTGTATGGTCTTAGACTTACTAGGATTTCAGTTCTGGCTTAGTTGTATGATCTCAATCATGTTAGCTACCTTTGTTCAGTTTCCTTACTAATAAAATCAAGTGTGTGATTGTTTATTTTTATGGGTTAACTAAGAATGGGGGTGCAGAAATGCAGCTTTTGTTGGCTTAATCAAGGCACAAATGTTATCAGAAGAAATATGCCTCACCTTTCACCCAATTTTTCTCAACCCTACTTCTTCCTTAAAGCATAGGAACAGAGCCTATTCTCCAGCAGGTTCCTGGACCAGGTAAACTCTTGAGATTAGATGACACAGGACCAGAAGCTGACAGACTGTGTGGTATAATTGGTAAGATTATAGAAACATGGGGTGCCTAGGTGGTTTAGTTGGTTAAGCATCTTGACTCTTGATTTTGGCTCAGGTCATGATCCCATGGTTTGTGAGATTAAGCCCTGAATTGGGCTCTGCCACTGACACCACAGGGCCTGCTTGGGATTCTTTCTCCCTCTCTCTCTCTCTGCCCCTCCCCCACTTACATGCATGCACACACTCTCTGTCTCTTTCTCTCAAAATAAATAAATAAACATTTAAGATTGTGATAAAAGATATAGTGTTTTAGAGTTGAAGGAACAAAGTGTGGTAAATAACTATAGAGGAGTCTATTCTTCCTATTCACCCTAATTCTTCATAGAAACCAACCATTTTCTGGAAACTTCAAGACTGGAAGCCTTGGGGGACACCTAGGTGGCTCAGTCAGTTAAGCGTCCAACTTCAGCTCAGGTCATGATCTCACCATTTGTGAGTTCAAGCCCTGCATCAGGCTCTGTGCTGACAGCTCAGAGCCTGGAGCCTGCTTCAGATTCTGTGTCTCCCTCTCTCTCTGTCCCTCCCCACTTGCACTCGCTCACGTGCTCTCTCTCTCTCAAAAATAAATAAACATTAAAAAATTAAAAAAGAAAAAAGACTGGAAGCCTTGGGAGACAGCATTCAGAGTCATATTGCTTAATATTGACACTAGGTGCCCCAATGCAAGGAGCGACTAAGTGGTTTCACAGGCAGTTGATGTAAACAGATGGGAACCAGAAGAAGATGAAGGAAGTAATACCATCAGTAATTGTAGCTAACTGAAGGGATTATGAGACTAATGGGAGTCTCATTTTATTGTTTCTGAAAATAATAGGAAATACATTGAGAGCGATTTACATTTAGCAGCCCAGAGATGAAGGTTCATGGGTTCTAATTTGGATATAAACAATTTTACTGTATTTTGTAGGCACAGGCTGGTGAAGTCTAAGCCATCGGTATTACATGTGACTAGCTCTTTCTTGCCCTTATCTTATAAATAGGTTGTAAATAATCATCATACTTTCTCCCTCTTTTTCCACTTAATATACTGAAATATAGAAGGAATTGAGACTTTGAGGAATTATCTGGACTGGTGTTTTGCCTCCAGACTGAACGGTATTTTAAAATGGATAATTGTATCTTACAACTACAAAGTATGAGTTTAGCACGTAAGTGCCAAGATGGCACAATCCCATAGTAGCTGGGTGAAGAAAAGAAAAAAGTCTTACAATGTTCATCTTCCTTACTATGAGTTATGAATTTTGTAATTATCTTTCATGGAGGAAATGTCAATATATTTTTGTTACCCACAAAGTGTTCAAAACTGAAAAGGGAATTTTTCAAACATGTATTCTAGTGCAGAATAAGAGAATGCCACATTTTCAATGCCAGATTAAATCTCCGACTTAAAATATATTTCCAAATAGCATAGCACACTCATGGATATATTTAAGGAAATGAACATTGTCATCATTATATCATCAAGAAATTTAGAACAATTTAGCAACAACTCTGGCATCTACCTAGGGTGTATCTAATCTCTAACAATTTTTCCATGCAGACATAAGTGCAAATCCATTGCTATTTTAATCATTTAATCCATTATACTTATGGCTTTCCTTTCTTGCTAACAACTGGAGTTCTCTGATCTCATGTGTATATGAGCTAGGAATACATCATGAAGAATCCTTGGGGATTATACAGATATATGTAATTTTTTCAGGGCATAGGCACTCATATAATAAGAATAAATTTCAAAAGCAGCATTTCTGTCTCATGGTAATTGCCAGTCCTCTCAATTTCCCATCATCTACATCCTGTAATTCTTAATATTCATGAAATACGAGTCGCTGTCATTCTATTAAAACTGGCTTCTTTCCCATTTTCTTAACATAGTTATACATATGCCAAATCCTGAAAAATAATTTTGAAGCTACTTATGCTTTTTTTCCCCTTTGATGTACTCAGGAATTGCACTATGACATACCCTTGGCTTCATGCAGTCTACCCACATGACAGTGCTATGATTAGGTTATGCTGTCTCTGCCAATGAACTTTTAAGTGCTTGAAAAATATCAAATATAAATTTGTCATTTGCTAAATTCTACTATGCAAAGAAAAATATGTACAGACACATAGGGTTTTTTAAATGTTTATTTAATTATTTTGAGAGAGATTGAGTGTGTGTGTGTGTGTGTGTGCACAAGTACATGCTGGGGAAGACCTGAAAGAGAGGGAGATAGAGAACCTCAAGCAGGCTCCGTGCTGTCAGCATAAGCGGGGCTCCATCCCACGAACCATGAGATGATGGCCTGAGCTGAAATCAAGAGTCAGACCCTTAACCAACTGAGCCATCCAGGAGCCCTTGGGGTTTTTTTAAATTGTTTATTTATTTATTTTGAGAGAGAGAGAGAGAGAGAGAGAGAGAGAGTGAAATAATGATCAGGGGAGGAGCAGAGAGATAGGGAGAGGGAGAATCCCAAGCAGTCTCTGTGATGTCAGCGCAGAGCCGGTTACAGGACTCAGTCTCACGAGTCGCAAGATCATAACCTGAGCCGAAATCAAGAGTCTGATGCTTAAACGACTGAGCCACCCAGGTGCCCCTGTACAGTCACATACAAAAAATGCTTTTCACAGCAGTCCAATAAGATAGCATTGAAATAAGAGATGGGGGAAATTAGTATACATCTCCAAAATACAAAGTAATAATAACAAACACAATTTGAAAATGAAGAAACTAGGATTTGAACTTAAGTCTGTCTTATTTGATATCTCATTGCTCTGCAAAATTTCATCCCAGAAACATGGGTTAGTTAATGCTGTAGCAGCAACTGTCAAACAATGGCTATGAGCTGGACAGTAAATATCTCTCATTTTTCTGTTTGGTTAATTCTTAGAACCGTCTTGTATGTTTCTCAGAATATTTATTGGAATATATTCTTCATTTCTTAGAGAGGTGGCCTTGGAAATATACCATAATATTGGTTTTCCTTCGGTCTTCATTTTCCTCAACCCTCATTCTTGCTTCCTTAGGTAATCTGCCCAATAAGCTATCTTCACCCAAGCCTTTGTCTCCAGCTCTGCTTTTGGGGAAATACAGACTGACATAGGCATGTGTGTATCACCATAGCCTGCTGCATCCTATGGAGGTTGACCCCAATATGATTGTGTTCATTTACTTTTGCAGACTTCTGAAAGTTATATGTTGAAAGAACACAAGATGCTACGCAGGAAGCAGATAACGATGGAAAGAGTGTTGAGTTGGCAGAGTGAACAGTTTATAAATAACTAAAATGGCTTTGGACCAATCAATTATACCTTTTGGCACCTGTTTCCTCATCTATAAGAATAGAACTATATAGTCTATAAATTACTTCTTTCCCAGACCTAAACTCAATATTTCAAAGTCTTAAGTAATAAAGAAATGTTTGATTAAGCAATAGGTATAAACTAAATTAGTCCAAACTGGCATACTGAAATGATAAAATGAGTCCTTCTTTATGGTTAGTCAATGACCCACAGGCCAAGTGATATGACATGAGGGCATTTTAATAATGACTAGACACTTTCTCCAAAAACGTTTACACTTTCCTTTATCAGCCACAGTGGAATTTAGTGGACTCTATTCCAACTGACATTACCTAAGAGAATTGCTCTCTACACCTATAAATAAAGAGAAATACTATACAATGAGATAATATACTGAAGTCAAGAATGAGAAAAAGCTCAATTTAGCAGATTATGTATTTTGCTTGTATAGGAAAATTTTGCTGATTATTGAGATGGTAAAAGAAAAAGGGGGTAATATTCCTTCTGTAACTTTTGCATAGTAAGCACTCTTACCTTTGGGAGTCCTAAACCAGTTCAAATTTGGAATAAAGAGAAGGTTGTGGAGGAATCATTAACCTCATTGTTTCCTAGCTTCCCTCCAGTGTGTCATAAGTGACTAGGATGTTCTGTCAGACCATAATGAGTCTTGCTCCCTGGAGACAAGATGATGATAGACTAAACAAACTGCAATGGTCTCTTTCAGTCCACTATTTCAGTGATAAACCTAAATTATATATATATATATATAAATATATATATAATATTATATTATATATTATATATTTGGAGACACTGTATATACATCTTTTCCATTTTGAAATTTGCTCCTCTCATAAAGTTATTTTCTGGTACATATTTATGCTGTTCCCGCTATAAACTAAATTTCTTAAATTTATATGTCAATTTCAAATAGGTTTCCTCTGTTCCAGACCCATATACCCAACTAAATGCCAAACATCTTCACTTAAAGACTTCGACTTCACAGACACCTGCAGTCCAATATGTTCCAAGTGAGTAATCACGATTCCTCTTAAAACCTCTTTTTCTTTTCACATCCTTCTTTATTCTGAAAATCCCTCTCCTAACAGATGACATCATCATCCTTAATTTTTTTTTAGAAACCTCAAGGTAATCATTGGATCTTCCCTCTCATTATCTTATTTAGTCTGCTCAGGCTGCTATTTAAAAAATACCATGAGCAGGGTGGCTTAACAAATAAATATTTATTTATTTCTCAGAGTTCTGAAGGCTGAAAGTCTTTAAGATCGAGGTGTCAGCCAACTTGTTTCTGGGGGAGGGCCATCTTCCTCGCTTGCAGTTAGCTGCCTTCTTTTTGTGTCCTCACATGGAAGACACATTTCTGATATCTCTTCCTTTTCTTGTAACGATATTAATGCACTATCTTATGACCTTCTTCAACACTAATTACTTCACAAAGGCACCACTTCCAAATACCATCACATTGGGGGTTAGGGCTTCAATATATGTATCTGTAGAGGACACAAACATTCAGTCCACAATATTCCATCCATGACCCCCCAGAGCTCATGTCTTTCTTGGATGCAAAATGCATTCATTCCATCCCAACAATCCCGAAAGTTTTCATTCACTCCAACATCAACTCTAAGATCCATACTTGCATTTAAATACTATATCAATGAAACGTGAATGAGGCTTGAGATATGATTTATCCTGAAGCAGATTTTTCTCCAGCTGTAAACCTGTAAAACCAGACAAGTTATGTACTTCCAAAATACAATGATGGACCAGACATCGGATAGACATTCTTGTTTCAAAAGGGAGAAATCAGAAGGGAAAAGGGGTGACAGGTCCCAAGAAAGTTCAAAACTTAGTAAGGTAAACACCAGTAGATCTTAAGGCTCAAGAATAACCTTCTTTGAGTTGATACTTTTTCTTCAAGACCTGGTGGGGATGCTGTCCTCCCTCTGAAGTTCTACTGGGCATGGCTCTCCAAGCAGCTGCTGTCTGTTCTGTTGAAACTGAGGTAATATCCCTCCCCACCCCACTTTGGAACTGGGAAGGCAGCCCTGGTGATCTTTGACTGACTTTCAGGGTCATTCTTTCCTTGCCTTGAAGAATAGCTCATGCTTACTGCCAAATAGCTCTATGGTCCTGATTCATAGGACCTTAAAAGTCCTACAGCCTTCCTTCCTTTCACACTGCTTCTGTTCCTTTCAGTTCAAACTGGCAGTGTTTCTGTTCAGGTAGCTGCTCAGAATCACCTTTAGCAACCCCTTTATGGCAATCTTGGCTTTTTCTAGCATGCACTTCAAAACTCTGTGGTTCACACTGATAATCTCCTTAGCAAATGATTGTTCAGCCGTATTCTATGGTTCTTTTCAGAACAAGACTTCTCATTTTTTCCACTATAGATAGGCTGAAAATTTTCCAAATCTTTAGATTCTGGTTCCTTTTTGCTTAACATTTTCTTCTTCCTTTCATTTTTCTATTCTCACATTTTACTATAATCAATCAAAAGGAACCAAGCCACTTTTTGAATTAGAAATCTCCTCAACTAAATGTCCAATTTCATCATTTACAAATTCTACCTTCACAAAATACTAGACCACAGTTCAGACAGGTTTTTTGATGTTTTATAACAAGTATCACCTTTTTTCTGTTGTCTAATAACATGTTCTTCATTTCCATCTGAGACCTCACCAGAATGACCTTTACTATGCATATTTCTACCAACATTCTATTCGTGTTTATTTGTGTATTATCCAAGAAGATGGAAGCTTTCTCTACAGCTTTCTTCTTTCTAAGTCAGTACCAGAATCACCTTTTAACAGTCTTTTTATGGCAATCTTGGCTTTTTCTAGCATGCACTTCAAAACTCTTCCAGCCTTTACTCATTACCCAGTTCCAAAACCACTTCCATATTTTGATACTTGTTTAACAGCACCCCATTTCTCAGTACCAAAATCTGTATTCACCAGGATTTTCTAGAGAAACAGAACCAAAGGGATACAGATATAGAGGGTATAGATAAATATAGATAGCAATAGATAGAGATAAAAATAAAGAGAGAGAGAGAGAGAGAGAGAGAGAGAGAGAGATTGAGAGGGAAAGAGAGAGAGATTATAAGATCCATGTGATTATGGAGACAGAAAAAGTCCAGACCCAGGAGAGTCAAGAGTATAGTTTCAGTCAGAGTCAAAAGGCCTGAGAAACATGCTATACATTCCATTCCTAGTCTGAGTTCAAAGGCAGGAAAACACTAACGTCCCAGCTTGAAAACAATCAGGCACATAGAGGGGATTATTTCTTACTAAGCCTTTTACTCTATTTGGGCCTTCAAAAGATTGGATAAGGCCCATCCATGTTGGAGAGGGCAATCTTCTTTACTCAGTCTATGATTCAAATGTTAATCTCATCCAGAAACACTCTCACAGACACAGCCAGACAAAAGGTTAAATCAAATATCTGAATACCTCATCGCCAAGTTAAGTGGACACATAAAATTAACTATCACATTATCCATCCAAACTTGCAGAATCAAGTTTAATTTTTCATCATTTACTACCTGGGAAAATGTAATAGCCCGCCTAGCTCTCTCTCTGTCTAGCTTCTAGTTTCCAGAAATATATGCCTAAAATACAAATTGATCCCTACCATCTTCCGGATATGGCATCTGCTTACATCTCCTGTTTAATGTAATCTATTATCCTTCCTCACTCTTTCTGTTTGGTTAACTGAATTATTTCCTTTCTTTCAACTGCATCATATATTCTCTTATCCCTTTTGCCTTTGCAATGACTCATTCAAAATTCAACCCCTCATGTATTCCTTCATCTAAGGAAATCCTAAAATTGTTCTAAGTTCTGTCTACATACAGAATATTAAGTAGAAACATAAACAAAAATAAAGAATTATGAGGAAGAAAAAGATGCATATTCATAAAATTCTTATTCTTCTGTGTTTCTTATTCTGTGGGTGGTCAGCTTCATGTGACCTGCCTAAAGGTGGAGGAACAAGAAGCATCTCATTGTCATTTACCCCAGCAGATGGCATGGATACTTGAAGTTTTTCTTTACAGTTTTTAATTCCTTTGGTTAAGATATGGTATTTTTAACAACTCACAGAAGATATAAACTCCTAGTAGGTCCTCTGGCCTCATGTAATATATCCATCCCTAAACATAGACTTCCCTTGGCCCATTTATTCCTTCCTTACTATCTCAAAGGGCAACTAAGGCATTTCTGCTCTGCTCAGAATGGACCATAATCCTTTTCTCAAGGCTTCTAAGAGCTCCCTTAGCTCTCATCCCAGTGAATTTTACTTATTCCCTGGAGTTCTTGCCAGGCTATTAAACCCAGTGTCCTGAGAAAGTGTCCCCAAATTAATGAATTCTTCCTTACCTAGTCTATGTTCTGGCTCCCTTGATCACCTTCAAATTCCAGTAACAGTGCCATTCCCTGGCTCTTGCTGGTATATACCAGCTAATTTTTGCAGCTTGCTTAGAATATAATCTCTTTCTTCCATTATGAGGCCCAACATGATCCAGCAAGTTTATTTGGTGATTTAAAACTACCTGCCAGATTGGCAACCAGGAGAGGAGTTGAGTCAGCCAGAGTGGAACACCTATTGCTTTGTGAGGAAGAGGCCTCTGCAGTATCTTTGCATACAGAAGAAATCCTCACTCTGGGTAGGGAGGCATGGAGTACTTCTGTAAACTCTGAGGGTTTGGAAGGGTCTTCAAAGCCAGATTCCTCAGGGGCATCTACCCAGATTTTCCTAGATTATATTCCAGGGCCCCAGGTTTTCCTAACCAAGGACTTCACTTCAGCATAAAAGATCTATCCTCGCTAAGTTTTAAATGTCTCTGAAGCTCTGTGACACTAAACATCAAGTTCATCTACTCCTCATTATGTTCATTCTTCCTCTGAAGCTAAATAAGGACCTATTTGTAATTCACCAAATATGCCCCGTGGCTCTCACACTTAGCCTATATGAGTGTGTTAAACACACTCAGTTTCTCAATATCCTTCTGCAGGGCTACAGTACAGCTTGATAAAAACTAGCTAATTCTACTGTTTTTATAATCATTGTCCAACTCCACCCTCAACCTTTACCATACAATTGCTTACATGATCACAGCAGCAAGACATTCCTGTCCACTGAGATATTATCTGAGCTCATGACTGGTTAAATCTTTAGCAGTTGGGCTGCCACAATGTTCCAGAGACTCTCCATGCCACACATTTCACTCAGAATGGGGTCATCTTTGATAGCCTCCTTGCCAGGCCATGAGTACTGCTGTTCAGAAACTGTCTCAGTCAAGCAGATGGAGTCTCCAAGCCAAAGTCACCTGTTAGAGGAGTCCCACACTGAGCAGAAATGGTGTACCTCTGGTATTTGTGTGGTCTGTGCTCTGTCACTGGCTGGAAACAGCCCAGGATAAACAGAGTCTAACACATGAGTGCCACAGTGAATCTGAAGGTACAGTAACTGAAGACTGTCCGTCAACTATGTTCACTACAGTGGGTTCTCTTGGAAAATTTCAAGAGAGATTTTGAAAGGAGCACAACTCTATGGCACATCCACCGTGAGGGTGTAACTCTACCCATCACATTTGCATATTTGTCCCTAGGGCAAATATTTATACTGGCCAGGATGGAAAAAAAGTGAGGACAATAGGAAAGTAGAGAGCACATGACTCGTAAAAAAAGAAGAGACTGGCCAGCTCTAGATGATGGTTTACACTTGGAAATGCCAAACCAGTGCTCCCAGAGTTTCCGATCCCTCCAAAGAAGCTAGATTTTTTAAATCACCATATATTTTAATAAGAACAGTTCAAAAAAATTTTAAACACAAATAGAAAAACAAGTAATAAAAACTGCATAAAATTTTTCAAATCTCTCAAGTCACAATTAATTCTGACATCTGTCACAAATTATTTGTTTTTAATAACAGAGAACCAAAGTTTGTCAAATCTGTCACAAACAAATTTTTGTTCTTTAAAAATAGTGATTTCCAGGGCCATCTGGGTGGCTCAGTTAGTTAGGCATCCTACTTCGACTCAGGTCATGATCTGACCTGAGTTTGGGTTTGGGCTCTGTGCTGAAAGCTCAGGTTTGGGCTCTGTGCTGAAAGCTCAAAGCCTGGAGCCTGCTTCAGATTCTGTATCGCCCTCTCTCTCTGACCCTCCCCCACTCACACTCTATCTCTCTCTCTCCCAAAAATAAATAAACATTTAAAAAAGTATAAAAAGTAGTGATTTGCACTTCTGGATAGGATGTAGTTTACTGCCATTGTAAAACCAGGGGCAAAAATAGATAGCTATGAAATTATATTTTATATTTACTTAAAGACTTGCAAAAAATTTAAAGAAAATAAATTCCAGTGAGAAATAATACATTCCTAGACTAGAATGACTTGTTTTCCTGTTTTGGAGTATTTTTTGAATCTGCGTATGGGCTGGCAGAGGCATTACACAACGTGAGGGACCCTACTTGGGTAAAGAAAAATTGGAATAGCTTTTAATGACCACATAGTTCAGCATAATGGATTTCAATCTGGAAAAGAGCCACACCGCAGAGTTAGTTCTCTTTATCTTCTGAGATTCCCCTTGGGACTGTGGCTGGTTTATGGCTACATGGCTAGGACCTGCGCTGAAAAGACAGATAGATATCGCACTTCGATGATAAACTCTTGAGAAAAGAGAAAGACTTGTAATTAGAGTGAAGTCCAGGAAAAGATTTTCTCTCAAGGCATTTGAAACCAAAGAGTGACTAAAACTAACTAAAGCTCCTACCCAGTCCTAATCCAGCTCGACATCCAAGTGATGAGCCCTTTCCCCAGCTTCCTGACAAAAGAAAGAAAAGGTTATCTTTGAGGAAAATAACATCTACTTCAATCTCTATAGTTCTTCTATCACAATGTCCAGCAAATAATAAGAAATTAGGAAATATGACCTACAATAAGGAAAAAAGATAGTCAATAGGAATAGATCCATGTATGACCTAGATGTTAGAATTTTCAGAAAATGACTTAAAAGTATCTATTGCAAAAATAGTTTCAAAGTAGAAAAATGAAGGACGAAATGGATAAAAAGATGAGAATTTCATCAGAAAAAGTGGAATCTTTAAAATGGACCAAATTGTGAAGATTACAAAATCTGAAAAAAGAATTTTTGGGATTAAAGAGGAAATAATAGACACAGAGGAAATGATCAGTGAACCCCAAGACAGATCATATAAACACAGAGAAAAACTATGATTTAATTAATCATTTAGAGCAGATGAAGCATGCATCTCACTCACTTCTGTTTCAGTGTGCTGTATTGACTAGGGAAACAGGAAGTAGAACTATACTTAATTCCCTAACATTAGTCATTATTAGTCAAGTCAAATTAATTTATGACTCAAAGTAGTGACTATATCCAACATAAATCTAACCACACACAAAAAAGTTGAGAACTTTTAGTATAGACCAGCTCACGTGCAGACATAATATTTCCACTACCAGTTCTGTCACTCTTTTACCTCCATTCCTCAGTTTCTAAGCCTATAAAACATGCAACTTGTGTGGTTCACAAAGATTTCAAACAGGTTACATCTACAAAAATTATTCTGCAGGTGTTCTTAATTAAGACAGATCTACTTAAGAGTTTGGTTTTTTGTTTTGTTTGTTGTTGTTTTGCTTAAGGGTTTTTATTACAAATTCTTTTTTATCCCATCAGCAACATTTTTTTTGTTTATTTATTCTGAGAGAGAGAGAGAGAGAGAGAGACAGAGACAGAGACAGAGCACATGAGCCAGGGAGGGATAGAGAGAGAATCTCAAGCAGGCTCACACTGTCAGCACAGAGACTGACACAGGGCTTGAACTAAGAACGTTGAGATCTCGACCTGAGCTGAAACCAAGAATTGGACGCTTAACTGACTGAGCTACCCAGGCACCCCTATCCTATCAGCAGTATTCTGATGGGAGTCACACAGGTTACAGCTCTCTTTCTAATAGCCATTCCCTCGCTTTACCTAAGGGAAGTTCTACATCTTACCTAACCTCTATCTTATTATGGTATATTTCATGGGCTGATGCTGAAGATATTAAAATTTCCAGAAGAATGAAAAAAAGAAAAATAATAAAATATTCTTATATAATTGAAATCTAATAATTAGATAACAAACTTCTATGCTAGTCAGATGATATCCAATCCTTGGTGATCAACAAAATTGAAGAACCTGATGGACCTATCTGTTGATTGAACTTTAAACATGATTTTTAATAATACATCATAATATAATATTATGCATGTATCTCAGAAGGGCACAAAGAATTGAGTGGCATTTCTCATTCACATCCATTTTTTATATAAGTATGTTTGCTCAGTACTTAACATCTATCATAACGAAAAACAGGAGTAGAATTGAAGCTGAACATTGTTCTAACAAAAAGTAATATTTATTATCCACATATATAGGAATTATTGTTTCAATTGCAACCATATTATTATGAGATAGCATTTACTTATCAAATTTTGAATATGTTTATGTTATTTTATCAACTGTATCCTAACGAACATTAAGATAATTCAGAAGAAAATTTTTAATACCTAGAATGATTGACCATAGAAAATTTAGTTTTAAATTTTAGTTTACCTCATATTTTTGTTGCAAGAGTTGATACAATGATCTAAAAAGGAACACCATCCATTAAGGATATATTACATTCATTTAAAATTTTATGGAGAAAGTGGATTGGGCACACAAGTCCAAAAAGAAAGAGGAATTAGAAAATTTATGGCTGTTAAGTAAGAGTTTGAACATGTATTTTCAAATTAATAATGGTAACTATAAAGTCTCTATGGATTTTACACTTATTATATGTGGCAGTTTTATATTTAAAAGTCAATATTTACAAAATACCATAAACTACACCCTTGCATCCATTTTAAATTATGATAAAAAATGTCAACTTGAAAATATGTGAGAAGGAACATTGTTTTTCAATCATTTTAAGGTAAAAATAAGCAAAAATTTGGAAAATCATTTAACTAAATGTTGTCAATGATTGTTCCTTAGGCTCCATAAAATAGGATTCCACAAAACATGAGACTTGTCCTAAATGATATTTGCACCTATTCACCTATAATTTTTTATTTAAAGAAATATTATGCTTTAATGATTACTAGCAAAAACAAACTACCATAGAGATACATATTTCCAGAAGGTGATATATCACATTCAATAAATTTCCATGGTATAGGGTTGGGAGACCCCTAACACTAAGAACTAAGAGAAAAAAAGAAAAAGAAATGGCCTAACTTGAGCCCTCCTAAGTAGTTTTCAGCAATTTTAGAGAAAATATAAGTGACTTTCTAGCATTTAGTTATTTGAAATCATGCTAAGCAACTTTATACTTCCTCTTCTCTCTCTCCTCACTCAGCAGCCAGAAAAATCTTGAAATAAGCATTCCAAACAATTGTCATTCCACTGATATCAGTAAATTCTGTCAGTTTTTTTTAATTGCAGAATTTTTTTTTTAATTTGGAGAGTTTATGTTTAGCTGAATATAACAAGTGAATATTTTCCTACTCCAAACTCTTGAACAAGCTGGAACTGAATACTTTAGTTGAAAAGAAAAATCTTTCCCTTTCCTAAGTAAATGTCATTTTCATTATACTGCTTGATAAACTATATTGCAATATAATATTAAAATGTTTGCTTACAAAAATAAAACATTCATGAATAGTAAATCTGTGCAATGCAAATTTCCCAAATAATAGAAGCAATGAACGTCTATGAGTTCAATCTAAATTACAATTTACTTTCTTTGGGATCTTAAGTGGTTAACATGAAGCCAATAATTTAAATGGTTTAATTATGTTTGTGGTATTTTTCTTCACATTTTTGTTGTTTGTCATTTAGAACTTGGGTTTTAGTCCACTGTGTTCTGTCAATAAGGGAGTTTAAATTCCAATGAAAAGTCACTATCAAGGGAACTCAGTGGAAAGTTAGTGACATCCAATCATATGTGTTCAGAGTTCTCCTCAATCATAAAACACGAGATCTACAATTTCAGCACTGATGCATGACTATAAACTTCTAAGATTAAAAAGCCTCCAGGTACTATTGAGTTCATTATAGAAAGGTGACAGTGTTTCTTTCAGCATATAAAAAAATATAATCATTAAGGTCTCCAGGAGACAGCTTGTGTCTGCTTTAAATGTTATAGGTGTGATATTTAGTTTCAGACTTTTTTAGAGACTATCTTCTTACTGGCTCTCTACAGTAACAGGGTGCTCTAAATTTATCTGGTGTTTCAGCCAATGTTTTCAAAAACCTATCACCTTAGCAAAATGTCTCTCTCTTTTTTTTTATTTCTTTATCACATAATAAATATGAACTACCCCTTCAAAGCCTACTCAATACTGATGGCAAAATTTTAAAGACTTTTATTCTTTTTTGTTTTTTTTTTTGTCATCAAAGGTGTAACTATGGTGCTCATTGGCTTTTGTATAAAATGCTGACAAGGACAGAATGAAAATCTCTGAGAAATGCTGACTTTTATTTCTAGTGTTTTTAGGGATTTTCTCTTAGGAAAATGATCATATGAGTTTTAAATGAACGCTTTTCAATGAATGCCTGATACGAAAACTCTAATCTGATTAATATACCCTTCCCCAAGGAAATTAGAGTGTTTTGATGATATATACTCTTAGCTTCATTATGCATCCTCTGGCTAGTAAATACAATTAATGAAAGTATTCACTAATTCCTATCATCAAAGAGAATAAAGAATGTTCTTGCAAAAACTAACTAGTTATGTTCCCTCCCACAAATCATTAAAAGCGATAACGCATTACCCCATTAAAAAACATGAAAATAGATATTATGTTTTTCTTTCCTGTATTTCCAAAATTTTCTCAAAATTAAAATAAACACAAAATACATGAGCAGTATTTGCGTGGTGATTTAGATTTTCACTCATCGACAGCAATAAAATGAAAGGAATAAGAGGAAACCCTTATGTTGAGGATTATACAAGAATGGTCTACCCACACTGGTAGATTCCTGTTCTTTCTGTGGAGTAGAAAGGTTTACTGTGAGTCATAACACAAACTTTCTTCTTGAGGAATCAGCTTCTATTTCATAGTTACAACTTAAAATTAGGTTAGACCAACTCTCTGGTCAAAGCAAACAGTGAAGTGAATCAACACTATCTTGGGAGTAGAATGTGAATAAATTCCTAATTGCTTTTAAGTATAATCTCATTTCAAACAAATATATTTTGAGTCTCTAGATGTCATGTGTACTCTCCAAAACCAAATACTGAGTTCACATTCACTTTGAAGAGACATAAAACTGAACAAACTTGTAATATTGTCTAGATGGTATTCTAAGCAAGACATTACAGAACTATCTTTTCCACTTGTACCAACTCAACCCACAAATTTCTAGAATTCCCACTATGGATTAATAACTAAAGCAGTAGACAGGACTATAAAAATACTGTCAGTCTTGTCAAATAAAATGAGTGCTCTTTGACAGATACTAATTAAGGTATACCATTCATGAAAAGATCAATTTAGGGAGAAAGAAGGTTTTTGGTGTACTGAAAAGAACAAAAAAGTGGGCAATGAGACATGGAGGGTGACATCATTCAACTGTCACCAACTCAGCATTTAATATTTTTTTTAGGTCTCTGCTATTCCATCATCAAAGGAAGACTAACAAATGAGGAGGCTGGCAACATGCCGTCTAAGCCACTCAGCAGAACCCTTCAGATTGGTAGGTCATCATAATCATCCCCCTATTCCTTTAGCAGGTACTATCCTAACAATTTAACATACATCTTTCTCCTAGAACTAGTGTCAGCCTCTGTGTGTCAGCTTCTTTCTCCCTCCCCTGACCAAATGTAGATTTCTAGAGGATGGGAATAAGAAACCACTTGGAATACTGGGGAGAGAGATCGATATAAAGGTTCCTAGGAAGTACTCACTGGATTGAATTAAGGTACTGGGAAATCAAGGGTATTACATAAATTAAGATATGTAAAGCATGCATACAGTCATCCATAATATACTGTGAGTGCAATAAGAATTAGCAGTCCTGGCCCCCAGGACACAGCCCCAGAGACAACCTGTGCTATTGCACAGGGCCCTGAACTTAATTGGGCCTTGTGATTGTCTTGATGCTCTGTTATTGCTCTCTTTAAATTTTTTTTTGTTTATTTATTTGTTTGGAGAAAGAGAGAGTGAGGGTGAGTGGAGGAGGGGCGGAGAGAGTGGGAGAGAGAGAATCCCAAGCAGGCTCCACACTATCAGCACAGAGCCTGACATGCAGCTCAGTCTCACAAACCATGAGATTATGACCTCAGCCATAATCAAGAGTCAGATGGTTACACGCAGGCACCACGGTCTTTGAATTCTTAATAGGCTTTTAACAAAGGGTCTTGCATTATCATTTTACACTGTGCCCCACAAATTATGCAACCAGTCCCAAATATTAGCTCTAATGGTACAACATTTTTTCAACTCTATTAGGGTTGTATGTTTGTAGTTATCCCCACCATACTGTTAATGCATGAAAGTAGAAAGTAAGTCTTGTTCATTTTAAACTATTACGAAACAAATCCTCCTCAAAGAGTGAACAGAGTATGTAACACGTAGTTTCTAAATTCCAAGAACTTACAGAGCAAAACCCCATGATAACTTGAACTAAGAAATAGCTAGTTGTGATTGGACCCCACCTTTTACCTAACCCCCCATTCTCAACGGGGTCAGACATAGTTCCAATCTTCTGTGAGCAGAGGGGAATAATCCTAGGGAAATGACAGATGACCTATCTCAGGATATGAGAAGGGATGTAGAGAGGCAAAAGAGAGTTTCTCTTTCCCAATCTTTTCCTGCACCAAAGAACTGGAAGATTTCTGGAATTACCACTACTGCACTGAAAGTCCCAATCAGTAACAGACTCAATCCTTTCCACAGATACTTCAACTATGTCACATAACTGCCACCAGATGGCGCCAAAATACAGCAAAGGTTGGGCCTACTTGTCTCACTTCCAACCCTGTACTGAGGTCTTCCAGAATTCAAGGTCACCCAGCTGTGGATCTTGCCATTCAATTCACAAGTCTATTTTTGTACCCACTTTTTTATAATTGATGGGGATTTTGTAGCTGGAAAAATATATATATAAGAATTGATTAAAAATAAGTTATAGGAGTGCCTTGGTGGCTCAGTTGGTTGAGCAACTGACTCTTGATCTCATCTTAGGTTTGTAAGTTCAAGCCCTGCACTGACCCTGCACTGGGCTCTGTAGTGGGCATATAGTCTACTTTTAAGAAAAAGTTACTAGGTGCCTGTGTGGCTCAGTTGGTTAAGTGCCCAACTCTTGGTTTTGATGCAGGACGTGATCTCATGGTTCATGAGTTCAAGCCCTGCATTGGGCTTTCCTCTGACAGTGAGAAGCCTGCTTGGGATTCTCTCTCCCTCTCTGCCCTTCTCACATCCCTCCCTCTCTCAAAATAAATAAACTTAAAAAAATCATTTAGAAAACAAGTTACAATTGAATGGCTTCTTCAAGTGTGTGCCATGAATCCTATAAGATACACACATTTTTTAATTTTAAAAAGTGCATGTTATATTCCCTTGCTTGAAGATTCATTTTACCAAACAATATAGTAAAAATCTGGAGAATTTTTACAGGAAAAGAAGCTATTTAATTGTCTTTAACCCATATATTTTCAAGTTACATTTACCATCACTTTCATACTGGTTTCTGCAGAAAACATAGAGGAGAATGTTAAAATATCTATCAAAAGATATAAGCATTCAGAAACAGGAAAATCTATGAGGCTCAGAAAGTAGGAAAAATATTCATGTTCTAACATCTTGTATCTCTGATATCACTTCAAATTCTCTGTGGAACAAGAAGTACTTTGTCATACTTATTGAAATATCCAATTCAACAACACATTCAAAAGATAGCAATTTTACTATTTTGCAGAGAGGCTGGGGGAAAACACTCTTGTCACATATTGCACAGCAAAAATGTAATAAAATTCCCCATTAAATATTTCTATTTTTTATTCTTTCCCAACTCAGCAACTTAATCTCTTCTCTTCCTCCCTCCTACATCCAATTCCCAAGAAACATTCAAAATTGTGTAGAGCAGCCCAGCTTGCCCCTCAGCTTGCTTACCACATTCTACAAAATAATACATTACTAGTTACCAAGCCAATGGACAGAGACCATCTATTTTCTCTCAAGGAAGCCTCTTCCAGCTTTCACTCCCTCTGTAAGTGGCTTATCAAAGAATCTGCTTAAAAAAGTTTCTTAACTGGGGAACCTGGCTGGCTCAGTCAGTACAGCATGTGATTCTTGATATCTGAATTGTGAGTTCAAGCTCCACATTGAGCACAGAGATTACTTTAAAAAAAACAAATTCTCTTGGGGCACCCAAGTGGCTCAATCTGTTGGTCTTCTGATTGCTGATCTCAGCTCAGGTCTTGATCTCAGGGTCATGAGTTCAAGCCCTGCATTGATAAATTGGGCTTTCCTCTGACAGTGAGGAGCCTGCTTGGGATTCTCTCTCCTTCTCTAATAATTAATTAACTAATTAACTAATAAATTAATATTAACTAATAAATTGATATTAATATTAATTAAACAAATAATAAGTTAACTAATAAATTAAGGTTTCCTCCATATTAAAAAAAAAATCTTTAAGAACATTTCTTGGGTATTTCTACCTAAGGATAAAAGTCAGACTCCAAGACATTTTTTATGGAGATGTAGGCAAGAGGATTCAAGGGTTAGGGAGACTGATGACTATTTAGTAAATGTATCTACTTAACAAACACTAGTATAACATGCTGTATCAGGCATTGTTTCTAAATGCTTTACAAACATTAATTCATTTTAAAATATAGGCTTGCAAATCTCAGCTGCAATCTTAAAAGGCAGTAACCAGGCTTTCTCATGCCTACCTTCTACCATCATGCAAAGTCTAAATGGGGAAGATTTCCAGGGTTCTGCTGCAAAGTCAGTCACAGCTCCCTTCACTCACGTTCCAGGCTGTATCTTCCTAAACTCTACATCATTGGTGGATACTTCTCCCTGGAGTGTTAGTCATCCAAAACTCTGTCATAGCTTAGCACTGGAGTGCTTGAACTGTGTGTCTTCTCTATTTATATTCAGCCACTTGGTAATCTCATTCATTCACTTTGTTTTAAATATCTATATGTGGAAGACTTCCAATTATATCTCAAAAATCAACCTCTCCTCTGAATTTCCTCCTCTTTCAACTTCCTCCTCAACATCTCAATTAGATGAGTAATAGAACTTTGTAATTTAATGGATACAAAGCTGAACCCGTGATCTTCCCCTAGACCTATATCTCCCACAGCCCTTCCCATCTCAGGATTGGCAATTCTGTCCCACCAGTTCCTTAGGTAAAAACTCTTGGATTCATCCTTGATTCCTCTCTTTCTCTCACTCCTCTCATCTGACCCATCAGGATATCCTTTAGCTCTACCTTCCAAATTCCATACTTCAATTGCTTTATCCAAACTCTAACCAATGATCTTGGTCCATATCACCACCATCTCTCATCTGGATTATTATCATAACATCTAATTGCTCTTCCTCAGCCTTGCCCCTTTCAGTCTATTCTCAAGACAGCTTCCAAAGAGGTCTTTTTTAAATGGAAGTTACATGTTATTCCTTACTCAAAGCAAAAACCAAAGCCATTATCTCCATTACCTTATCTCCTATGACTCCTGCTCACACCACACTGGCCTCCTTCTAGTCCCTCAAATACACAGGGCAAATTTCTTCTTCAGGACCTTAGCACTGACTTTCCTTCTACCTGGAATACTCTGCCTTCAGATACCTGCATGTTCAGTCTCTGTCCTACTTCAGGTCTTTTCTCAAATGTCAGCTTCTCATTGAGACTTGACTACTCCAAGAGCCCCATCTCTCTTACCTGCTCCATTTTCCCATAGCAGTTAACCTTTTAACCCAAGATTTGGTTTACTAATTCATTATGCTTATTATCTATCACTCTGTATCAGAACATAAGCTCTTTAAGATCAATGATTTTTGTTCACCGAGAGACTTTTGAATTTGTATCAACAAATCCAAGAATAGTGGTTTTCCTTTCCCTATTATTTTGTTACCATTTTCATGGACTCTTGAGAAGGAGAAGAGAAGGACACTTGTGCCAAGCATTTTAAACCAGTCATGGGATAGTAGTTTACATGGGTAATTCGCTTTTTATTAGAGAAAGAAAAATTCTCAAAGACACTGCCTTTTCAAAAGTCAAGTTTACAAACTGCCTTTCTTCCTATCTTTGTCTTTTAAACAAATAAGCCAGTCAGACACAAGGAAGAAAGTATCTTCCATGTCTTCTACAGAATCCAGAGCTAAAATTTTGGTTGCTTTCATCACTGCTGTTGTGTTTAATTTGGTACCATTAAATGTGTGATTATTTACTACATTTACAATATTATGACAGTTTAAGCCATGTGAGATTTCAGTCTCTAAATTCCTTAAAGTTGAAAAGGTCTTGTTTCTGAAAATTTCAAGGACTAGAAAGTAGACTTCTGAATCAATATGCTAGAATCATTTAGCAACACTATCCTTGGAATCTGAAATGCAAAAGTCAACCAGGAGTAATGAGAATGGATGATAAAACACACAATTTGCTCTATGATAGATCCACGGAGCACGTGTGTGCAGTTAAGTCCAATCATGCAAGCATTCAATGCACTGCAGACAGCAAAGTGTCCAAATTAAAACTATTTCAATCAAAATGATAAAATAGTTTTGTATATTCAAAAGTCAATTTCTCTGAAGGACCATTAAGCTTAATGGAAACAGTAATTTGACATTAAAGAACAATATGTGTGAGCTTTTTTGAAAAAGTCTTTCAACTAAGCTGTGCCCCAAAAGCCTTATGAAATAAAATGAGAAAAATAATTAAATAATGTAGCGGATAATCATATAAATTATGTAAAGTTGTGCAATGCCATTACACAATGAATACATTTAAGTCATTCATTCACCAAACCAATTATGAGAGAAAGCAATTAAGGGAATAGAATGGAGGAAAGCATATTTTCAGATTAGGTTTGGAAAGCAAAGCAACAAATTGACAAGATGTGCTTAGAGCCTTCCTGGTGTCAGCATAGAAATCTTGCATTTGTAGATGGACATCTGAATGACAGAGTTCTTATATAATAAGATAAATGTAGGAATACTCAGGTCTCTGTAGGTTAAAGAAAATGTTTGCCAGAATATCTAACCTAAAGAGTTTAGTAAACCTCAACTTTGTTTTGAACTTCCTATTTTTCTTCTTTTTTCTCAATAATTTTTTCTCCTAGGTTTTTCTCTCAGTTTCCCTATTGAATTTGTTATTTCTAATATCTCAGTCTCTTGCTTTCCAAGACCCCCTCCTTTTGTCTTTTTTCCACTATTGCTTTGCTTTTCCCATTTCAAATCCTTTCTTCAAGTTATCAAAGGATAGTATCAAATAAAAATTTCTAAAAGCCCTTCTACATTTTAATACTGGTTTTTAAATATGTATTTCTTAAAGTTATATTAAATATCAGTTTTGTATCAGTGTATTTCTTTTTAATTGGGTCTTTGTTAAGATCACCCTAGCTGCAGATGAAATAACTCTCCACATTACGGATTTCTTTTGCACTGTCTATCTATCAGTGGTCAGCGGTCAGAAAAACAGTATATTTCAACAATCCTATTGTTTAAAATCTCAAGGTTTCAGATAGGTAATGTTATTGGTAAACAATCCACATGAATTTTTCAGCTGCCTTTCTCCTGATTACATTTTGGAGAGCCATTACTTCTTCAAAGAGGGAACATTAATAAGACCATGTGTTTATAACAGAAGTAAAGTTAAGGCTTACCAAAAAAAAAAAAAAAAATCAATAACAGTAATGGAAAATCAAGATTCAATGTTTCTAAAGTCTGTGGTATGAAAACTTCTATGTTGCTTCTAAAAGGTTCCTACGTGCTTTAAAAAAAAAAGGCCTTGGATCTTAGAAAATTTAACCAGATAAATTTTCACATTACAAGTCTTAAAACTAGAAACCATATTATTAACTGTGAAACTATGTAATTAGTTTCTTTATGGGCCTTCAATTTTTTGCTAGATAAAATTAAAACTGCCACCAAAAATTGAGGCCATTATGAACATGACAGGTCATTTGTTGAGAAAAAGGTTATGTAGAAATAGCATATAATAATTTGTTGGAAATATTAGCATATAGATGGCTATGGAATGTGTAAAGTATTATCAGAAGAATTCTAATCGAAAAATTTTGCAATGTAAGTCAAATATGGTTCTATTCCAAATGTAGTTAGGTTCTTAGCCCTAATGGCAAGCATAAGCTACATGAAATGTATTTGACCTGAAGTCAAGTTAATGAGAAATTCATAATTCTGCTATTATTTTTAAAAATCACAAAAGTGAAAGGTACACAGCCATAACATCTACAGCAACAAAGAATGAAAACTATTATTTTTCCACATAGAAAGAATTAAATAAACATGTTTTCAAGAATACTCACAAGCTTCTTAAACTTTCTTGATTAATATAGTTCTTTCTATCACAGTAAAAGGGCTATGAATGGTCAGTCTGGCCCACTGCATATATATCTGTCCTGATAAACCAAATCCCAAGCACCTTTTAGCCTTTAAATAACACAGTATGTGGCAGAACACATAGAAAAACATAATATAACAGTGAGTCCATATTCAAAACAGTGAACAACTCTGAACTTTATATACCCTGCCATTTTTCTTTAAAATGTCCAGTTTCATCTATCTCTACTGATACTTCTGGCACAGTAATTTGACAATACTGGTTATACTAATCACAGCACCCTATTTAGATGGACAATAGCTGATTTGCTTGAACAAAAGTTTTAGAGGTCTGTGTTGGTTCTCAAACTGACCTCATAAGGAGGATAAGGAGAGACCAAAGAAAGAGGTAGATTGCTCCAGATTGGTAATAAAGCAAGTGTACTTGCATATAAGGCCTGTCTTGGGCAGCTGCAAGACCAGTAAATATCTGCACCTGCCTGCCAGAATCTTGAAAGTTTATGTAGAGACCTTTACTGGGTTAAGCCACATCTATCATCCAGAGTCTTAACAATACATCACTATCTCCAGGCTCTGTCCTTGCGGCAGCTTCCATTGGGAAGAAGCAAGCAGAGCACATATCACAAGGACAGGAGAGGGTGAGAAACCTCCCACCCAGCTGCCCAGGTCAGCTGATGAGGCAACTGGTGATCACTTCCTCTCAATGACCAACAGTGCACAACAGATCTAACTTCAAGAATATAGACAAGTTAACAATGAAATAATAACATTTCCAAAAGTATTGGAAAAATTAAATCTATTTAGAAATTCTTGAATGACTAAATGAAAAAAAAAAACCTGTTAAAAGGTAACAGAATTTTTATTAATTTTTAAAAATTTAAATCCAAGTTAGTTAGGATATAGTGTAATAACGATTTCAGGAATAAAGTTTAGTGATTCATCACTTACACACAACACCCAGTGTTCATCCCAACAAGTGCCCTCCTTAATGCCCATCACCCATTTAGCCCATCCCCCAACACCACACCAGCAACCCTGTTCTCTGCATTTCAAGAGTCTCCTGATTTGTCTCCCTCTCTGTTTTTATCTTATTTTTGCTTTCCTTCCCCTATGTTAATCTGTTCTGTTTCTTAAATTCCACAGATAAGTGAAATCATATTGGTCTTTCTCTAATTTCGCTTAGCATAATACACTCTAGTTCCATCCACATTGTTGTAAATGGCAATATGTCATGCTTTTTTGATTGTTGAGTAATACTCCATTGTGTATGGAATATTCCATCAGTCCATGGACATTTGGGCTCTTTCCATACTTTGGCTATGGTTGATAGCACTGCTATAAACAGCAGGGTGCATGTGCCCCTTTGAAATAGCATTTTTGTATCCTTTGGATAAATACTTAGTTGTGCAATTGCTGGGTGGTAGGGTAGTTCTATTTTCAACTTTTTGAGGAAGCTCCATACTGTTTTCCAGAGTGACTGCACCAGTCTGCATTCCCACCAGCAGTACAAAAGAGATCCTCTTTCTCTGCATCCTTGGCAACATCTGTTGTTGCCTGAGTTGTTAATTTTAGCCACTCTGTCTGGTGTGAGGTGATATCTCATTGTGGTTTTGATTTGTATTTCCCTGATGATGAGTGGGGTAACAGAATTTTTAAAGTTTAAAAACATGGAATGAATTTTCAGTTGTAGAATTATTTCATTGAAGTGAGGGAGTGGGTAATGTAGCTTGTCTTACAGGCCTTCCTCTAAGTGACTTGGATTAAACTATTGACTTCTGACATTTTAGTTTTAATTACTCAACACCCTAAGTAAAAGTACATTTAAATTAAATGCTTAGAGCTAAAATGCATCTAATTCATAGTGTAGCAGTTTCAAGTTATGCTTTATTGATCTCCACCTCTTTAGAATTTATATGCAATTGTAAAATGAGTTTTAAATTTATAAAATAATTAAAGGCACATGTGACAGACTGACGGTTGCTCCCCACCCCCATCTGTTCTCCTCTTTTTGTGTGTGTGATAATAACATTTCAATTAGGCACATAACTACCCAGATGAAAACCACATTTTCCAGCCTCCCTCAGAGGTATGACTGGCCATGGGTCTAAGTTCTCACCAGTGGACTCTGCGAGGAAGTGTGCATTGCCTTTAGAGAAAGATTGCTTCCCCTCAACTTTCTTTCTTTCCTTTTCTTTGCAGCCAGAAAGGGCTGCAATAGTTTTGAGGCCTGCATTTTTGGGATGGAAGAGCAGCCCGGCAGCCTGAGGCCACCTGCCCACCCTGAACTGTTAACTGAAAGAGGACTATAGTGCTGTGTGGTTGGAGCCCCTCCACCTTAAGGTGTCTTTGTTCTCACAACACAGCCCATACCCTGACTTATCTAGCTCATCCATTTACAGGACTCATTTTTTCAGTTATTGTAAAAGTTTAATTTAAGAGTGTTAGAAAAATACATTGTTCTCTACTCCTAGTTGCAAATTCATTTGTAAGGCTACACATTTATATTCTGGTGTTATTCACCATTATTGGACTGCTTTCCTAACAAAGATATTTCACATTTTAGAATTATGAGACTTTCAATTCAGGGAGCAAAATAAATTGATTATGTTTAAAAGCAAAAGATTATTTCTGAATCTGTGACTGAGTTTTATTTCCTCATTTCTAATCTTCAGTTAGATCATAGAGTAGCATGATAAACATAAACGAATAATCTTGCATGAATTATGCATAAGGGAAAAAGAAGAAAGAAAAGGCAAGAAACAATTGCCCTTTCGGGTTTAAGAAGTGTTAAGTAAGTGCTGCTGAGCTGATGAAGCACTTTGGTGGAAAGCCCTTGAGCCTTACTTGATGCCCTACATCAAATGCATCATTTCAAGATGAGAAAAACAAGACATCCAGTGTCAAAGGTAAGGAACCCACCTAGCTCAGCAAGAGACCACTGCTTTGCCTAGTGAGTGACAGCCCAGTCTCCCCTGCCCCCAAGCACCTTGCTCTGTGTGACGGTTAGAAAACCTTAAACTAATTCTAAACAGCTAAGTTCAAAAATTGAACTGTTATGTTTTTAAAGAATAAAGGTACAAATGTGCATGATTTTCTCAAAAAAAGAAAAAAGAAACTACTCTACTGCAGATATGCAAATAAGATATGGTAAAAAATGTAGAATGAGCTATCATTTTTACATGAAATTCTCTGTGGAGGTTGTGCCCATGTTCTTTCTGTAACTGCAGTTTATTAAATTTCAGGAACATTCCTAAACTGTTGACCCCAATAACCTTAACAATTACATACTGAGACTGGAACTTAATTCAAGTGATTGACTTTGGCCACTTTCATAACTTCAGGAAAATTACAAATCCTTTCTAATCCTCAGTATGGGGAGATAAGGGTTGTTTTGCCGTTGAAACTTGTAAAGCGATTAGTGTAAATCTTGGCATGTAACATACACTCAGGACATCTTGGTTATTATTTTGTTTACACAAATGAGAGAATAATACATACATTGTGTTATGTACTGTGTCCTGAAACTTATTCTTTTTCCTCCTGAAAATAAATCAGCATGTACAGATTTCTTTCATCCTTGTGCCTAGAAGCCATGGAACTCCACTCATATAGATCACTAATATTCATGTCGTCAGTATTGATAACTAGATAGGTTCCAATATTTTGATGCTACAATGTGTGTGTTGTGTGGCGTTTTGACATATGGTTGCAAATATATTAATAGGGATAAATTCCTAACAGCTCAGTTGCTGGGTCAGAACTATGTGCCTTTTCTAATTCCACAGATATTGCAAAATGACCCTTCAAAAAATTAAAAAGATATATAGTTAGCAGACATAATTGTCTCATCTATTTCCTTATACTGTGGTCAAATTTGGGTATTATCAAGCTCATTTTTTCCCAAAGGACATGATAAATGGGTTTTTTTTGCTTTAATTTGCATAGGTTTAATTACAAGTGAGCCTACTTAGCTTTTTGTTCTGTGAAATGACTATGCAAATCTTCTGCCTTTTTTATTTAAAGATAAGAGCTTCTTATATACTAAAGAAAAAAGAGCCTTTCTCATTTGTCTTCAGCTTTTATTTTTATTTTGCTTTGTAATTTTTTTTTAATTTTGTGAAGACATTTATGGATCTTTTTCTAATGTGGGGTTTTGTGTCTTTCTCCATTTTTGTGATTGTTTTTCCACTCCAAGATTATTTTATAAAATTGTTCCTACCACTTTCTTTTTTCTCATATTTTTTGAAAGTTCTTATTTAAATTCCATTTAGGTAACATACAGTGTAATATTAGTTTCATGTGTACAATATAGTGATTCAACACTTCCATACAACACGCAGTGCTCATCACAGCAAGTGCACTCCTTAATCCCCACCACCTATTTAACCTCCTTTCTGGTAACCATCAGTTTGTTCTCTTTGGTTAGGAGTCTGTTTCTTGGTTTGTCTTTGTCTCATTTTTCCTTATGAACTTTTGTTTTGTTTCTTAAAATTTGCATATGATTGAAATCACATGGTGTTTGTCTTTCTCTGACTGACTTATTTCACTTAGCATAACACACTCTAGCTCTACATCCACATCATTGCATATATTATATGTATATAATTTCTTCAGCATCCATTCTTCAGTTGATGGCCATTTGGAATCTTTCCATAATTTGCCTATTTTTATTGTTGATAATGCTGCTATAAACAGTGGGGTACATGTATCTTTTTGAATTAGTATTTCTGTATTCTTTGGGTAAATACCTAGTAGTGCAATTGGTGCATTGTAGGGTAATTCTATTTTTAACTTTTTGAGGAGCCTCCATATTGTTTTCCACAGTGGCTGCACCAGTTAGCATTCCCACCAACAGTGCAGGAGGGTTCCCCTTTCTCCATATCCTCAACAACACCTGTTGTTTCTGTTCCTACTACTTTATAATACATAGTCTTAATATTTACTATCTTGGGGGATGTCCATTGAGTACCTAGATGTTTGGGTTATACCTTCATATCTAAAAAATTCAGAAATATGATTCCCATATTACATTATGGATACACTTATCTAAATGTGCAAGTAGATATAGAAAAATACACAGATCTCTGATTGCAGTCATAAGAAAAAGATTTTACTATCAGCCAAGTGTTATTAAGTTTGTCTTCGGAGACTTGTTTGGATATCTTATGTCTTTTAAAGCTACAATTTGCTTCATATAAATAATTTGAATTATCGATATTATTAAACAAATAAAAATTAATTTTTTTGCATTTTTCCCAAAAAATCTTCTGTAAAACTGGCCTTAATTATCTAAAATATCACACATGAAGTTGCCTAAATCAAATAGGAATAAGTAGTATGTAAGCTTTCCTACAGGCCTTTATTTTTCATTCTTAAGTAAATGATGATCAGTACAAATATAGGCAATATAACTTAGTTCATGACAGGAAACAGATGCTCAAGCCTACAGAAATTAAAATCAAATGTTTCAAACAGCTAAAATTTTATGGCCACCCTTATTATTTATACTTCTTCAAAGTAATAATAAAACTGCTATGTTTCAGAAATCTGTGGAAAGATGTAAATAGTTTATTCATATATATTACTACAACATCCATCAATGCAGTACAAATACAATATAAAATATCCATTAACTCACAGGAAAAAAAGCATAGGCCAACTTTTGATAGATATCATTTGTTCCATATAATGCAAGAATGTGTAAAACCATATTCAGATTCATATGCAGATTTATACAGGAAGGTGAATTTATACAACTATGGTAAGGTGATTGTTTTTAATCGATATGGGGGTCTGCTATTCACAGAGACCTATCAGTAATGAGAGCTTTCAGCTAAATATGTTCTCTAGAGAATTTACCTGAACTTGAAAACTCCAAAAACACCCATATTCAGGTCATTTTCATGCTGTTTCAAAAAAGATTGTCTGTCCAGTAACATGAAATGAATAGACTGTTAGGCTCTCGTTTATTTTCCATATTCTTTCCCTGGTTTCTCTTCCAGTTTCCCTGGTGAACAGATATTCATTTTTCAGATGTACATAACAGTCTGAGCCCCAACTCTGTATAAATTACAAAGACCCAGAGGCTTGCAGTTGTGATTGTGAATTTCTCACTGTAGTTGTGTCTCAGGCAGATGCTGGCCTAGCAGCTATCTACAGCCATTAAGAACACAAAGAGAATCACGATGGCGAATGGCTATGGGGGGAAAAAACCTCCTGATGGGCCAGCTGCTGTGCTTTGAATGCTGCTGAAATATGAGGACAGGGAGGACAATATGAGAATCCCAAAATATTCAACCACACACACGATTGGTGTTTGTAATGCAAAGATTTTCTGCTTGAACCCATTGAGGGAAGGGCTTATGTGGATAGGGAGAAATTACCCTGAAAATTACAAGAACTTACTTTCTAGGGCCTTATAGATTGATTGAGATGTACCAAACTGGCCAAATCTTCAAATTATACTCTAACTTGCTGCATTTGTGAGAAGCTAGCTGAAACATTAAATTAGAAAATGTTAAATATATCATGCATTGTAATTCATTTTATAAGCACTGTATTTCTTATTGTTTTTAAGACAACAAAACTGAAGGGACCCCATGAAAATTTTTTTCTTTGCTCTTTTTCCTGCTTCTGCTCTTGCTAGAACCAGCACGCCTTCCCTTACACATGCTTTAATATACATCCTCCTTGTAAAGGTCAAGGAATTGATGATTTCTCTGGAGTCTTCCAGCACAGCAGATAACATCTAGTGACTAGGCAAGGTTGTCATGAACATTCTCCAAGACCAAGGAGTCCAAACACCTTTATGTCAAGACTTCTGGCTCCAGGGCACTAGTGACTTATGAAGGACACTTGAGCACTCGTGCCTATTGGACAAGTTCCTGGATGCCTGAGAGGTGACATACATCAGACCACCAACCTCAATAAAAATTCCAGAACCCAAGTAAAGATGAGACTCATGCTCCTTTTCCTTTCTGAGTCTCCTAGACGTTCTTGTCTGTATCTGCTCTCTTTCTGTCTTCAATAAACTCTGCTCTTCCTTTCTCTTGGCTTATGTTTCATTTCCATCCTTTGAGAATCTGAGAACTCTCTTGGCTGGTCCTCCAGAACCCCTCTGGTTCCTTAGACCTGGCCAGCCTGCTTCATTCTAACTGGTAGGGTTTTTTAATTACATTAACATTTTTTATTACTACTGATTAACATTTTCTGATAATTGAATTGCTAGAGAAGGGGAATATTTCATTGTCCAGTTTTTTTTAACTGTAAGAAATAATGTAATGTGTCCAAATTTAAAGTATATCAGCCTTTTTCAAAATGAAAGCTCAGATTAAACAGATTACACAGCTCAGAAAAAGAATAGATACAGGAAAAGAAACAGTTCTCTGGTTTACGCAATATCTACAGTAGCACCAAATTTCAATTCAATTCAAAATGTAGCCAACTATATCATTGAGTTTTCAGGATTGTTTTGTGAACTTGTAAAAACTAGTGAGTTTTTTAGAAGTACAGTTGACACACTATTACATTAGTTTCAGGTGTACAACATAGTGATTTGACAAGTATATACATTATGCTGTGCTCACCACAGTGTAGCTACCATCTGTCAGCATACAACATTATTACAATACCACTGACTATATTCCTTATGCTGCCTTTTATTCCTGTGACTTATTCTTGTACAAACTGTTCTGAGGAATATGACAGATACCAACTGCCAGTAATTTGTAACATTACAAAAAGCTGATATATCTTTTGTTTTTTAATCTATATAAATAAATAATTTATTTCATAGTGTCTTTTTTAAAACTATATTAAACCTGCTCAAGGAACCTATCAATTCAGCACTGATTACCAAAATAAGTATTGATTTGGTTAAATAACTGGTCATTTAAAGAACACCTGATTTGACTGAATGACTAAAATGTGGCTACACTAGCAGATCAAATTAATCAAAGTAGCAAAACTAATTGAGAATTAAAGGACAAGGTCTAAAGTCATGGATAATTTGTAGTAACATAGTATAGTGATCCAGCCACATTTAGAATCATTCATTTTCATAACAGGGCTGGTTGCTGGAGTTTTTCTTTTTATTAGTACTTTGATAAAATTATTTTCCTATGCAATTACTTTTCTTTTTTTCATTTTTTAATGTTTATTTTTCTTTGAGAGAGACACAGAGAGAGAGTGTGAGCAGGGAAGGGGCAGAGAGAGAGAGGGAGACATAGAATCTGAAGGAGGCTCCAGGATCCAAGCTGTCAGCACAGAGCCTGATGCAGGGCTTGCACCTGCGAACTGTGAGATCATGACCTGAGCCAAAGTCGGTTGCTTAACTGATGAAGCCACCCAGGTGCACCTGCTATTATTTTTCTATAACATTTTAGTTAATCTTTAAATTCCTTATGCAAGTGCATTATATTACCCAACTGGCAGCATCATTTTTCATCAATCATTTAATCTCGATGAGCCAACATTTTCTCATTTACTCCTTGGAACTTAAAGAGGTTAAACTTAATTTTCTCTAAAATTGCTTTTGGCCTTAAAATTGTGGCATTTTCTTCTTTTATTGGATATATAAGTTTTTGTCTATGATCTATATTTATGAAAATTTTTGTTTGTTTTCCATTTATATCATGTTTGTTTCTTAATATTATGTAGATTTTATAAAGCAAATTGAGAAAATATAGTCTTTTTCTGTGACCTGTAGTAATTTAAATACTGTACTGCATTTTTAACAATATAGAATTATACTACATGGTTTCCACCAAAGCTTTACTTCTCCTCTTTGGAAAATCAAAGTCAATCTACTACAAAAACAACAAAAGTAATAGCTTTAGCCCAGGACCCTGTACAAGCCTAAAATAAGCAATAAGTAAGTAATAAATTCTTTTACTTAGAAAATATCTTTTCGGAATACAGGTGTTCCTTGTCCACAGTCATGTGAATGGCTCCTGTTTGGGCCAATGTCAATGGATTTGTCAAGTAAATATATAAATCTCCATAAATCCAATTCTCATTAAAAGTAGTTAGAACATCTTACTGGTTCACTCATTAATTGATGAGTTAAATAAAATAGTTCACATATATTTCATTATATATTTGTAAAGAGACATAATTTTATCATTTTGCAAATGACCCTTTAATGAAAAGTACAGAATTAAGACACAGAATGATATGATTAAATCCACGTCAACAAGAGAAAAGGTCAAGAAAGATTTGGAAGAGCAACTTAACATGAAGAATGTTAAAAGAAATAAGAAGAAATTTCCCAAGAAGACATGAAGAAAGGAATTCTATGCATAGGAAATAGCAGGCATAAAGACTTATGAATGTGAAATAACATTTATTCATTCAACATGAAGTGAGGTGAAAAAAAGTTAAGATACAGCTCTTACTGTCAGAAACTTTAGAGATAAGTAGAGGACAATTAAAATAAGACAAGTATGACTCAGTGTAATTTTAAAAAGTGGAAAATAACAAGGGTACTGTGAGACACAGAGGAAGGGCCTCAGTTTAAAAAAGAGATGGTAGGGGAAACGCCTGGGTGACTCAGTTAAACTGAGTCAGTTTCAGCTCCAGGTCATGATCTCACAGTTTGTGGGTTCGACCCGTCTTGGGCTCTGTGCTGACAGTGGGAGGCCAACTTGGGATTCTCTCTCTCCCTCTCTCTCTGTCTCTGTCCCCGCTCCCCCACTCCCTCTGTGGGTAGGAAAGCTTTTTGGAGGTGTTACTATTTGCAATGAATCATGAAGAATAAGTAGAAATTATCTAGATGGAGGGCCCCTGGGTGGCTCAGTCAGTTAAGTGTTGGACTCTTGATTTCGGCTCCAGTCATGATCTCACGGTTTGTGAGATGGAGCCCCACAAGCTGACAATGCAGAGCCTGCATAGGATTCTCTTTCTCTCCCTCTCTGCCCCTCCTCCTCTCCCACTCATGCTCTCCTCTCTCTCTCTCTCTCAAAATAAGTAAATAAACATTTTTTTAAAAAAGAAATTATCTTGGGGTGCCTGGGTGGTTCAGTCAGTTAAGCGTCCAATTTCGGCTCAGGTCATGATCTCACAGTTTGCAAGTTTGAGCCCTGCATCGGCTCTGTGTTGACAGCTCAGAGCCTGGAGCCTGCCCGGGATTCTCTGTCTCTCTCTCTCAAAAATAAATAAATATTTAAAAAATTTTAAAAAAAAGAAAGAAATTATCTAGATGGAGAAGGAACAATGGACATCTGAAGCAGAGGAAAAAGAATGTGGAAGCCTGAAACTCTGAATTTCTGGCAGACTAGAAATGTTTTGAATCAATGGATCTCAAATGCTGGTCCTTGACAAAGTTTTCAACAACTAAGAGAAAAGTGTTAAAAAACAAGCAACGTGACTCTTAATCTATGCCCATAACACCCTAGAAATGGGTCATGAACAATCCAGTGCCAGAAGTATATCTTCCTATGAAATATATGTCGTACACATAGTCCAGATGATTTCTCTACTTTCTCCCCCAAATTAATATTCAGTCAATCCAGTGTCTGCCTCAGTGTCCACAAATTCTCTCTCCCTCTGTATACTTCCCTTTGCTTTCTTCTCACTTCATTCACCATCCCGCCCTTCATGATCTCCTTGATCTTTTCTTCTCTTCTGCTCTTCTCCCAGTTTTCCAGTTCCTTGAGAAATGTTTTATGTTAGGTCCCTAGTGTATGTCCCTGGAGGAAAGTTAAGACTTTTGAATTAAGGTATCTACAAGACAAATAAATCTTTTTCCTGCTAATATTGTTCGCCTTCCTAGATTAAGTCAATGTGCTATTATGTTAATAAGTCTCTGTCTTTAAAAAAAAAAAAAATCTGGATCATGTGGGTGGCTCAGTCAGTTAAGTGTCCCACTTTAGCTCAGGTCATGATCTCACCGTTCATGGGTTCGAGCCCCACATCGGGCCCTGTGCTGATAGCTCAGAGCCTGGAGCCTGCTTCGGATTCTGTGTCTTCCTCTCTCTCTGCCCCTCCCCTTCTTGCACTCTGTCTCTCGAAAATAAATAAGCATTAAAAAAAATCCGTTCTTTTCTCTCAAGGATGAGAAGGAAAAGGAAAAAAAGAAGAAAAAGAAATTTCTTATTTTCCACTGCACTCTCCAGGGTGTTTTTCCCCCATAAAGCTATATTTATTCAGTCTAAAGTATCATAGTTAATTCTGTACTAGTGAATTTATTGTTTTGAGTGTGTATATGTGTGTCTGTTAAAATGCTCTTTATTTGGGGGCATCTGGGGGCTTAGTCATTAAGCATCTGACTTCGGCTCAGGTCGTGATCTCATGGTTCGTGAGTTCAAGTTCCACATGAGGTAAGCATGAGCCCCACTTCAGATGAACACCACTCCTCTCTCTCTGTCTCTCTCTCTCTCTCTCCCCTCCCATCTCTCTCTCTGCCCCTCGCTCACTTGTACTCTCTCTGAAAAAAAAATTGCTCTTTATTTTATGGAACATTAGTTAGAGTTCCTAGTAATGTATTTAATGTCCCTTTTTGGCAAAATTAAAAGTTGCCAACCCCAAGTCAATATCCAAATTTTTAAAATTGTCTTGGTAAACCCACAAATAAGAGAACTAGACTAGATAATGTTCAGTAGATCTTCTGACAGGATCAGATAGTCAAATCCTTCAAAGTCAGGGCTATGATTTAAACTATTAGGGCTCTGTTCCAGTGTCCTTTTACCATTACATGCTGGATGATCTCAGAATCTGCAACACATCACCTACAAGTTGGGAAGTGTTATCAATACAAGCAATGTCAGTGGTAGCACTGAAAAATAATAGTTTAAGACATATTTTGGTATTGTACTAAATTAGCATTCAAATTTTTAATCGCAACATTCATATTAAACCTATATAGCATTATATTCTTTAGACTTGAGGAAGATAATTTAGGTAATTATGCAATCTCATTTCAAGAACTCAAAGATAACATGTCTAAATTATTCCTCAGCACTGAATCTTAACAAAACAAGTGAAACAGTTTATCTGTAAATGAGAGTTTTTTATTACCTTTGAATAAAAAAAACTTTCCAAATCTGAGCATGTTTCATGAGAACAAAAACATACTTATTCTTCACAGGTGAAATACCATGTATTTGTAATGACTCACAGAGCCACAGTTAAGCTATCTGAAACAACAAACGCAGTAAAAATTTCTTAACCCAGTGCATTTAAATGAAAAACAAAGATGAACCCAGAAAGCATGAATTCTATGATAATTTTAATGAGAATTTACCAATATATATACGACATGTTAAAATTGCAGATTTTACTTGAATAATTGAAACATCATCTGACAAACAATGAACTGGGTATTTTTTCTCTTTAAAAATCTTCAACTCCCAGTAGAAAATGGTCCAGAAAAAGAGAACTAATACTCTATCAGATCAGATATCTGAGAGTCCATCTCAAGCACTATTAATTCAATTAATTAATTAAATGATGCTTTTGTTTCAGTTGGAATGCAACTTATTTCATACTGTTCCACAACAGTATTTTTAAAAATTTGATCAGCATTTAAACTTCATTTAGTACATGAACAAAAAGTAACATGTGGCGTGTTTCCTAGAAGATACTGTTAAGTTAAATAAAGCCAAGTACATGGGTTGCCTGGGTGGCTCAACTGGTTAAGCGTCCAACTTCAGCTAAGGTCATGATCTCACCATTCATGAGTTTGAGCCTCCCTCTGGGCTCTATGCTGACAGTTCAGAGCCTGGAGCCTGCTTTGGATTTTGTGTCTCCCTCTTTCTCTGCCCACCCTCCCGCCCCCGCTCACGCTCTCTCAAAACATGAATAAACATTAAGAAAATACTTTTAAAAAAGCCAAGTACAAAACAGCATATACTACCATTTGCATAAGAAAAGAAAATATAAATATCACATATATCTTCCAACTTTACAAAAAGAAATACCTGGGGGCAGGGGAGACTCCTGGGTTGCTCAGTTGGTTAAGCATCCAACTTCGGCTCAGGTCACGATCTCACAGTTCATGGGTTCAAGCCCCGCATTGGGGTCTGTGCTGACAGCTCAGAGCCTGGAGCCTGTTTCGGATTCTGTGTCTCCCTCTCTCTCTGCCCCTCTCTTGCTCCCACCCTATCTCTCTCTGTCTCTCAAAAATAAATAAACTTTGGGAAAAAAAAAAAGAAATACTGGAAAATACCTCAGGGAAGGATGGGGGAGGGAGGCTCTAACCCAAGTGCCCTCAGTGAGGGGAAGGCAAGATATTTGTATAATCTTAAAATGTCTCCCCACAGATCACTTATGAGTTGTAAAGGAAAAAAACCTAGCATTTGAGAAATCACACCTTGACCAAATGATCAGAATGAACATCACAAGTGAGGAGCAGATACACACATGTGCCTTCATATGCGATGTTCTGAGAAGGATACACCCTCACTTTTGTAATATTTTGACAGAGCGTTGTATAATGTGAGTATATTTATGAGGAAACATCAGTCAAACTCAAATTGTGAAATATTCTATTTTTAGATGGGAGATGGGGTAGGGAGAACTATATTATTAAAAAATGTCAATATCATAAATCAAAGAAAGAGGCATGAGACTCTTTAGAGACTAAAGAGGCATGACAACTAAATTCAGTATTTGATATAATCCAAATCCTGGGAGGAACGTGCTCTAAATGACATTATTGGGTCAACTGACAAAATTAAAATATGAATGGTAGATTCAAAAAAATATTGGATCAATTTACATTTATAAAAGGTGATTTCTGTAATTAGGATATGGAAAAGAATATCTACATCCTTAGGAAACAAAACTAAGTTATCTGGAAGGAAAAGGCCATGATTCATGAAACTTATTCTCAAATGATCTAGAAAAAAATTAAATATATATGTTTATACATACACCCAACAATATACATATACATAAGAATGGAGGCTATAGAGGGAGCTATCAGCATGTACTCCCTGTCATTAAGACCACTAAGACTGTTGTAGTTACTGTCACTGCTGACTGTCCAGCATGTCAGTATCAGAGACCATTGATTAGCTTCAACATGGCTCTATTTATCTTCAAGAAGGCCAGCCAGTCACCTCACAGCAGGCTGACGTCAAAGCAAAAATTGCACTGGACAAAACTAAACAAGTAAGAAAGAATTTATGCAACACTATTTGAAAAGGAGAGACCAGAAAATAGTTGAAACTCAAATTCCGTAAAGCAAAGGGCAGGAATGTTTTTAAGCACTGGGGTGAGATAGTGGAAAAATACTAAAGAACATTAGGGAGACAGTTGACCAATGAGCCGTGTTGTAATACTGAATCATTCCTGAGTTTGCAAATGTTTTTCTCTGTGATTAGTCCTCTGTGTGTGCTAATTGGTGTTCATTGAAGTTAAGCTCCTATCATCCCATACACACCAAGCAATAGGGGTGAAATCTTACTAATGATTGCAATTTAAATGGATGGATCCCAGGCCTTGAGGAAGACATACCTGGATTATAAAACTGGCAAGAAGATTTTTAAAAGATTTACACCACAAGGAAGCACAGAAAGAAATTGAAATTATTATGTTTTCTGAAGTAAATGCTCTAAGAAAAGGGAGGCCATGGTTCTAGAGTCAGGAAGAACACTGTCTAAAGTTTACAGTCAATCTGAGGAGAATGTTAAGGCTGCCTCCATCACGGATTATATTAGACTCCTTCCTCACTGGAGGAGGCAGTGTTTTGTCCTTTGTAGAATTGGTACAGGTGTTACAGATGTCTTTTGTCTTCCCTGACCTCATTGTTTCCATCAGCTGCTCTAATCAAAGAATTGGAGAGTGCCTAGTCTATTGGCGTGGTAAACAGCACAAATTTGCCTCAGACCTAGGCACCTATTTAGGGCAAAGAAGGTGAGAGAAATGACATGAGATCATGATATCCACTCTCTTACCTTATACTCCATCGTCCAGAAGCAGGCAGCAAAACAGAACAGTGGAGGGTCCAAAAAGACCCAGGTAGAGCAGTAGATTGAGAACAGCATGCTGTCAGTTTGAACACCATCCTCTGGGATGCACTAAATCAACAGCTAACATGTGACAAGGTGTTCCCAAATGCAAAAACACATTCCTAGAATCGATAGATGGGAGAATTGGCTATCCTCACCATAATCCCTAATGATACATTTACAGAATTTGTGTTTCTCAATCTCCCGACCTCAGGCTGTACCAGATTTGGAGGTGGGGGTGAGGAATCAGTCAGGGAGGGAGATGAGGGGGGAAGTTTAAAGACAGAGGGAAGGAAACACATCCACTAGGATATTCAACAGCATTTCTACTTGAAACTACACACAACTCCTTTTTGGTAACCTTAGTCTCCTGATGCAGGCAGGTCAGCAAGCAAAGAAAGGAGTTATTCTGCTGGGGGGGTTAATTAGCTCTGATCACTATGACGAACTGAGTTGCTACTACACAATGCAGGCAGAAAGGAGTATGTTTTGAACACAATAAATTCGCTGGATCATGCCTTTGTGTGTCCATTCAGAGCAATAATAATGAGCAAACAATTGCTGTAATCACTACCTAACAAAGCCAAAAGAAGGACTCAGAACTGTCAGGAATAAGAACCAGATAACTCAAGCCAAGCTTTGTATGCCAGGGTGGCTCTTGGCAGCTCAATTACTGGCCAAAAATGAGAAAAATTTAGCATGGGAGGCAGAGGAAGGGGATGATAATAAATATCAGTTAAAGCCTTGGGACCAGCTGCCAAAGCCTCTTGTATGAAGTCCCTGCAGAGACTGTTTCTGGTCACCTCCTTGAGAGACTCCATAACAATGTACATAACAGATCTGAATGAAATAAGAGTAGGTTGTAACCGACACCTCTTACAGTGTCACTTCAAATCCTTGGTTCCGTTTCTCACCCCATCTATGAATACAGGTCCATGCAGGCTTCAAATATCTTCTTGCAGATGAAGCTTGACAGTCTCTGCCTTTTGCTTTCTCTTCTAAGCCTCTCTTATTCATACAATCCCAGGGTACAAGAAAGTTTATACCTGTGGGGTCACCTTTGACCCAAGGAGGAAGAGAACTGATAATTAAATGCTTTTGTCTTTTATCCCTGGGAGGACGGCTTTACAACATATTTCATAAGGCTCCTCAGAAGGTGAGATGTAGCCCCAGCCTCCTGTAATGGAGGCCAACTCAATAATCTATCCTTTGCATTGCCTTTTTCTCTTTCCTCTTTCACTTGTTCTTCACTTTTTTGGTATCGCTTCCCAAACATACAGTTTGAATATCTTTGTCTAAGACTTTACTAAGTCCTCAGTAACCTAGATAAATTGCTTAATTTCTATGAGCCTCATTTTCATCACATTTACAGATGGGATGTTATTTATAAAGGGTATTTGAGGAATAACAGAGGGAATGTGTATGAAGCATCTACAACAGGATCTGGTCCAAGCAACCACTCAACAAATGGCAGCTATTATTATGTGTCTCATTTCTGTCAGAGATCACTGTAAATTACCTTTCCTCTGAATGAGTCAGAGTATCTTTACATGGAAAAATAGACAGAAATCCAGGGACAAAAATGCCCATTTGATATGTGTTGTTAATTTATTCTGCCCTGGATCATTCTGATACAATTCAAAATAGTACAAATAGTACAAACTTACATTTGTGGCAACCCTCAACAGCTTATATTTCATTCCAATAACAATTTGAAGAGAGATGTGAACCAGATGTGAATCTTATTAATTTATGGAGAAAATTCATGCAGAGGTGGAAGAAGGCAGGATCTATAGTCATATAAAAGAATTCACCTCAGACCTAAGAGACATCTTCTCCTCTTATACAGAAGACAAAGAAGGAAAGAAGGGTGAGATATCAGCTCATTTTGTAGGGGTCCCAAGAAGTGGGGTGAACTCAGTTTCAGTTTGGGAAGGCAAGGTCATCTGTTGGGACAGGAAAAGAGAAATTGGCAAAAGGGTTTAGAATGGGAAGGTTTGGAATAATTAAACTTACATAGAAAAAGAGATGATTCCATGAAAGTATTAGATCCAAAAAAGAGATGATTTGTATAAAATAGAAAGGCGGCTGAGGAAAGCTGAGAGACAGTTGAGACTAGAGACCATAAATGTACATCAGCACTAGAGTGTGGGTGGTCTATGCAGATATTAAGCAATTTAGGATAAAGGTAGGATTATGAGGCCCTAACAGTGTGGATCTGAATGAAACCTTGGATTAGGGAATGTTGAAAAACTTACTTAAGAGTTGCAAATGGATTTATTCCCTAAGAAGTTGAGGTTTGAATTTATACTTTGATATAGACTTCTGCTTAAAACTGGGGAAATGACATCAATGAACTACAGAGAACCAAAGTGTTCCACATAACCATGTAAAATGTTGTGGTTTGGAGAACAGTTTCAGCTTTAGGATTATTTCTTTCAGAAAAATGTGTGTTTTAATCTGGATTTAGACCACAGTTTGCCTTAGTATTACTCCATATTCATTCAGGTAGTGTTGTCTGTGCAAGTTCTGTCTCACTTGAGATTAGGAATAAGGACCCTAAAAACTCCAGGAAATGCTTGCAGTCCTGATCTTTACCAGAAACAAAACTGGAATAAAGACTTGGAGAAATAATTGAATTGAGTTTTTGGCAGTCAATGAAGACAGGATTAGTGATACCCTGTTAAATGTATTAATTAAAATTAAGCCTGGGATGCCTGGGTGGCTCAGTTGGTTAAGTGTCCAACTTCCACTCAGCTCATGATTTCACGGTTGGTGAGTTCAAACCCTGTATCGGGCTCTGTGCTGAAAGTTCAGGCCCTGGAGCCTGCTTTGGATTCTGTGTCTCCCTCTCTCTCTCTGCCCCTCCCCTCCTCGTACTCTGTCTCTCTCTCTCTCTCTCTCTCTCTCTCTCTCTCTCAAAAATAAACATTAAAACAATGTTTTAAAAACTAAGCTTGAAAATTTTAGAAGTTTTAATATTTTGACCACTATCTTCTGGTGAAGTTTAATTATATTTGGGGGGTTTGGAAAGTAAGGTTACACCATAATGACTAGGTTTGAGTTTTTCCTGGAAATAAATAAGTAGACTTTAATTTACCTGAATAAACCATTTTAGGAAGAAGAATTTTCTGAATTAAGAAAGAAGAGTTGATTTCTACTTTCAGCCAAGAAAGAATAACAAGGACTAGATTTATCCACACTCCTTAAACAATTGGAAAACCAGACAAAATGTGTATATAAATATAAACATCTATTTTGAGAGAGAAAGAGAGAGAGAGCATGAGAAGGGGAGGGGCACAGAGAGAGGGGGAGACAAAATCCAAAGCAGGCTCCAGGCTCCGAGCTGTCAGCACAGAGCCTGACATGAGGCTGGAACTTGGAAAAGGCAAGATCATGACCTGAGCCAAAGTCAAATGCTTAACTGACTGAGCCACCCATGGGCCCTTACCAGACAAAATATATTAAACATTGATTTTCAAGACAGTGGATATCAGGCAACTAAAGATAGATTCCTAAGAAAGAGGGGGTAAATGATATGAACCAATGATTGCTCCAGCTTATTGCCTAGAGAGAGTTTGCAACCTGCAGCACAGTGAGAAGGAATCCAGATAGAAGTCAGTGGTCTCTTGAAGTTGAGGTTGAGCTGTAAAATAAGACAGCTAATGTTTTCAAGACAGAGTACTACAGAGGACAGAGCTGCAAAGAAAGAGTTCTAGAGATCTAAAGAGGGTCCTTCTCCAGTCTTCAGCTGAGCACTGATCAGAAATGCATATGAAAAACAAATAACCTAGTTTAAAACTGGGCAGATGACATGGACCAATATTTCTCCAAAAAAGCATCCAGATGCCCAATAGACATACAAAAAGACGCTCAGTATCACTCATCATTATGAAAATGCAAAGCAAAACTATAGTAAGATATCACCTCATACCTGTCAGAATGCTTAAAAAATCAAAAACACAAGAAACAGCAAGTGTTGGAGAAGATGTGGAGAAAAAGGAACGCTCATGCACTGTTGGTGAGAAGGCAAACTGAGTCAGCCACTGTGGAAAACAGTTTGGAGGCTCTTCAAAAAGTTAAAAAAACAACTACCCTACAATCCAATAATAATATTTTTTGGTATTCACCCAAAAATACAAAAACACTAATTCAAGGGATATATGGACCCCTATGTTTATAGCAGCATTATTTACAATAGCCAAATTATGGAAGCGTCCTTCAACAGAGGAATGGATAAAGAAGAGGTGGTATGTATCTACAATGGAATATTATTCAGTCATAAAAAAGAATGAAATCTTGCCATTTGCCACCACATGGATGGAGTTAGAGAGTATAATGCTATGCAAGATAAGTCAGAGAAAGATAAATACTACATGATTTCATTCATATTTGAATTTAAGAAACAAATGAACAAAAAGACAACCTCAGGGAAAAAAAAGAGAAGAGCACAAGAGAGATGAATAAAAAAACAGACTCTTAACTATAGGAAACAAACCAGAGGGGAGGAGGCTGGAGAGATGGGTGAAACAGGTGATTAAGAATACACTTACCTTGATGAGCACTGAGTAATAAATAGAGTTGCTGAATCACTATATTGTACACATAAAACTAATATAGCACTGTATGTTAACTATACTGGAATTAAAATAAAAAATAATTTAATTATTTAATTTAATTTAATTTAAAAATAACTATCTCTAGCAGAGGACAGCTGTGCCCAAAGGAGTGTCAATAGGTAACAGTAGCAGAGTTAACATCCTGGTAGGATGACAGGGAAGCCAGAACAATGAATTTCTAGGATAGAGGTGAGAAAGCTTTCTAGGAAACACACAAAAATAGATGATAGAACAGGACAGGGAAGTGTTTTGTTTTGTTTTGTTCGTTTGCCATTAGGCTGGTGGAGCTCATAATTTAGTGTTTAAAAAGAAATATAACAGTCTTTTGCAGTCACAGCATGGAAAGTGAAGAAACAAGGGTGAGCACTAGAAAAGGAATACTAACAAGGTACTAAATTCCTCAATGAATGTGGGTATGCTGACATTCAAAAGATGACAGTGCCGATCCATAGTGATACAGATGGCAGGAGGCTTGCAAGGGCCAGCACAAATCTCCTGCCATATTTTCACTGAGGCAAAGAGGCAAGAGATAAATAAGCAGAACACCTCCCAGTACTGTCCAACGTGGAACGTGGAGAATGATGAGCCTACATTCAAAGGATGATTCTCCTCAAGAGAATGCCACTTTTTAGGTAAAACAAATATGTGACTGATGAAAGCATCTGTGTTTATAACAGAACCGGAACCAGACAGAACATATTCACTCTATTATTCCTTTTTTTCAACAGATATGTTTTGATCACTGTGCCAAGCATAATGGAAATTGTTGGGAGAGAAAAGAGAAGAAGATGGCCCATGGCAGGGAAAAAATACCAGGATTCTGAGAATGAGAGCCACGCTAGGAATCAAGAAACTGTGAGAATTCTAATGTTTGTGTGACGTCTGAGAATACCAGTGAGGAAATGGTCACACAAACCAATAGCAGTTCCCTGAAGGCACAGCACTTCCTCTGGTATTGCCAGAGACCTAAGATATGGAGCGGAGAGCACTAGCTCTCCACCAAAAGTTATCCTTGCCTTCTTCTGTAGTTAGAGGCTATAGTAGGCTTATGCATTATCCAATTTCTTTTATAGTTAACCTCGTGACTTACATTTTCTCCAGTAGAACCTGAGCAGCAATGAGGTGTGTGCCTTCTGGGCTAGGATTTTGAGGACAACAGAAATGCACCCTCCACACTTTCTTCCCCCTCCCAGCTTGTTTTCATTGCCAATCCAGCTGGACAAAAGTGATATGCTCTAGGGGATGGTGGAACTACCAAATGAAAGATGCCTGGATCTCTGAATGACCATGTGGAGGAGAATCCCCCGCTCAGTTGGATACCCAATCTAAACTCTTACAAGAGCAAGAAATTAACTTATATATATTGTATTAATAACAATACCTTTCACAATGCATTTGTTACAGCAATTCGGTCTGTGTGAACTAAGAGATGCAAAAAAAATATGGTTTCAAAGAAATTTTATAAATTTGAAAATATTTCTTTTTTAAGGAGCTAAAGAGTGAATAACATTGACTTCTGAAGATATTCTCTCCTTGCTCGAGCCAACTATTTCCTGAAATGTTTTTGAGGGCTCAGGCCTCAGCTGATAGAACTCCAAGTAGCTTCTCTTGGCTTGAAAGAACTATATCTCTGAAGAAAGCTTTCAATAGTGGACAATTAGCAATAAGTTCATTCCCAAATTCCTCCCCTCTTGTTCTGCAGAAAAGGATTTAATTATTTTCTGCCTATGAAACAGAAATGTGAAAACCTCTTTTCTGTCCACAGTGGAAATTATTATCTGGCAATATTTGTACTAAGAAGGAATAAACTGCTTATTTTAAAATAAGAGCTAAGGCCATAGGGGACTGTTATAAATTCATATATTTACTAATCAATGTTTTTTCAGTAACTGCCGTATAATGGGCACTGTACCACAAACATGACCACTGTCCACATAGAATAGAGTTTGAAATTTGGCAGCGGAGACAGCATGTGCACAAGTAATTACAGTATAGCATGACAAGGACTACACAGGGAAAAACAAAAGCTAAGAGAGCACACAGTCAGTACTGCTAGCCTGGATCTGGGGATTCTAGAAGCATTTCTTAGAGGAAACTTCACACAAGCTGAGAAAAGAAGGACAAGTAGCAATGAGCTACTTGGAGTCAAGGAACGATCAGAATGTTCCAAGAAGAGGGAATCAGTGCCAAGAAAACCCATGTGGTTTTTGGCAATAATAAGGTGCATCGGTAATGGTTCCCAAAATAAAAATACTGTATGTGGAGGATGGGGGAAAGGAGAGGGGCCAATGGCAGTGGACTTTCCTAGTCTTCACCAATCGTCACATTCTGTGTAGTGTGTAATATCAATAATATTCTAATATTGTGCCACTCTGATCTAGGCATTTTTTCTGGAGCTCTATACTTTATATCATTAAAACTCAATGTTCATTTAAACAACTACTTTCATTTAGTTGAAGTCTGTTGAGGATTGACTGAACGTGTAATATGCTCCACTCCATACTACCCCCTGTCAACCTGGAAAAGACTGTAAGATTCTCTTTTCTAAGACTGTGTCTTAACTATTGCACCATGCACCTGTAATACCAAATGTCCATTTTGAAAATCAACCATTATAAACAGAAAGATATCACTTTCAAAACTAACTTTTATCCTTTTCACAGTGGTGACTTGGAGTATTTATGTAATCCCTAAATCCCTAAATTAGGAATATTTCAGGAATACAGAAATATTTAGAATTACTTTAGGCTCTCGAAAGATGGCAATCTCAAATATTTGTTTCATTATTTGTAATGTTAGGTATTTTTATGCTTTATGCATTTAATTCTCCTGATCTAAGTTACTTGCAGTTTACTTTTAGAGGGTTTGGGGATTCAGCATGAGCTGTGACTTTTTAAGAATTTATACTTGATGACTGTACTATGTTATGAATCTACATTCAGACATTTCTTTAAAAAATTAAAGAAGCCTTTCTTTCTCCAATTAAGGCAGGTGTGCAATTTGAAAATATACTATTTCCTCTATCAGTCATACCTTGTTTCAGTCACACCTGACATTTTATTGGCAGTGCATAAAACAGCATAATTTAATGAAATGAGCACAATTTAAAGATAATATACATGAATTATCCTTATTTATCTAAACAGCTGGTGTATGCTTTAAGGTTGTATCTTCACAAACAGATTCATTTCACTAAGTTTTGTTTAAAAATTTTTTCGAAAGTTGAATTCCAATTACCACACTTATTTGCATGTACATACACACACCTACATATACAGAACCTGACAATTTACTCTTCTATAACACTATTGATGTTATAGAATAAAAATCCTATCTAATAATCCTATAATATAAAAAGCTGAGTCACTATAGGCTAGGAATGTAAGACACACATAACAAAATTATTTTTTATAAGAATTTTATAATATTGGGGGGTTATATAAGAAATATATTAACATATTATCTTCAAAACTTTAAGCAATGTAGACAAAAATAAAGACTAAATATAATCCAATTCCTCTTTTTTCCTTCTCCTATTCTCCCTTTGACAACTATAACTTCTAACCATCTGGTGTGTACTGTACATATTTTCTGAGCATCTATATGCATATACACTTATCATAGTAGCCAACCAGTTATTTCTTAGGTATTTATACAAAAGAAATTAAAGAAGCATATGTCCATACAAAGAATTATACACAAATATTCATAGCCATTTTATGAGTAATAGTAAAAATCTTGAAACAAACTGAATGTCCATCAACAGGTGAATGGATAAACAATTTGTAGGCTATCCATTATATGTAACACTACCCAGCAATAACAAGAAATGAACCATTAATATATGAAATAAGCTTTTGGATCTCAAAATGATTATCCTGAGTCAAAAAAAGGCAAACGAAAAGAATACATACTCTGTGATTCCATTTATGTAAAGTTATAAAAAAGGCAAAGGCAAACTAAAAAAAGATAGAAGCCAATTAATATTGCCTAAAGAAAAGTATAGGAAGAAGAAAAGAGGAAAGAATGCCTTGGTGAAAAAAGAAAGCTCCTAGTTGAATAAATTACTCATTATCATGATTGTGATAATGGTTTAACAGGTATATGCATATACAGAAACTTAGCACATTTTTAAAATATGCAGTTTATTGTATGTCAATTTTACCTACATACCACACACATGCGCGCACACACACACACACACACTCACAGAAATTACAGGAGAGACAGATCAAGAGATTCCCCTATCAGCTGGAATTCCAAGAATTTTGTACTATCCTATCTACAAGGAGACTACAAAAACAATAAGATAATTATATCTAGGAATTGGTACTAGGGTTGGGAAGACTTTATTTTCACATTGGAAGCTTCTGCTTCAGATGAGTTTTTCTTTTTGTCATCTGGAAGTATTTGTCTTATTTCAAAAATCATTTCTGAAGATATTTTGAAATGCTTAGAAAATTCACTGAAAAAAATTCAACAAAATGTTTACAGTAAATGTCACTGGTGTAAAGAATTATAGGTAACTTTTCATTTTTCTGTATTAATAAATTTTCTTACAAACTTTAATAATTTTTAAAATCATTTTTTAAATACTGATTCTCAAGATGCTAAGAGCAGTGGTGGCATGCTGTTCAAATAAAACCTTTCAAGATTCCCAATTTATAAAACAGATAAAAGTTACCTCCTTCAGGCCCTTGTCACTTTTGTTGTCTCAAGTCTCAGTTTCTTGCTTGTAATCTACCCCTGATCCTGATGCCAGAGGATATTTCTAAATGCATCCCCCTACGTACAATCTTATAGTACAGTAGTCCCCAGTTTTATCAGACTCAACATCTCATTTTTATAAGTATTCTGAAACTCCTTTTACCTTCTGAAATGAAATTAATGTATATTACCTGTGTGCATGTACATATGTGTGTATGTATTGGGATATAAAAGTCTACATGTTTGATATTTGTCTAAAACATATGTATTTCTAAATAAATTTCACGATGATCTTGCCTAATAGTTTGGTGGGGCCACTAAAATATTGGCACAAAAAACAATGAGAAATTTAAAATGGAAAAAAAATTTTGTCTTTATTATGCTCAAAGCAGGGGAATAGTTGGTCAAGCATGACTTCAGATGCACAACTTCATAATGTCTCTTAGTTTCTCAAACTTTTTTTCTCTCATCCATTTACTGATCAAAGCACAGTCTTTGGATAAAGGAATTTAAAGTCTTGGACTCTAGTGTAATGAAGAGATTGTTAGGTCCTAGAGGCATCTTCCATGACCTTCATAGAATTTTAACAGGGCCTTGAGGAAAGAAAAGGATTTGAATCGGATATTAACAGAGAAATCATATGGTTAGGTCAGTTTTTATGTCCCTTCTTAAATTACAAGTTAGTAAACCATTAGGATGAGAATGAAATGGGATTCTTTTTGCTATTTGCAAATAAGTTAGATAAACCAATACTGAGAATCCTACACAATATGTACCCATTATTCCAACTTAATTTTCAAATGGTCGAAAAAAGCCCTACTGTCCAGCTAGACTGATCAATGTCTACAAATGTCTTTCACATGTTTTGGAAAGAAGTTTGAACACTGTAATACAACTTACATATTGGCTCAATCTAAACATGACTCTTATCTGCATTAAATAATCCAGAGTTTAAAACAACATAAAACCTAGGAGCTCCTGGGTGGCAGAGTTGATCAAGCATCGTTGATCATTACTTCGGCTCAGGTCATGATCTCATGATTCATGAGCTCGAGCCCTGCTTTGGGCTCTGCACTCTGTCTCCCTCTTTCTCTCCCTCTTTTTCTGCCTCTCACTCACTTGCACTCTCTCTCTCTCTCAAAAAATAAAATTATAAAAACATTAAATAAGAAACATAAAATCTGATTGCTTTTTCAACTTAGACCTCCTATTGTAGGTAAGATTTCTGAAGGGGAGCAACAGAATCTCACTGATAAAACAGAAATACAGAACCATAGATGAGAAACAGTAAGGAAGGGGCTTTTTGATGTTCAGTGGCAATATACCATTAGTCTAATCAATTATTATGCATGTTTCAGTTAATAAGAGTTCATATCTTTATTCCATGGGTCATGAACATTTTGCTGCAGTAATATTATTTACTCACAATTATTTGTTCTCTTGCCAATTTAGCCATGCTGCATTTACTTTACCTGCCTACGTATTTGAGGCTTGTCACTTGAAGGCTTTGGCCATTGAAATATAAGTGGAACAGAATATTTGCCATATCTGAGAAGTTCCAAATGCAACTGTATTGTTTGATTTGGTCTTTCTTGCTCTTGTGCCCACTGACAGGAAAAAGACCTGTCTCCTTCCAGCTTCCTTTCTTTTCTTTTCTTTTCTTTTCCTTTCTTTTTAGTAATTCAGTAATATTTATTTTAAATAAAATAATTTTCAAAGAATACATTAAAAACCATCTAGATACTAATTTTACAGAATTACAAAAAACCTAAAGACACAATTGAAGTATCCAAATAAATTGTGAGGGATAGGGGTGGAAGTCTAAGATGGGGGCCATCTTAGATCCAAAATGAATAGGATTTGGGAGAATACTTGAACATGGCAGATAGCCTCACACCTAATCTAATGCAGTACAACCCTACTTTCAGCCAAACCCTAAGCTTTCATGTAACGTGAACAAGAGAAAAAAATTATTGTTATTTTAAACTATAGAAGTATTGTGATACTATTATCACATCTATTATTATCTATTACTGCAGAAGAAGCTGACAGTTAAAATTACATTTTGTATTATTTTTTACTAAAAGAAAAATTGAGGATGATCAGTTGTTTCTAAACAAAATAGCAATACAGTTAGATACATCACCTTTTTTCATATTGAAAAATATTTAAGCATCACTTGTTTACATTGAACACCAAAATGATTAGCTGAGGGGCGCCCGTGTGGCTCAGTTGGTTAAGTGTCCAACTTCAGCTCAGGTCATGATCTCATGGTTCATGAGTTTCAGCCCTGAATCAAGCTCTGTGCTGACAGCTCAGAGCTTGGAATCTGCTTCAGATTCTGTGCATCCCCATCTCTCTGCCCCTCTCCCACTCGTGTTCTGTCTCTCTCTCTTTCAGAAATAAATAATTTTTAAAAATGATTAGCTGAAATTTACAGCTTCTTTCAGTTATTTTTATATCATAGCATCATAATTTCTGTCAGCTATCAGTTACTATCTTTTGATATATATGTACATCGAAATAATATATATGTATGTATGTATACACCTGCATAAATATACACAGACATAATAGTTTGGAAAATTCTGATGTGACAAATTAATTTGTAGGATTCTAAATGTTTATTAATTTTTTCTTCATCTACAAATATCTAGTCCGTGATATCCTAAATTAATTTTTTATGCTTTGGTTCATTATCCAAAGAACATTAAGTTAGCTGCCCTGATTAAGTATGACCTATTGCTTAGCCAAGCAGTTTTAAAGTGGGAATAATCTCAAAACTGTGGAACACAGATTTTTATTAATAAATTCTTTACAAATGCAATCAAATGGATCTCAAATACTAACTCAAAAGCCTGGATATAAGAGAATCATTTTTTAATTATTTTAATAAAACATTCACAGTATCAAAAAAAAGAACATTCACACGATCATAGGCTTAAAAATACAAACCATGACTTAGATATTTTAGAGTATATTTAGAAAATATAACAAAATGATATTGACCTACTTAATGAGTAAGTATTTCATTAGCCATTATTTAAAATTAAATAGCATACTTATCAAGAATAGTAAAGTATCTGAAATTATTCCCTATTTACAAACCAACAAATTAGCTTGCCACAGTTTCTTGGATGCTACATATGTTAGAGATAAAGGATGTTATTACAGCTCAGCAAGCCTTCTAGCCTAAGCATACTTGCATTGGTGTTCCTTGCCCACAAGTCCCACAGAGGGAACACAAATGGGCCCAGATTGATGCTTGCAATAGAGGAGAGGAACTCTGAGTTTAGGGAGTCCTAATATTTTATAATGTTCAGCCCTTTTGCTCTGGAGGAAGACACTATGTCTGTCTTCAAGGCTGTTTGCTGTACAAGCATCCTTTAAAAAAACAATGTGAAACAAAATGTAGAGTTAATGCCTCTCATCAACATGTGCAGAATCATAAAAGATTCCATAAGATTGTCTCCCAACACACTTCCAAATAAATTCTAAGTGAACTTAATATAAAATAAATCAATAAAACCAATAATTTAAAATCTAAATAATCAAACTATAAGAAAATATAAAAGGGGGCATCTGGGTGGCTCAGTCAGTTAAGTGTCTGATGGGCTCAGGTCATGATTTCGTGGTTCATGAGTTCGAGCCCTGCATCAGGCTCTGTGCTGACAGCTCAGAGCCTGGAGCCTGCTTTGGATTCTGTGTCTCCCTCTTTCTCTGCCCCTCCCCCACTCATGCTCTGCCTCTCTCTCTCTCTCTTTCTCTCTCTCTCTCTCAAAAAATGAACAAACATTTAAAAAAGAAAATATAAATGAATGTTTAATATTTTGAAAGAAGAATTTTCTAAGGTTAAAAATAATAAAAGAAATTACAACAGAAAAGATTGATGGATTGAACTACATACAATTTGAATTGCAACACAGGAAAACCACAAAAATAAAAGGCAAATGAGAGATTGGGAAAATATTTGCAGTAAATATGATAGGTCAGTGCTTAGTATCCTTACTATACAAAGAGATCAAAACTTAAAAAGTGTTAATCTCCCCTATTCCTAATAATGAGCAGATAAATCATAAAAAGATTCAAATAAGCTACTAAAATAATTAATTCTCAGCAATAATCAAAGATAGAATGTTAGTAATCAACAGTGGGATACCATTCTTTGTCTATCAAATTAACAAAGTGTTTTTAAGTACTAATTTGACTTCTTCAGCATTATAATGAAATAAAAACATTAATACCTGCTGATCAGAGATTCAAATATTACAACTTTCCTACAAAGCAAATAAACATTATATATCATTTTTAAAATTTTAATAACCTATGATTTAGAAATCCCTCCTGAAGAAAAAGCTACAAATATAAATGAAATTTCATTCATCAAGAAGCCACTACAGCATTTTTTATAGGAGTGAAAATATAAGAGTAGGAATCAAACTAAATGTCTACACTAAATTATGACAAATCTATTAAGAAGAATGGATATATACTATTTGTATACACCCAAAGTCTTTAATTCAGTCTTTATCAAAATTAAAGTGTGTTATTTTTAAAGAAAACATGAGAGAATGAGAGATTGCTGACATGAGGACTTTAGAGAATATAAAGCAAAATATCATGCATCAGTATTTACTGAGGAAAATAAGAAAAAGAAAATATATACCTGAGGCACCTGGGTGTTTCAGTCAGTTAAGCCTCTGACTCTTGATTTCAGCTCAGGTTGTGATCTCAGGGTTCATTGGATCTAGCCCCACCTCAGGCTCTGTACTGACAGCATGGAACCTGCTTAGAATTCTCTCTCACCCTCTCTCTCTGCCCCTTCCCTGCTCTCTCTCTCAAAAAAAATAAACTTAAATTTAAAAAAATGAAAGAAAATATATACCTCACACAAAAAACAAAATATAAAATAAACTCTTGTTACTGTCTATCTCTTCTTAATCTGTTTATTTGAAAGGTCAAAACATTCTGGGACACCTGGGTGGCTCAGGCAGTTAAGAGCCCATCTTTTGTTCAGGTCATGATCTTGTGGTTCATAAGTTCGAGTACCATGTCAGGCTCTGTGCTGATGGCTCAGAGACTGGAGCCTGCTGTGTATTCCCTCTTTCTCTGCCCCTCCCCTGTTCACACTCTGTCTCTCTCTCTCTCTCTCAATCCCTCAAAAATAAACATTTAAAAAAATTTTAAGGTCAAAACATTCTAATATTGAACATTTTTAATGTATTCATTCTTGGCATTTTTTAATACTTAAATGCTAACAGACATTCTACCTGTTAAAATTTTTGTCTGAGAAAGTGGTGTTTGTTGACTTAAAGTTATAAACTTTAAAATTGATTTTATTTACTGACATAGTGATGATCACACTAATCTACTTAAGCTTAACCTAACCAGTATGAAAAGATTTACAGATCTTAGAAATAAAAATATGTCTAAAAGGTGCACCTGGGTGGCTCAGTCGGTTAAGCAGCCGACTTCGGTTCAGGTCATGATCTCATGGTTCGTGGGTTCATGCCCACATCAGGCTCTGGACTGATAGCTCAGAGCCTGGAGCCTGCTTCGCATTCTGTGTCCCTCTCTCTCTCCGTCTCTCTCTCTCTCTCTTCTGTCTCTTTCTCTGTCTCTCCTTCAAAAATAAATAAACATTATAAAAAAATTTTTTAAAGAATATATCTAAAGATTTTCTTTATGAAACTAATTAAATGTGACTCTGAGTTAAGAAAACAATGAAGAATTTTACTTCTTTATAGCAAAATACTTGGGAATTCTCAATGACATGTAAAAATATTCATGATACAATGCTAAGTGAAAAAAGCAAGATTAAAAATATAAAGAGTAGCATCAGATGTATTAAAATCTTTATCTAAAATAATATCAGAAAGGAACACCACTGTTACTAGCAATTGTTACTATGATTTCTTATTATAGGAATATTCATTTTATATAATTACCTATATTTTAAATTTTTTGCTATATTGAACAAAAACTTATTATTGAAAGTTTTAAAAATTCAAAATATATCAACATCTGATTTCTATTCTATGCAAAGTATGGTAACACACCACCACATCTTGCAATGTGAGAACTCTCCATTCCCCAGTCCTATTCAGTTTCTCTTCGAGGAAGATTTCATGGTGCTTAAAATTCTCCCATGGGGGTGTTCTTCCCTTGAGTTTCTTCAAAATATATAAATATCTCTCCAAAAGGATAGCTATCTCTGATTATATTCAACAAATTCAACTGGACAATAATAATGCATATCAACTTAGCAGATGTTTTACTTTTGGTGAGTGGAACAGAAAGCAGAGACAGAATTGATGCAGGAAGCCACACAAATGATAAAAGACCCCAGAAGGGTGTAGCCACGACACCGATGATGAGTTTTCCTACTTCCCAGTTGTAACTACAACTGTCTCTAACATCTCATGCAAGCATATTAACTTCCAGGATAAGCTAATAGATTACTTAACTCTTGGCTATCCCTATGATTGTGTAGTCAAAAAGATTTTTGGAATAGTCCTCTACTTCTGCATCTATGTTAATTACATGAAAACAATAATGGATAGTAATTTTTCTCTATTTTGTGTGTGTGTGTGTGCTATCGAATATTGAACACATAAATTGGTGTGTTATCAACTTTTAAAAATGTACATTTGCTTTAATTATATAGCAGTGCATTAATTGTTTCCTATTGCTATGCAACAAATTACCACCAATTTGATAGCTTATAACAACACAAATTTATTATCTTACAGGTCTGGGGATCGGAAGTCCAAAATCAGTCCCACTGGGCTCACTTCAAGGTGTCTTCAAGGATGCTTCCTTCTAGATGTTCTTTACCTCTTACAGCTTTGTGGAGGCTTCTAGTTTTCCTTGGCTTGTGGCCACATCACTGCAACCTCTGCTTTTATTACACCACCTTTTCTAACTTTGATCCTCTTGCTTCCCTCTTGTAAGGATCCTTGTGATTCCATTTTGTCCACACAGATAATCCAGGATAATCTTTTCATCTCCAGAACCACAACTTAATCATATGTGCTAAGCCCCTTTTGCCATGTAAGGTAATGTGGTCACAGGTTCCAAACAGTACAATGTGGGATCTTTGGAGGACCACTAGTCTGTCTATCACAGTGTAGCATAAATATTACCAAATAACATACTAGTATATTATGTTTTTGAAACTAAATTCAGATATAAAAACAAGATTATAACTCTATTTACAACTGAGTAAAATCTAATATTCATTTCACTGAACCAAATACATCCTCAATATTCTTAAATAGCATAAAATAAGTTTCAGGAAATGTTTTCATTTGACGGACCTAAGATGTGTTAATAAAGTGCATTAGATGATTTTGAAGATAAAGGTATTCAAACCTCTCTTTTGTGAGCATTTGCTAAATTTGTAAAGGGCTTTTTCCTTTTGAGTTTTGAAAGACAATTTGAAGACTAAATGTCTGTGGATGTCAGTAATTTATTCGCAAAGAATGTCATTTAATTAAATTGTAACTAGTATAGTTGTTGCAACGTTACCCTCAGGACCCTTTGAAAATAAGAAAGGAACAATTCAAAGTGATTCTTCTGATTAGGAGTAAGCAAGTTGCTGGGAGACAGGAGTGGCACTAGTAGAGAAGAAAATTAAAACCTCTCTGAAGGTTCTAATGCTGAATCTGAATTTTTTTTTAAATCTGACAACACCAAGTAGTATGAGGAACAGAGAGGCCTTTAGCTCAAAAAGAGCGGTTTGAGCTAAAGGAAAAAGCAGTGCAGTAGAACCCCAAACAGTACAATAGGCAGAGTGAACTCACTTCCATGACTAGAGAATGAAAGTCTGTCATGTCATTTCCACCAGATATAAGTCAGGAAAATGCCTCCTCTTAGAAAAAGAGTATTATTTTTAAGAAATATAAAGTGTTTTAAATTCTCCAAAAATTTCTTATAAGTTTTGAAAGATGAAATTTTATACCAACTTTTATAAAAGCCTGAATTTGTTCACTTTCTAAGAAAAAACTCTTTGGAAAACACAGATCGAATATTTCATTAGTAATATTTAGTCAACCTAGAAGGCTGGCAATAAGCTGACAGAAATTTCTTTGTCTTTTTGTTTTGTTTTGTTTATCACTTCCATGTGCTACAGATGCAACCAAAATTTTATTCTGATTAAAGAAAATCATAAATAATCATTTAAAAATGTAAATCTCAATTCATAAGCATCATCAGATGTGCATTCGTTGCCACCGTGCTCAGGGCAGTAATTGTGAATACAGTGAAAGCCAGACCATGTCATCTTTGCTCAGACTCCACAATGGCACCCAGTCTGAGCCAGAGAAAAGCTGAAATATCTTCAGGGGCCTACAAGGCCCAGAACATTCTCCTGCCAACACCCTCCCACACCCCTTACTTTTCTGACTTTATCTGCTGCTCCTGTCCTTGCCTGCTAGCATGACTACAACCTCCCCAGAGAATCCCCACTCAGGCCAGCCCCTGCCTGAGGATATTGGCCAACCTGGATCCCTCTTCTTCCAGGCATGTACTTCACTAACTCCTTCACTTCGTTCCAATCTTTGCTTACATCTTGCCCTCATAGCGAGGCCCTCACTCACTACCCTTATCCAACACTGTGATGTGGCTCCTGCACCAACATCACCATGGCTCTCATCCCCTCCCCTCTGTTCTTTCCTTCTTTCCATGGCATGCGTGGCTCTCCTACATCCTATGCAACTGATTGATTGGCTTTGTTATTGTTTCTCTCTCTGCACTAGAATACAAGTTCTATAATGGGAGCTTTTGTCTGTTCTATTGATTGATGTATCACAAGATCATAAAACTGCATCAGAAACAGAGCAGGCATCATTAACTGTATGTTGAATAAATGAACACAAACTGAGGACAGGAATTTTTTTAATTACACGTCAATCCTTGCAATAAACTGTAAATTCGATAGCATTATAACTTATTTTTACAGATGGCTAAACTAAGAGCTTGCAAAGTTAAATGATTTACCTATATTATGCAGCTAATAAATAACCAAGCTGAAACTCAACTCAAAATGTTAAACCTTTTCCAACATACCCCACTGCAATACCAGTTTTCATTCTTTAATTCAGTGATTATTCCCCTAGTGCCTAGGCCATACAAAGCATCATGGTACAGGAATTATAAAGGAGAATAAAATATGGTACCTGTTCTCAAAGAGATTATCGTCTGATAGATTTTCAAATGAGAATACACAAAGATTGGGATGGGGTCTTAAGCTTTTTGCTAACCAACCTATCTCAGCAAACTTTATCTCTCCTGGTTGGGAAGTTTTAGCATAAACAACACCTTCTCTAATATATCCTACATTTAATCATCTGAGAAAATGAAAGGCCCTCTGAATTTTATTTAGTCTGGAAATGTTTTACAGCCTATAATTAGAGTATAGTTATTTGGAAGTACTTCCATTACCCTTATCCTGTTTGTTCTGCAGTTTCCAAAAGATGGGTTCTCATTTTCTAATGATTTATGGATTGTGGACATGGAGAGGATAAATAATCACCTAAGTAGAGTACTCCAGATATTCTCTACTTAGGTTTCAGATATTCTCCAAAACATCTAGAACTTTTACTGGAAACGTAGCAGGAGCAATATATTTAGATAGTGTTATGGACGGAATAATTATATCACTTCAAAATTCATATGTTGAAGGAATAATTTTGGGATTTTTTTAAGAAGTAATTAGGTTTAGAATAGTTCATGAGAATTGAAACTTCATGATGAGGTTAGTGCCCTCAAAAGGAAAGGAAGACAGCACACTCTCTCTCCACTGGCACCCACCAAGGAGAGGCCGTGTGTACACACAATGAGATGGCAATAATCTGCAAGGCAGGGAGAGAGCCCTCACCAAGAACTAAATCTTCTGGCGCCTTGATTTTGGACTTCACAGCCTCCAGAACTGTGCAAAATAAATAAATTTCTGTTGTTTGAGCCATCCAGTCTGTGGTATTTTGTTATAGCAGCCTGAACTGACTAAAAGAGATATTAAAAAATAAGAGTACCATATGAAATAACTAAAGAGAAATATCAAAAGCTTCCTCCATCTGCATCCCCTTTTGACTGTCTTAATAATGGACCCTGTCAAAACAAGCATTCAAGTTTTCCTGCTATGGGAAGGGAGGCGAACAAATAAGCCTTTTCGAAAAGACATTGTACCATTAACATGGGAGTTGTTCACATTAGATGTGAGAAAATGTTGACTCCTTTGAGTCTAGGTGTTACATTGATTACTCACAAGATCCTGATTGGGTTTGTGAGGTCTATAAATTCTCCGCCTAATGTGCAAGCTAGTCTAGGAGATTTTTAAAAATGTACTTTTAGTCTAGTGTGTGGCTTAAAGAAGATAAAAGATGGAGTGGAAAAGAATATTCTAGCTAGCTTGTGAAGGAGACAAGACCCGGGCAAACAGCAATGCGGATAGGTGGAAGTTCAAATGAAAGGAACACCTGGAGTGAACACAGGCACAATGGTGCAAAAATACCAAGTGAAAATAAAAATTATGACTAGTTCAGTTTCATTTGGCATTGGGATCTTCAAAGGCTGGTGCAGAGGGTAGATAAAGACAAAGGAATATAAATATTTTTCCATAGGCAGCTGTGAGTCACTAATGTTTTTTGTTCAGGGGGTGACAATATCTGAACTGCATTTCAAAAAGATTTATCCACGTGTAAGAAAGATTAAATATCCATATTATTAGAAGAAAAATAAATAGTAAGGAAAGATATTCTGTGTAAAAATGTCAACACATAAACACTTGAAACTTTTTGTAAGATGACATATGCTTATTTTGTCATCCAAGAACCAAAATAGGAGAAATAGGACTGAACTTGTGCATGGGTTACCTAAATCACTCCCTCTTATCAAGAATGACCAGGTGTGTGCCACCCTGAGAATTCAAATGTTAATAGGCTCTTGGATTATTTATTAGTCTGTCTGAAAAGTTCTCTGGAGAACCCACCCACTGAGAAGACCTGAATCCTCCACCTGGAAGAATCTGTCTTTTTGTTTATTATGTGAATCCAGTCCTCAGAGATATTACTCTTTTGCATGAATAAGGAAAAGCACATTAAGCTCCCATGAACAACTGCTATTCAGATATTGAGGAGAATACCTGGCATTCTTAGTATACCCTGATGCCTAACGGCTCTTCCAGCCCACTCTGGTGGTCTCTCAGAAATGGAGCCCCTGGGCAATAAACCACACATTTAAGCTAATTCTTCTATGGTTCCCATCAAGTACAAATTACTTTTAATAAGCTATCCCCCATCAACATTATGATGTTAAACAATGTTATAAATTTCCTTCATTAAGGAAGTCTATTTGAAGTCATCCTTTCTTTCCTTGTCTTTGAAACCATTTCTTGAGTTTGCTTTATGCAGTGTCTCTTGAAACTTGAAGCTCTCACTCCATAACCTTAAGCTCTTGTGTGAATTCCACATCCTCCATCCTTTCTTCCACTGGAGTTATTCACCTCGAGAACCTACGTCTATGATTCTCACATCCCTATACCATTGGGCCTTGGAAGTCTTCTTTCCTGATTTGTTCATGCATTTCTGAGCCTACAGTTGTTACCAGTGATACTTTTAAGTAGGTCACCAGTACTATATTTTTTATAAAGGGATAATGATATTATGATGATTCACTTGTAGGTCTTCTCCATTGTGTGTGGGGTTCATACTAAGAGGAAACAGAACTTCTACAATAATAATATACCTTCTTTGTTCTCTCTCTTTCTCTCTTTCTCTCTCTCTGAAACTAAGCTATGAGAACAGTACATGCGATGATTTTCTTTTGCCAGATCAGGAGATATTTTAAGTCTTCTTGCCATTTATAATCATAGGCTTTACCAATGAAGCCAAAGAAATGTATCCAGCCTGCTGTTCATATTTACATAGTCTATATTGCCTATAAATATAGACTATTGAGACACTTGAATATATTAAAATTGATATATATTATCAAATAGACATCCTATTTAATAAATATCAGACTCTAATTCACTTATTATGTTTTCCTATAATTTAAGAAACTTATAGGGTTTTGGAGAAGGCGAAAACCTTACTATCACAGAGCCAAAATTGATCTTTAGGCTATTTTTGCATATCTAGGGTAAAAAAATAATAATTCTGTGGATGATGATTATAATGCTAGTGATAATTACAAATTGGATAGATATGTTCTTGATTAGACATAAGTCACTAATGAGCTTAAAATGAAATGTTTCAAAATACAATTGCATTTTTGAGACCGCCTACATTTTTAAAAACAACATAATAAGTAAGACTAAAATAAAAAAAAAAACTTGAAATTTTTGTTTTCTTAATAGATGGCAATTAAGTTTTATGATTGTTCCAGGCTTGATATGCTCCTGCTTAATTATCCTTTTCTCCTCGTCGTTCTCTCTACATGTATTATTGCTCAGAAAAAATTTATGGATATGCGATAAAAATAATGGCTGCCTGTTACTACCACCTTCCACACGAAGGCTGTCCCAGACACATTATGTATGTTGTTTCCCAATACCCCACAAAAATATGTGGACTTCTATCCATTTCATAGCTGAACACAGATCTCTTGAGTTTACAGGATGGGAGGTGGCAGCCGAAGCATGCAAGTCCAGCTCTTTTGCACCATCAAAGAATCACTGGATTGATCTATACTTACCTCAAGATAAGTTTATCAATAACTCACATTAAAATTGCACAAAAATTTTCTCCTCCTTTTGTGTATTCCCGCCTATTCTTCTTCTCACTTGGGAAGTGTTTCCAGCATAACTTCCACTTCTCTCTAAATTCTGTAAACCCTCCCCCTCCTCAGCTATGAACAGTACTGTCAGCCAAGGTTCCTATGGGACTTTAGGGATATAATCCAGGAGAAATTATTCAGTAATTCTCAGAACACAGGGCACCTGGGTGGCTCAGTTGGTTAAGCATCCAGCTTTGGCTCAGGTCATGATTTCACAGTTCATGAGTTCGAGCCCCCATAGGGTTCTGTGCTGACAGCTCAGAGCCTGGAGCATGCTTCAGATTCTGTGTCTCCCTCTCTCTCTGTCCCTCATCCACTCATACTCTGTCTCTCTGTGTCTCAAAAAATAAATAAACATTAAAAAATTTAAAAAAAGAAGAACAAATAAACATTTCTCTGTTTCTTGAGGAGCTGACTGTATAAAATATCACTTAGGAGGCATTTTCTTCTTTTTTAATGTTTATTTATTTTTGAGAGAGAGAATGCAGGCAGGGGAGGGGCAGAGAGAGGGGGACAGAGGATCCGAAGTGGGCTCTGTGCTGATAGCAGTGAGCCCCATGTGGGGCTTGAACTCACAAACTGGGATATTATGATCTGAACTGAAGTAGGACGCTCAACCAACTGAGCTATCCAGGCGCCCCGAGGAGATATTTTCTTAAAAGCAGATTTTTGGGGACTCACTTTCAAGTAATTCTGTTAGAGCAAGATGAGACCTAGAAATCTGTGTCTTTAACAGCCTCCCAAGGCAATTCTCATTTCCAAGCAGGTTTGAGAATTATTGCTTAAATCAAAAGCAGAATTGATAGTCAATAATTCCTTAAGGCCAAGATTAACAACTCAGCTGCAGAGGGCCTGGGTGGCTTAGGCAGTTAGGTGGCCGGCTTCTGTTCAGGTCATGATCTCACAGTTCATGACTGGAGCCCCGCAGTAGGGCTCTGTGCTGACAGCTCAGAGCC